>CM045987.1:115935841-116636450 GCA_025175895.1 Wurfbainia villosa | reverse complement strand
TCTCATAATTCCTTAACTGGCATAAGCTTATGATACGTCTCATTCAACTGTATCAGAACTGCTCCAATCCCTACAATGATGCATCCTTGTACAGTACCCTTTCATCCACACCGAAAGGATTGGTTAACACTGGTGTAAAATGTTGATGCAGTGAGCATCACTCCTTGGTTTTGATGTATGAACCATAGTTAAAGTTAGGAATTACTTATGTTCTAATATCAGTGTTAAGTGTGCAGACTTAACAGAAAGTCCTAGTGGGTCGTATTGACTGGATACTAGGTGATGCGCACGATCGCAACCTTAAATCCCGCGATGGAGACCGTCGAAGACTCAAAGTACGCGCTCGCGCTCAATGCCTGCAAGTGCACGGATGTCGTCAAGTAATAAATAGATTATCAATCCCAGAGTGTCTGGGATTCGAGTACCAATCCACTAAGTGGTTGTGGTTATTCGGACGAAATCTCAGTGAGAGTCGGTTGGTGAGGACTATCGGAGGACCCTACTCAGTGCAGTGTCACACGGAGGAGGAAAAGAGGGTGCCGAGGTCTTAAAAAGGCGATTCTAGGACTTCGGTTTCACTTGTGTACCACAGAACAACGTTGTCAATTGGTGTCATCTAAACTTCTACTTACGACTTTGGGGAAGAGACATCATACACTCTTCCGCAGAGCCGCCACATTTACCGGGAGCTATCCTCGCCCAAAAGGACGGGATAGAGGGTACGAGGATGCCAAATCAATCCTTGCGGTGGACCGTTTCCGATTCCACCGCTCCCTTCTCCCCGCAGTTACGGGAGGTCAGGTTTACCCCTAGGTTCCTTGATCAAACCTCCTAAATCTAGATTGCGAGGGCTGTCACCACCTCGTATCGCCTAAGCACAGCGGAAAGAAAGCCAACTACATATAGGTATAATAAAGAGCAACATCCAATAGTCAAATCAAACTTTTGGTCAGAATTTAATATGAACCAACTTTGTCTATGAACACAAGCTACTCCATAATCCTAGAATCAAAAGTTCTACTCCATAAACGCGAAGGAAGAATCACAACACATGTTTAAGTTCAATTACAATGGAAAGAGAGTGCAGAAATAGAGATTACAATGCGTTGTGACCTTCTCTCCGGCATTGTATTTGCAAGTGGTGGACCTCTGGCGGCGTTCCTCCTCCCCGCTGTGAGTTACCGAATCTTTTTAGGGCTTTAGCCTGCCATCCTAGCCGTCATACCTCCTCCCTAGGGTTTGGGTGGAGCCATCCTTATATAGACGTTGTTGGGTTTCCGGCACCGCGGCGTGTGTGTGTTCGATCACGTTTCGTAAACATGAACACAGCGGAAGCAATAAAAATAATAAATCTACATTTATTACAACACACACAACACACGCATGCATATTACAACAAGTGTAGACATAACCGTAAATTTAAATTTGTAATAAAGGAAAATTATCTCGTTATACCTTTCAGATGGCGTGTAGCGAACGGCATCAATCTGAGCGATCCTCGCTATAATCGTCTCTATCCGTATCCACGCCGAGTTCCTCGGGATGACTTCGCTAAGCCACGAGCTTCGTCTTCGTATGGGTTACTAGCCTCGTGTTGAAGACGACGTGATCGAGAGATGATCACGATCCGAATCCAAATTCGGATCCTAATACGAGTTCTCAAAACTCGCTTCTCCGGAGAGGTATTCGTCAACCAATTGGCGAATCCTTCGTCCTCCATCTCAGAGGATTATCGGAGATCGAATCCCTGGTAAGTTAGCGCTGTCGGAGCTCTAACCGTCGTCAAGCGGCTCAAACGACGCCCGACGAGAGAACAAGCTGTCCAGAAAACTGGACAGCTTTGGTGGAAGGTGATAGGCGCCGGCCAACCAAGGAGATAGAGCTCACCTTGATGCCAAACTTGAAGGAGATCACCGAGCACTAACCGCAGCAGCTCGGCCGGCGAGGGGAAGGAAGCAGCCTTCTGGCGCGGTTGGAGCCTCAAGGTGGGCGGCAAGGAGGAGGAGAGTTAGCTCCGAATTTCTCCAAGGAGAGGTGGGCGGCAACTTAGGGTTGTGGATTAGGGCTTAAACCATCCCTTAAGCCCTCTTTTATAGAGAACTAATTCTCTTAATGGTTATTGGATCATAACCATTAGGCCCGTTAACCCGCTCCATTAAGATAAGTTAAAATAAACCAAACCATGATGGTTTATTTTAAGTTAAAACGAACCGAACCAACTTTTGGTTCATTCATTTAAAATAAACCAAACCCTTTGGTTTATTCTCCTCCATTGGATTAGAACCAAACCATTTTAGTTCATCCATTACGTCTTCATAAGACTCGGCCCATCCACGCTTCCATTGCGACTGAAACGATTTCATGCTCGCTTTATGTTTGGTCCAACCAAACCTAGTTTCTCTCGGTCTGAGAATCCCATTCTCAAGCTCGTTTTAAATCCTTCGGATTACGCTCGTTGTGCGTGTGACCAAATAGGTTCTCGGTTTATGTTGGCCGTCTATAATTAACCATTAATTATAGAACGATCATGAGTGGCACCTAGTAGTACATCATGATCCCCAATTAACCGAAAAGATCAACGGTTGATCCAGAACTATTTCTGAAACCCTTCAGCAGCTCGAATGATTCGTGCCCCATTCCCTTCACTCATCTTATACCCACTTGGTTCAGGACATGGTCTATTGTGTCAGTCCCCACTAGGCTGACTACGTCACACCTAGACCAAGTATTATTTCCTCGTCCTACGGATTCTAGTTACTCCACATGTATCGAAGAGTACCTTACTCTAAACATGTAATGCTTGTTGGGAGATTGTTGGTGCAATCGTCCCAGGTTGACTCGAGTTTGACTCGAGCAGTACTCTGATAGTATTTTGATGATAGACAAAACTCATGACATGGGATTGTCATGGGAAAGTCCAACATGGGGTTGGCATGGGAAGTCCAAAGCATTGCGAAGCCGTGCGCTTGGTGCTTGGCATGGGAAATCCAAAGCATTGCGAAGCCGTGCGCTTGGTGCTTGGTGAGAAATGCATTGCGAAGCCGTGCGCTTGGTGCATTTGGGAAGTCTTGAGGACTTGGTAAGTTCACTAGGCTCGGGGTTCTTGAGTCGGTGAAGGATGACATTGTGAAGCCGTGCGTTTGGTGCATCCGAGGGACCGCCGGACGGGGAACGAATGGAGTGAACCCAAAGGGAAGCATACTTCTAGGGCATGAGACGCGAAGGATGGCGTTGCGAAGTCGTGCGCTTGGCGCATCCGAGGGACGTAGGCCAAGGGAAGAGAGCTTCGGTGGGGAACTCCATGAGGGATAAGGTGGACTTGGCCAAGTGGCTAAGACTGAGTGTTGGAGGCTCAAACATCGTTATGTTTGAGGTTTTAGCCGACATCAGTCGACTGGCATAGGTGCGGATCACCGTTTCTAGGTCGTTAGGTTCGACCGGTGTTCATTCGAACAACAAGATTGGTTGGATCGATCGCCATGGAGGCGATCGATCGATGGGAGCATCGATCGGCCAATGGGTGGCGATCGGCCGATGACATGACTGCACGCGCAGAATGGAGTCGACTCGACTGGACACTCGACTGATGGATGATCAGTCGACTGATGGGGGCCATCAGTCGACTGATGTGTGATCCGTTGGAACTTAACCAACGTGGATCCGGCCGTTGTGAGACAACGGCTACGATACCAGTCGACTGATGGTCACGATCAGTCGACTGATGGGCGCGAAAACAACTTGATGCAGGTTATAAAAGGAGCACGAGTTGGAGGATTTCGCCAAGACTTTAAGGGAGCTATTGGAGGGGAATTGCTGCTGCATTCCAGTCCTTCAAGAGCCAACCAAAGCAAGCAACAAACAAGTGATCAAAAGCAATCGGTGAAAAGAGTTTCTTTTGTATTGTATTTGTATTCTTGTTTGTATTTCTATATTACTTTGTAATTGCTTGTGAGAGGTTTCTCCACCTCCGACGTGTTGTCGAGAAGGAGTTTGAGTTAGTGCCGTGAGCATAACTAGAGCTCGAGGAGCTCGCCCGTGGAGTAGGAACCATTCGGTTCCGAACCACGTATATCGTGTGTATTGCATGTGCTTGTGTTGTTGTTATTATTGTTTCTATTATTTCCGCTGCGCTAACAACAATCGAATCGTAGACAAACAGCATAAACGAGCAAAGTCCGACATCCAACGAACGAGGGCTATTCACCCCCCTCTAGCCGGCCATTCGTATCGATCCGATCCAACAAGTGGTATCAGAGCCGAGGTCGCTCTTCAAGGACTAACCGCCGCGAGAGCACTACAAGATGGCCGGCTTCATCCATCCACTAAAATTCGATGGAGATTTTTCTTGGTGGAGGAAACGGATGGAGGTATATCTCGAAACCAATTTTGATTATATGATTATTGAAGAAAATGGTTTTGAGATGCCTAGGGATAAAAACAACAAGAAAATTGAGAAGTCAAGGTGGACCCAAGACCAAATTAAGGACTTCAAGACAAATCTTGAGGTAATAAAGTTACTTAGTGATTTATTACCTAACACTATTTGGTCTAGATTGGGTAATTTTAGGGATGCCAAGGAATTATGGGAGAAGATAATTAAATTTCAAGAAAACTCCCAATTGGCACAAGTAGAGGAAGATGTCGAAGAAGAATCACCATCCATTTTTGAAAATGTGGATGATTTGGTGGAGACCTCCACCTCTAGCATTGAGGGGGAGGAAAGAGCTTCTACTCCGGAGAAAGATCAAGATGAAGCTTCTACCTCCGGAAGAAGTGAAGAGGTCTCCACCACCTCCCTAGGTAACTCAAGTGTTATTATTTTAAATAAAAATCACATAATATGCTTTGAGTGTAGGGAGAAAGGGCATTATAAGAGCAAATGCCCTAAATTGGCTAAGAAGAAGGCATCGACACCAAAAGTCAACCCAAAGTCAATTGATGTCGGTGTTCCCAAAATCAAGAGCAAAGAGCACATTGTGTGCTTCAAATGCAATAAAAAGGGACACTACCGAAGCCAATGCCCTAGGGGGAGGAAGAAAGGGCAAGAAGGTGCAATTCATGTAGGTGGAGCTCCTAAAGCTAACCCTAAGGTAAATTTACTTAATGCACCTTTAATTCCTAAAGTCAAAAAGCATGCTAAAAATTATTTTAGTTCTCTTGCTATTATCAATGAAAAGCATGCTAAGAGAAATAATAAGGTGTATTGTCTAGGTGCTAAACATGTTAGTTTCTCTAAGGACAAACCTAGGACTCAAAACACTAGATCTATCCTACCTAGGGAGTCAATTAGGAGAATTGAAGAAAATTTGGGTGTTAATCCCAAGAAATCTAGGCATATGCCTAAAAAGAAAAACATTTTCCAAAAGATAAATGAAAATTCAAAATTGGAAAAATTAGAGTTAGAAAACCAAGCCTTGAGGTCAAGGCTAGAAAAATTGGAGAAGACCCTAGCAATAATATCAAACTCGGTTAAGGGGTCTAATGCACAAAAGTCAAGACCTAGGAAACAAGAAACATCTAAGGGCAAGAAGGGTTTGGGTCACAAACCTATGTCCTACCATAATGTTCCATTTAATTATGGAACCACATCTAGGTCTAGTAAAACCAAGGCTAATAGGGAAGTCATCCCTAAGTCTAGCCATGGTATGTGTTTAGTGGCTAACACCTCAAAGAAATCAAATGTAGCCACTAAGAAGGTCAATGGAGGAGTCACCTCTAGAGTTGACCTAGGAAAGACCCAAAAGACTATGGCTTCAAAGCCTAAAAGGGTCATTAGGAAGGTATCTAGGGAAGTTATCCCTAGAGAATACCTTGTTAACCCAAGGAGCTCCAATAGATATTGGGTTCCTAAAAGCGTGATCGATTCACGCTAAATGGGTTAGGGTGTGTCAACCCTAAGTGGATGGGTGGTTAACCTAGCCATTGTGAGTTGACACATTAGGGTGTGCCAATATGGTTTGAGAAGTTTAAAATGATTTAAATTGGCACAATTAGGTCTTAGAGGTATTGGTGTGCCATTTTGGGTTTTTGGCACACTAGGAAAATAATGACATTAAGGCAAAATGAATTTAATCCCTAGAAATGACAAATTGATTTTAACACTTAGGTATTTTATACCTTAGTATATTTTTCTTGCCATGCTTTATTTGCCTTGCCATGTCATGACATCATTTTCATTTTCATCTATAAAAATGTCATGATTATGTTTAGATTTATGTTTGTATGTCATGTATGCTTAATTTTCATTCACATGTCATGACATCATGATTTTGGCATATGTTTTTATCTATATCATATCTATGCCATAATCATATCATGCATGAATTAAAATGGAGTTAAGGACTATGGCATAATTTGAAAGGAATCAAATAATATTGCCTTAGAAATATGCATGAGAACATAAAGACAACAAAACCCACATCTCACTAAAAACTTGACTTGGATATGTTTTACACATCTAGATATTGGTGAGATGTTTAGGAAAAAGAAATTAAAGGTTTGAAAAACATTTTGAAAACATTTTGAAAAACCTTGGTGAAGCCTATCTTTTGATAGCTATCACCATTGAATGGGATGATACAAAGATGGCTCCTTATTGAAGCTTTTCTTAAATTTTGAACTTTGTATCAATCTCCTAATTTAATGGGTAAAATAAATTTCCAACATTTTTCACCCATAGTGTTTAGGATAAGTAATATGCATATGAAATTTCACGATTTTTAAACTTATGTATATTTTCTTATGGATTTCGAAAATCCAATTTACTGAAAAAGCGCATAAACGATTATCGATCATTGCTTGTAATGGCGGTCGATTGATGGTAAGTCGATCGGTATCGGTCGGTAGGCCCTTGTTTAGCCATGTTTTGGTCCCCTAACCACTCCTAACCCTAGGATATGCTTGGGAGAGCATTAAAGAGGGTGGAAATCCGTTGGATATGGATTAGGAGTTGGGTTGAGGGTGAGTATCAATTTAAGGTGGAAGAGAGTTCATTGTTGAACTTTGCCTTAATTTTGATTTGGTTAATGTTCCTATTGGCTTAGAGACTCTCCAAGGACATTGTTGGTGCAATGGTAAAGGGGGAGCAAGCCTCTAGGGGGAGGTATCCATCATGGGAAGATGGATGTGTATTTCCTCATGGGAGGAAAATTGGGTTGCCTCTCTTTAAGTGATATGGGATCACTAGAAAGATGGTAGGCATGTGTTCCTCCAAGGGAGAGATTGTAAGATCTCATTGGGATATGAGACATTCATACCCTTGGGGAGGACCTTTTTGATGTAATGTCAAAAAGGGGGAGAAGTTACCAAGTTACCAATTAGGGTTTGTTGGAATTCTCATTGGGATATGAGAATTGCCAATTTGGGAGAATTGGTAGACTTGAGATGGTAGTTTTGTCAATCATCAAAAAGGGGGAGATTGTTGGGAGATTGTTGGTGCAATCGTCCCAGGTTGACTCGAGTTTGACTCGAGCAGTACTCTGATAGTATTTTGATGATAGACAAAACTCATGACATGGGATTGTCATGGAAAAGTCCAACATGGGGTTGGCATGGGAAGTCCAAAGCATTGCGAAGTCGTGCGCTTGGTGCTTGGTGAGAAATGCATTGCGAAGCCATGCGCTTGGTGCATTTGGGAAGTCTTGAGGACTTGGTAAGTTCACTAGGCTCGGGGTCCTTGAGTCGGTGAAGGATGACATTGCGAAGCCGTGCGTTTGGTGCATCCGAGGGACCGCCGGACGGGGAGCGAATGGAGTGAGCCCAAAGGGAAGCATACTTCTAGGGCATGAGACGCGAAGGATGGCGTTGCAAAGACGTGCGCTTGGCGCATCCGAGGGACGTAGGCCAAGGGAAGAGAGCTTCGGTGGGGAACTCCATGAGGGATAAGGTGGACTTGGCCAAGTGGCTAAGACTGAGTGTCGGAGGCTCAAACATCATTATGTTTGAGGTTTTAGCCGACATCGATCGGCATAGGTGCCGATCGCTCGTCGTTAGGTTCGACCCGGTGTTCGATCAACCAAGATTGGTTGGATCGGTCATTGCTATGGGAGGCGCGATCATTGGGTGGCGATCGATCGCCAATGGGTGGCGATCGGATCGATGACACTGTACGGACACGAATGGAGTCGACTCATTGGACACTCGGTGATGAATGATCGGTCGATCGATGGGGCCATCACGATCGATGATGTGATCCGTTGGAACTTAACCAACGTGGATCCCGGTGTGAGACAATCTACACGATACCGATCGACCGATGGTCACGATCGGCCGATGATGGGCGCGAAACAACTTGATGCGTTATAAATGGAGCACGAGTTGGAGGATTTCGCTAAGACTTTAAGGGAGCTATTGGAGGGGAATTGCTGCTGCATTCCAGTCCTTCAAGAGCCAACCAAAGCAAGCAACAAACAAGTGATCAAAAGCAATCGGTGAAAAGAGTTTCTTTTATATTGTATTTGTATTCTTGTTTGTATTTCTATATTACTTTGTAATTGCTTGTGAGAGGTTTCTCCACCTCCGACGTGTTGTCGAGAAGGAGTTTGAGTTAGTCTTGGTGAGCATAACTAGAGCTCGAGAGCTCGCCCAGTGGAGTAGGAACCATTCGGTTCGAACCACGATATCGTGTATTGCATGTGCTTGTGTTGTTGTTAGTATTATTATTGTTTCTATTATTTTACGCGCTAACAACAATCGTAGACAAGCAACGCAACGAAAATGAGCAAAGTCCGACATCCAACGAACGAGGGCTATTCACCCCCCTCTAGCCGGCCATTCGTATCGATCCGATCCAACAATGCTTTGGCCAAAGACTTTAGTAACAATCCGACGAGAGGCCATGGGTATACATCTCCTCGCAAGGAGTGGTGAATCCTTTATAGGCTATTCAAATACCTTCGATCACTTCGACTTATACCCAATCATCCCGGGTCCACATCTCCTTAGAGATGTTTGCTTAAGATGTCAAAGCATAAGTCTCCATGATCAAGATGACTTGAATACCGCAAGTCAAAGGAACATCGTACTTAAGCCACAGTAAGAACTTCATTGACATATCTATATATGCAGAGAACCATATGAAGTCTTACGGCTGGTCACTCCAATGAACTAGTTACCATAACTAGCATCCACGATTAACTCCGGACATCACTATGTCTCCAGCTAGTGAGAATCAGCTGCTTGGATACACCAAAGAGTATACCTCGTGCTAGTCTCGACAGAATTGATGGTGTCCAAATCCATCAATTCATCGACTAGGGATAATTCCGATACATCACAATTACACATGTAGAGATACTCACTAGTTGTGATCCAATCACAAATTCTCTCATGCTGTGAATCGTATCGTGGGCATTCAGTAAATGAGTTTAAGATCCAATCAAATACATAAAACATGTATACTCAAATAGTGAATCTTCATATATCATATAAATGGTTCATACATAAGGCGATTGCCTTAGGACATCTCTCATATATTACTAACAGACTCCCACTTGGCCTAATGCCAATCGCTACGGTATCCAATACCATAAGCTCGAACATGACCCTCAAACTTACTTTGAGGTAATGCCTTAGTCAAAGGATCCGCTAAGTTCCTTTCAGTGGGAATTTTCTCGATTTGTATTTCGTTCCTACTGATGATCTCTCTGATAAGATGATAGCGGCGAAGCACATGTTTGGATCATTGATGAGACCACATCAAGTTCAGAGATGAACTTCTTGATCCAAACCGCTTCCTTTGCTGCTTCCAAAGCTGCAATGTATTCTGCCTTAGTGGCAGAATCCGCTATAGTGTCAAGCTTGGAACCTTTCCAGCTTATTGCGCCTCCATTCCAGGTGAATACACACCCAGACAAAGACATGGAATCATCCTTGTCTGTCTGGAGCTGGCATCCGTATACCCACGTATCACCATGTACCCTTCTCCATATATTAGGAACACATCCTTAGTTCTTCTCAAGTACTTAAGGATCGTCTTAACAGCCACCCAATGATCCATTCCTGGATCAGACTGGTATCTGCTCGTGACACTCAGAGCATACGATACATCGGGCCTCGTACATAACATAGCATACATGATAGATCCTATTGCGGATGCATAGGGAATCTTACTCATGCAAATCCTCTCGTCTTCTGTGCGCGGACACATAGACTTCGAAAGGTGTACCCCATGCCTGATGGGTAGGAAACCTTTCTTGGATTCCGACATGCTAAACCTCTTTAGCACTCGGTCTATATATGTAGACTGCGAAAGACCAAGCAACGCTTCGATCTATCTCTATAGATCTTAATCCCGAGGATGTAGGTTGCTTCTCCCAGGTCTTTCATGGAGAATGTCTTGGATAACCAAACCTTCACTGACTGTAAGATTGAAACATCGTTTCCTATAAGTAGTATGTCATCGACATACAATACTAGGAATACGACTGCACTCCCACTAACCTTCTTGTACACACAAGGTTCGTCTGGATTTTGTGAGAAATCAAACCTTTTGATTGTCTCATCAAAACGGATATTCCAGCTCCTGGATGCTTGCTTCAATCCATAAATGGATCGTCGCAATTTGCATACCTTGGTTTTATCAACCGATGTGAAACCCAGTCGGTATCATATACACGTCCTCGAGCGAGTTTCCATTAAGGAAAGCTTTTCATATACATCCGCCATATCTCATAATCATAATGAGCCGCTATGGCGGGGAGCATCCGAATGGATTTAAGATAGCTACAAAGTAATAGGTTTCGTCATAATCAACACCTTGTTTTTGATATCCTTTCGCCACCAATCTAGCCTTATAGGTAATCACATTACCATCCATGTCGGTTTCTTCTTGAAAACCCACTTGCACCCTATAGGCTTTATGCCTTCAGGTGGGTCAACCAAGTTCCAAACTTGGTTTTCATACATGGAATCCATTTCCGACTTCATGGCACCAAGCCACTTATCCCTTTCTGAGCTTGTCAGCACTTCTTCATAACTGGTAGGCTCCTCATCATCAATGAGTAACACGTCGTTCGATTCACTTACGAGAAATCCATATCTCTCAAGAATATTGCGTGTTCTACCAGATCTATGAAGATGTGGTGTTACAATAGGTCCAGCCGATTGCTCATCACTATGAGTTGTCGGCTGTTGTGCTTCACCAGGTATCTCATCAATGTCTATTTGAGTCTCTCGAGCCTCCTCAAGCTCGACGACACTCCCACTGTTTTCTTGCAAGAGAAACTTTTTCTCTAGAAACACAGCATGCCTTGAAACAAACACCTTTTGTTCCACAGGATGATAGAATTGGTAACCCCTTATTTCTTTAGGGTATCCAATAAATAGACATTTATCAGACTTAGCATCCAATTTGTTTGATACAGTCCGCTTCACATAAGCAGGACAACCCCATATCTTCAAGTAAGATACATGAGGTTTCTTACTATTCCATATCTCATATGGAGTAGTTGAGACTACCTTGGTAGGCATTCTGTTTAACAAGTAAATAGCTGTCTGAAGTGCATAACCCCAAAAGGACTTGGGAAGAGTCGCATGATTCATCATTGACCTGACCATGTCCAACAAGGTCCGGTTGCGCCTCTCAGATACACCATTATGTTGTGGTGTATATGGCGGAGTCCATTGAGACAATATGCCATTGTCTCTTAGATAATCAAGAAACTCTTGACTTAAGTATTCACTACCTCGATTCGATCGAAGTATTTTAATACTCTTGTCATGTTGTTTCTCTACTTCATTTCTGAATTCTTTGAATCTTTCAAAGGCTTCAGACTTGTGTTTCATCAAGAACACATACCCAAACCGTGAGTGATCATCGGTGAAGGTAATGAAGTAGCTATAGCCTCCTAAAGCTTGAGTTGACATAGGTCCACATACATCAGTATGTATTAGACCTAGTAACTCTCCCACTCGTTCACCTTTTCCAGTAAAAGGTAACTTAGTCATCTTGCCTTTTAAGCATGATTCGCATGTATCGTATGAATCCAACTCAAACGATTCCAGAATTCCACATTTGTGTAATTCGGACATGCGTTTCTTGCTTACATGGCCAAGACGACAATGCCACATATAGGAGTCTATTTGATTATCCTTTTGAGCACGTGTGTTGCTCGCTTCGATATTGAAGATGTCACTGGATACGTCCAACGTATAAACACCATTGCTTAAAGTTCCAGTCCCATAAAGAACTCCATTCAAAGTTATGTAACAACAATTGTTACTAAAAGTCAAATGGTACCCATTTCTATTTAAACAAGAAATAGAAATGATGTTCTTTATCAACGAAGGAACATAAAAGCAATTGTCCAGTTCTAAGACAAGTCCTATAGGGAGTTTCAACAAATGCGTTCCAATGGCGACTGCAGCAACCTTTGCTCCATTCCCAACACGCAAATTTGACTCTCCCTTGACGAGTCTTCTTCTATTCCTTAGCCCATGTATGTCATTACATATATGTGAGCCACACCCAGTATCCAATACCCAAGTGTTTGAGGAAATAGAATGACAATCAATAACGAAGATATCTGAAGAAGATGGGGCATCCGATGCCTTATTCTTCTTCACGGACTCAAGATAAATCTTTCACTTTCTTTGCAAATGGCTCTCCTTGCCATAATGATGGCAAGTTTCCTTTTGTGCTAGTTCTACCTTCTTAGCCTTTCTCTCCTTTCCCTTCTACTATTCCTTTGACTTCCTCTTAGAACCTTTCTTCGAGGAATCAACTAATAGCATCGTCCTCTGCTCATGCTTCTCAGAAGACTCCACAGTCTTCAGCATATTGAGCAGTACCACAGATGAACCTTCTAGCATCTCAGAGGTGAAGAGGAGCTTTGAGACTTCGAACCTATCGAATCTCACTTGCTCATCAACCAACTCACAAAGATGAAGGACTACGATATGAGCATCCATATGCTCATGCTGCTTTCGTAGCTTGGGTTCCATCGCAGCTAGCATGATGCAACTTGTCAGTTCAGAATCAGTCACATGTTTCTGATAGACCAACAATTGGTCCGGAGTTGCATCGTCACTAGGATGGGCGGGAAGAGGCGCTTCGAGGACATACGCAAGCTTTTCACCTTGAGAACAATTCTCAGGTTTCTAAGCCAGTCCAGGAAGTTAGGCCCAGTCAATTTATTCGAATCCAAAATGGAACGCAAATTCAAAGACATCATGATCAATCTTAGAAATACAAAACGAGCATATATGAGAAAATGATTTTTAAAAATGCATCAATATACATTTATAAATCCCATTCATTTTTTTCGAATTTCAAAAACCCCAAAATCACTTCGAGATCGTAGGTTCATCTTCGAATGGGCTGATATCCATCATAGATATGAACAACCTTGGAGAGAGTCCAACAAGTCATTCATAACTACGACGGTAGGTATCAACTATACCGATTGCATATCACGTATATGCAACTATCACAATGTGCTATCAACTTATTGAATGTTCACACATACATCGGGTTGTTAACACATTAACAAGTATGCATCATATGCATAGCACCCAACTTCACCTCCCTTTACATCGACCTTGGAGAGAGTCCAACAAGCTGATGCTCCAGGTTAAAGCCAACCCATTAATCAAGACATAGTTTTAATATGGTTAGAGCGCATTCAACCAATTAGCCCAGCTTGGAGAGAGTCCAACAACCAAAGCTAACGATTGACCTCTGACTCTTACCATATTAGTATTAAACTATTCCATGGTTTGAATATGTTCGGGTTCGAGCCGGGCTTGGAGAGAGTCCAACAACCCAAACAAGAAACGGAACTCTGGTTCTAACCATATTAATGGAAGGTGTAGGCTTTAATATTGTTTAAGGGTTTTTATGTCTCATCCTCTTTGCATGCAAATAACTATTATCTACATGGCATGGCATACATGACATACATCTACATGTCACGACACTCATGGCATAATGTTATGCATCTAATACAATTACATGGCATACAATTATGTCATGTATATATTTCCTTATATGTCATAACTATTTATGGAAATAAAATATGTTTAAGATTTGATTCTCCAAATCAAATCATAATTAAATTAGGAAACAAATTTCCAAATCTAATCACATATTTTATTCATGGAATTATTTGATTAAGGAAAATCTATTTAGGAAACCAATTTCCTAAATCATTAAAACTACTTATGGAAATAAAATATTTTAAGATTTGATTTCCCAAATCAAATCATGATTAAATTAGGAAACAAATTTCCAAATCTAATCAAATATTTTATTTATGGAAAATATCGATTTCCATAAATACTTCCAACTTTCCAAAAGTGGAAGATTTCCATAAATACTTCTAGACTTTCCAAAATTGAAAAATTTCCATAAATACTTCTAAATTTCCAAAATTAGAAAATTTCTAGAAATACATTATGACTATCGCAAAAACCATTTTTACGATTATGTCGAAACACAACCTGGCTCTGATACCACTGTTGGGTTTCCGGCACCGCAGCGTGTGTGTGTTCGATCACGTTTCGTAAACATGAACACAGCGGAAGCAATAAAAAATAATAAATACTCCTATTTATTACAACACACACAACACACGCATGCATATTACAACAAGTGTAGACATAACCGTAAATTTAAATTTGCAATAAAAGGAAATTTATCTACGTTATACCTTTCGTATGACGTGTAGCGGGAACGGCATCAACCGGAACGATCCTCGCTAGAATCGTCTCTATCCGTATCCACGCCGAGTTCCTCGGGATGACTTCGCTAAGCCACGAGCTTCATCTTCGTACGGGTTACTAGCCTCGTGTTGAAGACGACGTGATCGAGAGATGATCACGATCCGAATCCAAATTCGGATCCTAATACGAGTTCTCAAAACTCGCTTCTCCGGAGAGGTATTCGTCAACCAATTGACGAATCCTTCATCCTCCACCTCAGAGGATTACCGGAGATCGAATCCCCGATAAGTTAGCCGCTGTCGGAGCTCTAACCGTCGTCCAAACGACGCTCCGACGAGAGGAGAACAAGCTGTCCAGAAAACTGGACAGCTTTGGTGGAGGTGATAGGCGCCGGCCAACCAAGGGAGATAGAGCTCACCTTGATGCCAAACTTGAAGGAGATCACCGGAGCACTAACCGGCAGCAGCTCGACGCCGGCGAGGGGGAAGGAAGCAGCCTTCTGGATGCCAGTTGGAGCCTCAAGGTGGGCGGCGGCAAGGAGGAGGAGAGTTAGCTCCGAATTTCTCCAAGGAGAGGTGGGCGGCAACTTAGGGTTGTGGATTAGGGCTTAAACCATCCCTTAAGCCCTCTTTTATAGAGAACTAATTCTCTTAATGGTTATTGGATCATAACCATTAGGCCCGTTAACCCGCTCCATTAAGATAAGTTAAAATAAACCAAACCATTATGGTTTATTTTAAGTTAAAACGAACCGAACCAACTTTTGGTTCATTCGTTTAAAATAAACCAAACCCTTTGGTTTATTCTCCTCCATTGGATTAGAACCAAACCATTTTGGTTCATCCATTACGTCTTCATAAGACTCGGCCCATCCATGCTTCCATTGTGACTGAAACGATTTCATGCTCGCTTTATGTTTGGTCCAACCAAACATAGTTTCTCTCAGTCTGAGAATCCCATTCTCAAGCTCGTTTTAAATCCTTCGGATTACGCTCGTTGTGCGTGTGACCAAATAGGTTCTCGGTTTATGTTGGCCGTCTATAATTAACCATTAATTATAAAACGATCATGAGTGGCACCTAGTAGTACATCATGATCCCCAATTAACCGAAAAGATCAACGGTTGATCTAGAACTATTTCTGAAACCCTTCAGCAGCTCGAATGATTCGTGCCCCATTCCCTTCACACATCTTATACCCACTTGGTTCAGGACATGGTCTATTGTGTCAGTCCCCACAAGGCTGACTACGTCACACCTAGCCCAAGTATCATTTACTCGTCCTACGGATTCTAGTTACTCCACATGTATCGAAGAGTACCTTACTCTAAACATGTAATGCTTTGGCCAAAGACTTTAGTAACAATCCGACGAGAGGCCATGGGTATACATCTCCTCGCAAGGAGTGGTGAATCCTTTATAGGCTATTCAAACACCTTCGATCACTTGACTTATACCCAATCATCCGGGTCCACATCTCCTTAGAGATGTTTGCTTAAGATGTCAAAGCATAAGTCTCCATGATCAAGATGACTTGAATACCGCAAGTCAAAGGAACATCGCACTTAAGCCACAGTAAGAACTTCATTGACATATCTATATATGCAAAGAACCATATGAAGTCTTACGGCTGGTCACTCCAATGAACTAGTTACCATAACTAGCATCCACGATTAACTCCGGACATCACTATGTCTCCAGCCAGTGAGAATCAGCTGCTTGGATACACCAAGGAGTATACCTCGTGCTAGTCTCGATAGAATTGATGGTGTCCAAATCCATCAATTCATCTACTAGGGATAATTCCGATACATCACAATTACACATGTAGAGATACTCACTAGTTGTGATTCAATCACAAATTCTCTCATGCTGTGAATCGTATCGTGGGCATTCAGTAAATGAGTTTAAGATCCAATCAAATACATAAAACATGTATACTCAAATAGTGAATCTTCATTTATCATATAAATGGTTCATACATAAGGCGATTGCCTTAGGACATCTCTCATATATTACTAACAGACGTCGCCTCGGACCACTGCAAAATCAGGAAAAAACCCTAGTTGCGCAACTCCATCGGGCCGCCACATGGCCATGTGCAGCCTTGGCATGCTGATCTTCACCCATCGGATATGACCGTGTGAATCCACATGCCCTGGCCGTGTCCCACTCTGCATCTAGCATGAAATGTCCTTCTTTCGCTCCGAAAACGCTTCTTTTCCGCCCAAAAATTCAACTTGCATTCAAAAGAACAACGAGCAGACCTCCGAACTATAAAATAGGAAATGCATGCAAAAACAGAGTAATATATGCATGAAACTGACGCAAAATGTAACAAGATGTGAGCAAAAACTACTCCTAAAACCCTATATGTTTTGCTCACATCACTTCCCCCAGACTTAAATCTTTGCTTGTCCTCAACCAAACCTCAGTGCCATAAATTTTTTTTTTAAAAAGAGATTGTTCCATAATGAGCATGCTAACTAAATTTATTAGGTGGTATTTGCAATCAAAGCAAAACAGATATGTTCTAAAAATTCACTAAGTTAGCTCCTCGTGCTCGTGCTAGGCGAATCATTCTTAGGGGATGTCCGTTCCATGGTGAGTTAAGTCGTTACCCCATAGCTTTCCTAAGGTTTCTGGCTCTTAGGCACTTACTTGCCCAAAGCGAGGGTCGTTCCCTAGATCTAGCATAAAGTCTCAAAGGCGTGCTTGGTATTGAGAGAAATTGGGAGGTGTTTCCCCAGTAACCTAACTCGGTCTCAAAGGGGCACCTAGCCATTTCTACCCATGACAACTGTTTTTTTTATCCCTCATAATCTCCTTTTTTTTTCTTTTTTTTCTCTCTCTCTCTCTTTTTTTTCTTTCTTTTTTTCCTTTTTTTTTCAGCTCACAAGGATTTTGATTTTTCTGAATGGGCTTACACAATCCGAGCATCTCCAGTAACTAAAATGCTAAACCTAGAGTCACCTATGGATTCCAAAGTACTAGTCTATTGAAGTGAATCATAACTAGGTATGTACTAGATCCTCCCTTTCAAAATGTTCGACATGTGTGAGTGCAAAAACAGAGCTAATCAGTGCAAGTCTAGAACATTCAATAGAGCATATAGAATAAAATACCACAAGATAAATGGAGTTAAGCTACTTATGGGAACACTTCATGCAAGTAACTTTCAAAAATACTACTGAGGTAGCTTTTAAGACACCAAAAATTAAGTACTGAAAGGAACTAAACAACTCATGCATGCATGAACAAATGCAAATACCAGAAAAGAAACTACCACTAGGAAAACAAAACAAAATAGATTTCGAGGTCCCCCCAGACTTAAACAAAAGTATACCTCTAATATGGTGGACGAGGTGGAAAGTCTGGGAGCTTGGGTATCTCTGGGTCCTGGGAGAACCTGCTGTAGAGCCACTGATGCCACATATACATGTGGTCAATCTGAGAGATGGTGGATGCAGCGGCTGCTCGATGCTCCTCCTCCCTAGCCCACTGTGCCTGCTGGGCATGCATATGCTGTCGCATCTCCCTGCGATAAACTGCCTCATCCTGGTGACGAGCAGCCTCCTCCTGGAAGTATATGCGGGCCTCATTGTAGAACTCCTCTGCCCACTGGAAATGCTCCCAGAATCCCTGGAACTCCACCTGCTGGTAGGTGCTCTGCTCCTCCCATCGCTGCCTCTGCGTCTGCTGCTCAGTGTAGATGTCATCGAGGCATGATCGGAACTCCGAGAAATCATATGCCGATGTACCTGCATCCTGTGTATGTGTGGCAAAAGATGGTGGCACGGGTGTAGGCTCATGTCGGCGTGGACTAGGTGGGATCCTATGTATCTGTGGATTGGAGGGAGAGTGGTACAAAGGTGGAGAGACGGGCATTGATGTGGATGGTCCCTCATATGGAGGGGACTCCGCTATCAGGTCTAAGCGCCAATTGGCGCATATAGCGATGGTGGTATGATTCGGGTCGGGGAGCCTGAGGGCCGTAAGATTTTTCCTTACAAAGCATAAGGAGTCTTCTTCTCTTACAATCATCTTCATGGCCATGCAGACTCCTAGGTCGATCCTAGGGCTCCCCTCTATACTCTCCAATGCTGTGTAGTCGTACCCCATCCTATAACAAATGTGGGCAAGTAGGCCTCCCACATGGATCTCTCCAGCGTCTTTGCTTTGCCCATCTTCACTAAGTGTCTGATGAAGTGGGACCCTACATCGATGCTACTCCTTTCTTGTAGCATGTCCCATAGGCAAAGCAACTCACTGGCTCTCACTACACCGTCACTCTCCCCACGACCAAATATAGTATTGGCCATGACACGGTGAAGGTATCGAAAGACGGGGGGTTTTGGAGGTGCGACGCTTTGGCCTTAGAAGGGTCATAAACGTGCTCCCCTGTCAACTCAGTACAAATCAAACGAGAGTTGTACCCATTAGGGGTTCTTCTCTCTCCCCCACTTGGCAAGCCAAAGCATGAGTTCCAATAGTGAAGGGTCTACTCATGCTCAATATTAAAAAGTCTAAAAGTTATCCTACCCTCCTCCCTCTCTCTACCCGTTAAAACTTCTACCTCTAAAGAACTCAAAAATTCCAAAACTATCCTAGGGTAGATTAGGTGCCTTATTCCCATAATCTCATCCCACCCCATTTTTGCAAATAGAATTTGCATGCCACCCAACAAACCTAAAGATCCTAGAAAATCCTCATCTAAGTACCTAGTAGTAGTAAGTTTACGAGTAGAGAGCATATTGAACCTATCTTTTTGCTCATTATTGTGAAAAAGTAGAGGGGGTAGGGTGTTACCCTCTTCCGGAGCTTGAGGAGCGTCGGATCTTCTTGTTTGTCGTCCCGAGGCACCGGATCGGGATGCTACAGTCTTGGTCCTCCTCATCCTTGCTCCTTTTGGCTTTTAAAGAGGTTGAAAATGCTCCTAGAGGAAGGGGAAAATGAATTCACACAGCTAGGGCAAGAACTTTTGAAGCACCCGGCGCAAATGAGGTGAAAACACACGGCTCGTCCCTTTTAACCTCGCGCGCCACGGCCGTGTGAAAACACACACGGCAGGCCGTGCACCTCCGTCAAGGCGAGGCATGATAGGAAAACACACGGCCAGGCCGTGTGCCCCCATTTTTCGCCCCTTTCATACACCATGGCCCAAATTTGTTCATACACTTCGCCGTGTAGACTAACATGGGTTTCATTTTTGCCTAGCAAAGTTCTTTTCTACTCCTAACTCTAAATGTGATGGAAATCAAAACTAAAATCTAACACATGTATGCAATGCAATAGAAAGAAGAAAAATCTACAACTAAACTTGGGTTGCCTCCCAAGAAGCGCTTTGTTTAAGGTCGTTTAGCTCGAACGCACTCTTTTATCAACTTGGCTCTGGTGGTTCAGTGAACCTCCATTCATCCATCTCGGGATCCGCATCTGGAGGTTCTGGCTTCAATCTGCTAATCGTGAAGCCATCAAAGTAGGAAGCTCTTTATTCCGAAAGACTGAAAAGAATGATCTCCCCATTTACCTCCAGGGAGATCCGGTGTGCCTTCACATCAATGCATGCCCTCGCGGTTGCTAGAAAAGACCTTCCCAGAATAATAGGATTCTAAGGATTTGGTCCTGTGTCCAGTATGATGAAGTCCGTGGGTATCACGAAATCTTCAATCATCACAGGAACGTGTGATAGCAGGCCAACGGGCTCCTTCACTGAGTCATCCCCCATACGAATACCAAGATTTGCGGGTTGGAGCCCACTCAGTCCCATCTTCAAAAAATATACGTAGGGCATCACACTGACTGATGACCCCAAGTCCCATAGCGCTTCATCGAAACTCTCCCCATAAATCAAGCAGGGAATAATGAATTCACCAGGGTCCTCAAGTTGTACTGGGATTTTCTCTTCAAACTCAGCTTGGTCAGGTAGGGTGGAAATCATGGATGCACATCCCTTGGCGAATTGGCTGCTTTGCCCTACTCCTTCCTCTTTTCCTTGGCTTGGCGGAGAGTTCTTCACAGGTTGTGACACGGATTGGGCTATTTGGGCCACCTGTATCTCCAACATCCTGGTATGACTTGCAAGGTCGTCAACGGTGGCCTTCAAGTGTCTCAGTGCTTCTTCAGACTTTTGATGCTGGCGACGGAATTCTTCATTAGCCTTAGTTTGGGTAGCGATGAAGTCCTCCATCATCTGTTCCAGTCTGGACTTCTGTGGTTGCTGCCCATTGTTAGTGAAAGCCCTAGAGCCAATCATGTGATGATCGTTGTATGGACTTTATTGTATCATATTCCTATTTATAAAGGCATGGTTATTATATTTACCTGTATTGGTGCCAAATAACTAAATATAATAATGTCCTTGAGTAGTAGGTTCTTATCTATATCAATCGATTGGTTGAATCGATAATGAGATGATATAGAGAACACTACTCTTAATCATTCCTAGTCGAGTATTAACATTCAGGGACAATGTTAATGCATAGAGACTAGCATGTAGGTCAACAAGATGACTTGATCTCACAAGTCATGGATATGAGATATCAAGTTGACACATGGGTATGCATTGGAGAATGTATACTGAATGACCCGCCATGAGAAAGTATCATGGATCGTTATATGAGTGTCATATACTTTCTCATGTGGCTATTAGTATGACTATTAGTCCTTAGACCTGAAGTCACCATGGTTCCCTACATAAGGAGTTGCAAACTTTGGCTTCGTCAAACGTCACCCGTAAATGGGTGGACTATAAAGGCGATTACTGGGTATGTAACGAATTATGCGAAGGGATGTGAGTGATGTAGATGGGATCTATCCCTCCCATATGACGGGGGTGACATCGATATTCTTGATAGAGTGAGACCACGAAGTGCATGGCCATGCCCAAATGAGTCAATATGAGATATTGAGCTCATTTGATTAGAGTGAGTCTACTTGGAGTTCAAGATTTAGATTGTACCGAGGATGACACGGTCTATGCCTCGATTGGTCAATCTAGATGTCAAGGATAGAGGGACATTGTCACATATTGTGAGAGTCACAATTAGTAGTCACAAAGGTGATGTTGGAGCTCAACATTCTTGTAACTTGGGTAGCAATGATGTGTTGCTAGATACCGCTCATTGCTTATGTTCCTAAATCGGTTTAGGGACATTGCCAACGTTACAAGAACCTATAGGGTCACACACATAAGAGCAATTAGATGGAGATTAGGTTCATATGATGAACCATGAGGATTAGGTTCATGGGATGAACCAAATTGGATTAAGAGTAATCCAAATTAGACTAATTGAGTTAGACTCAAGTTGATTCAAGTGTTGAATGAGTCTAATTGAGATTTGATTCATCAAATCAATTTAAATTAATGAATAGAGATTCATTATATTAAATTGACTTGAGTCAAATGGTTAGATTTGATCAACCATGGGAGATTAGAGGTCAAGTTTGACTTGACTTGAGAGGGAAGTTGAAAGGTCAAGTTTGACTTGACCAAATGCCATGTCATGATGATGACTAGGCATGGCCGGCCAATGATGATGCTCCACATCATCATTGACTTGGTCAATTAGTGCCACATCATGAGGGAGACCAAGGGTCATGGGAGTTACATGCATGCATGTAACCCCCCCTCCATGAAGTGGCCGGCCACCATTTGGGGGTTATGTGAGTGAAAATTCATTTGATGAGTAATCACTCATTACTTCATCTTCTTCTGGGAATTTTCCTCTCAAGCTCTCCCTCTCCTTCCTCTCTTTGGCCGAACCAACCAAGGAGTGCTAGCACACTCAAGGTTGAGTTTTCTTCCACCTATTGCTTGTGTGGATACCATAGAGGAGTGTGCACTTGACACTCTCGAGTTCCGGCGGACTTTGGACGAGCGGGATTTGCGAAGGAGCATCAAGGGTAACATCCTTATCTCTTAGTTCTAAGGTAGATCTAGAGGATTTTGTAAGCACATACATGTAATTAGTTTTAATACTTCTTACTTGCGGATCCGTGGCGGGACTTCGGGGTTTCCGCAGCATGGCGGTTTTGCGGTCCGGAAAAGCCCAACACCCATTGCCCTGCTGCTGCCCGTATCCTCCGGATGGTTGGGGGTTTCTCGAGTTATTTTTGTAGGAGAAGTTTGGGTGACTCCTCCATCCGGGATTGTAGGTATTAGAGTACGGGTTGTAGGACCTTTGATCATAGTCCCCAATCGTGTCACAATGCTCGATCTGCTCATCTGAGGTCCCCTACCCTACAAAGTGGTCCTCACGATACGCTGCCGCCCCCTCTCCAAAGTCAATGACCGTGCATGCAGATGAAGGATTCAAATATTCAAACCGTCTTCTTAGCGCGTCCATCCTCACTGAAGGGTGGTCCATGGAGTTGATAGTGTATCGTCCTACCGTAGGAGTGGGTTGACCACATTCGGAGGCCCATTGATGGTGGTTTTGTGCCACCTCTTCAATAAGATCCTCTGCCTCCTCGATGGTCTTGTTCATTAAGGCTCCTCCTGCGGAAGAATCTAAGGACATCTTCGTGGCGTAGGCGATCCCATTATAGAAAATGTGGATCACTAGCCACCTCTCTAGTCCGTGGTGTGGGCATTGATAAAGTAGCCCCTTGTAGCGATCCCATGCTTCGAATAAGGACTCCCCCTCCTTCTGGTGAAAGCTAGTGATTAGGTGGCGCATGTGAGCAGTTTTACTTGGTTGGAAGTATTTATTGACGTAAACCGCCGTACACCTTTGCTCCCACGTGGTAATGCTGCCAGAGGGTAAGGAGTGAAGCCATGCCTTAGCCTTATCCCGCAGTGAAAATGGGAATTGGCTTAGGCGAATCGTGTTAGAAGGGACTCCGTTCAGTTTCATGATTGAGCAGATTTCTAGAAAAACCTCAAGATGCCGGTTTGGGTCTTCAGTCGCAGCTCCCCCGAATTGGCTCTGTTGGACCATATGTATGAGTGTCAGCTTAAGATCAAAGTTATTCGCCGATATGAACGGTCCAACTATGCTCGACCTGAATCCTCTAGCGCTAGGAGTTGCATAGTCCCGCAGAGGTCGGCTGCCTAAATTCACCTCGGATGCAGCTTGATCTTCCATCTTTCGTTGCGCTACTCTCCGTTGGTGAAAGGTTCGCTCTATCTCTAAATCGATCGGAATTAGGCCTTCCGATCCTAGTCTTCTAAGCATATGACGAACCAACACTCAAAAGTAAGAGTGCTAACCTAATGCTAAAAGCAAGAAATAACTAAATCTAGTAAATAAAAACCTAAGATGCAATAAGTAAACAGGAAACTACTACTGGAAATAAAAACTGAATCTAAATATGGAAAATAAAACTAAAGCAAATAAAGTAAACTAATAAGAAAATAAAGTAAGAAAATAATCTAATCCTAAGTCCGATCTAATCTACCACCGTTCGATTGATATCGAATCGACAATCCCCGACAAAAGCGCCAAAAACATGATGCGCACGGTCACAACCTTAAATCCCGCGACAGAGATCGTCGAAGACTCAAAGTACAGGCTCGCGCTCAATGCCCGCAAGTGCACGGATGTCGTCAAGTAATAAATAGATTATCGATCCCACAGGGACTAGAATTCGAGTACTAATCCACTAAGTGGTTGTGGATGTTCGAACGAAATCTTAGTGAGAGTCGGTTGGTGAGGACTATCGGAAGACCCTACTTAGTGCGGTGTCACACGGAGGAGGAAAAGAGGGTGCTGAGGTCTTAAAAAGGCGATTCTAGGACTTCGGTTTCACTTGTGTACCACAGAACAACGTTGTCAATTGGCGTCGTCTAAACTTCTACTTACGGTTTTAGGGAAGGGACATCATACACTCTCTCGCAGAGCCGCCGCATTCACCGGGAGCTATCCTCGCCCAAAAGGATGGGATAGAGGGTACGAGGATGCCAAATCAATCCTTGCGGTGGACCGTTTCCGATTCCACCGCTCCCTTCTCCCCATAGTTACGAGAGGTCAGGTTTACCCCTAGGTTCCTTGATCAAACTTCCTAAATCTAGATTGCGAGGGCTGTCACCCCCTCGTATCGTCTAAGCACAGCGGAAAGAAAGCCAACTACATGTAGGTATAATAAAGAGCAACATCCAATCATCAAATCAAACTTTTTTCCAGAATTTAATATGAACCAACTTTGTCTATGAACACAAGCTACTCCTTAATCCTAGAATCAAAAGTTCTACTCCATAAACGCAAAGGAAGAATCACAACACATGTTTAAGTTCAATTACAATGGAAAGAGAGTGCAAAAATAGAGATTACAATGCGTTGTGACCTTCTCTCCGGCGTTGTATTTGTAAGTGGTGGACCTCCGGCGGCGTTCCTCCTACTCGCTGTGAGTTACCGAAACTTTTTAGGGCTTCGACGTGCCATCCTAGCTGTCGTGTCTCCTCCCTAGGGTTTGGATGGAGCCATCCTTATATAGACGTCACCTCGGACTGCTACGAAATCAGGAAAAAACCCTAGTCATGCAACTCCATCGGGGCGCCACATGCCCAGGCCGTGTGCAGCCCTGGTGTGTTGATCTTCGCCCATCGAACACAGCCATGTGAATTCACATGCCCTAGCCATGTCCCACTCTGTGTCTAGCATGAAATGTCCTTCTTTCACTCCGAAAATGCATCTTTTCCGCCCGAAAAACCAACCTGCTTTCAAAAGAACAACGAGAAGACCTCCGAACTAGAAAATAAGAAATGCATGCAAAAACAGAGTAACATATGCATGAAATTGACGTAAAATGTAACAAGATGTGAGCAAAAACTACTCCTAAAACCCTATATATTTTGCTCACATCACTAGGTAGTTGACTTGGCAGATCGGAGGGACCGAACACTAGACCTGAAGTCCAGATGGGTCGCGTGGACCAGACATTTGGCATGAAGACCGATTGGATCAGAAGACCAGATAATTGACAAAAAGTTACGCTAAGTTAGGCAGACCGGACAGCTGGTGGAAGCCTTGGTGGGTCAGATCGGATGTCAAGAGTGGTAAGTTCGGCAGGTAACCGACAGGTAAGCCTCGAGTGAAGAGGTGAGACAGAGTCCTCTATAGGGGGACAAAGCTAGGCGTCGATCCGACGAAAAGTCCGCGTGAGACTTAGTAGTCGAGATCGAGCAGTATTACTACTTCTATCACATTTGATTTTATGTATTTTTACTAATCTCATTTTGTAGGTATCAGTCGACTGAATGTACTCCAGTCGACTCTGTTTGGTTAAGTCGACTGGATACACACATGATAGGATTAGCTGGTGATCGATCGAAGATCTGACACTGTAGTTGAAAAGTGTTTCAGTGATCGGGAGTTTCGATCGACTAAAGTCTAAACTTCCGATGCGAGTGGTTGACCCGAGTCATTGGAAGATCAGAAGTTCCATATCGACGAGCTGATGTGGAGTAGACTGGAAGGCATTTCAGTCGACTGGAAAAAGTTTATAAAATAAGTGCTCGACCAGATCTGAAAAAAAAACTACTACTATGCCGAAGTGCTGTCAAAATTTACTCTCGCTCACAAAAGCTTTGAATCTTCAACAAGGCGCTTTTCTGACACTTCGTGCCTACATCCAATCCTTCATTTGTGTCGGTATAAAGTAGAGTATAAGCTTCTTTATTTATTCACTTGTGTACTTAACTTCAAGAGAGGGTAGTGTGTTACCCTTCTCTTATCTTTGTAAAAAGTGAACCCCTTTGAAGTCGAGAGTTCTCGAATCGGAGGGTATTATAGTGATTGCCCATCGAGGTAGCTCTCGGAAGAGCTACAGGCCTTGGAGTAGCAACCCAATTAGGGTTGTGAACCAAGTAAACTAACTGTGTTTGAATTGTATTTAATTTCCGCTGCGTACTTAATAAGTTTTAAATTAAAGAAAATTATTAAACTCCGAGATTCACCCCCCTCTCTCGGATTACTGTGATCCTACAATTGGTATCAGAGCGGGGCGCTCCGAATTTGGTGCAACCACCATCGAGAGCATTAGGATAGTTTTCTTTATTTTTCTTGCTTAGAATAATTTTAATTAATTTTTCTTGCTTAGAATAATTTTAATTAATTTTTCTTACTTAGAATAATTTTAAATTAATTTTTCTTGCTTAGAATAATATTAAATTAATTTTCTACATATTTTGTTAATTAAATTAATTTTTTGTACATTTAGTTAATTAAATTAATTTTCTCCACATTTAGTTAATTAAATTAATTTTATGCACATTTAGTTAATTAAATTAATTTTCTACATATTTTGTTAATTAAATTAATTTTCTACATATTTAGTTAATTAAATTAATTTTCTGCATATTTAGTTAAATAAATTAATTTTTTGCATATATATTTAGTAAATTAAATTAATTTTCTGCATTAGATTAATTGTTAATTAATTTCTGCACTTAGTTTAATTTTATTCTAGAATAATTTTTGCTTAGAATAAATTATTCATTAATTTGTGCACTTAGTGTAGATTTAATTCTTGTAAAATATTATTTAAACAACTCTAGGAATAATCCTCAACTTTAATTAATTTAAATAAAAATCTATTGTTATAATATTTATTTATTTAGGAATGTCACACTTAGAAGGGTATAACACCGTTTGCCCTCCTCTCTTCAACGGAGAGGACTTTTCCTACTAGAAAAGGCGAATGGAGTGTTACTTGAAAACCGACATAGAAGTTTGGTTTTCTATTAGGAAAGGGTTCGTAGCTCCGGTAGATGACTCGGGTGAGTTGTTAGAACTAGAAAAATAGACCTCGGACATTAGAAAAAGGGCTCAAATCAATTACAAGGCGCTTAATACCTTACAATGCGGACTTACCAAAGAAGAGCTCAATAGGGTGGGTCCATTCGAAAACTCTAAGGAATTATGGGATAAACTAATTGAATTGCATGAAGGGGCAAATGACACTTGGATAGCTAAACAGGACATGTTACTAAATAAATTATTTAATTGTAAGATGAACGAAAATGAAAATGCTAGTCAACTTCATACAAAAATAAAAGACATTTTAAATGGATTACACTTAATATGACACCAAATAGAGAATAGGGACATAATTAGGTATACACTTAAGGCATTCCCGAGAAATACCTTATGGACATCGATTGTTGATGCCTATAAAGTTTCTAGAGATCTTTCCACAATTAGACTAGACGAATTGTTTTGTGAACTTGAACTACACGAACAAGCTAACTTGGGTCAAACCGAGAATGATATTGCTTTAGTGGCAGGTTTGACGAAAAAGGAAAGAAAAGCAAAAAGTGAATCCGAAGATGAGTCAGAGTCGAAGTCAAACGGAGAAGAAGAAATAGTAAACATGGTCTGGAGGATGTTCAACCGGAGAAAGAAGTTTACAAAGAAAGACACTAAGAAAGTTATTGATAACAAGCCGAGACCCGGATCAGAAGTGACTTGCTATGAGTGCAATAGAAAGGGACACTACAAATCGAAGTGCTCAAACCTAAAAAAGGAAGAAAAACCAAAAAAGGAAAAGAAGAAGAAAGAACTTAAGGAAACTTGGGATGAGTCATCATCGGAAGAGCCAGACGCAGAAGAAATGAAGAGAAGTTTCGTGGCATTCATGGTCGAATCGAGCTCCGGAGCCGAGTCAAGTTTCGATTATGAGTCCGATTTCGAGTCCGAGAGAAGCCACAGATTTGCATCCGTTTCTGAAGGACTAGATGAGGTAACTTCTCCATTAGAAGATAAGTTGTACAATATAATTGCATGCCTAGGTAGGAAGTTAGCTAAGTTCGAGAATCGAGTTGACTCACTACTTAAGGAAGTTCAAGTACTTAAGGAGCAAGTCAACTCGAAGACTTTGACTTGCCAAATTAAGGATAGAGACTCAACTCAAGTGTAGGAGATCGTTGGAATGCTAGAGGGGGGGAGGGGTGAATAGCATCGTGCTATGCATCGATGGAATACGTTCGCGTGTTTGCCTACAATTTTCGTTAGCGCGCAGCGGAATAATAATAATAAAGCAATAACGAATATACAAACACGCAAACACACAAGTATTTAACGTGGTTCATAATCGAACGGTTCCTACTGCATGGATCGAGCTCTAAAGAGCTCTAGCGATGCCAATCACACACCACTATGCAATAACTCCTTCTTGACACAAGTCGGAGGTGGAGAAACCTCGTATAATTGATTACAACAGTAATACAAAAAACAAACAAGCAAATACAATGCAAATACGAAAACAAGTAAAGAGAACTTTACAACACTTTGCTTTTGATTGCTTGAATGCTAGGTTGATCGAGTAGCACTTGGAGACCCTGAATTACAGCAGCAACTCGCCTCAAATCGCCTCAAAAAACCATGACTTTTTCCTCCTTCACGAGCTCCATTTAAAGCTTCAGCCAGTGCTGGAAAATGCCGATCAGTCGACTGCTCAGGACCATCCGTCGACTGATGCCACTGTTGTCGTGAGATAACAGCTAGATCCACACTGGAAAAATCCAACGGATCCATGATCAGTCGACTGATTATGACCATCAGTCGACTGTTCGAGCCTCCACTCGACTTCTAACCCCAGCAGTCGAGTCAGACTCCATTCTGTGCCTGAAAAACCGAGCACATAATGTGATCAGTCGACTGCTCGGTCTAGCAGTCGACTGTTGGGACACTTCCCGTAGTCAAACCCTAGTTGACTCTCACCAGTCCACTAGAACCCCTCAAACATGAGGTTTTAGCCCAAGTATGGTTCCTCCATACTTGCTAGACCACCCTTAGCCTAGACCTAAGCCTTCTAGCCACCTCCATCAGCCTCACGCCTCTCGGATCCCTCCAAGTCATCCATGACTTGTTCATCCATCGCGCTAGCCTTCAGGTGCTTCCATCGGCTATGTTATGCTAACGGTGTCTACACCGCCAAGGCACATTGGACTTACGCCGCCAAGACTCCGCTTGGACTTTACGCCGCCAACCATTGGACTTATGCTGCCAAGACTCCTGCTTGGACTTTACGCCGCCAATATCAAACCCCTTGGACTTCTCAAATACCAAGACTCAAGCTTGGACTTTTCCTTGCCAACCCATGTTTGACTTTTCATGTTAAGACCCATGCTTGGACTTTTCCTTGCCAAGACCCATGCTTGGACTTTTCCTTGCCAAGACCCATGCTTGGACTTTACTTTCCAAGTATTCAAAACATGGACTTTCCATGACATGGTCAACTCCAATCAACCATCAAAGTCTCCCTCGAGTCAAACTTGAGTCCGGTTAAACCTAACCCGGGTTGATTGTATAAACAATCTCCCCAAAACATTAACAGACATTAATGTCAAACATCAATGTCAACTCACTTTGTCAAACATCAAAACATCACTCAAGTCAAACTCGAGTCCGGTCAATCGTGACCTGGGCCGATTGCACCAACAATCTCCCCCTTTTTGATGTTTGACAAAAACAACCTTGAGTTAGGCCCCTAACTCAAATCTCCTTTCCAATTATTCAAATTGGTAATTTTATGTTCTCCCCCTTTTTGACATACATCAAAAAGGTTTACTCTCCAAGGAGGTCAATGTCTCATGTCCCAATGAGATCTTACAATCTCCCCCTTAGTCCAAAGATACCTAGGATGCCTACCATCTTCCTAGTGATAAGTCCCATATCACTCAAGAGAGGCAATCCTATGCACTCTCCCAATTTCCAGATTGGGTATCTCAAATCCCATTTTCCCTCTCATGAGGAAAAGTACTGTCCATCATCCCATGATGGATACCTCCCCTAAAGGCTTGCTCCCCCTTGACAATTGCACCAACAATGTCCTTGGGAAGTCGCTAAGCCAATAGGAACTCTAAACCATCAAGAATAAGGTTCAAAGTTCAAACATGAACTTTACTATACCTTAAATTTGATATATTATCCTAACACCTCTCCTAATCCATATCCAATAGATTTTCACCCTTTATAATGCTTCCCAAAGTATATCCTAGGGTTAGAAGTGGTTAGGGACCTTAACCGTAGCTGAACACGGGCTAAACAAACTTTGTTTTCCCGAAATCAGCATTGACAGTCGACTCTCTCATATACCAGTCGACTGCCACCCTCATCAGTCGACTGATAACTAAAATATCAGAATTTCAGTTATTAGAAATGAAATTCATAAAATCATAAGTAATTCTACGTATATCGAAAAATCGTGAAAATTCATACGTATATTATTTATAGTCAATATAATGGGTGAAAAATATTTGAAAATTATTTTACTCATAAAATATCAAAATTGATATAAAATCCAAAAGTGAATATAAACTTCAAAGTTTTAGCTCACTTTGTATCAATCTCATCAATGGTGATTGCTAGCAAAAGATAGACTTCACCACGGTTTTTCAAAAGGATTTTAAATTGTTTTCAAAACCTTATTTTGGATCATATTCCTTGGGCTCAATGTACATGACTTGTACACAAGCTTTCCCAATGATCCACCACATGATTTTAGATGAGTTTGAGTTCATCTAGATGGAAAAACTATGCACCTTGAACTTAACTCATATCCTAGCATCTCACATGTATCTAGGGTGTATAAATACACATACATGCCAATTTAATGTGAGATTTGGGTTTTGTTCTTCCTAATCTAGGGTTTCATGCATCTTTCTAAGACAACTCTACTTGATTCCCTTATAAATGAGATTCCAAGTCATGCCATTGTTCTTAACTCAATTTTAATCAAATGCATGAATTATTATGACATTAATGATGATATAAATAAGTATATGCTCATAATCATGATGTCATGGCATAAGATGAAATCTAAGCATACATGACATAAAAACTAACCTAAGCATAATCATGACATATTAAGTGATAAAATGAAATATGATGTCATGACATGTCATATGGCAAACAAAGCATGACATATAAAATGTATAAGTATAAGAATACCTAAAATTTAATATTAATTGTAATTTGATATAATTAAGTATATTTTGCCATAATGTCAACTTATCTCCCAAAGTGTGTCAAAAACCCAAAATGACACACTATGACCTCTAATCCTAAATTGTGCCAATTTAATTGATTTTTCATAATTCTAAAAATGTATTGGCACATCCTAAAGTCTTTTAGGATCATGATATCAAATCTATTTCCAAGGTATCCATAACCTTGAAAATTACTTAGAGTGCCACCTTTATCATGGTTAGGTTAACTACCCATCCAATCGAGGTTGACACACCCTAAACTCATCTAGCGTGAATCAATCACGCTCTTAGGAACCCAAAATCTATTTGAGCTCCTAGGGTTAATTAGGTATTCCTTAGAGATAACCTCCCTAGATACCTTCCTAATGACCCTTCTAGGCTTGTTAGCCTTGGTCATTTTGGTCTTACCTAGGTTGACTCTAGGGGTAACTCTCCTTGCAACCTTCTTAGTGGCCACCCTAGGTTTCCTTGAAACCCTAGCCACTAGGCACACACCATGGTCAACTCTAGGGATGACTTCCCTATTGACCTTGGTCTTCCTAGACCTAGTTTGTGTTCCATAATCAAATGGAACACTATGATAAGCCACCTTAGGCTTAGGTTTGTGACCCAAACCTTGCTTGCCCTTGGTTGACTTTTGTCTCTTAGGTCCTAGGGGTTGACTTTGACTTTTGGACCTAGATTTTTGATCATTTGACCCTTTAAATTGATTTTGTATATTCCTAAGGGTCTTTTCTAGTTTCTCAAGTCTTGACCTCAAGACTTGATTTTCCATCTCCAATTGCCCAATTTTCGATTTTTGATTAAGTTTTTGGGCATTACCATTTCCTCTAGGCATTTGCCTAGTCCATTTAGGATTAAGACCTAGGTGTTCTCCTATTTTCTTGATAGACTCCCTAGGTAAAATATTTTTAGGGACATTAGTCCCAAAATTTTCCTTATTACCAAAATGGACACTTTTAGCACCTAAACACAAATATTTATCTCCAGCATGCTTTTCATGATGAATTGCAAGAGAATTAAAATTCCTAGCATGCTTTTGACTTTTAAATTTTGAAGGTGCATTATTAAAATATACCTTATGGTTAGCCTTAGCTCCCCCTACTTGTGATGCTCCCTCTTTGACTCTCTTGCTCCCCCTAGGGCATTGGTTCCTAAAATGCCCCGGTTGATGGCACTTGAAACATACTAAAGCTCCTTGCCCTTCCTAATTGAGGCACCGACATCCTTTGAATTTGTGTTGACTTTTGGTGCCGGAGGAGTCTTCTTGACTTTCTTTGGACATTTGCTCTTGTAATACCCACTTTCCCTACACTCAAAGCAAATTATATGATTTTTATTTAAACCTAAATTGCTTGAGTTACCTAGGGTATTTGTGGTGGTGATTGGAGTGGGTTCCTCATCCCTCCCGGAGGTTGAGGCTTCTTCTTGATTTTGCTCCGGCTCCGGTGCGGATGGTCTCTCCTCCCCCTCAATTCTTGAAGTGGAGGATTCTTCCACCGATCCGGAAATTGATTCCCTATCAACTTCCGAATCCTCAAGCTCTTTAGATGACGATGTACTTGCTTGAGCTTGAGAGGGTGAGCACTCGTCTTCTTCTTCTTCTTCTTGGATTGATGATGAATTTTCATGAAGCTTTGCCAAATCACTCCATATCTCCTTGGCATCCATTCACTCACCTAGGCTACACAAGAAGTCATTAGGAATTAAATCAAAAACGAAATTGATTACCTTCTTGTTTCTCTCAAATCTTTGGAGTTGATCTTCACTCCATTTCTTCTTCTTGAGGAAGCCACCCTTTGGTCCTTTTGGATATTCAAATCCTTCCATCAAAACGGACCACTCCTCAAGGTCTCTCATCATCAAAAAGTTTTCAATTCTCGCCTTCCAAGAATTGAAACCTTCTCGTCCATAGAAGGCATAGGGAATTGTGGTGTTGATATCCCATCCCAATTGTTCTTCTAACTCCATCTTCACCCTCTAGCATGCTCCCTCAGTTGTTAAACTTTGAAGAGCGGCCTCACTCTGATACCACTTGTAGGAGATCGTTGGAACGCTAGAGGGGGAGGTGAATAGCGTTGTGTTATGCGTCGATGGAATACGTTCGCATGTTCGTCTATAATTTTCGTTAGCGCACAGCGGAATAATAATAATAAAGCAATAACGAATATACAAACATGCAAAAACATAAGTATTTAACGTGGTTCGGAACCGAATGATTCCTACTCCATGGATCGAGCTCTAACGATGCCAATCACGCACCACTATGCAATAACTCCTTCTCGACACAAGTCGGTGGTGGAGAAACCTCGTACAATTGATTACAATAGTAATACGAAAAACAAACAAGCAAATACAATGCAAATACGAAAACAAGTAAAGAGAACTTTACAACACTTTGCTTTTGATTGCTTGAATGCTAGGTTGATCGAGTAGCACTTGGAGACCCTGAATTGCAGCAGCAACTCGTCCCAAATCGCCTCAAAGAACCATGGCTTTTTCCTCTGTCATGAGCTCTATTTAAAGCTTCAACCTGTGCTGGAAAATGCCGATCAGTCGACTCCTCGGGACCATCCGTCGACTGATGCCACTGTTGTCGTGAGACAACGGCTAGATCCACGCTGGAAAAATCCAACGGATCCATGATCAGTCGACTGATTATGTCCATCAGTCGACTGTTCGAGCCTCCACTCAACTTCTAACCCCAGCAGTCGAGTCAGACTCCATTCTGTTCTCGAAAAACCGAGCACCAGTGGACTGATCATATGATTAGTCGACTGCTCGGTCCAGCAGTCGACTGCCCACCTCTGGCAGTCGACTGCTGGGATACTTTCCATAGTCAAACCCTAGTTGACTCTCACCAGTCGACGGCCATATGGCACCAGTCGACTGGCACACCTCAAACATGAGGTTTTAGCCCATGTATGGTTCCTCCATACTTGCTAGACCACCCTTAGCCTAGACCTAAGCCTTCTAGCCACCTCCATCAGCCTCACGCCTCTCGGATCCCTCCAAGTCATCCATGACTTGTTCATCCATCGCGCTAGCCTTCAGGTGCTTCCATCGCCTATGTCATACTAATGGTGTCTACACCGCCAAGGCACATTGGACTTACGCCGCCAAGACTCCGCTTGGACTTTACACCGCCAACCATTGGACTTATGCTGCCAAGACTCCCGCTTGGACTTTACACCGCCAATATCAAACCGCTTGGACTTTACACCGCCAAGTCACGAGCTTCGTCTTCGTACGGGTTACTAGCCTCGTGTTGAAGACGACGTGATCGAGAGATGATCACGATCCGAATCCAAATTCGGATCAAAAACGAGTTCTCAAAACTCGCTTCTCCGGAGAGGTATTCGTCAACCGTTTGACGAATCCTTCGTCCTCCACCTTAGAGGATTACCGGAGATCAAATCCCCGGTAAGTTAGCCGCTGTCGGAGCACTAACCGTCGTCCAAACGACGCTCTGACGAGAGGAGGAGAAGCTGTCCAGAAAACTGGACAGCTTGGTGGAGGAGTAGGCGCCGGCCAAAACAAGGAGAGAAAAGGCTCACCTTGATGCCGAACCTATAGGAGATCACCGGAGGGTCGCCGGAGGTTCACCTACCGAGCTTGGGCCGCCAAGAAGGAGCCGACGGCGCCACCATAAGGTGGCGGCAACAATGTGTTGGCGGCAACAACATGTTTGGATGATTAGTTAGGGTTTAACAATCCCTTAAGCCCACTTTTATAGAGAACTAATTCTCTTAATGGTTAATGGATCATATCCATAAAGCCCGTTAACCTGCTCCATTAAGATAAGTTAAAATAAACCAAACCATGATGGTTTATTTTAAGTTAAAACGAACCGAACCAACTTTTGGTTCATTCGTTTAAAATAAACCAAACCCTTTGGTTTATTCTTATCCATTGGATTAGAACCAAACCATTTTGGTCCATCCATTACGTCTTCATAAGACGCAGCCCATCCACGCTTCCATTGCGACTGAAACGATTTCATGCTCGCTTTATGTTTGGTCCAACCAAACCTAGTTTCTCTCGGTCTGAGAATCCCATTCTCAAGCTCGTTTTAAATCCTTTGGATTACACTCGTTGTGCGTGTGACCAAATAGGTTCTCGGTTTATGTTGGCCGTCTATAATTAACCATTAATTATATAACGATCATGAGTGGCACCTAGTAGTACATCATGATCCCCAATTAACCGAAAAGATCAACGGTTGATCCAGAACTATTTCTGAAACCCTTCAGTAGCTCGAATGATTCGTGCCCCATTCCCTTCACTCATCTTATACCCACTTGGTTCAGGACATGGTCTATTGTGTCAGTCCCCACTAGGCTGACTACGTCACACCTAGCCCAAGTATCATTTCCTCGTCCTACGGATTCTATTTACTCCACATGTATCGAAGAGTACTTTACTCTAAACATGTAATGCTTTGGCCAAAGACTTTAGTAACAATCCGACGAGAGGCCATGGGTATACATCTCCTCGCAAGTAGTGGTGAATCCTTTATAGGCTATTCAAACACCTTCGATCACTTCGACTTATACCCAATCATCCCGGGTCCACATCTCCTTAGAGATGTTTGCTTAAGATGTCAAAGCATAAGTCTCCATGATCAAGATGACTTGAATACCGCAAGTCGAAGGAACATCGCACTTAAGCCACAGTAAGAACTTCATTGACATATCTATATATGCAGAGAACCATATGAAGTCTTACGGCTGGTCACTCCAATGAACTAGTTACCATAACTAGCATCCACGATTAACTCCGGACATCACTATGTCTCCAGCCAGTGAGAATCAGCTGCTTGGATACACCAAGGAGTATACCTCGTGCTAGTCTCGACAGAATTGATGGTGTCCAAATCCATCAATTCATCAACTAGGGATAATTCCGATACATCACAATTACACATGTAGAGATACTCACTAGTTGTGATCCAATCACAAATTCTCTCATGCTATGAATCGTATCGTGGACATTCAGTAAATGAGTTTAAGATCCAATCAAATACATTAAACATGTATACTCAAATAGTGAATCTTCATTTATCATATAAATGGTTCATACATAAGGCGATTGCCTTAGGACATCTCTCATATATTACTAACAGACTCCCACTTGGCCTAATGCCAATCGCTACGGTATCCAATACCATAAGCTCTAACATGACCCTCAAACTTACTTTGAGGTAATGCTTTAGTCAAAGGATCCGCTAAGTTCCTTTCGGTGGGAATTTTCTCGATTTGTATTTCGTTCCTACTGATGATCTCTCTGATAAGATGATAGCGGCGAAGCACATGTTTGGATCATTGATGAGACCACATCAAGTTCAGAGATGAACTTCTCAATCCAAACCGCTTCCTTTGCTGCTTCCAAAGCTGCAATGTATTCTGCCTTAGTGGCAGAATCCGCTATAGTGTCAAGCTTGGAACCTTTCCAACTCATTGCGCCTCCATTCCAGGTGAATACATACCCAGACAAAGACATGGAATCATCCTTGTCTGTCTGGAGCTGGCATTCGTATACCCACGTATCACCATGTACCCTTCTCCATATATTAGGAACACATCCTTAGTTCTTCTCAAGTACTTAAGGATCGTCTTAACAGCCGCCCAATGATCCATTCCTGGATCGGATTGGTATCTGCTCGTGACACTCAGAGCGTACGATACATCGGGCCTCGTACATAACATAGCATACATGATAGATCCTATTGCGGATGCATAGGGAATCTTACTCATGCAAATCCTCTCGTCTTCTGTGCGCGGACACATAGACTTCGAAAGGTGTACCCCATGCCTGATGGGTAGAAACCTTTCTTGGATTCCGACATGCTAAACCTCTTTAGCACTCGGTCTATATATGTAGACTGCGAAAGACCAAGCAACCGTTTCGATCTATCTCTATAGATCTTAATCCTGAGGATGTAGGTTGCTTCTCCCAGGTCTTTCATGGAGAATGTCTTGGATAACCAAACCTTCACTGACTGTAAGATTGAAACATCGTTTCCTATAAGTAGTATGTCATCGACATACAATACTAGGAACACGACTGCACTCCCACTAACCTTCTTGTACACACAAGGTTCGTCTGGATTTTTTGAGAAATCAAACTTTTTGATTGTCTCATCAAAACGGATATTCCAGCTCCTGGATGCTTGCTTCAATCCATAAATGGATTGTCGCAATTTGCATACCTTGGTTTTATCAACCGATGTGAAACCCTCAGGCTGTATCATATACACGTCCTCGAGCAAGTTTCCATTAAGGAAAGTTGTTTTCACATCCATCTGCCATATCTCATAATCATAATGAGCCGCTATGGCCAGGAGCATCCGAATGGATTTAAGCATAGCTACAGGCGAATAGGTTTCGTCATAATCAACACCTTGGTTTTGACGATATCCTTTCGCCACCAATCTAGCCTTATAGGTAATCACATTACCATCCATGTCGGTTTTATTCTTGAAAACCCACTTGCACCCTATAGGCTTTATGCCTTCAGGTGGGTCAACCAAGTTCCAAACTTGGTTTTCGTACATGGAATCCATTTCCGACTTCATGGCACCAAGCCACTTATCCCTTTCTGAACTTGTCAGCACTTCTTCATAACTGGTAGGCTCCTCATCATCAATGAGTAACACGTCGTTCGATTCACTTACGAGAAATCCATATCTCTCAGGAATATTGTGTGTTCTACCAGATCTACGAAGATGTGGTGTTACAATAGGTCCAGCCGATTGCTCATCACTATGAGTTGTCGGCTGTTGTGCTTCACCAGGTATCTCATTAATGTCTATTTGAGTCTCTCGAGCCTCCTCAAGCTCGACGACACTCCCACTGTTTTCTTGTAAGAGAAACTCTTTCTCTAGAAACACAGCATGCCTTGAAACAAACACCTTTTGTTCCACAGGATGATAGAATTGGTAACCCCTTGTTTCCTTAGGGTATTCAATAAATAGACATTTATCAGACTTAGCATCCAGTTTGTCTGATACAGTCCGCTTCACATAAGCAGGACAACCCCATATCTTCAAGTAAGATATATGAGGTTTCTTACCATTCCATATCTCATATAGAGTAGTTGAGACTACCTTGGTAGGCATTCTGTTTAACAAGTAAACAGCTGTCTGAAGTGCATAACCCCAAAAGGACTTGGGAAGAGTTGCATGATTCATCATTGACCTGACCATGTCCAACAAGGTCCGGTTACGCCTCTCAGATACACCATTATGCTGTGGTGTATAGGGCGGAGTCCATTGAGACAATATGTCATTGTCTCTTAGATAATCAAGAAACTCTTGACTTAAGTATTCACCACCTCGATCCGATCGAAGTATTTTAATACTCTTGTTATGTTTTTTATCTACTTCATTTCTAAATTCTTTGAACCTTTCAAAGGCTTCAGACTTGTGTTTCATCAAGAACACATACCCAAACCGTGAGTGATCATCGGTGAAGGTAATGAAGTAGCTATAGCCTCCTAATGCTTGAGTTGACATAGGTCCACATACATCAGTATGTACTAAACCTAGTAACTCTCCCACTCGTTCACCTTTTCCAGTAAAAGGTAACTTAGTCATCTTGCCTTTTAAGCATGATTCGCATGTATCGTATGAATCCAATTCAAACGATTCCAGAATTCCACATCGGTGTAATTCGGACATGCGTTTCTTGCTTATATGGCCAAGACGACAATGCCACATATAGGAGTCTATTTGATTATCTTTTCGAGCACGCTTGTTGCTCACTTCGATATTGCAAATGTCACTGGATACGTCCAACGTATAAACACCATTGCTTAAAGTTCCAGTCCCATAAAGAACCCCATTCAAAGTTATGTAACAACAATTGTTACTAAACGTCAAATGGAAACCATTTCTATTTAAACAAGAAATAGAAATGATATTCTTTATCAATGAAGGAATATAAAAGCAATTGTCCAGTTCTAAGACAAGTCCTGCAGGGAGTTTCAACAAATACGTTCCGATGGCGAGTGCAGCAACCTTTGCTTCATTCCCAACACGTAAATTTGACTCTCCCTTGACGAGTCTTCTTCTATTCCTTAGCCCATGTATGTCATTACATATATGTGAACCACACCCAGTATCAAATACCCAAGTGTCTGAGGAAATAGAATGACAATCAATAAAGAAGATTTCTGAAGAAGATGGGGCATCCGATGCCTTATCCTTCTTCACAGACTCAAGATAAATCTTGCACTTTCTTCGCAAATGGCTCTCCTTGTCATAATGATGGCAAGTTTCCTTTTGTGCTAGTTCTACCTTCTTAGCCCTTCTCTTCTTTCCCTTATGCTATTCCTTTGACTTCCTCTTAGAACCTTTCTTCGAGGAATCAACTAACAGCACCGTCCCCTGCTCATGCTTCTCAGAAGACTCCCGCATCTTGATACCTAGCATCTCGGAGGTGAAGAGGAGCTTTGAGACTTGAACCTTTGAATCTCACTTGCTCATCAACCAACTCACAAAGATGAAGGACTACGATATGAGCATCCATATGCTCATGCCGCTGTAGCTTGGGTTCCATCATGGCTAGCATGATGCAACTCATTTGTTCGTAATCACTCACATGTTTACGATAGGCCAACAATTGGTCGAGTTGCATCGTCACTAGGACGGGCGGGAAGAGGCGCTTCGAGGACATACACAAGCTTTTCACCTTGAGAACAATTTTTAAGTTTCTAAGCCAGTCCAAGAAGTTCGGCCCAGTCAATTTATTTGAATCCAAAATGGAACGCAAATTCAAACACATCATGATCAATATATTAACTTAGAAATACAAAACGAGCATATATGAGAAAGATGATTTTAAAAATGCATCAATATACATTTATAAATCCCATTCATTTTTTGAATTTCAAAAACCCCAAAATCACTTCGGGAGATTGTAGGTCCATCTCCGAATGGGCTGATATCCATCATAGTTATGAACAACCTTGGAGAGAGTCCAACAAGCCATTCATAACTACGATGGTAGGTATCATCTATACCGATTGCATATCCCGTATATGCAACTATCACAATGTGCTATCAACTAATTGAATGTTCACACATACATCGGGTTGTTAACACATTAACAAGTATGCATCATATGCATAGCACCCAACTTCACCTCCCTTTACATCGACCTTGGAGAGAGTCCAACAAACCGATGCTCGGGTTAAAGCCAACCCATTAATCGGACATAGTTTTAATATGGTTAGAGCGCATTCAACCAATTAGCCCAGCTTGGAGAGAGTCCAACAACCAAAGCTAATGATTGACCTCGACTCTTACCATATTAGTATTAAACTATTCCATGGTTTGAACATATTCGGGTTGAGTCGGGCTTGGGTCCAACAACCCAAACAAGAAAGCGGAACTCGGTTCTAACCATATTAATGGAAGGTGTAGGCTTTAATATTGATTAAGGGTTTTATGTCTCATCCTCTTTGCATGCAAATAACTATTATCTACATGGCATGACATACATGGCATACATCTACATGTCACGACAGCATGGCATAATGTTATGCATCTAATGCAATTACATGACATACAATTATGTCATGTATATATTTCCTTATATGTCATAACTATTTATGGAAATAAAATATGTTTAAGATTTGATTCTCCAAATCAAATCATAATTAAATTAGGAAACAAATTTCCAAATTTAATCACATATTTTATTCATGGAATTATTTGATTAAGGAAAATCTATTTAGGAAACCAATTTCCTAAATCATTAAAACTACTTATGGAAATTAAATATTTTAAGATTTGATTTCCCAAATCAAATCATGATTAAATTAGGAAACAAATTTCCAGAATCTAATCAAATATTTTATTTATGGAAAATATCAATTTCCATAAATACTTCCAACTTTCAAAAAGTGTAAGATTTCCATAAATACTTCTAGACTTTCCAAAATTGAAAAATTTCCATAAATACTTCTAAATTTCCAAAATTAGAAAATTTCCAGAAATACATTATGACTATCGCAAAACCATTTTTACGATTATGTCGAAACACAACCTGGGCTCTGATACCACTGTTGGGTTTCCGGCACCGAGGCGTGTGTGTGTTCGATCATGTTTCGTAAACATGAGCACAGCGGAAGCAATTAAAAATAATAAATCTATATTTATTACAACACACACAACACACGCATGCATATTACAACAAGTGTAGACATAACCGTAAATTATAATTTGCAATAAAGGAAATTAAACTACGTTATACCTTCCTATGTATGGCGTGTAGCGAAACGGCATCAGCGGAGCGATCCTCGTAAGAATCGTCTCTATCCGTATCCACGCCGAGCTCCTCGGGATGACTTCGCTAAGTCACGAGCCGTCTTCGTGCGGGTTACTAGCCTCGTGTTGAAGGCGGCGTGATCGAGAGATGATCACGATCCGAATCCAAATTCGGATCAAAAGCGAGTTCTCAAAACTTCGCTTCTCGGAGAAGGTATTCGTCAACGTTTGGCCAGATCGCCCGTCCTCCACCTCAGAGGATTACGGAGATCAAATCCCGATAAGTTAGCGCTGGAGCACTAACCGTTCGTCAAGCGGCGCTCGGCGAGAGGAGAAGCTGTCCAGAATACTGGTCAGCTTGGTGGAGGATTAGTCGCCGGACAAAACAAGGAGAGAAAAGCCTCACCTTGATGCCGAACCTAAAGGAGATCACCGGAGGGTCGCCGGAGGTTCACCGGCTGGAGCTTGGACGCCGGCAAGGAGGCTGGCGGCGCCACCATAAGCTGGCGGCAACAATGTGTTGGCGGCAACAACATGTTGGGCGGCTAGGGTTTGGATGATTAGTTAGGGTTTAACAATCTTTTATAGAGAACTAATTCTCTTAATGGTTAATGGATCATATCCATAAAGCTCGTTAACCGCTCCATTAAGATAAGTTAAAATAAACCAAACCATGATGGTTTATTTTAAGTTAAAAGCGAACGAACCAACTTTTGGTTCATTCGTTTAAAATAAACCAAACCCTTTGGTTTATTCTTATCCATTGGATTAGAACCAAACCATTTTGGTCCATCCATTACGTCTTCATAAGACGCAGCCCATCCACGCTTCCATTGCGACTGAAACGATTTCATGCTCGCTTTATGTTTGGTCCAACCAAACCTAGTTTCTCTCGGTCTGAGAATCCCATTCTCAAGCTCGTTTTAAATCCTTTGGATTACACTCGTTGTCGCGTGTGACCAAATAGGTTCTCGGTTTATGTTGGCCGTCTATAATTAACCATTAATTATAGAGCGATCATGAGTGGCACCTAGTAGTACATCATGATCCCCAATTAACCGAAAAGATCAGCGGTTGATCGAACTATTTACTGAAACCCTTGATGGCTCGAATGAATCGTGCCCCATTCCCTTCACTCATCTTATACCCACTTGGTTCAGGACATGGTCTATTGTGTCAGTCCCCACTAGGCTGACTACGTCACACCTAGCCCAAGTATCATTTCCTCGTCCTACGGATTCTAGTTACTCCACATGTATCGAAGAGTACCTTACTCTAAACATGTAATGCTTTGGCCAAAGACTTTAGTAACAATCCGACGAGATGCCATGGGTATACATCTCCTCGCAAGGAGTGGTGAATCCTTTATAGGCTATTCAAACACCTTCGATCACTTCGACTTATACCCAATCATCCCGGGTCCACATCTCCTCGGAGATGTTTGCTTAAGATGTCAAAGCATAAGTCTCCATGATCAAGATGACTTGAATACCGCAAGTCAAAGGAACATCGCACTTAAGCCACAGTAAGAACTTCATTGACATATCTATATATGCAGAGAACCATATGAAGTCTTACGGCTGGTCACTCCAATGAACTAGTTACCATAACTAGCATCCACGATTAACTCCGGACATCACAATGTCTCCAGCCAGTGAGAATCAGCTGCTTGGATACACCAAGGAGTATACCTCGTGCTAGTCTCGACAGAATTGATGGTGTCCAAATCCATCAATTCATCAACTAGGGATAATTCCGATACATCACAATTACACATGTAGAGATACTCATTAGTTGTGATCCAATCACAAATTCTCTCATGCTATGAATCGTATCGTGGACATTCAGTAAATGAGTTTATGATCCAATCAAATACATTAAACATGTATACTCAAATAGTGAATCTTCATTTATCATATAAATGGTTCATACATAAGGCGATTGCCTTAGGACATCTCTCATATATTACTAACACTAAGTCTAGCTTAGTCAACCAAGTTGGACCAAATCAATTTTGGGTTCCTAAAAGTCAAGTTCACTTAGTGAACAAAAGTCAAACTAGCTACCACTTAGGGGGAACTAAAACCTTGCTTGTTTCCTTGTTTAGTTGAACTCTTGCATGCTTTAGTTTACTTTACTTGCTTAATTTAGAACGGACTAGATAGGAAACAAAGTAGTTTAAACTTGAACAACCTAGTACTAAGACAAAGTGAACTGATAGTAAGTTAGGGAAACTCTTCGAAGTGCATGTCTAGGAAGTGGTCGTTGCTCCGATATCCAAGAAAGCTATGTGCCTCACCACAACCTGGTGCACTAAGTCGAGTGGAATTGACCGAAGCTAACTCACTAAGTCATTGACTAGTTAGACCAAGACTTAGTCCAAAGTGAATTAAGTACTTGATTCCTTCATTGACTTTGTCTAGGAAGTGGTTGTTGCTCCGATAACCAAGAAGGCCATGTGCCTCGCCACGACCTGGAAGCCAATGCTGGAAAAACCTACTTGACTAGCTCAAACTAAGCTTGAATCTAACACAAGTTTTAAAACTTTGAAATTGCTCATTAAATTTAATTAAGATTAAAAGAAATTCTCATCTCACAAAACCTATAGGAATAAGTGTATTGAAAACCTAACCTGGGTGAGATGATTTAGAATTTAATCAAGTTTAATTAGTTTAACACAATTCACCTAACTTAACAAATTACTTAATAACTTTACTTAAACTTAATTAAACTAAACCTAATTTAACTAAATTAAAACAAACTGAATTGACCCACTAAACTAAATTTAATTAACCTACTAAATTAAACTTAATCATCTAATCAATTCAACCCAACTAACTTAATCAACTCAAAAAAATTAAGTAAATCAACAAAATTAACCTAATAAAATCAATTAAATCGAATTAAACATAAAAATCAACCAAAATTTAAAAAATATCCGAATTCAATCGACTGAAGTGTTTTGAGTCGATTCGAAAAGAGTTGATTGAATCAACTTCAATTGCCTTCGAGTATTGGGAAGGTAAAATACGACTTCAGTCGACTGAAATGGATTCGATTGACTGAAATAAAATGGTAGATAAAGTTCAGGCGATGAAGTAAATGGTAAAATTAATTACAGTCGACTGAAAAAGGTTCAGTCGACTCTAATTCAGTATATTGTAAAATTAGTATATTGTAAGCATTAGGGGTTAGAAAAATTAGTATATTGTAAAAACTCTATTAACATAGACTTATGTGCAGAGTTTTTCAATAATTTTCATAAAATTGATGATCTCGCATATTCGACTAGAGTACAGGGTAAGGATTTTGTTTTTACCCCCTCTATGTTGAGAGAGCATCTAGGACTCTGTATTCGTCATGTCCGATTGCATGCTTTCCATCCACGGAGTTACCGTACGGTGACCCCTACTCACATATTACATTAGATAGGATACACATGCATCTATTTGGTGAGGAAAGAACTCCGTCTATGAGTATCTTTAGTTCCACTAGACTCAGTGCGGGGACTATGCCTGTCTTGAGTCATAGTGAACAGCATTCTGCCACTCACCACTAGGGACATCACTATGATGCACCCTTATCACTCATTTTTACTTTATGTACTTAGTCATAGATTAGGTCTAGAGATTATCTTACAGATGTTCCATTTCATCATTCATCATTCTAGGTCAGTTACTAGCAGGAAAGCACATTTGCCTTACTGCCATGTCATCACATCTCTCTTAGTTGCATTAGGGTTTGATGTTACCACAGGTAACATCAAATAGCTTACTGAGTATAACATGATAGGGTCTAGGCAGTTTGGTTTAGAGAAAATAGGTTTAGATGAAAATAATTTCCTTGCATGGAAGAGAGATGGTCCTCATCCCCAACCCCAGCCTAAGCCGGAGCATGAGCATGAGCCAGAGATTGACCTCGACCACCACTCCGAGTCCGAGCATCTGGAAGCCCCAAAATTTGATAGTCTATCACAATTTCATGGGATTCTAGCACCTCCTACCATAGTAGAGAGATTATCCAAGTTGGAGGATGCGATGCAGCGCCAGGAGTAGCAGCATCTTGAGATGATGCAGATATTGCAGGCACAGAGAGAGGATCATCGAGAGATGATGGAGCTTCTTAGATCTTGAGGCATGGGTCCTCCTCCTCCACCTTCTTCTACTGACTAGGAGTGTTATGTCACTTATTACTATTTGAACTTAATAAATTTAATTTTTAAATCTTATGTGTGAATTGTTTTATGCTTGGTAGATTAGGATGTTTTCATAGTCATTACTCAAATTTATTTTAAAAAATAATATTATATTAATTTTTAAAGAAAAGTTAAAAATCAATCTAGGACAATTTAGATTTCATGAGCCTATAGATTTAAGTAAGCCTTCGCATCTCACAAACACTTAGGATTATCTGTTTGTGTATTGAGCTACGAAGATGGGCATGAGATGTTAGGACTGCACCCTTGATTCGAGATGTAGATCAAGTGCATCGACATGAACCAAAACAGGGTTTACAAGAGAAAATCAATCACTTTGATGACTAACTCTAATTCAAAGCTTGATGGTTAGTTCTAAATCATTTGAGCTAGTAAAGAGTTGGACATTTGCTTTAAGAATAATTTTTAGATGTGTATTTATATATATATAAAAATAATATCTGGAAATTTATGCTTGGACATATTCTCTATCATATTTGCATCATCATGTACATTTTAAAAATTTTGAAATTTTTTAAAATATGTTATTATTCAGGGGGAGTTAGAAGATTTTGAAAGATTTTGAAATGTTGAAAATATGTTATTATTTAGGGGGGAGTTAGAAAATTTTGAAAGTTTTTGAAAATTTTGAAATTTTTGAAAATATGTTATTATTCTGGGGGAGTTAGAAGATTTTGAAAGTTTTTGAAAATTTTGAAATGTTGAAAATATGTTATTATTCAGGAGGAGTTAGAAAATTTTCAAATTTTTAAAAATATGTTATTATTCAGGGGGAGTTAGAAATTTTTTGAAAATTTTTAAAAAATATTATTATTTAGGGGGAGTTAGTAAATTTTGAAAATTTTTGAAAAGTTGAAAATATGTTGGAATTTATAAGTATGTTTAGGGGTTGTTAAAATTTTGATAATTAAAAATTTGGAAAATACTTTTAAAACTTTTTATAAAGGGAGGGATCCTATTTCTAAATAAAGAAAACCCTATAGAGGATGATTGATTTCAAAACTTAAGTATTTTTGAGCTTAATATTCAATTTTCATGTTTAAAACACTTTAACTCTCAGCTTTAAAGTTGTGGCATCTTAGACTTGATTTTTGATTTTGATGTATGCCAAAGGGGGAGAGAGGAAATATAAAGTTAGAGTGAAGAGAATTATTGAAAGGGAGATGTAAATATATATATGCATCTCATGCATATGCATTTCTTATATATGTCAAAATTTGAATATTGCTATCTTATTCTCCTAACTTTAACTGATGTGTTGTCATACATCAAAAAAGGGGAGATTGTTGATTTAGTGAACATCACTCCTTGGTTTTGATGTATGAACCATAGTTAAAGTTAGGAATTACTTGTGTTCTGATATCAGTGTAAAGTGTGTAGACTTAACAGAAAGTCTTAGTAGGTCATGTTGACCGGATACTAGGTAGTTGACTTGACAGATGTAACGCCCGTAAAATTCCTAGCAATTTTACAAGAATTTTTGGCTTGATGATCATGGGCTTTATGTGGGCCTTTTCAAAAATAAAAGGAAATAAGCCAAAAAGGGGTGCAAGGCCTAGGAATTGAACCCCAAACCTCTAGAGATAGCCAAGCCTTATAGATGCACCCACTAACCAGAAGACCAATAGGATTATATGATTAAGGAAGAGGGGGAAACTATAGATAAGTAGGACTAAGGGTAAATGAAGAGGCATAGAAAAGAAAAGAGGAACTTCTCTTCCTCCCCTTTATAAAGAAGAGGGAAGATTGAATTTGGTCACTTCCTCTCTTCTTTCCTTCTCCTCACCGAAAATCCTTGAGCTCTCCCTCTCCTTTCCACCCCTTGGCCGAACCCCATCCAAGCAAGAGAAGGTTAGGTGTTGGTCTTCCTTAGGTCATCTTCCTCACCCAAATCAAAGCGAAGGATGTAAGTATCCCTCACACGCATACAGTAGCTCCGATTGATGTTTTATAAAAGAAACCTATATTGTTGTATTCGGCCAAACTATGATTTAGGGTCTCCATGAAGTTATATGCCATGCTTTTGAAACTATATGATGATGCTAGGGTTAAAAATGGATTAGGTCAAAAGTTAACCCTAGGAAACCCTATGAACCATTCGGCCAACATGGATTTTTGGTGTTTTATTGAAGTTTTATATCTTGTTTTACTTGCAAATGATGATGTTAACATGTTAGAGGGATTAGGATAAAGATCTAACCCATGTTTTATGTGCAAGTGAAGTTATTGTTATGTTTAAGGAATTAGGTTAAAAGACTAACCCTAAGCCCTACTTGGACCATTCGGCCAACCTAGGTTTTTGGGTGACTAAGTGAAGTCTTAACCCATGTTTTATGTGCAAGTGAAATTATTGTTATGTTTAAGGAATTAGGTTAAAAGACTCACCCTAAACCTTATTTGGACCATTCGGCCAACCTAGGTTTTTGGGTGACTAAGTGAAGTCTTAACCCATGTTTTATGTGCAAGTGAAGTTATTGTTATGTTTAAGGAATTAGGTTAAAAGACTAACCCTAAACCTTATTTGGACCATTCGGCCAACCTAGGTTTTTGGGTGACTAAGTGAAGTCTTAACCCATGTTTTATGTGCAAGTGAAGTTATTATTATGTTTAAGGAATTAGGTTAAAAGACTAACCCTAAACCTTATTTGGACCATTCGGCCAACCTAGGTTTTTGGGTGACTAAGTGAAGTCTTAACCTATGTTTTATGTGCAAGTGAAGTTATTGTTATGTTTAAGGAATTAGGTTAAAAGACTAACCTAAACCTTATTTGGACCATTCGCCAACCTAGGTTTTGGGTGACTAAGTGAAGTCTTAACCCATGTTGTATATGCAAATGAAGTTATTGTTATGTTTCATGAATTAGGTTAAAGGTTAACCCTAAAACCCTACTATGAACCATTCGGCCAACCTAGGTTTTTGGGTAACTAGATGAAGTTTTAATTTAAGTCTTATGTGCATATGAAGTTGTTGCTAAGTTAAATACATAGGTGTTTACTTCCTTTGATGCCATGCCTTATGCCATGTTAATGCAATGAAGCATGATGTGTTATGAAATGAAGTATGCTATGCCATGTTAATGAAATGAAGCATGATGTGTTATGAAATGAAGTATGCTATACTATGTTAATGCAATGAAGCATGATGTGTTATGAAATGAAGTATGCTATGCTATGTTAATGCAATGAAGCATGATGTGTTATGAAATGAAGTATGCTATGCCATGTTAATGAAATGAAGCATGATGTGTGATGAAATGAAGTATGCTATGCTATGTTAATGAAATGAAGCATGATGTGTTATGAAATGAAGTAGGCTATGCTATGTTAACGAAATAAGCTATGTTGTACAAATAAGCATATAAGTATTTTACCTTCTGCATGGCTTGTACCAATGCCCCTAGGTCGATGGAATAAGACTCGGGCCTAGTACGGATGGGCTCCAAGATGCCTTAGGTCGATGGAGTAAGACTCGGGCCTAGGATAGGCTTCTACGCTATAACGATTGCCCTAGGTTGATGGAATAAGACTCGGGCCTAGAAACCTATTAGGTTCGAGACTTGCTACCTCGGGCCTATTTAGGGATGCGCGCTATGATAATGAAGAAGTGGTACAATGCCGGGCCCAAATATGTTGATATTTATGTTTACGTACATAAAATATATATGTTTTTAAAGCATTCTGCATATGTTTACCTGATTAGATGATATGTTGTTTACATGTTTCTGTTATATATGTCACATGTTATGTTTGATGATAGGTTGTTATGTTTACATGTTTCTGTTATATGTGTCACATGTTATGTTTGATGATATGATATGATGTGTATGTTCACATGTTGCGTTTGATGAGATGTTAGGAATGTTTACATGCTTATGTTATATACGTTACATGATATGTATGATGTTATGTTACATGTTAAGTTGATGATGCCATGTATGTCGCCTATTATATTGCTTATATGTTATGAATGCTACATGCTATGATTAATGGTGATGTATGCCTTTTGTGAGTAGGACAGGATCTTACTAAGCCTATGTGCTTATAGTTGTCTTTCCCTCGTGATCGCAGATAAGGGGTAAGGGATGGATAAACTAAAGGGAGCAGCAGGAGGGGCCAATGTGTGTGGTAGTGGCATGGTGGAAACGATCCGTTAAGTCTATATACATATACATGTTTACCTATGATGATGATGTCTATGGAGGTCCTTACCTATGTTTACTTATGATGATGATGCCATGAACCTACCAAACACTAAGTATCTATTTATATATGATGCATGCTCTATGTTGATAAGAAGAAGTAAAGAAGAAGTATCTATTTATATATGATGCATGCTCTATGATGATAAGAAGAAGTAAGGAAGAAGTAAGAAGAAGTATTTATACATGTTATGAAGCACACTCTATGTTTATGAAGAAGAAGAAGTATATATATATATATGTATGTCAATGCGTGTTTATGTTTAAAAGAAAAAAAAAACAATGCCTAAAGTCTTCCGCTGTATGTAATGTAAGTATGCACGGTCGCGTCACGCGCCGACCCTCCGGACATTTAGGGTCCAGGAAAGGGCGGGCATGACAACAGATCAGAAGGATCGGACACCAAACATTAAGTCCAGATGGGTTGCGTGGACCAGACATTTGGCATGAAGACCGGTTGGGTCAGGAGACCAGACAATCAGCAAAAAGTCCAGCTGGGTTAGGCAGATCGGACAGCTGGTGGAAGCCCTGGTGGGTCAGATCGGATGTCAAGAGTGGTAAGTCTGACATGTAGCCGGCAGGTAAGCCTCGAGTGAAGAGGTGAGGCCGAGTCCTCTGTAAGGAGACAAAGCTAGGCGTCGATCCGATGGAAAGTCCACGTGGGACTTAGTAGTCGAGATCGAGCAGTATTACTACTGCTATCACATTTGATTTTATGTATTTGTGCAAATCTCATTTTGCAGGTATCAGTCGACTGAATGTACTCCAGTCGACTGAAGTCCAGTTGACTCTATTTGGTTCAGTCGACTTGATACACACATGGTAGGATTAGCTGGTGATCAGTCAAAGATCTAGCACTGTAGTTGGAAAGTGTTTCACCAACTAGGAGTTTTCAATCCAAGTGGAAACTTCTCGATGCGGAGATGGGTGACCTGGAGTCGACTGGAAGACCAGAAGTTCCATATCGACGGACTGATGTGGAGTCGACTGGAAGGTATTTCAGTCAACTGGAAAAGGTTTATAAAATAAGTGCTCGACCAGATCCGAAAAAAAAACTACTACTACACCAAAGTGTTGACAAAATTTACTCTCACTCACAAAAGCTTCGAATCTTCAACAAGGCGCTTTTCTGACACCTCGTGCCTACATCTAATCCTTCATTTGTGTCGGTATAAAGTAGAGTATAAGCTTCTTTATTTATTCTTTTGTTTACTTAACTTCAAGAGAGGGTAGTGTGTTACCCTTCTCTTATCTTTGTAAAAAGTGAACCCCTCCGAAGTCGAGAGTTCTCGAATTGGAGGGTACTATAGTGATTGCCAATCGAGGTAGCTCTCGGAAGAGCTACGGGCCTCGGAGTAGCAACCCGTTAGGGTTGTGAACCAAGTAAACTGACTATGTTTGAATTGTATTTAATTTCCTCTACCTACTTAATAAGTTTTAAATTAAAGAAAATTATTAAAATCTGAGATTCACCCCCCTCTCTCGGATTAGTCCGATCCTACACAAAAGTCAATCATCATCTAGGCCCTAAAACCTAGTTTAACAAGCTTCTAACCAAGTGATTTCCATCACCTTCTTGGTCAAATAAGTTAGCGGTATAGTAACTCTAGTAACATTCTATCCACATCTACGGTGACAACCAAATCAATCCAGGGAAACCAACAACTTCCTTTAAGATTGTGAATATATATCCAACACAATATCGTCTAAAACGACAACCACCAGCTGATCCAATCGCTTCCAAAATACTCGATTCCTCAAGTCCTTTAACGACTAAGTCGTTAAATAAATCTAACAATATTATCAAAAGCTCATAAAATTCATACCAAGTGTGACATATCATCTTCTACACACCCGCATCCCTTTTACTCTAAGCTGATGATATCTCAATCATCACACCAACAATGATAACTGTATGACGCCAAGTCACTACAATATGAATACTCAAATCATAAATCAACCCTAGAGTATACTCAAGTGTCCTTTAATTGATCTAAATAGATCATCTATCCACAACGAAGGATATTCATTCTCAATAACTACTACATACCATCATCGATAATCGATGCATAACCTCAAAGGATCGTCTCTCTTTCGACAAGAGTTCTGGATCTTCTCAAGAAGAAATACTGGGACAAATAAATATCCCATCCAATACCTCCTATAATTGCAACTTACGTTCTTCCAATTTTAATAGTGTTTAGTAACATTGATACCAATAAAATTATCTCCCTGAATGAGGTCTTCAATATCAAAGCTATTCCTGAAATCACTCTACTTGCCTATGCAGTGACAAGCCTGGGAGTTCATCCGAACTCCATCCAATACTCTCGGATTATACTCACATCCAAGAGGCATATTATACCATCATTTTAACAATTTAACTATCCGTAAGGATATGTCTATAGTAAAGGTATGTCTATCAAAGTCTAAGGGCATCCCTTGACTTCTTGGTTCTTGGTCAACATCTCACATGACGGTAGAGAAACAACTAATCCACATGATCTAAAAATAGAAACCCTTCTAATCCTATCTAAGAATGTTCTAGACATAGATACTTGTAAACTATCAATATCTCTCAATATATCAACAAATAGGGTAACCTAAAGTAATACGCCAAATGATCAATCCTTCAACCCTCTACATCTCCTCTCGGGTAATCATGTATACTCATCCAACTTCTGCTCTTGGCGACTGAGCTCATGTAGGTGCAAAAGACTGCCATGGAGAAACTAAAGTCAACTGCCAAAATGGGGATGCAAATCGAAACGACTACAATGGAGGTGGTAAACACTATTGTACTGGTAAAGAGTACACCACCGACTGTAAAATAATAAATAACTGCCAACATCGTAGCACGCTTCAACTCCGCAAATGGTATAGTTGCAACTGGAGAATACAAAATAGATACGACCATCATCGTATATTCCCTCCTCTGTACAAAGTATATCCATGCTTAGGGAGGTAACAGTTGTTGTTGTCTGCATGAGTCTACTAAGATGTCTTCTGCTGATACTGTTGAGTAAATCACTTCTCCTAGATGGAAGTATCAAGGAACTCCAACTATGTCTGAGGTAGTAAATCGCTGCTGGTGCGATAACCCAATCTTCTGTGATGATCCCTACTGTCAAGATTGTGCATCATCCTCCCGAAACAACATCGATAGTCTTCAACTGAGTCTTCAAAGAACACCTTCTCATATGTACTGGTTGCTTATAATAGCAACAGATGAACTGATCCAACAGATAATCTGACTTTGCGTATCCTCATGATCCACACTGCACGCACATAATCCCTTCGGAATCATTCTTCTGATTCTAATATTTGACTTGCAATGTCTGCTTATCGATTTCCAACTCGTAAAACACTTACTACGGAGTCATTTCCATACACATGACTCGGTCTAATGCCTTTCGGTAGGATCTGATAGAAGATTCAAACATCCTAATCTGAATGTAAGTCAATAAACTGTGGGTGGTTTAAGACATCCATTTACATTCTTGAGCTATTAGGTGGTCGTAAACTCTGCAAGTCTAATGACTTTGCATGGTATTCTCGTTACTGAATGATCACCCTACTTGAAGCTCAAGAATTTCCTGACAACGAGTCAAAGAAAATGACACGGGAAAATACTCTCTCACAACATCACTACACCATGACCAAGTGATGTATTATTTCTTGAAGTTTATTTCCTACATCTTCCACCAAGTACCGGCTTGATCCCGATAATGATATGCAACTAACTCTACTTTCTATGTATAACACAAGTACTCAAAAGTACCATCAAAATTATACAATCCCGCACAACCACCTCAAGGATCAAAATCCCTATAAAACACCATATACTAACCCTCCATTATCTGTGAAATAGTATACTTGCTTGTCCATTACCCCACAGGTAATGATCTGACTAGCATAATTAGTGAAAATCCCTAAAACTGTAATGTTTGATCTCCATAAGAAATGTGACTACCTGACCCCTACTTTCCGACTCAGTATCAGTCGACTCTCAAAGGTACTTCACCTTTTCAAAAATAGGTACATATCCAATAAACTCAACATGTCGTTTCTGTGGTAAACTCAATCCATGGTTATGAATAATGACCAACAAACTACATGTCACTCCCTATTATAAACAACTAAATGCATAGCCAACAAAAAAGATATATGATAACAACTATCATACCTTAAACCTTGTAGCTCGGAGATGTCCCACTACTGCCAGATCCCAAAACCAAAATCGAATAAAACAAAACTCAATATCCAACTGAAATAAAATCCGAAAGTGGTCCTCGCAACCTGGGCTCTGATACCAATAAAATTGTCATGACCCGAGAGTATATTTGTCCATCAATCGGACGATACCCTCTTGTGACAATATAAGATATAATATCGATACATGACCCAAATAGCTGCTAATACACACAAGCTATAAAACACAGCAGAATACACCAACAAATAATAAAGATACAAAGACTCAAATATGTGTGTACCGGTACGTCTTTGATGCAACAAGAAAACATAGTTGAAACCAACATCTAAATCAAATCCAAAGTAGGGCCAAATACATATAACACAACTATACACTTCAAATGCAGAGACAACATAGGATAAAATCCCAAAACAAAACATCCAAAATATACAACAGTATGGAATACAATCCATACACTCAGTGCGAGATGGGATCAGCTGGCGGAGCTTCGAGCACCCAAGGAATCTTCTACCTGTTGCTTGGGCAACAAGAAAACCCAGGGTTTGTAGTGGTGAGTATAAAACTCAGCGGTAATATAAAAGATAGTGCATGAACAACATATATCATATGGAGATCTATAGGTATACATATGGAGGTCAATAGATATATAGTCTTAAAGGTAATAACAAATAACCAGTAGTATAACTATAATCAATGCATACACCTACTGATCAACTGAACATAACATAAGGTACTGACATACCTGAAGATCTGCAATGATACAATCCATACAACCTGAACACATATACCACAATATAACACATACAACATAGAAGAACAATATTACACCTGTAATCAACACACTGTCATACGAAACATCCTATAAACAGATACATCAACGAATCTGGTCCATCCTATACAGCAACATGATGCTGATCAAATGCATACAACAGCAATTTCGACCCAACTCGTACCTATAGAATATATGAATAGTATGCAAAATGATGAACAAATAAATGCAGCAAGCATAGCTCAAAAAAATACAACATCACAACAAGCATATATAGACTATGTCTATATATATACTGATCACACACACACACACACACACACACACACACACACACACACACAGATGCCATCATACATGGCAATGTAAATGCATGGTCATGCCTGCACACCCCGCTCGCTACCACGACCCCAGTGTGGCCTAGGTGGCACAACATGATAACTATCCCAACTCAACAACTACCACTACTCTCGAGTGGACGAGTGGTCAGTATGAATAAGTAGCTATAAGCTATACAACGGGGGCCCCTACTGCTGGCCACTCCGACTGTCACTACCCATGAGTGGTCGAGTGTCACACACCTAGGACAAACTGCACGCAACTCCAACTACCACCATCAATAGTGGTCGAGTGTGGCACAACAGATGCACTGCCCTCACACCAGCTACTATTACAATGAGTAACTATGGAGGCAGGATGACTGACGACCCTCTCAACCATAAGGGAGACCAAGTCGCCAACATGCATGTAAAATGTGATGAATGCACAACTACTCACACATACATCCACAACACACTCTCTATCCAACAGAGAGTCATACACAACTGATACTCAACCAGGCTAGGATCTCAAGTCCGTAGCAACCCACTATCGATAACCCACACAACCATACACAGATCCATGATCCATAATAGACACACAACGTAAAGGGATATAACACGACAATCCACTCCACATTTTAGAACATCACCCACCCCCAGGTGATTTATCCTGATGACACAAGTCAAGTCTACAACCATACTCAGCAACGTACATATAGTTAAGCATCTATAGGTCCACATACCATAGTGTCGGTAGTTCATAACAACGATGAATGAAATATAACATCAACAACAGTGCATCTCAAGTGCAAAGGCTAAGTATCAAGCATAGAATAACAGGAGTGGAGTCAAGGTAAGGAAGTCATCAATATAAAATTTCATGCACTAAGATTATCAACTACCTGACCAGGGTAGAAATATTGCCCACCTGATATGTAGAACACCAATTGTCTTCACATCCGAGAACTCTGCCCCAAATCAAAGTCCTGTAAGTAACCTTTAAATATAATGGCTCTCCACCAGAGGACAACCTCTTCCAACATTATTTAATCAACCCACAAATGATTAAACTACAATATGCATAACACATCCAGATTTAGAGCTTACCTTGTCCAGCTTCCACATTAAAACTTTTGATCCAAAATTGTAATATTAAATCTACACCACTTAACCACAATCTGGGTAACCGATCTCAATTCCAATAGTTCCTATACCTAGCTTTGATTCAATCCTCCACAGCTTCCTCATCTACCACAATCTAAACACTTCACATCTATTGGTGCAATCAGCCCAGGTCACGGTTGACCAGACTTGAGTTGGGCTCGAGTAGTTTTTTGATGTTTGACATTGATGTTTGACAAAGGAGTTGACTATTGTTTGACAATGGGTTGACTAGGGGTTGACCATATGATGGAGAAGTCCAAGTGGGACACTTGGCAATGGTAAAGTCCAAGTCTTGTGTACTTGACATGGAAAGTCCAAGCATGAGTCTTGGCAAGGGAAAGTCCAAGCTTGAGTCTTGGCAATTGAAAAGTCCAACATGGGTTGTCAAGGAAAGTCCAAGTCATTTGTACTTGGCAATTGGGAAGTCCAAGGGTTGATATTGGCGGCATAATATCTAAACGGGAGTCTTGGCAGCATAAGTCCAATGGTTGGCAACGTAAAGTCCAAGCGTGTGTCTTGGCAGCGTAAGCCCAAATGTGCCTTTGAAGTGTAGACAAGCCTAGCATGACAATAGCCGATGGAAGCACCTGAAGGCTAGCGTATGGATGAATAAGTCATGGATGACTTGGAGGGATCCATTAGGTGTGAGGCTGATGGAGGTAGCTATAAGGCTTAGGTCTAGGCTAAGGGTGGTCTAGCAAGTATGAGGGCATCATACTTGGGGTAAATCTCATGGGTGAGGTGGAGCAGTCGACTGGGGTCATTGACCAGTCGACTGGTCAAGTGTTTTAACACTTGGTACCCGAGTTAACTTGTAGTCGTCAACTGGGATTATGAACAATCGACTACCGTAAGTCGACTGGCGATCGATTACGGTCGGGCTATTATCACAAATGCAAGGTGCCTCAACTGGTGCCTTGAATGGTGTCCCAGTTGAGGTGGCACCTCGACTGGCTTCAGCTGCGATGGACATAGATGCAAGGTGCCTTGACCGACACCTCGATTGGTTGATCAGTCGACTGCCAATGAACGGCAGTCGATTGATGGGTTGGTCGTGAGAGCAGAACTCGATGAGTCGATCGTCAATCGACACGAGCTTGGCAATCGATCGATGGATAATGGCAATGATCGCGCTGTATCCATTAGCTTGAATGCCGATGTGGATCAAGTCTGTTGTGAGACAATGACACTGTTGGCAGTCGACTGGGGCCTTGTGGCAGTCGACTACCAGCCGTGAAATCAGCTCGATGCAGGTTATAAAAGTAGCTCGAAAGGGAGGGTTTTGCAATGATTTTCTTGAGCAATTTGTAGGAGAATAGTTGGTGCTTTCTAGTCCTTCAAGGTTAGTCCAAGGTGATTAACAAGCAAGCATCCAAAGCAATAGTTGTAAAGTTTTCTTTACATTATTTTGTGTATTTCATTTGTATTTGCTTGTTTTATCTTGTATTACTTTTGTAATCTATTGTAAGAGGTTTCTCCGCCTCTGACTTATTGTCGAGAAGGAGTGTATTGGTTTAGTGGTGGTGTTTGCATCACTAGGGCTCATTTGAGCCCTATTCATGGAGTAGGAACCCTAAGGTTCCGAATCATGTTATATTGCTTATTTTTTTGTGCTTGTATTTTGTTATTGCTTTATTATTTGTATTTCTGCTGCGCATAATAAGTTTTGTAGCAAGCACGAACAAATTTCGTCAAGCGATGAACGAATGCGCCATTCACCCCCTCTAGCGCTCATGGGCGTTCATACAATTGGTATCAGAGCAAGTCCGCTCTTCATTTGGACTAACCGCCAATGAGCAAATGCGCTAGAGAAGGAGATGGTAGGCAATGACATAGCAATTTCACCCGCCTTCGACTGCGAGGATTTTGCGTATTGAAAAGGTAGGATGGAATATTTCCTAATGTCCAATATAAAAAATTGGTTTGCCATGATTATAGGATTTGATGCTCCTAAGGGAAAGAATGGAGAAATCCTCAAGATGAAGAGGTGGACCGAGGAGCAACGGAAAATATTCGAGACAACCGTTAAGGTAACAAAAATATTTATAAATTCGATACCTAACAATATTTTGTCTAGATTAGGAAGTTATAGGGATGCTAAGGAGTTGTGGAACAAGTTGGTCAAGTTCCACGAAAATCCCAAACCGGTCCAAAAAGATAAGGAAGACGAGGAGACCGAAGAGACATGTTCATCCTCTCAAGCTCAAGAAGAAGAGAGCACATCATCTTCATAAAAAGACTTGAGGAATTGGAGGTGGAAGGGTCATCAACATCCGAGGAAGAGGAAGAATTGGAGGAAGCCTCCACCTCTAGGATTGAGGGGGAGGAGATTAGGCCATCCTTAATGACGGAGCAACAAGAGGAAGCCTCTACCTCCAAGAGCCATGAAGAATCCGATCAAAATTCCCCTACCGTGGAAGGTAACTCAAATACATGCATTAGTAATAAGATTCATATAATATGTTTTGAGTGTAGGGAAGCCGAACACTACAAGAGTAAGTGTCCGAAGAAGGTCAAGAAGGCTCAACCAACACCAAAGGTCAAGGATGTCAGTGCCTCAATTATGAAGAGCAAGGAGCACGTGGTGTGCTTCAAGTGCCAACAACCAGGGTACTATAGAAGCCAATGCCCTAGGGGGAGGAAGAAGACCCAAGAAGGAGCATCACAAGTAGGGGGGAGCTTTAAAAGCAAACCCTAAGGTAAACTTCAATAATGCACCTTCAAATCTTTATGTTAAAAAGCACGCTTTCAATACTCTTGCAATTGTACATAATTATAAGGAGCAAGCTAGAAATAATAGGTTTTATTGCTTAGGTGCCAAATCATGCGATTTTAGAAATAAGGAGAAATTTGGGACTAATATCCCTAAAATAATCCTACCTAGGGAAACTATTAGGAAAATAGATGACAATTTAGGCATTACCTCTAAGAAGGGTAGACATATGCCTAGAAGAAATGGTAATGCCAAAGACTAAATGAAAACTCAAAAATTGAGCAATTAGAATTGGAAAAACAAGTTTTGAGGTCAAAACTTGAGAAACTTGAAAAGACCCTTAGAAATATGCAAAATCAAATTCAAAGGTCTAGGAGTCAAAGTCAAGGGTGTAAGAGGCAAGAACCATCTAGGAGGTAGGGTTTGGGTCACAAGCCTATGTCCAAGAAGGTAGTGCCTACTTATCACAATGTTCCATTTGATTATGAAACTCAACCTAGGTCTAGGAGAGCCAAGGTTACTAGGAAAGCTATCCCTAAGGCTAACCATGGTGTGTGCCTAGTGGCTAAGGTTTCGAAGAAACCTAGGGAAGCCACTAAGAAGGTTACAAGGGGAGTCACCCCTAGAGTTAACCTAGGCAAGACCATAATGACCAAGGCTTCTAAGCCTAGGAAGATCATTAGGAGGGTATCTAGGGAAGTTATCCCTAGTGAATACCTAATTAACCCAAGGAGCTCAAATAGATTTTGAGTTCCTAAGAGCATAATCGATTCACGCTAAATGGGTTAGGTTGTATCGACCTTGATTGAATGGGTAGTTAACTCAACCATAGCAAAGTTTACACTTTAGGGCATTTCCAAGGTTATGGGTACCTTGGAAATAAGTTTGAATCTTAAATCCTAAAAGATTTTAGGATGTGCCAATATATTTTGAGAACTATGAAAAATTGATCAAATTGACACAAACTAGATTTAGAGGTCATGGTGTGACATTTTGGGTTTTGGCACACTTGGGAGATAAGTTGGTAATATGGCAAAATGAACTTAATCCTAACAAATGACAACTAATATTAAAATTTAGATATTCTTATGCCTTATATTCTATTTGTCATGCCTTGATTGTCATATAACATGTCATGACATTATATTTCTTTTTAATCATATAAAATGTTATGATTATGCCTAGGACTATTTTTTTGTCATGTGTTATTTAGGTTGTCTTCATATGCTATGAAATCATGATTATTGGCACATGTTCTTAATTATGTTATCATTTATACCATAATCATCATTCATGCATTTAGGACTTATGAAAATTGATTTAGGGACTATGACATGACTTGAAGTCCCATGTATAAGGGAATCAAGTAGTGTTGCCTTAGAAAATGCATGAGACCCTAGATTAGGATGAACAAAACCCACATCTCACATCACATTGAGATGTGTGTGTATTGATACACCCTAGACACATGTGAGATGCTAGGAAATAAGTTAAGTTCAAGGTGTATAATTTTTGCATCTAGATGAACTCAAACTCATCATATACCATGGATGAATCATGAGAAAAGCTTATGTATAAGTCATGTGCATTAAGCCCATAGATCATGGTTCAATATAAGGTTTTAAAAATATTTCAAAAACATTTTAGAAAACCTTGGTGAAGTCTATCTTTTGATAGCAATCACTATTGATAGAGTTAGCACAAAGTAGGGCCAAAACATTGAACTTTTCAATGGTTTTGAACATTGTGTCAAACTCACTAGTTTATGGGCATATTTTTTTTTCAAATATTTTTCCCTTATAGTATTTGGCATAAGAAATGTGTGGTTGAAATTTCATAATTTTTTGAATTTTCTAGAATTACTTATGCATTTATGAAGATGTTCTGAAATTGCAATTTCGATAAAATCAAAAACCAGTCGAGGCAGCGCCTCGACTGGAGTTGCTTTCACTCGACTGAAAGCTCTCTTAGTCGAATGATGCATAGGGAAGTCGACTGTTAACTGAACCAGTCGACTGCCAATGCTGATTTCAGATAAACAAAGATTGTTTAGCCTGATTTCAGCTATGTTAGATTACCCTAACTGCTCCTAACCCTAGGATATGCTTTGGAAAACATTTGAAAGGGTGAAAATCAATTGGATATGGATTAAGAGAGTTGTTTAGGGTATGTATCAATTTTAAGGTGTGTGAAAGTTTAAGTTTGAACTTTTGACCTTAATTTTGATGGTTTAGTATTCTTATAGGCTTAGGGACTCTCCAAGGATATTGTTGGTGCAATGGTCATGGGGGAGTAAGTCTTTAGGGGGAGGTTATCCATCATGGGATGATGGATGGATTCTTCCTCACGAGGGGGAGAATTTTGGAGAATTAGAAAATGGGAGAATGTGAGATGCCCAATTTGGAAAATTGAGAGAGTTTGAAGAATTGCCTCTCTTTAGTGATATGAGACTTATCACTAGGAAGAGTAAAGGCATCCTAGATGTTTTTTTTGGACCAAGGGGGAGATTGTAAGATCTCATTGGGATATGAGACATTGACACCCTTGGGGAGAGATTTTTTGATGCATGTCAAAAAGGAGGAGAATTTGAGATTCCCAATTTGAAAATTGAGAGGATTGGATTGAGTTAGTGTTCTAACTCAAAGGTGTTTGATTTTTGTCAAACATCAAAAAGAAGGAGATTGTTGGTGCAATCGACCTAGGTCACGGTTGACCATACTCGAGTTGGACTCAAGTAGTATTTTGATGTTTGACATTGATGTTTGACAAAGGAGTTGACCATTGTTTGATAATGGGTTGACTTGGGGTTGACCATATGATGGAGAAATCCAAGTGAGATACTTGTGGGACATAGGTGGCCGGCTAGAGGGGGTGAATAGCCCTAAGTCGTCGTAGAATGGAATTCGATCATTCGTTTGTCTACACGTTAGGGTTAGCATAGCGGAAATAAAAACTAAATAACAATAAAGATAAACAAGATAAAAATAATGCTAACAAAGAGATATAACGTGGTTCACGATCCTATGCCACTAATCCACAGTCCGATTTATCTCCGGTGAATCACTCCGAAACCAATCCAATATGGTCTCTCCCTTTAGCCAAAGCAAGGTGGAGGTAAACCTTCTTATAACACAAAAAACACTCTTTCTTACAATGGATTTGAAATAAGAGCAAGAGAAAGAGTTTAAAGCTTGTGGGGCACTTGGATGATCAATTGGAGCATGAGCATTAGGCACCCCAAGTGTCCAAGGGCTCCTTCTTATAGAGAAGAGCTCATTCTTCCCGTTAACACAACGACAGTCGACTGATGCCCTGATCTGTCGACTGACCCTGTAGCCGTTGCCCTATAACGACTTCTTCCACGTTGGATTCCAACTAACGGCTCCTACATCAGTCGACTGATCATCCCATTAGTCGACTGATGGAGCCAACAGTCGAATGCTAGAAGCGAGCACTCAACTGATAACCATTCTGTGCCCGAAACCCTTGCGATCAGTCGACTGTTGCCATCAGCAGTCGACTGATGGTTTCGGTAGTCGACTGCCAACCCTTGGCAATCGACTGCTGTGACATAAATCTAACTCAAACACCAGTCGAGGCTAAGTTGACTTGGAGCAGTCGACTACCAATTCACAGTAGTCGATTGATGCTGAGTAAACCTCAAACTTCACATCCGTTTGAGCATCCGACGGTCGGGTAAAACCTCAACCCTCACAGTTGAGCATCCGACACTCCACTTCATCGGGTAAAACCTCAACCCTTTGGTTGAGCATCTGACTTGTCGGGTAAAAACCCCAACCAAGTTGGTTGAGCATCCGACTTAACTAAACATGTTGGGTATAACCTCAACCAACTCGGTCGAGCCTCCGACATTTAGCCATTTCAGCCAAGTTTACCTAATGAGCTACTTACATTTCACTCATTCTCTCATCTCACTTGAAGTCCCTCGCCGAAGCTCTCTTCGTTCGCGACCACGTCCCTCGGCAACACCAAGCGCCGCGGCCATGCAATGCTCCTTCGCGTCTCTTGCCCTCGAAGTCTGCTTCCTTGGCTTCGGTTCAAGTCATCTCGTCCAGCGGTTCCTCAGATACATCAATAACGTGATTGATAACTTAGAATGCGTGAGATGGAAATTAGGGAAAAAATTTGTTAACCCTTTAAATTCTAAATATTAGTTAAATCCAAACCAAATGTGTTGTGTAGGAACATAAAGATTTGCACTAATGGATGTTAGACAGTGGGTGCTCTAGACACATGATCGGAGACTGACAAAAGTTTACGAGATTACAACTTAAGAACCTATGATTGGTAGCATATGAAAATAATGATAAAATTAAGATGATCAGAATAGGTGATATTGAATTAAAGTCCAAATTTATTATACGTAAAGTTTTATTAGTTAAAAACTTTAAGTTTAATCTTCTTAGTATTAGCCAATTATGTGATACTAGTTATATAGAACATTTTCACCTTCTGAATGTTTAATTAAAAATATTGATTGTTCAGAGTTAACACTTAGGAGATTTAAGAATATTTATAATTAATTTACCAAGTTCCTCATTTAGTTGTCGAAGAAATGTGGTTGTGACACAGGAGACTAGATAACACCCACCTAAGACTCATTACAAAAATGAGTCAAAATGGTTTAGTTAGAGACCTACCTAAATTAAAAAATTTAATAGATAGAATTTGTAATGCTTGCCAACAAGGAAAACAAACTAAGTCATCGCACAAACTAACTAACCTAGATCAAACTAATTCAGTACCTGAACTTCTACACTTAGACCTATTTGATTCACATGGAGCTAAGTCAGTAAGTGGAAACAATATTGTTTAGTAATAATCGATGACAACTCAAGGTTTACATCAGTAAAATTCTTAAAACATAAAGATTAAATATTTGATCAATTTAGTAACTTGTGTAAATTGTTAGAAAATGAAAAAAATGTAAGAATTAAAAGAATTAGAAGTAACCATGGAGGAGAATTTGAAAACTATAGGTTCACTAAATTTTATATAGAAAATGGATACCACCATGAATTTTCATATCCTAGAACTCCCCAACAAAATGGACTAGTTGAAAAGAAAAATAGGACACAAGTAGAAGCAGATAGTACTATGTTAAATGAATACAACCTACCTAATAGATTTTGAGTCGAAGCCATAAATACAGTATGTTATATTCAAAATTGAATAATAATTAATAAACACTATAATAAAACCCCTTATGAAATATACTACGATAAAATACCTAATTTAAAATACTTTAGGGTATTTGGATGTAAAGTACACATTCTAAACACAAAAGATTATTTAGAAAAAATTACTTTAAAATCAACAAGTGGTATTTTTTTTAAGATACTCAACATTTAGTAGAGCTTATAGAGTATAAAATAAAAGTACCTTAAAAGTTGAAGAAACAACAAACAATGTATACGATGAAGAAAATGAATTTAATAATCTAGTAAACCTGAGCCCAATATTGAACCAACTAGTGAGAATTTTGATGATTATAAGCTAGAATTGAATTTAACTCAAATGAACAAGAACCATATGCTAATCCTAACATAAGAACACCTAGAGTAAGATTCGATCATTAAGTGGACCAAATTTTGGGTGACCCAAATATAAGAGTTTGAACTCGATCATCTTATAAAAACCTAAGCTAAATTGCTCTAATATATAAGATGTTGGTGCAATCAGCTCAGGTCACGATTAACCAGACTCGAGTAGGGTTTTGATGTTAGACAATGAATTTGTCAATTGGTTTAACCAAATTTTAGGTGACCCAAATCTAAGAGTTTGAACTTGACTGTCTTATAGAAACCTAAGCCAAATTACTCTAATATATAAGATGTTGGTGCAATCGGCCCAACTCACGATTAACCAGACTCGAGTAGGACTCAAGTAGGATTTTGATGTTTGACAATGAGTTTATCAATTGGTTTGACAATATGGGTTTGACCATATGTTGACCATATGACTAGTAGATGATTAGGATATCCAAGTTCATATGGTGGAGATTGTGAGGAGGAGATTGTTGGAGTAATCAACCTTAGGTCAAGGTTGACCAAGCTCGAGTGAGACTCGAGTGGAAATCCAAGATTAGAGTCTTGGCAATGTAGAAGTCCAAGTTTGGATACTTAGCAAAGGAAAAGTCCAAGGGTGTAGTCCTATCCATGAAAGTCCAAGTGTGTAGTCTTGGCATCGAAAGTCCAAATATGGAAAATTAGAAAAGAAAATGTCCAAGGGTGTAGTCTTGGCTATGTAAGTCTAAGTGTGTAGTATTGGTGGTGAAAGTTCAAGCATTGAGGCTTGGCAATGGAGAAATCCCAGAGGTACAACCTCTTACCAAAGGTACTCGATGGCATGACGAAACTGATGGAAGTACCTGAAGGCTAGTGTGAAGGGTGAAAGAGTTGTGGAGGACTCTAATGGACTATGAGGGCATGAGGCCGATGGAGGTGGTTAGAAGGATTAGGTATAGGCCTAAGATGAATATCAAGTATGAGAGGATCATACTTGGGTTAAACCTCATGTTTAAGGTTTACTAGTCAATTGGTGGTATTGACTAGTCGAATGGTCGAGTGCATGACACTCAAGAGGCCTAGTTGACTTGAGCAACCGATTGGGATCTGACCCAATCGACTAGTAAATAGTCGATTGTGGCTTGACTGTTGAATGTGGCTCTAGCAGTCGACTAGTGGGTTAGACCAGTTGACTAACCACTGGCAGTCGACTGCCATGGATGGACATTATACTGGCATTAGTGGACACCAACACAGAAGGTCTCGTAGTCCACTGGGCAGTCAATTGAAGGCTTGAAAGTCGATTGATGGTAATGGCAGTTGACTGCTCAAGTGTCCATTGGGTAAAATCCTATATGGATTAGTCCATTGACAACGAATAGGTAGGCAGTCGACTGGGACTTTTTGCAGTCAACTGCTAGGCGAAAAATCAATCTAAGCCAAACCCTTAAATGAAGGTTGTGGGAGAAGGAATGGCAGTTGATTTTTGGTGATCTTGAAGAGGAATTGCTGCTTCATTCCAGATCTTCCAAGCTCGTCCAAGCAACCAACAAGCAAGCAATCAAGTGTTCAAGAATTCTATTGTAATGTGTATTTCATTTTTATTTTTTACACTTGTTATATTTTTGTATAAACCTTTGCTTTTAAGAAGTTTCTCTACCTTCGGATTGTTTCTGAGAATGAGAAGATTTAGTGGTGGTGTTCATCACTAGAGCTCGACTATGGAGTAAGAACTAGGGTTCCAAACCACATAAAATACTTGTGTAATGATTGTGATTCTTGTTGTGTATTTTGTTTGTGTTATTTTTATATATTCGATTGTGCACTAACGAATTGTAGACAAGCATAACATGATTGAAGCATAAATCGATCGATGCTATTCACCCCCCCTCTAACGCATCCAAAGGTCCCCAATGTTGGTGATCTTTGGAAGGTTAGAGGGGGGTGAATAGACTCTTTTCGTTTCTATAAGCAAGGTTAGCGGAAGAAAAACAAAAGCTAAAACGAAATTATGAAACTAACAAGACAATCGCTAACAAGGAAGAATTTACGTGGTCCGGAGATTAAACTCCTACTCCACGGCGATCCTTAAGGTAGATCAATCCAAGCAATTCTCCACTAAAAAGCTTCCTTTACAAACACTCTCCTCTTCTTACAATTGATGAAAATGAAGTTTAGAGAAGAGGAGGATTTAAAACTCTTAGAAAGCTTAGAAATTCGTGGGGAGCTTGAGAGTAAGGTTGGAAGATAAGCACTAGCCTCATCAAGCACCCCATGGCCTTTTTTTATAGAGAAGAGGCTGATTTTCACGTTGAGCCTCGATCAGTCGACTGATGATGTAGCCGATGCAATCCAACGGCTTCTGACAAGACGGATCTACAATGGTCACTGTCCAATGGGAAGATGATCAGTCGACTGATTAGGTGACCAGTCGAGTGTTCCAAGCGATCACTCGACTGATGACCTTTCTGTGCCGAAGTCGACTTATAGCAGTCGACTGCTAGGTATAGCAGTCGACTGATGGGTGGATCAGTCGACTGCCAAACCCTAGCAGTCGACTGTTCTACCCCAGAATCAGCCGTCTTCAGTCGAGTGACTGATCAGTCGACTGAGACAAGGCTCCAGTCGACTGATACTTCAAGTATGATGAAAATCATACTTGAAACTAACTCCCTAGACCTAGACTCAACCTTCTAGCTCTTCCTTTAGCCTTACGCCTCCAGGATCCCTTCGAGTCCGCGACTTGTTCATTCTTTGCGCTTGATTCCAAGAGCTTCCTTCAGTTTCGTCATGTCTTGGGTTTCTCTTTGCCAAAGTACGCTTGGACTTTATGCCGCCAAGACTACATGCTTGGACTTACACTGCCAAGACTTGCCTTTGGACTTCCTTTGCCAAGGTCCGCTTGAATTTATGCCGCCAAGACTACATGCTTGGACTTACACTGCCAAGACCTTTCCTTGGACGTCTCTTGCCAAGATCACACTTGGACTTTTCCTTTACCAAGTCTTCATACTTGGATTTTCCTGTCACTTAAACATATTCACAATTAGATCACAAATATTGCCTAACTTAGATGATTATCCAAACATCAAAACATATAAATACTTGGGGCATTGTTGCACCAACAACCTCCCCCTTTTTGATGTTTGGTAATCATTTAAGTTAAGTCTTCAAATATTCTTAGAAATCATATATCACCATATATCAATGTGAATTCTAACTTAAATCTTCCATCTCCCCCTTTGACATTCATCAAAAAGAGAAGTACCTAAGAAGAATAAGTTCATAAAATTTATCATGCCTTGAACTAAGGTATAAAATAGAATGAGGGCTCCCCCTTAATCCAAGACATAGGTTATAATGCATAAAACTCATGTTGAGCAAATTTTAGGGTCGATATGTTGGCCGACTAGAGGGGGGTGAATAGCCCTCAATCGTCATATAGTGGAATTTGTTCGTTCTTCTTGCGTCGCTTGTCTACGATTGTCGTTAACGCAGCGAAAACAATAGAAACAATAATAATACTAACAACAATACAAGCATACGTAAACACACATGATATATGTGGTTCAGAACCGAATGATTCCTACTCCACGGGCGAGTTCTCTGAGCTCTAATTATGCACATGACACTAACTAAACCACTCCTTCTCGACTACACGTTAGAGGTAGAGAAACCCCGTACAAGCTATTACAACAGTAATATTACAAGAAATACAAAGACACTAAGAAATACAAGTAAAGAATGCTTTACAACTCTTTGCTTTGAATGCTTTCTTGTTGCTTGCTTTGGTTGGCTCTTGAAGGACTAGAATGCAGCAGCAATTCCCCTCCAATAGCTCCCTTAAAGTCTTGGTGAAATCCCCCACCTTGAGCTCCTTTTATAACCTGCATCAAGCTGATTTCGCGCGAATTAGTCGACTGATCGTGACCATCAGTCGACTGGTCCTATAGTCGTTGTCTCACAATATCCAGATCCATGTTGGTTAAGTTCCAACGGATCACACATCAGTCGACTGATGACACACATCAGTCGATTGGTACCCATCAGTCGAGTGCTGGCGAGCTCGACTAGCTTTTGTGCCCGTGCACAGTGCGATCAATCGACTGCTTCCTTTAAGCAGTCGACTGATGTTGTCAATAGTCGACTGACCCCCCATGGCAGTTGACTGATCAGCAAGACTCTATTCAGTCGAACCCTTGTTGAATCCATACGACCTAGAGCAGTCGACTGGCACCTATGCCAGTCGACTGATGTCGGGTAAAACCTCAAACATCAAGCTATTTGAGCATCTGACAACCAGTCTTAGCCACTTGGCCAAGTCCACATCATCCCTCATGGAGTTCCCCACCGAAGCTCTCTTCCCTCGGCCTACGTCCCTCGGATGCGCCAAGCGCACGACTTTGCAATGCCATCCTTCGCATCTCTTGCCCTCGAAGTATACTTCCCTTGGGCCTCACTCCATTCGCTCTCCATCCGGTGGTCCCTTGGATGCACCAAGCGCACGGCTTCGTAATGCCATCCTTCACCGACTCAAGGACCCCGAGCCTAGTGAACTTGCCAAGTCCTCAAGACTTCCCACATGCACCAAGCGCATGGCTTCACAATGCATTTCTCACCAAGAACCAAGCGCACGACTTTGCAATGCTTTGGACTTTTCCACACCAAGCTCCATGCTTGGATTTTCCATGCCAACTCCATGTTGGACTTTCCCACACCAAGCTCCATGCTTAGATTTTCCATGCTAACTCCATGTTGGACTTTCCCACACCAAGCTCCATGCTTGGATTTTCCATTCCAACTTCATGTTGGACTTTCCCATGACAATCCCATGTCATGAGTTTTGTCTATCATCAAAATACTAGACGAGTCAAACTCGAGTAAACCTGGGGCGATTGCACCAACAATCTCTTCCTTTTTGATGATTGACAAAACTACCATCTCAAGTCTACCAATTCTCCCATATTGGCAATTCTCACATCACAAATGAGAATTCCAAACCTAATTGGTAACTTGGTAACTTCTCCCCCTTTTTGACATTACATCAAAAAGGTCCTCAAGGGTTTCAATGTCTCATATCCCAATGAGATCTTACAATCTTTCCCTTGACATGCCCTCAATTTTTCTAGTGATCCCATATCACTTAAGAGAGGCAACCCAATTTTCCTCCCATGAGAAAATACACATCCATCTTCCCATGATGGATACCTCCCCCTAGAGGCTTGCTCCCCCTTGACCATTGCACCAACAATGTCCTTGGAGAGTCCCTAAGCCAATAGAAACATCAAAACTATTAAAATTAAGACAAAGTTCAACAATGAACTTCCATCCACCTTAAAATTGATACTCTTCCTAAACACTTCTTCTAATCTATGTCCAATGGATTTTCACCCTTTCTTATGCTCTCCCAAGCATGTCCTAGAGTTAGGAGTGGTTAGGGGACCAAAACACAGTTGAACATGGGCCTAACCACCAAGGTTTATCCGAATCACACTGCCGAGTTGACTCTGTCACCTACGATCGATTGGACTTGTCATCGATCGGTCCTCATTCCAATGATCGATAATCAGATTTTGCAGTTTGCAACATTTTCAGAAATGAATTTATGAAATCCATAAGTAAATATACATAGTTTTAAAAATCTTGAAAATTCATATGTATAATACTTATCATAAACACTATGGGTGAAAAATATTTGAAAATTATTTTACCCACTAAATTTGGAGATTGATAAAAAGTCCAAAAGTTAAGAAAAGCTTCAATATTGAGCCCTCTTTGTATCATCCTATTCAATGGTGATTTCTATCAAAAGATAGACTTCACCAAGGTTTTCTAAAATATTTTTGAAATGTTTTCAAAACCTTTAATTCCTTTTTCCTAAACATCTCACTTGTATCTAGATGTGTAAAAACACATACAAGTCAAATTTTTGATGAGGTGTGGGTTTTTGTTCTTTAATGGTCTCATACATATTCTAAGACAATATTCTTTGATTCCCATCAAATTATGCCATAGTCCTTAATTTCATTTTAGTTTATGCATGATATGATTATGCCATATATATGATATAACTTAAGCATGTGCCAAAATCATGATGTCATGGCATGTGAAAGAAATCTAAGCATACATGGCATCTAAAAATACTTCTAAACATGATCATGACATTTTTATAGATAAAATGAAAATGATGTCATGACATGGCAAGGAAAATAAATCATGGCAAGTAAAATATACTAAGGTATAAAATACCTAAGTGTTAAATCCAAATTTCCATTTCTAGGAATTTATTCTATTTTGCCTTAATACCATTATCTCCCAAGTGTTCCATAAACCCAAAATGGCACACCAATACCTCTAAGACCTATTTGTGCCAATTTAATCATTTTTCAACTTCTCAAAGCATATTGGCACATCCTAATGTGTCAACTCACCATGGCTAGGTTAACTACCCATCCATTTAGGGTTGACACACCCTAACCCATCTAGCGTGAATCGATCACGCTTCTAGGAACCCAATACCTATTGGAGCTCCTTGGGTTAACAAGGTATTCACTAGGGATAACTTCCCTAGATACCTTCCTAATGACCCTTTTAGGCTTTGAAGCCTTAGTCTTTTGGGTCTTACTTAGGTCAACTCTAGAGGTAACTTCCCCAATGACCTTCTTAATGGCCTTCTTGGTTTTCCTTAAGTCCTTGGCCACTAAACACATACCATGGCTAGACTTAGGGATGACTTCCCTATTAGCCTTAGTTTTTCTAGACCTAGATGTTGTTCCATAATTAAATGGAACATTGTGATAGGACATAGGTTTGTGACCCAAACCTTTTTTGCCCTTAGACATTTCTTGTTTCTTAGGCCTTGACTTTTGGGCATTTGACCCTTGAATTGAACTTTCAATAATCCTAAGGGTTTTCTCCATTCTCTCAAGCCTTGACCTCAAGACTTGGTTTTCTAGCTCTAATTTTTCCAATTTTGAATTTTCATTAATCTTTTGGGAGGAACTCTTTCTAGGCATATGCCTAGACTTTTTGGGATTAATACCCAAGTTTTCTTCTATTCTTCTAATTGACTCCCTAGGCAAGATTGTTCTAGGGTTATTGGTCCTAGGTTTATCCTTAGATAAATTAGCATGCCTTGCACCTAAACAATAAATTGTATTATTTCTACTAGCATGCTTTTCATTTATAATTGCAAGAGAACTAAAATAATTTTTAGCATGCTTTTTAACTTTAGAAATTGAAGGTGCATTATTTAAATATACCTTAGGGTTAGCTTTGGAAGCTCCCCCTACATGAGATACACCTTCTTACCCTTTCTTTCTCCCCCCTAGGGCATTGGCTTCGGTAGTGCCCCTTTTGATTGCATTTAAAGCACACAACGTGCTCTTTGCTTCTAGTTGTGGGGACTCCGGCATCCTTTGACTTTGGGTTGACTTTTGGTGTCGGTGTTTTCTTCTTAGCCAATTTTGGGCATTTACTCTTATAATGCCCTTTCTCCCTACACTCAAAACATATTATGTGATCTTTATTTAAAATCATTATGCTTGAGTTACCTAGGGTGATGGAGGAAGCCTCTTCTTGATCTTCACTTCTCCCGAATGTGGATATTTCTTGTTCTTGCTCTGGGATGGAAGATTGCCTCTCCTCCCCCTCAATGCTAGAGGTGGAGGTTTCCACCAAATCATCCACATCTTCGAATGTCGATAACAATTCTTCCACGGCATTCTCCTCTATTTGCGCCGGTTGAGAATTTTCTTGGAATTTCATTATCTTATTCCATAATTCCTTTGCATCCCTATAGTCACCCAATCTAGACCAAATAGTGTTAGGAATCAAATCACTAAGTAATTTTATTACCTTGAGATTTGTCTTAAAGTCCTTAATTTGGTCTTGGGTCCACCTTGACTTCTCAATTGGCTTGTTGTCTTTGTCCCTAGGCATCTCAAAACCGTTTTCTACAATAATCATAAAATCAAAATCGGTTTCGATATATACCTCCATCCGTTTCTTCCACCAAGCAAAATCTCCATCGAATTTCGGTGGATGGATGTTGTAGCCGGCCATCTTGTAGTGCTTGTGTCGGTGATTAGTCCTTGACAAGTTCCTTGGCTCTGATACCACTTATAGGGTCAATATGTTGGCCGGCTATAGGGGGGTGAATAGCCCTCAATCATCGTATAGTGGAATTCGTTCGTTCTACTTGCGTCGCTTGTCTACGATTGTCGTTAACGCAGCGGAAACAATAGAAACAATAATAATACTAACAACAATACAAGCATACGGAATCACACACGATATACGTGGTTCGGAACTGAATGGTTCCTACTCCACAGGCGAGCTCTCCGAGCTCTAGTTATGCGCACGACACTAACTAAACCACTCCTTCTCGACTACACGTCGGAGGTGGAGAAACCCCGTACAAGCTATTACAACTGTAATACTACAAGAAATACAAAGACACTAAGAAATACAAGTAAAGAACACTTTACAACTCTTTGCTTTGAATGCTTTCTTGTTGCTTGATTTGGTTGGCTCTTGAAGGACTGGAATGCAACAACTATTCCCCTCCAATAGCTCGCTTAAAGTCTTGGTGAAATCCCCCACCTTGAGCTCCTTTTATAACCTGCATTAAGTTGATTTTGCGCGCATCAGTCGACTGATCGTGACCATCAATTGACTGGTCCTGTAGCCATTGTCTCACAACGGCCAGATCCACGTCGATTAAGTTCCAACGGATCACATATCAGTCAACTGGTACCCATCAGTCGAGTGCTGGCAAGCTCAACTAGATTCTGTGCTCGTGCACAGTGCGAACAATCGACTGCTTCCTTTAAGCAGTCGACTGATGTTGTCAATAGTCGATTGACCCCCCATGGCAGTCGACTAATTAGCCAGACTATGTTCAGTTGAACACTGGTCGAACCCATGCGACCTAGAGCAGTCGACTGGTACCTATGCCAGTCGACTGATGTCGTGTAAAACCTCAAACATCAAGCTGTTTGAGCATCTGATAACCAGTCTTAGCCACTTGGCCAAGTCCACATCATCCCTCATGGAGTTCCCCACCGAAGCTCTCTTCCCTCAGCCTACTTCCCTCAGATGCGCCAAGCGCACGGCTTCACAATGCCATCCTTCGCGTCTCTTGCCCTCAAAGTATACTTCCCTTGGGCCTCACTCCATTTGCTCCCCGTCCGGTGGTCCCTCGGATGCACCAAGCGCACAGCTTCGCAATGTAATCCTTCACCGACTCAAGGACCCCGAGCCTAGTGAACTTGCCAAGTCCTCAAGACTTCCCACATGCACCAAGCGCACGACTTCACAATGCATTTCTCACCAAGCACCAAGCACATAGCTTCGCAATGCTTTGGACTTTTCCACACCAAGCTCCATGCTTGGATTTTCCATGCCAACTCCATGTTGGACTTTCCCATACCAAGCTCCATGCTTGGATTTTCCATGTCAACTCCATGTTGGACTTTCCCACACCAAGCTCCATACTTGGATTTTCCATGCCAACTTCATGTTGGACTTCCCATGACAATCCAATGTCATGAGTTTTGTCTATCATCAAAATACTGCTCGAGTCAAACTCGAGTCAACACAAAACACAAAAGAAGAAATATGAACTATCTCCTAACTTTTGCACCAACAATTATTTTGGGGATGAAAAGTTTATATTATGAAGCTCCCCCTAAAACATTGCATAATTCAGTCCTATACCCTTTTAATTACTTGAATTATCATACCATAGGGTTAGGACACTTTAAGATTATACTTAAGTCAAGAAACAAGGCTAATTTGTAGAAAAATCAGAGTGGCGGATCGTGATACTGAATCGCGCCAATTTAAAATTTTTGACCTTTTAACTTAAATGCGCCAAAAATTCTAGAAACATCGAAAAATCACGAAATTTTGTACACACATTTTTGAAACCATTCTTTATCAAGGAAAAATAATTTGAAAAATATATGTTTTCTAGATTTCAAAAATGATACAAATGTGAAAACTAGCAAAAGCTTTAAGTATTTGGTAAACTTTGTATCAGTTTTGCCTAGTATTTGAAAAAATAGGATAAACATAGTTTAAAATATATTTTATTTGACATTTTCAATCATGTTCTTAGAACTATATACACATCAATTGTATATAAGCCATCCCAGTGATTGGTCCAATTAAGGATTAATGTCTCTTGATGATATTTTGGTTCATAGTAATGCATCATAACAAGCATGATGAACCAAATGCATCTTCCTAACATCTCACATGCTGTCTAAGTGGCTCAATACAAAAATCATGGTTTCTTAGGTATTTTGTGAGATGCTTAGAGGTATAGTCCTAGATTTTCTATGGGATCATGCAAACCTAGACCTCTATTCTACTAAGCACATTCTAAGTTCTCTCTAAAGTGATGAATATTCCACTTCGGGGAGAGCCTTGGTGAATATGTCGGCTAGGTTGGACTTGGATTCTATGTAATTAAGTTCAATGTCCCCCTTAGCCATATGATCTCTAATGAAGTGATGCTTCACTTCAATGTGCTTAGTCCTAGAGTGATGTACCGGATTTTTGGTCAAATTTATGGTACTCACATTATCACAATAAACCTTGACATTGGAGTAGTGTAGTTCATAATCCTCTAGAGTGTGTCTCATCTAAAGTAATTGAGCCACACAACCACCAATAGCCACATATTCGGCCTCGGTGGTTGACAAAGCAACACAAGGTTGCTTTCTACTACTCCAACTAACTAGGGAGGATCCAAGAAATTGACATCCACCGCTAGTACTCTTCTGAACCAACTTGTAACCCACATAGTTGGAATCGATGTACCCAACCAAATCAAAAGACTTAGTCCTAGGGTACCAAAGTCCTACATTTAGTGTGCCTTTGATATATCTTAGAATTCTCTTAACGACCACTAAATGGGACTCTTTGGCACAAGATTGGTATCTTGTACACATACCTACCACAAATAAAATGTCGGGTCTACTAGCGGTTAAGTATAAAAGACTACCAATCATGCTCCTATAAAGCTTAAGGTCAATTGATTTTCCTTCATGATCATTATCTATTTTTGTATTGGTTGCCATAGGATTTGAAACTACCTTAGCATTTTACAAATCAAATTTCTTGATCATTTCTTTGGCATATTTGGTTTGGTATACATAGGTTCCTTCATTAGTTTGTTTGACTTGTAATCCTAAGAAGAATTTTAATTCTCCAACTAGACTCATTTCAAATTCATTCTCCATATTTTTGATGAAATCTTGAAGGAGTTCATCATTGGTTGACCCAAAAATTATGTCAGCTACATATACTTGGGCCACAAATATGTCCTTAGACTTTGATTTAATGAAGAGAGTTTGGTCTACTTGACCCCTTCTAAACCCCTTAGAGACCAAGAAAGATGACAATCTTTCATACTAAGCCCGAGGAGCTTCTTTCAAACCGTATAAAGCTTTTCTAAGCTTGAATACATGGTTTGGATAGTTTATGTTCTCAAACCCAGGAGATTGTTCTACATACACCTCTTATTTAATGAACCCATTTAGGAATGCTGACTTTACATCCATTTGATGGAGTTTAAAGCCCATGTAAGAGGCATATCCCAGTAGGATTCTAATCAACTCTAACCTAGCAACCAGGGCATAAGTCTCATCATAGTCAAGCCCCTCAACTTGATTAAACCCTCTTGAAACTAACCTAGCTTTATTCCTTGTTATTGTTCCTTGATCATCTAATTTGTTCCTAACATCTTGTAGTGACAATGGTGCTATCATTGGGTCTAGGAACTAGCTCCCAAACTTGACTCCTCTCAAATTGAGCCAATTCATCTTGCATTGCTAAGACCCAATCCGGATCAAGCAATGCATCATTGATTGACTTGGGCTCAAATTGTGAGATAAGAGCTATTTGACTAGAGGGAGCTCTATGAAATGACCTAGTTCTAACAACTTGAGACAATTCCCCTACTACTTGATCTAAAGGATGATTTTGATGAACTCTTATTGTTCTAGGAGGTGTATCACATTGGTTTTGATCATGATTATCCTCAACCCTCCTTTCATCATCAGAATCACTTCTTACTCCCCCTTGATCATTACCCCCTAAAGTCATGTTTTGAAATTTTTGGGTAATTTCTTGATTTTTGTCATTGGTATCATTATCAATGGGGGATTTCCTAGGGTAAGTGGTAGAGGTTTCATCAAATTGAACATTTGAAGACTCCTCAACTATTTGAGTCCTTTTATTGTAGACTCTATACCCTCTACTAGTGGATGAGTATCCAACTAGGATTCCCTCATCCGCTTTGGACTCAAACTTCCCTAAATTGTCTTTGGTGTTTAAGATATAAGCTTTTCATCCAAAGACTTTAAAGTAATGAATTGTTGGAATTGAGCCATTCCATAATTCAAATGGATTTTTTCCTAAAAACTTATGGATTTGGACTCTATTTTGGATATAATAAGCGGTATTAACTGCTTTTGCCCACAAGTAGCTAGGTAATGAGTATGCATTAAGCATAGTCCTAGCGGCTTCTTGTAGGGCACAATTTTTTCTTTCCACCATTTCATTTTGTTGAGATGTTCTAGGACAAGAAAATTCATGCTTGTACCCTTATTCTAAGAAAAATTTGGAGAAATTAGAATTCTCAAATTCTCCACCGTGATCACTACGGATCCGGTTGATTTTGAGATTTCTTTCATTCTCTACTCTTTTGCTAAAACCTATAATTATTTCTAGAGTATTGTCCTTATGTTTCATGAAATACACTCAAGTATATCTAGAAAAATCATCTACTATAACTAAACAATATTTACTACCATTCAATGAAGGAGTACTATGACAATCAAATAAATCTAAATGAATAAACTCTAATGGTAAAGAAGTACTAATTAAATTTTTACCCTTGTGTGATGACCTTGATTGTTTCCCTTCTTGGCATGCATCACACATCTTATCCTTCAAGTACTTCACTTTTGGCAATCCCTTCACTAGCTTCAATTTAGATACTTTGGCTATGTTCTTCATGTTGATATGCCCTAATATCCTATGCCATAGCCAACTCTCTTCTTCTTTTTCCATAAGACACTTAGGGGAAATGTTAGAAGCATAGGACAAATCAACATAATAAATATTTGATTTCCTATATCCTACTAACATACAATCATTTAATTTGTTATGTCTTATCAAGCATTTTGAAGAGTTAAATTGCACATCAAAATTTGCATCACATAATTGACTTACACTAAGCAAGTTAAACTTCATGTTTTCAACCAATAATACTTTATGAATGGCAAGATTTGGAGATACCTCAATTGTGCCTTTTCCTAGAATTTTAAGCTTTCCACTATTTCCAAAAGACACTTTTTCCTTGCTAATGTGGTTGATTGTGGAAAATTTGCTCTTATCACCGGTCATATGTCTTGAGCATCCACTATCAACAATCCACATCCCCGGTCCTCCTACCTATACAACATGAAAAATACAAGACTTAGGCACCCAAATTTTAGGTCCGGTAGCATCAACTAAAAATTTCTTAGGAACCCAAGCCTTTGTAACATTGCTCCGAAGTGTTGTTTTTCTACTTATTAGGGAGGCAAAAGTTACTTCCTTTTCCTTAGGTTTGTATCCTATTCCGGCCTTGTTGTAAATGACCCTTTGATCCCTAAGTATCATGTCTAGGTATTTTGAGCCATTTGTAAATTTCTCTAAGCATGCTCTTAATTTACCTATTTCCTTTTTAAGCTCATCATTCTCTTCCTTAAGTGAACATGCATCATTACAAGAAGGTTCTACATCTCTAATTTTCCTAATTTCTACTTTTAAGTCCTTAATCCTAGATTTTGATCTATTTAATGCATTTTGAAGACATGCAATAGTTTTATAAAGTAATTCTATCCTAGGGGAGTCTTTTACCTCATCGTCACTAGAGGCCGATTCATCACTTGAGGATGATGATGATGACTCACTTGAGCTTTCGGCTTCATCCTCCATGGCCATGAGTGCAAAATTACGGGTGATATGGCAAAGCTCCTCCTCATCCGATGAGTCTTCTAGGCTTTGCGTATTCGATGTTTGTGCCACCATGGCCTCCTTCTTTTTCTTCTCCTTCTTGTCCTTCTTCTTCTTTTCTTTTTCCTCCTTTTTCATTAGCTCCAGGCAATTTGGCTTAATGTGCCCCTTTTTATTGCAACCATAACAAGTAACATTAGGAGTAGAAATTGAAATACTAGAGGTTTTACCTTTGGAGGATTAGAACATCTTCCTCACATCCTTCTTGGTGAGTTTTCTTGACCTCCCACCCATCTCTTTCTGTGGTGAGTCACCTCACTAGCCGATAGCTCCTCATCGCTACTTGAAGATTCCTCCTCCGATTCGGATGAAGAAGAAACCTCCTTCTTCTCCTTCTTCTTCTTGTCCTTCTTATCGACAACAAGAGCTATACCTTTTTCTTTCGAAGAAGTGTTAGCATGCTCATGTAGCTCAAATTTACAAAAAAGTTCATCTATCTTAACTAAAGAAAGATCCCTAGAGACCTTATAAGCATCTACCATTGATGCCCATAAAGTTGTTCTAGGGAAAGCTTGAAGGACATACCTTACAAGGTCTCGGTTATCGACCTTCTCACCTATAACATGTAGTCTGTTGACTACCTTCTTGAAGCGACCGTGCATTTGGCGCCTGATCTCATTGGTCTTCATGTTGAAATTTTGGAGTTGACCTATCAAGAGATCCTCTTTGCTCTTCTTGTCTCCTTTGACCCTTCATTTAGTTTGATGAGCTTCTCCCAAAGCTCCTTTTGGATTCAAGAGTCCTACTTTGGATAGTTGCTCCTTTGATAGACCACATTGAGCTTTTGCATTTGCTTGCGCCTTCTTTGACATTTCTCTTGTCCAAATTCTTGGTTGGTAGTGGCGCCCAAACTCGTCGACCGCTTCTGAACCCATCTCTACAACACTAAACCAATTGTCAATATCATTCATAAGGTAGTATTCCATCCTACCTTTCCAATATCCGAAATCGTTGTCGTCGAAGAATGGAGGCCTCGCCGTGCTATACCCCTCTTGAAATGCCATCGTGCTCCAGTTGATTGTTAGATCTTCCGATGCGATCCGGGATCTGATACTACTTGTTGGTGATCTTTGGAAGGCTAGAGGGGGTGAATAGCCTTTTTTCATTTCTACAAGCAAGGTTAGCGGAAGCAAAACAAAAGTTAAAACGAAATTAAGAAACTAACAAGACAATCGCTAACAAGGAAGAATTTACGTGGTTCGAAGATTAAGCTCCTACTCCATGGTGATCCTTAAGGTGGATCAATCCAAGCAATGCTCCACTAAAAAGCTTCCTTTACAAACACTCTCCTCTTCTTACAATTGATGAAAATGAAGTTTAGAGAAGAGGAGGATTTAAAACTCTTAGAAAGCTTAGAAATTCGTTGGGAGCTTGAGAGTAAGGTTGGAAGATAAGCACTAGCCTCATCAAGCACCCCATGGCCTCTTTTTATAGAGAAGAGGATGATTTTCCCGTTGAGCCTCGATCAGTCGACTGATGGTCTCCATCAGTTGACTGATGTTGTAGCCGATGCAATCCAACGACTTCTGACAAGATGGATCCGTGATCGCCACATCCAGGAAGATGATCGATCGATCGATCATACCATCGATCCGATCGATTAGGTGACGATCGAGTGTTCCAGCGATTACTTGGTGATGACCTTTACGTCTTTGAAGTCGATTTATGGCGATCATCGTTAGGTATAGCGATCGGTGATGGGTGGATGTCATTGTCAAACCCTAGCGATCATTGTTCTACCCTAGAATCGTCTTCGGTTGAGTGGTGATCGATCGTGAGACAAGTCTCCAGTCGACTGATACTTCAAGTATGATGAAAATCATACTTGAAACTAACTCCCTAGACCTAGACTCAGCCTTCTAGCTCTTCCTTTAGCCTTGCGCCTCCAGGATCCCTTCGAGTCCGTGACTTGTTCATCCTTTGCGCTTGTTTTCAAAAGCTTCCTTCGGTTTCGTCATGTCTTGGGTTTCTCTTTGCCAAAGTATGCTTGGACTTTACGCTGCCAAGATTACATGCTTGGACTTACGCTACCAAGACTTGCTTTTGAACTTCCTTTGCCAAGGTCCACTTGGACTTTACGCTGCCAAGACTACATGCTTGGACTTACGCCGCCTAGACCTTTCCTTGGACTTCTCTTGCCAAGATCACACTTGGACTTTTCCTTTACCAAGTCTTTATACTTGGATTTTTCTGTCACTTAATAATGTTCACAATTAGATCACAAATATTACCTAACTTAGATGATTATCCAAACATCAAAACATATAAATGCTTGGGGCATTGTTGCACCAACACCAAACATGTGGTAACAATGCAATAACACTCTTCAAGGACTCATCGCCACGAGAGTACAAATGCTAGAGAAGTAGAAGAATGGAGCCAAGTGATGGATTCATCTACGACACCTGGATTCCTCCACCATTCGACTGAGAAGATTTTTTGGCATGGAATGCGAGGATGGAGACGTTCCTTATGATGGACATCGAACAATGGTTCATTCTAATGGATAGGTTCGAAGCTCCAAGGGGCAAGAAGGGAGGAATCTTTAAGATTAAGAAATGGATTGAAGAACAAATCAAAGCCTTTGAGATAAATGAAAGGGTAGCGAAAATCCTACCCAATCTAATCCCTAATGAGGTTTTGTGTCAATTAGGTGATTATAAGGATGCCAAGGAGCTATGGAGCAAATTGGTAACATTTCATGAAAACCCCTTATCGGTCCAATTCCAAATTAAAGTAAAGAAGATGACAAGCTCGAAGAAGAATCAAGTTCATTATCTTAAGAGCTTGAGAAGTTGGATGTTGAAATATGTTAACATCCGAGTCGAAAGAAGAAATTGAAGAGGCTTCCACCTCTAGGATTGAAGGGGAGGTTAGGCCTTCAATGCTGGAGCAAGAGGAGGAACCCTCTACATCTAGTCAAAGTGAAGAATGAGCTTAAGATTCTACTACCACCCCTATAGTTAACTCAAGTGAATTAATTAAAAATAAAAATCATATAATATGCTTTGAGTGTAGGGAAAAAAGGCACTACAAAAAAATGCCTAAAATTGCTCAAGAAGAAAGCTCCCGTAGTGCCAAAGGGGAAGGAGAAGGTCAAGGAAGCCAGAGTCACAATACACAAAAGCAAGGAGTAGATAGTGTGCTTCAAATACCAACAAAAGGGACATTATTGAAGTCAATGTTGGTGCAATCAGCCTAGGACATGATTGATTAGACTCGAGTGGGACTCGAGTAGGATTTTGATGTTTGACAATGGGATTGTCAATGTGTTTATCAATATAGTTTGACTATATATTGACCATATGATAAGTGGATGATTGGAATATTTAAGGTCATATAAGGGAGATTGTGAGGAGGCGATTGTTGGAGCAATCGACCTTAGGTCAAGGTTGACCTAGCTCGAGTGAGACTCGAATGGAATTCCAAGTTTTGAGACTTGGCAAGGAAAGTTCAAGATTGGATTCTTGGTAATGAAGAAGTCCAAGTATAGATACTTGGCAAGAAAAAGTCCAAGATTGTAGTCTTGGCGGTGAAAGTCCAAGTATGAATACTTGGCAAGGAAGTCCAAGAGTGAGGTTTTGGCAGCATAAAGTCCAAGTATATAGTCTTGGCGGCATAAGTCCAAATGAACCTTGGCAAAGAAGACCCAGTTAACATAACATAGTCGATGAAAGCACCTGAAGGCTAATGCAAAGGGTGAAGGAGTCGTGGAGGACTCGAATGGACCATGAGGGTGTGAGGCTAATGGAGATGGCTATAAGGCTTAGGTCTAGGCTAAGGGTGGTTGATCAAGTATGAGGGATCATGCTTGAGTTAAATCTCATGTTTGAGATTTATCAGTCGACTGGGGTTATGGACCAATTGACTGGCCAAGTTCATGACACTTGGAAGCCTAGTTTGACTTGAGCAGTCGATTGGGGTTATGATGTAGTTGACTAGTGGGTTGTCGACTGAGGTTTGATTGCTTATTGTGCCTTGGAAGTCAACTGGTGGCTTTCACTATTTGACTGATATATGGCAGTCGACTGGTGGTAGTGGACACGAGCACAGAAGTTCTGGTAGTCGACTAGACAGTTGACTGAGGCCTTGACAATTGACTGATGGTAATGATAGTTGACTGCTTAGGTGTCCGTTGGGTGAAAGCCAATATAGATTAGTCTGTTGTGAGACAATGGACAAGAGGACAGTCGACTGTCAGGCGAAAATCCAACCCTAGTAGGTTATAAAGAGAAGGCTTCGTGGAGGATCTCAAGCTGCCGATTCTTGGGAGTTTGAAAGGGAAACGCTGCTGTGATTCCAGACCTTCAAGGCATTATAAAGCTACCAAATCAATAAGCAATCAAAAGTGTACTTGTAAAGTATTTTGTTTTATAATCTTTCATTTGCTTTGTATTTGGTTTGCTTTTTCTTCTTGTAAGATTATTGTAAGAGGTTTCTCCACCTTCAGATTGTTTCCGAGAAGGAGAAGTTTATAGTTGTGGTGTGCATCACTAGAGCTCGACTAGAGCTCGGCCGTGGAGTAGGAACTAGGGTTCTGAACCACGTTAAATAGTGTGTGTTTGTGATTATGTTTTTGTCTATCTTGGTGATATTTATTTTTGTATATTCCACTGCGCACTAACGTGTTTTGTAGATGAGCACGATCGAGCGAATGAAACCGAGAATTCTCTATTCACCCCCCTCTAGCACATCAAATCAATCCCAATAATCGGAATCAGAGTTTTGCTCACTTAGAAGACCTACAAGGACTGATAAAGTGAGGCCACTCTCCAAGGTCTAACAACCAAGAGAGCACGCGCAAGAGGATACATCCGGAGAATCTAGAAGAAAATAGAGTTTCAAGATAAATTGGGTGATGACATCACGGTTCCACCTACCTTTGAACGTGAAAATTTCGCATATTGGAAAGACAGATGATGTATTTTCTTATGTGTGATTTTGATAATTGGATTACCATTGAAGTAGGGTTCGAATCTCTAACGTACAAGAAGGAGAGAATACTCAAGAAAAAGAAGAAGTGGACCGAGGAGAAAATTCAAAAATTTGAAATAAATAATAAGGTCACAAAAATGTTGGTTAATTTGTTACCTAATGATATTTTGGCAAAATTAGGAGAGCTTAGGGATACGAAGGAGCTATAGAGTAAGTTAGCTAAACTCGATGAGAATTCCTCATCGGCTTAAGTAGAGGAGGAATCCAAAAAATCAAGCTCATCATCTCAAGAGCTTGAGGATTCGGAGGTTGAGAGGTGCTCAACATTCGAGGAGATAAAAGAGTTGGAAGTATCCACCTCTGGGATTGATGGGGAGACTAGGTCTTTAACACTGGAGTAAGAGCAAGAGGAACCATTTACATCCGGGAGAAATGAAGAAGAAATCCAAAATTCTCCTACCATTCAAGAAGGTAACTCAAGCATATCTATTAAAATTAAAAATCATATTATATGCTTTGAGTGTAGGGAAGTAGGACACTACAATAGCAAGTGTCCAAGTAAGGTTAAGAAGAAGGCTCCCGTAGTGTCTAAGATGAAATAAAAGTCAAAGGAGGTTGGAGCCCACATACGCAAAGGCAAGGAGCACATGGTGTACTTCAAATGCTAACAAAGGACATTATCGGTCAATGTTCGAGGGTGAGTCACCCTAAGAAGGACAAGGAGAGAGCTCAAATGTAAGGGGAGCTCCTAAGGCTAAGGTAACAATTAATAATGCTCTTTCTTTGTGTAAGGATAAAAAGCATGCAAGGAATAATTTTAATGCACTTGCAATTGTTCATAAGAAGTATGCTAGTAGTAAGACTAAGGATCAATCTAGAAACAAATATTTTTGTTTATGTTCTAAACATTGATCTTAGGGTTAAGGACAAGACCCCACCTAAGGATAACAACAATCTAGGCAATAACCCCAACAAATCTAGACATATGCCTAGAAGAAAGGGGAATGCCCAAAGAAAGAATGAAAATTCAAAAATTGGGAAATTGGAATTAGAAAATCAAGCTTTGAGGTCAAAGCTAGAGAAAAAGGAAAAGACCCTTAGGAAAATGGAAAACATGATTAATGGGTCTAATGGGCAAACTTTAGGGTTTGGGAGGCAAGAACTATCCAACGACAAGAAAGGTTTGTGTCACAAACTTAAGTCCAAGGAAGTTATGCCAACTTACCATAATGTTCCATATAACTATGAAACAAAACCTAGGTCTAGAAATACCAAGGTCACAAGGGAGGTCATCCCTAGAGTTGATCATGGTAAGTGTCTAGTGGACAAGGTTTCCAAGAAATCTAGGATAGTCACTAAGAAGGTCACAAGGGAAGTCATCCCTAGAGTTGACATATAAAAGACCAAAATGACCAAGGATTCTAAGCCTAGGAGGGTCATTAGGCTAGGAGGGTCATTAGGAAGGTACTAAGGGAGGTTATCCCTAGTGAGTACTTTGTAAACCCAATGAGCTCCAATAGGTATTGAGTTCCTAGGAGCATGATTCCATCACACTAAATGGGCTTAGGTTGTGTCAACCTTAAATGAAAGGGTAGTTAACCTAACCATGATAAAGTTGAGATTTTAGGACATTTTCAAAGGTTATGTGATACCTTAGAAATAAGTTTAGAAATTAATCCTAAAGGAATTTAGGATGTGCCAATAGAAATTATAAAGATTGAAAAATTGATCAAAATTGGCACAAAAAGATTAGAGTCAAAAGTGTGACATTTTGGATTTTGGCACACTTGAGGGAAATTGGGCATTATAGCAAAATTGGTATAAATTTAGAAAATGACAATTTGGTTTAAGAGTTAGGTATTCTATACCTTTGTATTTAATATACTTGTCATTCTTTATTTGTCATAATATATGTCATGACATCATACTTCATATGTTTATTTAAAATGTCATGATAATGATTAGGATTGTTTAATGTCATGCTTATACTTAGGTAAATTTTATATTATGTCATGACATCATGAATCATGAGCAAATACGCTTAAATTATGCAAATCATTTAATTGAATTTAAGGACAATGACATTATTTGATGTGCTAGATAAAGGAATCAAATTGGAATGCCTAGATAAAATGCATGAACCCTTAGATTAGGGAAGAACAAAACCAACATCTCACAAGGGGTTTCATCACCCTGGGCCATCGACTGCCCCCCTCCTTTTTACTTGCTACCTGGGATCCTATTTTACCTCCTCCATCAGTAAGGGTAGCCGGAGGGGGCCGTTAATGTAGCGGTACCATATTTTTTATAAGGATGAATTGTATGCGTATTGATACACCCTAGACACATGTGAAATGTTAGAATAATGAGTTAAGTTCAAGGTACTTAAATGGTACATCAAAATGAACTTAGAACTCATTGAATGATAATGAAAAATCATGAGGAAAGCTAATGTATAAGTCATATATATCTAGCCCATAGACCATGATTGAAATTAAGGTTTTGAAAATATTTTTAAATCATTTTGAAAATCTTTGGTGAAATCTATCTTTTGATAGCAATCACCATTGAAAAGACTGACACAAAATTAGACAAAACATTGAAGGTTTCAATGATTTTAAACTTTGAATCATTCTGTGAATTTAATGGGTATTTTAACTTAAAATTTATTTCACCCATACTATTTGACATGAGTATTATAGTATGTAATTTCAGAATTTTTAGAAAAATATATAATTACTTATGAATTTTCAAATCTCAATTTTGAACACTGATTTTTGCAAATACAGATACCAATCAACTGACGCATGGAGCAGTCGACTGGTTGTGGTTCAATCAATTTATATATGATTTTAGTCAACTTTCATATCTGATATTGTCTTAACAAAATTTGTTTGGCTAGTTATCAGCACCCCTAGGTACCCTAATGTCTCTTAACCCTAGGATATGCTTTGGAAAGCATTAGAAGGGCAAAATAATCATTGAAAATGATCAGAAGAGTTATTTAGGGTGGAGTATTGAATTTTAAGGGAGGTTAAAGTTCGAGTTTGAACTTTTACCCTTATTTTCGATTGGTTTAGATTTCCTATAGGCTTAGGAATTTTCCAAGGACATTGTTGATGCAATGATCAAGGAGGAATAAGCCTTTAGGGGGAGGTCATCCATCTTGGGATAATGAATAAATTTTGATTACAAAGGAGGAGAAGTGAAGGTTAGGTAAACCTTTATTGTGGATTGTCTCTCATTTAGTGATAAGGGTTATATTACTAAGAAGAGTGAAAGCATCCAAGATGATTTTAGACCAAGGGGGAGAATGAGGGATCTCATTGGGAGATAAGACATTGGAAACCCTTGGTGGGCTTTTTGATGTATGACAAAGGCGGAGAAGTGAGGGTTTAAGTTAGATAAACCTTCATTATGCTTTGGCATAAGAAGAGTTAAGTTGGGTTATAGGATAACCTAACTTAAAGGTATTGTCAAATATCAAAAAGGGGAAGATTGTTGATGCAATTGACCCAGATCACGATTGACAAGACTCGAGTGAGACTCGAGTAGTGTTTTGATGTTTGATAATGGGATTGTCAATGTGTTTATCAGTATGGTTTGACCATATGTTGACCATATGACAAGTGGATGATTGGGATATTCAAGATCATATGGGGGAGATTATGGGGAGGTGATTGTTAGAGCAATCGGCCTTAGGTCAAGGTTGACTTAGCTCGAGTGAGACTTGAGTGGAAGTCCAAGTTTGGAAACTTGGCAAGGAAAGTCCAAGATTGGATTCTTGGCAATGCAGAAGCCCAAGTATGGATCTTGGCAAAGGAAAGTCCAAGATTGTAGTTTTGGCAGTGAAAGTCCAAGTATGGATACTTGGCAAGGAAGTCCAAGGGTGAGATTTTGGCAGCATAAAATCCAAGCATGTAGTCTTGGGGGCATAAGTCCAAATGAACCATGGTAAAGGAGACCTGGTTAGCATGACATAGCCGATGGAAGCACCTGAAGTCTAACGTGAAGGGTGAAGGAGTTGTGGAGGACTCGGACACACCCTGAGGGTGTTAGGCTGATGGAGGTGGCTAAAAGGCTTAGGTCTAGGATAAGGGTGATCAATCAAGTATGAGGGGATCATATTTGGGATAAATCTCATGTTTGAGATTTATCAGTCAACTGAGTTATGGACCAGTCGACTTGTCAAGTGCACAACACTTGGAAGCCTAGTTTGACTCAAGTAGTCGACTAGGGTTATGACCTAGTCAACTGGTGGATAGTTGACTGAGGCTTGAATGCTTGCTATGCCTTGGCAGTCGACTAGTGGCTTGCACACGATTGGGTCCATGATGATATCTTCGCCAATGATAGGCGATTTATTGGTAGTAGTGGACACGAACACGAAGCTCTCAGTAGTCGTGAGGCCTTGGATCGGTGATAGTAATAATCCGATTGTCAGTGCCCGTTAAGCTAAAGCCAATGTGGATTAGTTCATTATGAGACAATGGACAAGTGGGCAGTCGGCTGGTGCCTTTTGACAGTCGACTGCCAAGTGAAAATTCAGCCCGAGCAGGTTATAAAGAGGAGGCTTTCTGGAGGATCTCAAGTTGCCAGTTCTGGGGAGTTTGAAGAAACATCTTGTTGTGATTCCAAACCTTCAAGGCACTCCAAAGCTACCAAATGAACAATCAATCAAAATCACACTTGTAAAGTGTTTTGTTTTATAATATTTCATTTTCTTTGTATTTGGTTTGTTTATTCTTCTTGTAAGATTATTGTAAGAGATTTCTCTGCCTCCGGATTGTTTTCGAGAAGGAGAAGTTCATAGTGGTGGTATGCATCACTAGAACTCGACTAGAGCTTGGTCGTGGACTAGAAACTAGGGTTCTGAACAACATTAAATCATGTGTGTTTGTGATTGTGTTTTTGTCTATGTTTGTGCTATTTATTTTTGTATATTCCGCTGCACACTAGTGAGTTTTGTAGACGAGCACGATCGAGCGAACGAAATTGAGAAATCGCTATTCACCCTCCTTTAGCGCATCAAATTGGTCCCAACAGTCAATGTCCGAAGAGGAGTCACCCTAGGAAGGACATGATAGGAGCCTCATATGTAGGGGGAGCCTCTAAGGTAAAATTCAAGGTAACATTTAATAATGCTCTTCCTTTAGGTAATGATAACAATGTATGCTAGGAATGGTTTTAATACACATGAAATTGTTCTTGATCAAAAGCATGTTAGAAATAAATATTTTTATTTAGGTGCAAAATATTGTAATATTAGGCCTAAGAATAACACTAAGACTATCCTACCTAAGGACAATGATAGATTTATTTCACATAAGGATAGAATGGTAGATAACAATCTAGGCATTAACCCTAAGAAGGGTAGACATATGCCTAGAAAGAAAGGAAATGCCCAAAAGAAGAATGAAAATTCAAAAATTGAGAAATTAGAAATGGAAAATCAAGCTTTGAGTTTAAAGCTTGAGAAATTAGAGAAGACCCTTAAAAGAATAGAAAACATGATTCTAGGGTCAAATGGGCAAGGTATAGTTTTTAGGAGGCAAGACCTACCTAAGGACAAGAAAGGTTTGAGTCACAAACCTAAGTTCAAGGAAGTCATGCCAACCTACCACAATGTTCCATTTAATTATGGACCTAACTATAGGTCTAGGAAAGTCAATGTCACGAGGGAAATTATCCTTAGTGAGTACTTGGTAGACCGAAAGAGCTCCAATAGGTGTTGGGTGCATTTTCCTCTTTCTCTTCATCGATCGGCAGCGCTCCCCTCATTTCCATCGCTCGATGGACATCGTCGCCCCCTGAGCTCTTCATCATCGCCATTCATGATCTCACTGTCACCGTCGCACATTGCTGCCACCGCGGGTTGGATATACTGCTGCCGCCACTTTTTCTTCCTCTCCCGACGCACAACCCTTTTCTTCCCGCTCGTTGATCACCGCGATGTTGGTGCAGTAGGCACCCGAATAGAGCCTAAGTTTTTATTATAGCAAAGACACAAAGTTAAGTTCATTTTGTTATCTCATGAGATGAATAATATGTGCAGGAATACTAAGCTAAGCTAAAGGTCGGCGACATCCAGAGGTTCTCGTGCTAAGAAACCGTGGTGGTCGGGCAATATCGAGAGGACTTCAGAGGGAGCCGAAGAAATCAGGTGGAGACAAAAAGCGAAGCTACAAAGGTAAGCCCGAGGTAAGCTCGTGTGAGTGAGTGATTTAAGGTCGAGTCCTCCGTACGGGGACGTCCTTAGGCGACGATCCAACCATGACTTCCCATGGAAGGTCTATGTCAAGATCGGATGGTTAGTGACCGTCGAAAACACTTATTTGAGTATCATTTTCGAGCTAACTCTTGATGCAGTTGAAAATCCTAGCCAATAGTCGACTGATGGTTGTTAGCAGTCGACTGATCTTTCATCAATCGACTGATGAGGGTGAACAGTTGACTGCCATTTGAATTTCCAACTTCGAGGAGAGTCAAACTTCATCTCCTTATCTTAGGGTGAGGTGGCCTTTGGTGATAAACTTGAGCTCAATGTTTAGGGTTCTCAAATGCTATAAAAGGAGTGCTCTTCACCATTTTCATCAATTCTAAGCCTCCAAAAAAGCTTCCCAAGTGTTTCTGCAAAGCTGCGACTCTCCAACGATCCTATGACGATGAAGCGCTACCGAAATGACGACAACCCGAGATCAAACTCCAACCTTCAAGTTGTTGGTATTAGCTAAGTTTAAGCTTCATTTCTAAAGCATTGTATTTGTCTTCCTTTTTAAGTTTTTATTGTAACGAGGAGAGAGGGATTGTCTCTCTACCTCGTGTTTTCTCGAGCTTTTGTAATCGCAAACTCCTACCTCCATCGAGGAGGAGTATTTTTAGTGAATTTCCCTTCCGTACGTTGTCACAGACCACTAGGGCCTTAGATTAGCAGCCGGAAGGCTGTGAACCAAGTAAAAAAAAGCGTTGTCTCTATTTACTTTTCGCTGCATTTCAACTCTACTATTGTTTGTTATCGAATCGAAAAGAAAGAATTGTTTTGCGCTATTCACCCCCCCCCTCCTCTAGCGCTTTCTCCGATCCAACAATTGGTATTAGAGCAGGGGTGCTACGATTTGGTGTAACCACCAATCTAGCATCTTTTTAAAGTTTTCTTTTCGTTTTTGGCTTTAAGACCTTTTTTGTTTAATTTCATTCTCCCGCACTACTAATCCAAGATGAAAGTCTTGGTACATTCATTTGTTTTTGTCTTTGCAAGGTATTTTCTTCTTTCTAAATGGCCCATCTCGAAGGGTTTATCACTGTCTGACCTCCATTTTACAACGGAGATGACTTCTATTACTGGAAGGGTCAGATGGAATGCTTTCTAAAAACTCAAATCGAGATGTGGATCATAATCCAAATCGGGTTCACACTTCCTACTAATGAAGTTGGCGAATCGTTGGATTACGATGAATGGACAAATGCCATGAAGTGCCAAGTGGAAGATGATGCAAAGGATACACAAATTCTACAGTGTGGGTTGTCCAAAGAGGAGCTCAACCGTGTCGGCCCCTTCATCAATGCAAAGGACCTATGGAATAAGCTCGTAGAGCTACACGAAGGAACCGACGATGAAAAGGTATGTAAAAGAGACCTCTTGTTCAATAAATTATATAACCTTAAGATGCAGGAACATGAGACGGCAACCCAACTACATGCCCGCATACAAGACATCGTCAATAGCCTGCACTCCATCGGACATAAGGTCAAAAACTAGGAACTTATAAAGTATGCTCTCAACGCTTTTCCTAGGACTACCTTGTGGGCATCCATGGTCGATGCCTACAAGGTTTATAAGGACCTTTCCAAGATTAGATTAGATGAGTTATTTTCTGAATTCGAGTTACATGAACAGTCTAATTCGTCTCCCGAGAAAGGTATTGTCTTATTTGTAGCACTAAAGAAGAATCCCATAAGTAAACTACCCTCGAAAGAAGATGACGAGTATGAGTCGGAGGTAGATGCCGAGATGGAAACTGAACTAGTAAATCTAGTTCAGAAGATGATCAAAAGCCGAAGATGACCCATCAACCAATCCAAAGAAGGTAAGGATAAAGTGAATTCTAATTTTAGATGCTATGAATGTAACATGTCCAAACACATCAAGTCGGAATGTCCGAAACTCAAGAACAAATCACCTAAGTTCAAGAAAGCACTCAACGCCACATGGGAAGAATCATCGGAGGAGGAAGACGACAACCTCATCTTCATGGCCAAACTGATCGAACCCGAGCAAGAGTCCGAACCCGAGGAAGAGTCCGATTCCAGATCCGATGATGAATCACTATTCAAGACAAGCCACGGATCTGCATCAGGTTCAAAAGGTTCACTTAATTAGTACGTTGTATAATGCAATCAAATTCTTAACTATAAATTTAGCTAAGTCCGAGTCCAAGGTTTAGACTTTAGTTGATGAAGTCAAACTCTTTAAACATGAAGTCTCTCTAACCTCTTCGACTAGTCAAGTTCAAGAGGAGGACTCAACTCGAGTTGAAAAGCTCGAAGTTGAGAATTCACTTTTGAAAGGACAAGTCGAAGATCTAAGGCATACGTTGGAAAGGTTTACTTTGAGATCCAAGGGACTTGACCTTTTACTTGGATCGCAAAGGGCCATGTACAACAAGGCTGGACTTGGATTTAGACCAAATACGACTAAAAAGTCGTATATGTCGATTGTAAATCGTAATAAAAAACAAATCCAAGCATGGGTCCCTAAGACTACTTTGATTTCTCAACTAGGATCTAATAAATACTGGGTACCCAAGGACCAAATCCACTACGTGGAAAGACAGAATCGATTCAAAAGTCTAGGGGGAGCTGGTATTAAATTTGTTTGTGCTATTACTTGAAATTAGACTTTGCATGCTTAGGTCTTTTTCATTTTATTTTTAGAACGGTTAAATAGGATCTATAACTTGTCAACACTTGACAACATAGTATTAGGACACGGTGAGATGATAGTACTCTAGGGAAGCGAAGTCCTGTGTGTTCGAGTTAGATAAGACGTATCTAACTTGGTGCACTCGACTAAGTGGAACTAGCTGAAGCTACCTCGCCATATCCTAAACTAGTTAGACTAGGAAGTAATCTTAGGTGAATCAAATTATCATTTTCTCGAACTTGGCTTTGTCTAAGGAAGTGGTTGTTTTTTCGATCAAAGAAGGCCCCTGTGCCTCGCCACAACTTGGAAGCCAATTTCTTGAAAAGGTGACTTGACGAGCATAGGGTTAAATCCGAATCTAACCCAAGGTTGACTAGTTTCAATTCATTAAATTTAATCAAGTAAAATTGAAGTCATCTCACAAGAACACATAAGGATAACATGTTTGATCATGTAGTAAAGGGTGAGATGATTCTAGGACTAATAATCTTCAACCAACTCTTAAATTCCAATATTCGATCCAACTACTATATGTGTAGGATCAATGGATTTTGGACAGTGGGTGCTCCCGACATATGACCGGAGACCAACTTAAATTTTCAAAGCTTAGATTCAAACGGTAAGGATCAGTAGCTTTCGGAAACAACGACAAGCTCAAAATCATCGGATCAGGTGATATTGAGCTAAACTCTAATTTTACAATCCAGAATGTGTTATTAGTCGAAGATTTTGAATATAATTTACTTAGTGTAATCCAATTGTGTGATAATAACTATAAGGTTATATTTATAGAAAATGGATGCTTAATTAAAACTAATGAAACCTCTAAAACAATACTTAAAGGAACTAGGAATAACAACATCTACACAATTAACTTACCCAATTTCTCAACCAAGTGTCTTATGACACAGCAAGAGGAATCTTGGTTGTGGCACCGACGACTCGGTCACTCGCATCCAAGACTCGTTCACAAGATGAGTCAGGGTGGCTTAGTCAGAGGATTGCCTAACCTTAATAACTTGGACAATAAAATCTGTAATGCTTGTCAACAAGGTAAACAACCTAGGGCACAACATCAACTAACTAACCAAGAATGAACCAAAAGTGTGCTTGAGCTCCTACATTTGAATCTATTAGATTCTCATGGATCCAAGTCACTAAATGGTAGTCAATTTTTCTTAGTCATAATTGACGACTATTCTAGGTTTACCTGGGTTAGGTTCTTTAAACACAAAAGTGATACCTTAGACCAACTCGCCAACTTGTGTAAGCTAATCAAAAACCAAAAGAACCTTAAGATTAAAAGACTTAGAAGTGATCATGATGGTGAATTAGAAAATCATAGGTTCACCGACTTCTGTAACCTAAACGGATATCACCATGAATTCTCCTGTCCTAGAACCCCACAACAAAATGGTCTAGTCGAGTAAAAAAATAGAACCCTATAAGAAGCCGATAGAACCATGTTGAATGAGTACAAACTACCTGATAGATTTTGGGTAGAAGCCGTTAGTACGGGTTGTTATGTCCAAAATAGAATCCTATTGGTCAAGAGGCACCTTAAGATTTCATACGAAACCTACCATGGCAAAGTGTCTAACATTAAATACTTTAGGGTATTTGAATGTAAGGTACATATTCTAAACACTAAGGATTACCTAGGAAAGTTCACCTCCAAAACAACCACCGGAATCTTCCTAGGATACTCAACCACGAGTAGAGCCTATAGAGTCTACAACAATGAAACCCTTAAAATTGAGGAAACCATTAATGTAGTATTCGATGAAGGACATGCACCCACAAAACCCGTAGTAAAACCAACTGACAAATCGATTCATACCAGACTCGACTTTGACCATGAAATCGAGTCTCGTATTAATCCTAACCCGAGTCAGTCTAGGATTCAATCAAATCATCCTATCGATCAAGTGATAGGTGATCCTAACCTAGGGGTTCTAACTAGAGCGTCATATCGAAACCTTAGTCAAATCTCATTGATTTCGAAAATCGAACCCAAGGCAATTGAACAAGCTCTTCTTGATCCCGATTGGATTATTGCAATGCAAGAAGAGCTAGCTCAATTTACTAGGAACGAAGTTTGGGAATTAGTACCACCACCTAAAGATAAATCAATTATTGGAACAAGGTGGGTATTTAGAAATAAACTTGATGATAAAGGTGAAGTAGTTAGAAACAAAGCGAGATTGGTCGTGAAAGGTTTTAGTCAAGTAGAAGGGTTAGATTATGATGAGACCTATGCTCCCATAGCTAGATTAGAATCCATCCAAATGTTATTGGCATACGTTGCACATCGAGGATTTAAACTATTTCAAATGGATGTCAAGTCACTGTTCTTGAATGGAGTTATTAAGGAATAAGTGTACGTTAGTCAACCCCTAGGATTCGAAAGCTTAGATAAACCCGACCATGTGTTTAAACTCAAGAAATCCTTATATAGACTAAAACAAGCTCCTAGAGCTTGGTATGAGAGGCTTTCAGTATACCTTAAGTCTAAAGGGTTTAGCCAAGGCTTAGTCGACCCGACCCTTTTCATAAAATTCGTAGGCAAAGAAATTTTTATAGCCCAAATTTACGTAGATGACATAATATTTGGAACAACTAACTCAATCCTACTAAACGAGTCCATTTCACTAATGGAAAGTGAATTTGAAATGAACTTAGTAGGAGAATTAAATTTCTTCCTAGGATTACAAATTAAACAAACTAAAGAAGGAATCTATCTACATCAACAAAAATATGCTAAGGAATTAATTAACCGATTCGGGATGCAAAATGCTAAAGAAATTAATACACCTATGGCAACAAACGTTAATATAGGAGAAGATGTAGAAGGAAAACCTATTGGCCTAAAATACTATAGGAGCGCGATAGGGAGTCTCCTTTACTTAACTACGAGTCGACCCGATATATTATTCACAGTAAGTATGTGTGCAAGGTTTCAAACTTATACCAAGGAGTTGCACCTAACATTGGTTAAGCATATCCTTAGATATCTAAAGGGTACACTAAGTGTAGATATTTGGTACCCTAGATCTACTGAGTTCGAACTAATCGGCTACTCCGACTCTGATTATGCCGGTAGTAAACTCGATAGAAAGAGCATGAGTGGTTATTGTCAACTTCTCGGCTCGAGTCTAATGAGTTGGTGTAGTAGAAAGCAACACTATGTTGCCTTATCTACCACCGAAGCCGAATACGTCGCAATGGGTGAGTGTGTGGCTCAACTTCTTTGGATGAAGCACACTCTCCAAGACTTCAAGTTAAACTTCAACAATACTAAAATTCACATAGACAACATTAGTTCAATCAACTTGACCAAGAATCCTATATGCCACTCTAGGAAAAAATATATAGAGGTCAAACACCACTTTATTTGAGAACATGTAGCTAACGGGACCATACAACTCGAATACGTGGAGTCCAAATCGAACCTAGCAGACCTCTTTACCAAACCTCTACTCGAAGTCGAATTTAGTCTCCTTAGATGTAAATTAGGCATGTGCGTAATAGAGTAGGACTTTAAATTTATATTTTTTATACTCTACTTTAATTTTTTTATGCTAATGGAACTAGCTTAGGGTTTACCCTAGAAATCATGTACCTATAGATTTAAGGAGCCACCACATCTCACAACACATAGGACTAATGTGTTTGTGTACTTAGCCACATAGATGGGCATGAGATGTTAGGACCTTACTCCTAGTTCTAGATGTAGATCTAGTGCATCGACATGAACCACGGAGTATAATTACATAAATTAACCAACTCTAATCAGGACTTATTGATTATTCCATATTAATCAAGTCAAATAGAGTTGAACATACAAATAAATGAGCTTATGTTTAAACTACTATTTTCAAAATTTTGGAACATGCTTGGACTTAAAACTTAATTTACTATAAAATTCAAAAACTGTGTTTTTCAAAACCCCCCGCTCTTTTCAATTTATGGCAAAAGGGAGAGAAAAGACCAAAGTTAAGGGATCAATTTTTGATAACTTAACCTAACACATATTTTTTTTGTGGCTTAAGTTAAGTAAAGGTTGTTTACTTAACTTAACTTTTTACTTAACTTAAATTCTTAACCTTTATGGTTAAGCTTTCTTAATGGCAAAAGGGGAGGAAAAGGCCAAGGTTAAGAAATAAAAAATTAAGTTTTTGATTACTTAACTTGAACTTATTTTAAACACTAAGGCCAATGTTAAGTAATTTTTGATTACTTAACTTTTTTAAGTAGCAAACATCAAGGGGGAGGACATGAAAAAGAGTTTTTCTCATACTCTTACTTAACTTATTAAGTTAAGTATACTCTTTCATATTTCATATTCATGCTTCATGATATTCAATTCACTTAATGCATTTAATTTATTTTCTTAACTTTGTGTTGGTTTGCTATAGATCAAAAAGGGAGAGATTGTTGGTGCAGTAGGCACCCAAATCAAACCTAAGTTTTGATTATAGCAAAGACACAAAGTTAAGTTCATTTTGTTATCTCATGAGCTGAATCAAGTGTGCAGGAATGCTAAGCTAAGCCAAAGGTCGGCGACACTCGAAGGTTCTTGTGCTAAGAAACCGTGGTGGTCGGGCGACACTGGGAGGACTTCGGAGGGAGCCAAAGAAATCAGGTGGAGACCGAAAGCGAAGCTACAAAGGTAAGCCCGAGGCAAACTTGTGTGAGTGAGTGATGTAAGGTCGAGTCCTCCGTACAGGGACGTCCTTAGGCGACGATCCGACCATGACTTCCCATGGAAGGTCTATGATGAGATCGGACGGTTAGTGACTGTCAAAAACACTTATTTGAGTATCATTTTCGAGCTAACTCTTGATGCAGTCGAAAACCCTAGTCAATAGTCGACTGATGGCTGTTAGCAGTTGACTGATCTTTCATCAGTTGACTGATGAGAGTGAATAGTCGACTGCCATTTGAATTTCCAGCTTCGATGAGAGTCAAACTTCATCCCCTTATCTTAGGGTGAGGCGACCTTTGGTGATAAAACTTGAGCTCAACGTTTAGGGCTTTCTAAGGTTATAAAAGAAGGAATGCTCTTCACCATTTTCATCAATTCTAAGCCTTAAAAAAATCTTCCCAAGTGCTTCCGCAATGCTGTGACTCTCCGACGATCCTACGACGACGAAGTGTTGCTGAAACGATGGCAACCCGAGCTCAAACTCCAACCTTCAAGTTGTCGATATTAGCTATGTTTAAGCTTCATTTCTAAAGCATTTTATTTGTCTTCCTTTTTAAGTTTTTATCGTAACAAGGAGAGAGAGATTGTCTCTCTACCTCGTGTTTTCTCGAGCTTTTATAATCGCAAACTCCTACCTCCAACGAGGAGGAGTGTTTTTAGTGAATTTCCCTCCGTACGTTGTCTCGGACCACTAGGGCCTTGGATTAGGAATCGGAAGGCTGTGAACCAAGTAAAAAAAGCTTTGTCTCCATTTACTTTCGGTTACATTTCAACTCTACTATTGTTTGTTATCGAATCGAAAAGAAAGAATTATTTTGCGCTATTCATCCCCCCTCTAGCACTTTCTCCGATCCAACACGCGAGCCCTCCAGCTACGTGATCGCCGTTGCTTGAGCTCAGCTCGTCGGTTCCTTTCTTCCTCATTGTCGGTGCTCTTCTTCCCCTGTGCTCGGCCCATCACCATCACTGCCCTCTGCAATGTGTCGCCCTCTTCGCTACCTTCACCGTGAGCAGATCTGCACTCGATCGTCTCTTCCATGGGTTTGATTCTGCCGCTTGCAGTTAGCTCCTCCAACCACCCTAATCTACCGCACACGATTATAGCCATCACCAATCTTGATCGGTGTCACCTCCCACCATCGTGCCCTAGCCAACCCACAACGTCTCTTCATCGCCATCGCATCCAGTCATTGCCGTTGTGATTGCTCAGCTGGTAGACATTCTTCCATGGATGGGTGGAGAAGAGCAATCGGAGTGATGGTTTTGGCTAATGAATCTGGTCATTACATATTTGAACTTTCTAAAGTGGAATGATGCGAGGACCTTAATCATGTTCTTGATACTCAGTCTTTGTACTTTGAGTTTCTCTTTTGTTATCTCTACATTTCATTCATCATGGTTATCGATTACATATGTTATGGTATGTGGACCTATGTGTGTGTAGCTGAATACGATTGTAGACTTAATTTGTGTCATTACGATAAATCACCTAGGGGTGAGGGAGGTTGTAAATGTGGAGTTGATTGTCAGATCATGTTTCTTTACGTTGTGGGTCTGTTATGGACCATAGATCTGTGTATGGTTGTATGGATTGTCAATAGTGGGTTGCTACGGACTGGAGGTCCTAGCATGGTTGACTATCAGTTGTGTATAACTCTCTGTTGGTTAGAGAGTGTTTTGTAAATGTATGTGTGGTTGTGCATTCATGTCATTTACATGCATGCTGGTGACTTGTGTTAGGGAAATCTCTTGCCATGATAAGGTTTTGATGTGTGTGGAAAAGGGTTTAAGTTAGGTTGTGATTATGATTTGATATGTGCATTGGAGTCTTGCAGGGCTTAGTAATTCGCACATGGAGCCTAGGCGAGTTTCACAACTCATGACTCGGTCCTTGAGTCGGTGAAGGATAGCTTTGCGGAAGCCGTGCACTTGGAGCATCCGAGGGACCGCCGAACGAGGAGCTTGGAGTGAAGCCGGAGGAAGTAGACTTCAGGGCGAGACGCGAAGGATGGCATTGCAGAGCCGTGCACTTGGCGCATCCGAGGGACGTGGCCGGACGAAGATGACTTCGAAGGCGAGGGACTCCGAGAGATGAGAGTGAGTGAATGTAACCCGGAAGGGGTAGTAGCTCTTAGGTGAAACTTGGCGTGTCGGAGGATTTCGGCATGCCATGGAATGACAATGCTTCGAGTTGAATGGCTTTGATCGTATCCGGTGATGGGTTTTATGCCCGATGATCGACTACCATGGAATGGCGATCATCGAGAAGATGTCGCGACTAGAATCGCTCATGGCGGGCGTGGCGATACGACTAGAGGCAGCGATCGTGATGGGTCCATCGATTTGCCAAGTCTTCCGTTGGACTACAACGGTCAGGATCCGACGTGTTCGGAGACCGTTGTAGTGGCGGCAGTCGACTGCCAAGGGCAGCAGTCAACTGGTGGTGGCCAACGGGAAGAAAAACTTCCTCTCTATAAAAAGAGAGGGTGTGGGGCTTTGAGAGGCTAATACTTATGCTTTAAGTGATCATCCAAGTGCCCCACAAGATTTAAACTCTTCTTACTTGCTTTTACTTCACTTCTATTGTAAGAAGAGTGATCTTGATTTTTAAAGGTTACCTCCACCTATCTTGGTGCAAAGGAGAGACCAATAGTGGATTGGTTTTGGCGGAGTGATTCACCGAGGATGAATCGTGGATCGTGGATTAGCGGCGTAGCCGTGAACCACTTTATACTATCTTGTTAGCGTTGTTTGTATTCTTCTTTATTGTTTATTTGCTTGTCTTGTTGTTTCCGTTGCACTAATCTTTTGTAGACGAGCAAATTCCACCATCCAACGACAAAGGGATATTCACCCCCTCTAGCCGGCCGATCGATTCCCTACAAGTGGTATCAGAGCCATGGGATGCTTGTCGATGACTAACCGCCACAACAAGCACATTCAAGAATGGCCGGCTCAAATATTCATCCGCCAAAGTTCGAGGGGGAATTCTCTTGGTGGAAAAAGAGAATGGAGGTATTTTTCGAGACCGATTTTGAAATTCTTTTGATTATGAAAAACGGTTTCGAATTGCCTAGGAATGAAGAAGGGGGGCTATTAGAAAAATCAAGATGGAGCAAAAGACAAAGAGAGGAGTATTTGGCAAATTCAAAGGCCAAACACCATCTCTACAATGTACTCCCTCAACAAGAAGTCAATAGGATAGGGGAGTGCTCTAGTGCCAAAGAAATGTGGGAGAAGTTAGTGGAGCTTCATGAAGGTACCTCGGAGGCTAAACTTGCAAGGAGAGACCTTTTTCGCTCCCAACTATCCAACATAAAATTAGAAAAGGGAGAAAAGGTAACTTCTTTACATTCTAGATTCAAAGAAATTTTAATTGGGCTAGCAAGTGTAGGAGAAAAACTTTCGAACCAGGATATGCTTATGAAAGCAATCGACGCTTTTCCCCGGTCATCAAAATGGAGCTCAATGGTGGACTCCTTCTATATGTCCAAGAACTTAGAAGTAAGTACTTTGGAGGAGTTCTTCTCAACCATGGAGCTCCACGAAATGAGGCTTGAAGGAATAGTTGAAGAGCCTAGAATTCAACCTTCAAGAGGAGTAGCTTTGATGGCACATAAGGGGAAGAAGAAAATGGAGATACCCTCCTCCTCCGATGAAGCGTCATCATCTTCCTCCATGGATAGTACGGAAGAAGCCTACATGGTAAGGAGGGTAAGGCGTGCTTTAAAAGGTTTTCAATTTAATAAATCTAATGATAGGAGGAGAAGACCAAGGGGAAAGGTCATTTGTTACAATTGCCAAGGAGAGGGACACATAAGGGACAATTGTCCTCTCCTAAACAAGAGCAAAGAAGAGAGGAAGAAGAAAGAAGAAAAGAAGAAGAAAAAGGGGAGCAAGAAGAAAAAGGAAGAGGAGAAGAAGGCAAAAGAAAAGGGAAAGACCAAAGCTCTAAAGGCAAGGACTTGGGATGACCCCTCCTCCTCATCTTCATCATCATCGAAAGAGGAGAATGCTTTTGTCACCAACTTAGCATTGATGGCTTTCGACGACTTGGATTGCTCCTCCGAAAATGAAGGATCAAGCTCAAGTGGAGAGAGCTCAAGTGAAGGGGGAGTCTCCTCTACCTCCTCATCCGAAGAAGAAGACATGGAAATTATGGTAACTAACCTTTCACCTAGTAAAATAGTGTCTATGATTTCTAGCCTCACTAAGGATTTATTTAGAGCAAAGAAGAAAAATAAAACCATGCTTGATCAAATTAAAGATTTAGAGCAAAAATTAGAAAAAGCATGTTTTAATGATAATGATGATGATGCATGCTCACATGATAACTATATGCCTTTGGATGTTAATGATGCATGCATAGAAGAAAATAGGGCTTTAAGAGAAAAGGTAGACTATTTGACCAAAGCCCTAGAGAAGTTCACTATTGGCTCCAACACCTTGAACATGATCATAGGGATCCAAAGGGAAAGTTTTAACAAAAAAGGCCTAGGATATAAGGAAAAGAAAAATTAAAAGGCCTATAAATGCCTAATAGCTAGGGGTCAAGAAAAGAAGAAGGTAATTGCTAGAAAATGGATCCCTAAAGAATTTTTAGTGAACCCCATAGGAAAGAACTTATTTTGGGTTCCAAAATCCATCTTAAAGGGTTAGGAAAACCCTAGGATAGTCAACCATATGGACTTTACCTATATCATATTTTTGGTTGACTTAGGATGACGGGACATTATTTTTGAAATAGTGTTAGGTGATGATAATGTGCCTATAAATAGATAATAATGCTTAAATCATGATAGTTAATGAAATTGCTATGTATGTTTGCAATCATGATTTATGATCTTGATATTTGGCACATAATCATGAGAAATAGGGTGTAAATCATGCTTTAGGTGATATTTGCTTATTACCATTATGAAATGCCTAATGCATGATAACAACTTGATGAATACATGTATTTTATGATCATAACATGAAATTAATTCATATACATCTTTATGATCATGTGGAATGATAGGATGATACTTAACCTTGATAGAATTGCATGAATATAATGGTTAAGTATATACAAATACCTTTAGGATACATCTCACACTCACCATAGGCTACCTTGATTGAAAACTTAGCATGAGTGAGATGTTAGGATGATACAAATGTCCACTAGTGCCTATGGCATTTAGATGGTCATTTAAAGTATCAAAATAACAATAATAGACCAATCATGGGGAAGACTTATGTTTAATTCATAGATATATTGCCTAAATATCATGGTTGGAAATTTCTTATGTTTTCAAAACAATTTCTTACTTTAAAATCTATGTATTCATGTTTTGAAACAATCCAAAGCAAGACTAGGTGTTAAAATGGATACTAACATGCTCAAAAACTAGTGGTTTTTAAAGCTTTTGGATTTTTGGCAAATACTTGAAAATATAATGATTTTTCAAGGAAAACTATTTTTCACTGATAAATATACTTACAAAAAATGTGTTCCCCAAATTTTACTATTTTTAGAATTTTCTGGAATTTATAATGCATTTCTGAAATTTGTCCAGAAAATCAGAATTTCGGAATTCATTGTGCCAGTTGACTGCCATACTGATAGCAGTCGACTGATGGACTGTAAACGAGCACAGTAACATAATTTCATCAGGTTTTTGACTGATTTTGGTCTTTCTTTCTCTCTGGAATTGATGCCATGGTATATAAACTTGTTTTAATCTTTTTGATGGTGTCAAAGGGGGAGAAAACTATGTGTTTAAGTAAGGGGGAACATATTTAGGGGGAGTTTCATGTATTAAGGGGGAGAGTTACTAATCATGTTTATTCACATGCTTTCCTTTCTTAATGTTTTATCAAATGTTTTACCTAACTTAAACGGATTTCCACACATCAAAAAGGGAGAGATTGTTAGGGCAATCTCTTGCCATGATAAGGTTTTGATGTGTGTGGCAAAGGGTTTAAGTTAGGTTGTGATTATGATTTGATATGTGCGTTGGAGTCTTACAGGGCTTAGTAATTCGCACATGGAGCCTAGGCGAGTTTCACAACTCATGACTCAGTCCTTGAGTCGGTGAAGGATAACTTTGCGGAAGCCGTGCGCTTGGAGCATCCGAGGGACCGCCGAACAAGGAGCTTGGAGTGAAGCCGGAGGAAGTAGACTTCAGGGCGAGACGCGAAGGATGGCGCTGCAGAGCCATTCACTTGGCGCATCCGAGAGACGTGGCCGGACGAAGATGACTTCGAAGGCGAGGGACTCCGAGAGATGAGAGTGAGCGAATGTAACCCGGGAAGGGGTAGTAGCTCTTAGGTGAAACTTAGCCATTTGACTTAGTGTCGGCCGACCGCTATGGAATGACAAATAATCGCGTCGAATGGGTTCGACCGTATCCGATCGATGGTAGCCAGTGAGCCGATCGCTATGGAATGGCAATGATCACCGTAAGATGTCGCGCATTAGACCGGCCAGCCGATCATCGGGCCGACTACGGAGGTAGCGAATGACCGATGGGGTCCATCACCGATCGCCAAGTGTTCCATTGGACTACAACGGTCGGGATCCGACGTGTTCGGAGGCCGTTGTAGTGGCGGCAGTCGACTGCCAAGGGCAGCAGTCGACTGGTGGCGGCCAACGGGAAGAAAAGATTCCTCTCTATAAAAAGAGAGGGTGTGGGGCTTTGAGAGGCTAATGCTTATGCTTTAAGTGATCATTCAAGTGCCCCACAAGCTTTAAACTCTTCTTACTTGCTTTTACTTCACTTCTATTGTAAGAAGAGTGATCTTGATTTGTAAAGGTTACCTCCACCTAGCTTGGTGCAAAGGAGAGACCAATAGTGGATTGGTTTTGGCAGAGTGATTCACCGAGGACGAATTGGGGACCGTGGATTAGCGGCGTAGCTGTGAACCACGTTATACTATCTTGTTAGCGTTGTTTGTATTCTTCTTTATTGTTTATTTGCCTGTCTTGTTGTTTCCGTTGTGCTAATCTTTTGTAGACGAGCAAATTCCACCATCCAACGACAAAGGGCTATTCACCCCCCTCTAGTCGGCCGATCGATTCCCTACAACTTGGTCTCCCTTGTGGTTGAGAGAGTCGTCAGTCATCCTACCTCTATGGTTACTCGTGGTAGTAGTAACTAGTGTGAGGGCAGTTCATTTATTGTGCCGCACTCGGCCACTATTGATAGTGGTAGTTGGAGTTGCGTGCAGTTGTCCTGGATATGTGGCACTCGACCACTCATGGGTAGTGTCAGTCGGAGTGGCTAGTAGTAGGGACCCCCGTTGTGTAGCCTGAAGCTCTTTAGCCTATCGTTACTTATTCATACTTCCCACTCAGCCACTCGATAGCAGTGGTTGTTGTTGAGTTGGGACAGTTGTCATGTCGTGCCACCTAGACCACACTGGGGTCATGGTAGCGAGTGGGATGCACAGGCATGACCATGCAATTGCATTGCCATGTATGATGGCGTATGTATATATATATATATATATATATATTCCCCTGTGTGCTGAGGTGTGCGCGTGAGGGTAGACGCCCACGTGGCACGGTCAACGTGACTATGCCACTTGGGCGCTTTCCCTCACGCACGCATCGGCCGTGTAGAAGCGGCGCTGACGCAGGCCATTATATATATATATATATATATATATATATATATATATATATATATATATATATATATATATATATATATATATTGTTCCTTTATGTTGTATGTGTTATAGTGTGGTATATGTTCAGGGTATATTAGTTGTATCGTTGCAGATCCTCATGTCTGTCAGTACCTTATATTACGTTATGTACAGTTGATCGGTTGGTTTGGTATATGCACTTATTAGTATTATACTGATAGTTTCGTTGTTTCCTTTAAGACTATATGTAGGTTGATCTCCCTAGTTATACCTGTTGATCTTCATTTGTATACCTGTTGCTCTACATATGTTATTTGTTCATGCACTATCATTTATAGTACCGCTGAGTTTTATACTCACCACCATAGACCCTGGGTTTTCTTGTCACCCAAGTTACAGGTAGAAGATTCCTATGATGCTCGGAGCACCGCCAGCTGATCCCATCTCACCTTGAGTATTTGGATTGAAATCCATATTGGTGTTGTATATTTTGGATTGAATGTTTTGGATTTTTATTCTATATTTTTTCCGTTGTTTGGTAATCGGTTATGTTGTTATGCATTTGGTTTCGATCATGTTTTCTTGTTGTGTCAAAGTCATACTGATACGCATGTATTCGAGTCTTTGTATTTTTATTATTGTTGGTGTATTCCGCTGTGACTTTGGTTATATACTTCTATATGTTGTGTGGTTGTAGCCGGAAGGCTTTGTATCAACAGGGAATTGTATCACGTACAGGGGAGATGTTGTCCGATTTTCGGGCTCAGCATACTCTCGGGGCATGACAATTTTATTGGTATCAGAGCCATGGTCCATGTTAAGCCATGAACCTCGAACGAAGGAAGTTGATCTCTCATGTCCGGATCAAGAGAACCAAACACGAGGCAGGAAGTCCAGTTGGGTCAGGAGGACCGAACAACTGACAGAAAATCCAGTTGGGCCAGAAGGGCTTGACAATTAGCAGGAAGTCCAACTGGGTTAGGAGGACCAGACAGTTGGCATGAAGTCCTGGTGGGTTGAAGATCGGACATTAAGCAGAGGAAGTCCTTTGAGGACGGATAGGCTTGAGGGGGGCTCAATGTGGTCCTTCGTTTGAGGGGGAGATTGTTGAGAGTATGGGGAATGCAATCAAAGTCCCACATTGGTAAGATATGGAAAAGATCATGTGCTTATTAGATAAAAAAAATATCTCCATTGGTATGAGACATTTTGGGTAAAGCCCAAAAACAAAACCATGAGGGCTTAGGCCCAAAGTGGACAATATCATGTCATTGTAGAGATATGTGGATCTTATAGGATTAGAAGGGTTTCTATACATCGACTTGTGGGTTGGTGGTATCTCTACCATTGGGTGAGATGTTGACCAACAACCAAGAAGTCGAGGGATGTCTTTAGACTTGGATAGATATACATTTACTATAGACATATCCTTATGGATAGTTAAAAGTTGAAATGATGGTATAATATGTCTCTCGGATATGCGTATAATACGAAAGTATTTGGATGTAGTTTTGGATGAACTCCCAGGCTTGCCATTGCATAGGCAAGTGGAGTATGCGACTGGAGTGATTTCGGAAATAATTTTGATATTGAAGACCTCATACCGAGAGATAATTTTATTGGTGTCAGTGTTGCTAAACATTATGGAAATTGAAAGGACGTAAGTTGCGATTATAGGAGGTGTTGATGAGAGATTTATTTGTCTCAGCGTTTCTCTCGAGAAGATCCAGAACTCTTTGTTAAAAGAGAGACGAATCTTTAAGGTTATGATCGTTTATCGATAAGAGTATGCAGTAGTGGTTGAGAATAAATATCCTTTGTTGGGGATAGATGATTTGTTTAGATCAGCTAAAGGACACCTGTGTATACTCTAGGGTTAATTTATAATTGGAGTGTTGATATTGTAGTGACTTTGTCAAACAATGATCATTGTGATGATTGAGATATCACCAGCTTTAAGTAAAAAGGATGCAGGTGGATAGAAGACGACATTTCATACTTGGTATAAATTTTATGAGTTGTTGATAATGTTGTTGGACTTATTGACGATTTAATCGTCCATGGACTTGAGGAATCGAGTATTCTGGACTGGATTAGATTGATTTGTGGTTGCCTTCTTAGACAATATTTTTAGACATATTCACAATTTTAAGGGAAGTTGGTGGTTTCCCTGGGTTGATTTGGTTGTTACCGCGGATGTGGATAAAATGCTCAAGCGATACTATACCACTGGCTTGTCCCCTCATTTCGGTCGCTCGACGGACATTGCCGCCACCTGAGCTCTTCATCGTCGGCGATCGTGCTCTCATTGCCGCCGGTTGCCGTCACAACATTACTGCAACCGCAAGTTGGATCTACTGTTGCCGCCACCTTTTCTTCCTCTCCCAATGCGCAACCCTTTTCTTCCCGCTCATCGACCACCGTAAGCCCTCCAGTCGATGCGATCGGCGTCGCTCGATGTAAGATATGGGAAAAAAAATAAAATAAAATAAAATACCCCTTGTTAAATTGAGAAATTGTCTTATATAATTTCTCAGAAATTCATAGAAATTTTTCCAGATTCAAAAAGAGTTCATACGAAGAAGATTAAAGCTTAAATGGGAGATTGGGTTAAACCTAGGTTAGACTTGAGTTAGCTTAACCACAAGGGGTCGATTTATAAGACCGAACCTGACCTGTTTGGATGCAGATTCTTCTTTCCCTCATCGCGATTTTCCCTTTCTCAGCCACGATCCCCGATCTCGTCTCTTTCCTGATAGCCACCCTCTCCATCATAAGCGACGGCCACGCTGCCACCACCTAGTTGCCGGAGGTCGCCTCGAGTGGAAGATCGTCGATGGTTGACCATTGTGAGCTGGGTCTGCCACCGTTACCATCGTGAGCATGAGCTGTCATCATTATCGAGAGGGAGAACTGTTGTCTGCCTCGCCGGCAAGTTGTTCTGTTGTGCTCTCTTCTTCATTATCCAGATCTCGGTGGTAGCAAGCTCTTCCAGTCATCAAGTTTGCCTCGGTGCCAGGGACAATCTCCAGTGTCACGAGCTCAGATCGTCACCATCTTCACCTTCAGCCACCACCGTGGGAATACAGCTCAGATCGGTTATTGGACTCTCGTCGGTTGGCTGTGTCTTCGTTTTCCTTTGATCACGAGCTACTATTTTGGATCCCGACGACAGTCGTGTGCTACATCAGAACAAAGGAGTTGTGGGAGGTTTCAGCTAGTTGTTTCTTGGTTCAGTTTTGTGTGATGGTTGTGAGGATTTAGCAATCAATTGAGGTGTGTTTTGGATTTCTGTTTGTAGATCGAGAAACTGGAGCAGTGAATCGGTGAGGGGAATTTGGATCAAGAAGCACTTACCAAGGATTCGGAGCTAGATCTTTGTGGTGACGGGTAGTTGTGAACTCGAGAGAAGATTGAGGTAAGATCTATATTGATTTATGATTCTGTCGTATTTCTATGCTTCGAATTGGAAGAAGTTGTTATATTGGTTGAGATTCCATATTTGAATTGATATGGATGGTTAATTAAGTAAAGTCGATAAATGGATCGGGTAATGATCTTATGATAGCTGTGGTATCTTGTGATTGTTGGTTGGAATTGGTCTTGCCTTAATGTGGTTGTTTGATACATATTAGATACTCGGAATTGGGGCAAGAAGTTCTACTGGTTAAATTAATCAAGGATGTTGATTTTCGGATCTTGATTCAAGATAGATTCTCGGACGTGAAGACAGCTGGTGTTTCACATATCAGGTGGGTAATATCTATCCTGGTTAGGTAGTTTGATCTGAATCTTGTGCATGAATTTGGACTTATGCTAATACTTTTGACCTTGAATCCACTCTTATTTATTCATGTGCTTGTACTTAGCCTTGACCTTTGAGATATATTGTTGTTAATTCATCGTTCATTTATCACAGATATGAATTACAAACCCTATTGTGTGTTAGCTGATAGATGTTCAGTTAATTACATGTCGTTAGGGTTTCCATTGTGAACTCAGATTGGGTTACCGGGTTACATCACTAGGGTTAAGTGATGGATTATATTATGGAGTCGATTTCTATATCGTACACATATTAGTTGTGCATCTATGGTGGATCTAGTCATCTGTGCAAAAATAAGTGTGTGGTTGTCAGTATGTGGTTATGGATTGGAGGTCCTAACATGATGGAATATCCATTATGAATCGTGTATTTGTGTATGGTATATGGATTGTCGATAGTATCTCACTATGGACTGGAGGTCCTAGCGTGGTTGACTGTCGATTGTGTATGACTCTCTGTGTGGTAGAGAGAGAGTCTTGTGGATTAGTAGTCCTTGCATAGTTGACTTTTGTGTTGACTAAGACTCCCCGTGGGATAGGGAGTGTTGCGGGGATATGTGTGTGGAGCTATGCATCATTACATTGCATGCATGCTGTTGACTGGGGTCTCCCTTGTGGTTGAGACGGTTCGTCAATCATTCTGCCTCCTCGGCCACTCGGGGTAATGGTAGCAGGGTTGAGTGCAGAGCATTGGATGTGCCGCGCTCGGCCACTATAGACGGTGGTAGATGGAGATGCGCACTTGGCCACTGTGCAGAGTGGTAGATAGTGCACTCGCCCACCATAGATGGTGGTTGTGTGATGTGCAGTTGTCCTGTGTGCGATGCTCGTCCACTCATGGGTAGTGTTACGGAGCGACTAGCGGCAGGGACCCCCGTGGGGTAGCATATAGCTCTATGGCGGCTAGCTACCATTAATACTACCCAACTCGGCCACTCGAGAATAATGGTAGCTGGAGTCGGGATAGTTGTCATGTTGTGCCACCCAGGCCATATTGGGGTCATGGTTGGATGGGTCCACAGACATGACCATGCATATGCATTGCTGATATATATGTATGCATGTATTTGATATATGTTTTACATATGCCTGTGAGATGTTGCATTTGGTTGCTGCATATGCTTGTTCATCATGATAAATGCCATTTGCATACTTTTGTACTGCTGTGTGTGTTGAGCATGATGTACGTGTTGGTCCAGACTGTTGTATGCATTTGATTAGCGTCATGTCACAGTTTAGTATGGATTGTTGTATGATCAGTTTAGTATATGCATTGAGTATGACTATACTAGTGGTTAGTTGTTATCACAGTTATGACTGTATGTCTAGTGGACTTCTTCTGTATACCTGTAGATCTTCACATGTATACTTATAGATCTCTATGTCCTTATATATTGTTCATGCACTTTCTACATATTACCCCTGAGTTTATACTCACCACCACGGACCCTGGGTTTCCTGTCGCCCAGGTAACAGATAGAAGATTCCTTGGATGTTCGGAGCTCCGTCAGCTGATCCCATCTCACACCGAATGGTTTGATTTTTATTCCGTTTTGTTGTATTCTGTTGGATTATTAGTTTCGGGATTTTATCCTACATTGTTCCACATTTGTGGTATACAGATATGTTGTATGTATTTGGTCTTTATTATGATTCTTGTTATGTCAAAGTCACTCCGGGGTGCATAGTTGAGTCGTTGTATCTTTATTATTTGTTGGGGGTATTTCCACTATGATTTATTGTTATATACATATATATGTTATGTGGTTGTGGCCGAAAGGCCTTGTATCAACAAGATATTATATCACGTACAGGGGAGATGCTATCCATTTTTTGGCTCGGCATACTCTCGGGGCTTGACAGTTTTATTGGTATCAAAGCCCTAGGTTGGGAAGTCCATTTTCAGATTTTATTTCATTCGGACATCGAGTTTTGCTTTACTCGATTTTTGTTTTGTGAGTTTTGGGATCTGGCAATTACGGAAATCTCCGAGCTACAAGGTTTAAGGTATGCTAGTTATTATCACATTCCTTCTGTTGGCTATGCATCTAGTTGTTTTTAACAGGGATGACTTGTAGTGTGTTAGTTACTATTTGTAACTGTGGTTTGAGTTGACCACAGAAATGACTTGTTGAGTTTGTGTGTCTTGTACCTGCTTTCGAAAAGGTGAATTACTTTTGAGAGCCGATTGATATCGAGTTAGAAAGTAGGGATCAGGTAGTCACATTTCTTATTGAGATCAAAGATTACAGTATTAGAGATTTTCACTAACTATGCTAATCAGATCATTACCTATGGGGTAATGGACTAGTGAGTATACTACTGCTAATGCAAATAGCGGAGGATTTGGTATATGGTGTTTTATAAGGATTTTGATCCCTGAGTAACCTTCGGGAAATCACACATCACTTGGCCATGGTGTAGTGATGTTGTGAGAGAGTATTTCCCCGCGTCGTTTCTTTGACTCATTGTTAGAGAATTCTTGAGCATCAAGTAGGGTGATCGTTTGGTAATGAAAGTACCATGCGGAGATGTTAGACTTGCAAAGGTTACGACCATCTAATAGCTCAAGAGTGTGAATGGATATCTCAAGCCACCCAGGGATTATTGGCTTATAGTTGGATTCAGATTTTTGGATCTTCTATTAGATTCTACCAGAAGGCATTGGACCAAGTCATGTGTATAGAAATGACTCCATAGCAAGTGTTTCAAGAGTTGGAGATTTGATAAGCAGACATTGAAAGTCAAATTATCGAAATCAGAAGTCGCTGAATGTTAGACAAAAGGAGTGAGATTCGAGTCATGGGCCACGAATGACTATTGGACAGTTTTCCGACCATAGAAGACCGACTGCAAATCATCAACATCTTCTTATGTTATCAGCGAAATCAGAAGAAATACTTTGACGGAATTATGTGCGTGCAATACGGGTCACGATGACACGCAAAGTCAGATTATCAGATTGAACATTTTATCTGCTTCTATAGTGGACAATCGGTATAAATGATGAAGAGAATGTACTTTGAAGACTCAGTTGAAGACTATGGATGATGCTTCTGTGAGAAGCAATTTACTCAGCAGTATCAACAAAAAACATCTCAGAAGACTCAGACATCCAGACGACAACTGTTACCTCCCTAGGCGTGGTTATGCTTTGTATAGAGGAGAGAGTTTACGACGATGGTCGTATCTATGCTGTATTCTCCAGTTGCAGCTATACTATTTGCAAAGCTAGAGTGTGCTACGATGTTGACAGCTATTCAATACTTCACAATCGGTGGTGTACTCATTACTAGTACAACAGTGTTTACCATCTCCATTACAGTCATTTTGGATATTGTATCTCAGTTCAGTAGTTGACTTCAGTTCCTCCATGGTAGTCTTTTGCACCTCCATGAGCTCAGCCATTAAGAACAGATGTTGGACGAATTTACATGATTACTCGAGAGGAGGTATAGAAGACCGAAGAATTTATCATGCGGGGTATCACTTTAGGTTACCCTATTTGCGGATATATCGAGAGATACTGGTAGTTACTGGTAGCTAGGTCTAGAATATTCTTAGATAGGATTAGAAGGGTTCCTATCGACTTGTGGGTTGGTGATTTTTCTCTACCGTCAGGTGAGATGTTGATCAATAACCAAGAAGTCAAGAGATACCCTTAGCCTTTGCTAGACATACCTCTACTATAGACATATCTTTACGGATAGTTAAATTGTTGGAATGTTGGTATACTAGGTCTCTCGGAAGTGCATATAATACAAGAGTATTCGGATGTAGATTCGGATGAACTCCCGAGCTTGCCACTGCATGGGCAAGTGGAATATGCGATTGGGGGTGATTTCAGGAATAGTTCCGATATTGAAGACCTCATACTGGGAGATAATTTTTTTGGTATTAGTGTTGCTAAACACTATAGAAATTGGAAGAATTTAAGTTGCGATTATCAGAGGTGTTGGATGGGATATTTATCCGTTCCAGTATTTTCTTGAGGAGATTTGGAACTCTTTGTTAAGAGAGAGATGAACCTTTGAGGTTATGCATCGATTATCGATGATGGAATGCAGTAGTTGTTGAGGATGGATATCCTTCATTGTTGATATATGATATGTTTAGATCAGCTAAAGGACACCTGTGTATATTCTAGGGTTGATTTCTAATTAGAGTGTTGGTATTGTGGTGACTTGGCGTCATACAGTTATCATTGTTGGTGTGGTGATTGAGATATCATCAGCTTAGAGTAAAAGGATGCAGGTGAGTAGAAGATGACATTTCATACTTGGTATGAATGTTATGAGCTGTTGATAATGTCGTTAAACTTATTGAACGATTTAGTTGTTCAGGGATTTGAGGAAATGAGTATTCTGGAAGTGATTGGACCAGTTCATAGTATTTACTATAGATGGTGGAATGATATATGGGACATATTCATAATCTTAAGGGAAGTTGTGGTTTCCCTAGATTGATTTGGTGTTCACCGTAGATGTGGATAGGATGCTCTAGCATTACTATACCCTGACTTGTTGGACCAAGAAGGTGATGGGAATCACTTGGCCAGAAGCTTGTGAAACTAGGTTTCAGGGCCTAGACGATAGTTGATTTCGTAGTTTGATGTTGGGAGTGCCAACAAGTAAAGGTGAAATATTAGTGACCAGTAGAGTTACGTACCGAGATGGAAGTGGTAGCTTAGTATGATGGACTGTGTTGGGAGATTATCTAGAATTCAGAAAGGACTTGATGTGATTTAGATAATCGGTGCTTGATTAGTCAAGTCTGCTCATTTTCTACCGAGTTGTAAGGTATATTTCGTTGGATCACTTGATGGAATTATATTCATGGAGTATCCTTAAGTATTATTTTTGATAGTGATTCATGATTTACCTTACGATTCTGGCAAAGTCTCCAACATGTCACGGTTATAGAGCTCCACTCTGGTACAGTTATTTACCTTTTAATAGGTCGGTTGAAAGTGTATATAAGAGCTAGAATATAATATTCAAGCTCAGTATACCACTTAGTCACTTGAGGTGTGTGACTTTTCTCTAGATACTTGAGATGGTTGTAGTGACATCTTGTACTCATATATGAGTCGAAAATTTGGGGACAAAATTTTTATTAGTGGGGGAGAATGTAAGATATAGGAAAAAAATAAAATAAAATAAAATAAAATACCCCTTGTTAAATTGAGAAATTGTCTTATATAATTTCTCAGAAATTCATAGAAATTTTTTCGGATTCAAAAGGAGTTCATACAAAGAAGATTAAAGCTTAAATGGGAGATTGGATTAAACCTAGGTTAGACTTGAGTTAGCTTAACCACAAGGGGTCGGTTTATAAGGCCGAACCCGACCCGTTTGGACATAGATTCTTCTTTCCCTTATCGCGATTTCCCTTTCTCATCCACGATCCCCGATCTCGTCTCTTTCCCGATCGCTTCACTCTCCGTCTCAAGCGACGACCTCACTACAGCCACCTGGTTGCCAGAGGTCGCCTTGAGCGGAAGACCGTCGATGGTTGACCATCGTGAGCTAGGTCTGCCACCGTTGCCGTCATGAGCTTGAGCTGTCGTCGCTGTCGAGAGGGAGAACTGTCGTCTGCCTCGCTGGCAAGCTGTTCTATTGTTCTCTCTCCTTCCTTATCTAGATCTCGATGACAATAAGCTCCTCCAGTCGTCGAGTTTGCCTCGGTGCCAAGGACAATCTCTGGTGTCACGAGCTCAGATCGTCGCCATCTTCACCTTCAGCCACCACCGTGGGAATACAACTCAGATCAGTTATTGGACTCTCGTCGATTGCCTGTGTCTTCATTTTCCTTTGATCACGAGCTGCTATTTTGGATCCCGACGACAGTCATGCGCTACATCAGAACAGAGGAGTTGTGGGAGGTATCAGCCGGTTGTTTCTTGGTTCAGTTTTGTGTGATGGTTGTGAGGATTTAGCAATCTATTAAAGTGTGTTTTGGATTTCTGTTTGTAGATCGAGAAACTAGGGCAGTGAATCGGTGAGGGGAATTTAGATCAAGAAGCTCTTACCATGGATTCGGAGCTAGATCTTTGTGGTGATGGGCAGCTGTGAACTCGAGAGCAGATTGAGGTAAGATCTGTATTGATTATGATTCTATTATATTTCTATGCTTTGTATTGGAAGAAGTTGTTATATTGGTTGAGATTCCATATTTGAATTGATATGGATGGTTAATTAAGTTAAGTGGATAAATGGATCAGGTAATGATCTTATGATAGTTGTGGTATCTTGTGATTGTCGGTTGGAATTGGTCTTGCCTTAATGTGGTTGTTTGATATAGATTAGATACTCGGAATTGGGGCAAGAAGTTGTACTGGTGAAATTAATCAAGGATGTTGATTTCAGGATCTTGATTCAAGATAGATTCTCGGACGTGAAGACATCTGGTGTTTCACATATCAGGTGGTTAATATCTACCCCGGTCAGGTAGTTTAATTTGAATCTACTGCATGAATTTGGACTTATGCTAATACTTTTGACCTTGAATCCACTCTTATTTATTCATGTGCTTGTACTTAGCCTTGACCTTTGAGATATATTGCTATTAATTCATCGTTCATTTTTCACAAATATGAATTACAAACCCTATTATGTGTTAGTTGATAAATGTTCAGTTAAATACATGTGGTTAGGGTTACCATTGTGAACTTAGATTAGGTTATCGGGTTACATCACTAGGGTTAGGTGATGGATTATATTGTAGAGTCGATTTCTATATCGTACACATATTAGTTGTGCATCTATGATGGATCTGGTCATCTATGCATAGATAAGTGTGTGGTTGTCAGTATGTGGTTATGGATTGGAGGTCCTAACATGATTGTATATCCATTATGGTTCATGTATCTGTGTATGGTTATATGGATTGTCGATAGTATCTTGCTACGGACTGGAGGTCCTAGCGTGGTTGACTATCGGTTGTGTATGACTCTCTGTGTGATAGAGAGAGAGTCTTGTGGATTAGTAGTCCTTGCAAAGTTGACTTTTGTGTTGACTAGGACTCCCCGTGGGATAGGGAGTGTTATGGGGATATGTGTGTGGAGCTAAGCATCATCACATTGCATACATGCTGTTGACTGGGGTCTCCCTTGTGGTTGAGATGGGTCGTCAGTCATCCTGCCTCCTCGGCCACTCGGGATAGTCATAGTAGGGTTGAGTGTAGAGCATTGGATGTGTCACGCTCGACCACTATAGACGGTGGTAGCTGGAGATGCACACTTAGCCACTATGCAGAGTGGTAGATAGTGCACTCACCCACCATAGACGGTGGTTGTGTGATGTGCAGTTGTCCTGTGTGTGATGCTCGTCCACTCATGGGTAGTGTGACGAAGCGACTAGCAGCAGGGACCCCCGTGAGGTAGCATATAACTCTATGGCGGCTAGCTACCATTCATACTACCCAACTCGGCCACTCGAGAATAGTTGTAGCTGGAGTCGGGATAGTTGTCATGTTGTGCCACCCAGGCCCTACTGGGGTCGTGGTTGGATGGGTTCGCAGACATGGCCATGCATATTCATTGCTGATATATATGTATGCATATATTTGATATATGTTTTACATATGCCTGTGAGATATTGTATTTGGTTGTTGCATATGCTTGTTCATCATGTTACATGCCATTTGCATACTTTTATACTACTGTGTGTGTTGAGCATGATGTATGTGTTGGTCCAGACTGTTGTATGCATTTGATTAGCATCATGTCACATTTTAGTATGGACCGAGTTGTTATTACATATGATTATATACTGTTCATATGTCTGAGTGTTGGTCAGGTGTGGGATTGACCTTGTATATTATATGGGTTATGTTATTGTATACCTGTTCAGGATGATTTAGCTTATGGTGTTGCAGACCGCCAGGTATGTTGGTACTTTACATTACTTCATATTCAGTTGATCAATTTAGTATATGCATTGAGTATGACTATACTAGTGGTTAGTTGTTATCACAGTTATGACTGTATGTTTGGTGGACTTCTTCTGTATACCTATAGATCTTCACATGTATATTTGTAGATCTCTATGTCCTTATATGTTGTTCATGAACTTTCTATATATTACCCCTGAGTTTATACTCATCACCATGGACCATGGGTTTCCTGTCGCCCAGGTAACAGGTAGAAGATTCCTTGGATGTTCAGAGCTCCGCCAACTGATCTCATCTCACACCGAATGGTTGGATGTTTATTCTGTTTTATTGTATTCTGTTGGATTATTGGTTTTCGAATTTTATCCTACATTGTTCCACATTTGTGGTATACGGATATGTTGTATGCATTTGGTCTTTATTATGATTCTTGTTGTGTCAAAGTCACTCCGGGGTGCATAGTTGAGTCATTGTATCTTTATTATTTGTTGGGGTATTTCCACTGTGATTTATGGTTATATACATATATATGTTATGCGGTTGTGGTCGAAAGGCCTTGTATCAACAGGATATTGTATCACGTACAGGGGAGATCCTATCCATTTTTCGGCTCGACATACTCTCGGGGCGTGACACTCGAGCTCAGCTCGTCGGTGCCTTTCTTCCTCGTCGTCGGTGCTCTTCTTCCCCTGTGCTCGGTCGGTCATCATCACTGCCCTCTGCAATGTGCGTGACGCGACTGACCTTTTCAACTGTCAACCTCTTCTCTTCCTTCACCTCGAGCAGATCTGCAACCGATCGTCTCTGCCATGGGTTTGATTCTATCGCCTACAGCTTGCTCCTCCGAATGCCCTAATCTTTCGCACACGATTCTCACAGCCATCACCAGTCTCGATCGGTGTCGCCTTCCACTGCCTGTGCCCAAGCCAACCCACAACGTCGCTTCATCGCCATCGCATCCAGTAATTGCCGCGGTGATTGCTCACCTGGTAGACATTCTTCCATGGATGGGTGGAGAAGAGAAATCAGAGTGATGGTTTTGGCTAATGAATCTGGTCATTGCAGATTTGAACTTTCTAATGTGGAACGATGCGAGGACCTTGATTGGTGATAGATGCTAGTACGCATGAACAGCTAGCGAAGCTATTTAACAGGTGGGTAATACCTACCTTGGTCAGGTAGTTTATTGATTCTGGAGCATGAATATTTTTACGATGGTGATGACACCTTTACCTTGACTCCACTCTTATTTAATCTTGTGCTTGATACTTAGTCTTTGTACTTTGAGTTGCTCTGTTGTTATCTCTACATTTCGTTCATCATGGTTATGGATTACATATGCTATGGTATGTGGACCTATGTGTGTGCAGCTGAGTACGGTTGTAGACTTAATTTGTATCATTAGGATAAATCACCTGGGGGTTGAGGGAGGTTATAAATGTGGAGTTGATTGTGGGATCATGTTTCTTTACATTGTGGGTCTGTTATTGACCATAGATATATGTATGGTTGCATGGATTGTCGATAGTGGGTTGCTACCGGACTAGAGGTCCAACATCAGTGGTTGTTATTGAGTTGAGACAGTTATCATGTCGTGCCACCTAGGCTGCACTGGGGTCATGGTAGCGAATGGCGTGCGCAGGCATGACCTTGCATTTACATTGCCATGATATATATATATATATATATATATATATATCTGTGTGTGTGTGTGTGTGTGTGATCAGTATATAAGTCTATATATATATTCCTGTTGTGATGTGGTATTTGTTTGAGCTATGCCTGCTGTATATGTTTGTTCATCATTTTAAAAAATTATTTGCATATTTTGTACTGTTGTATGTAGAGTATAGTGTACGAGTTGGATCAGACTGTTATATGCATTTGATCAGCATCATGTTGTGGTATAGGATGGATCAGGTTCATTTATGTACTTGTTTATATATTGTTCATATAGTAGTGTGTTGATTACAGATATAGTATTGTTCCTTTATGTTGTATGTGTTATAGTGTGGTATATGTGTTCAGGGTGTATTAGTTGTATCATTGCAGATCCTCAGGTATGTCAGTACCTTACATTACATTATGTACGGTTGATCGGTTGGTTTGGTATATGCACTGATTAGTATTATACTGATAGTTTCATTGTTTCCTTTAAGACTGTATGTACGTTGATCTCCCTAGGTATACCTGTTGATCTTCATTTGTATACCTGTTGCTCTACATATGTTATTTTTTCATGCACTAGCTTTTATATTACTGCTGAGTTTTATATTCACCACCATAGACCCTAGGTTTTTTTGTCGCCCAAGTAACAGGTAAAAGATTCCTAGGATGCTCGGAGCACCGCCAACTGATCCCATCTCACCTTGAGTATTTGGATTGAAATCCATATTGGTGTTGTATATTTTGGATTGTATGTTTTGGATTTTTATCCTATATTATTTCCGTTGTTTGGTAATCAGTTATGTTGTTATGTATTTGGTTTCGATCATGTTTTCTTGTTGTGTCAAAGTCGTACTGGTACGCATGTATTCGAGTCTTTGTATTTTTATTATTGTTGGTGTATTTCGCTATGACTTTGGTTATATACTTCTATATGTTGTGTGGTTGCAGCCGGAAGGCTTTGTATCAACATGAAATTGTATCACGTACAGGGGAGATGCTGTCCAATTTTCGGGCTCGGCATACTCTCGGGGTATGACACTAGCAGTTGATTGTCATGGATGGGCAGTTAACTGGCGTTAGTGGACACAAGCACAGATGGTCTTGCAATCGACTGAGAAATCAAGTGAAAGCTTAGTAGTCGACTGATGATAATGGCAGTTGTCTGCTCAAGTATACGTTGGATATAATCCTACATGGATTAGTTCGCTATGAGACAATGGATATATGGGCAGTCAATTGGGGCTTTTGGCAGTCTACTGCTAGGCGAAAAATTAGCCCGAGCCAAACCCTTAAATGCAGGTTGAGGGAGAAGGAAGGGTAGCCAATTTTTGGTGATCTTGAAGGGGAATTGCTGCTACGTTCCAGACCTTCCAAGCTCGTCCAAGCAACCAACAAGCAAGCAATCAAGTGTCCAAGAATTCTTGTGTAACGTGTATTTCTTTTTCATTCTTTACACTTGTTGTTGTATTTTTGTATAAACTCTTGCTTGTAAGAGGTTTCTCCACCTCCAGATATTTTCGAGAAGGAGAAGATTTAGTGGTGGTGTGCATCACTAGAGCTCAACTAGAGCTCAGTCGTGGAGTAGGAACTAAGGTTTCAAACCATATAAAATATTTATGCAGTGATTGTGATTCTTGTTGTGTATTTTGTTCATGTCATTTTTGTATATTCCACTGCGCACTAATGAATTGTAGACAAGCACGACACGAATTGAAGCGTAAATCGATCGACGCTATTCACCCCTCCCTCTAGCGCATCCCTAACATAAGATTGAACTCAAAACTATAGAAGAAGCTCTTTTTGACATATCATAGCAATGCAAGAAGAGTTAGCCCAATTCAAAAGAAACCAAGTTTGAGACATTGTACCTTCACCTAAAGATAAATCCATCATAAATACCAAATGGGTTTTACGAAACAAACTTGATGATAAGGGTGAAATTATTAGAAACAAAGTCCGACTAACAACAAAGGAATTTAATCAAGAGAAAGGTTTAGATTAGGATGAAACCTATGCACCAATAGCTAGACTTGAATACATTATGATATTGTTAGCCTATGCTGCACATAAGAGATTCAAGCTATATCACATGGATGTCAAATCAATATTTCTTAATGGTTTCATAAAAGAGAAAGTTTATGTAAGTAAACCACCTATATTTGAGGACCTAGAACAATGAAATCATATATTTTTAACTAAATAAAGCTCTATATGATTTAAAACAAGCACCTAGGATTTGGTACGATCAGTTATCTAATCAAAAGGGCTAAATAAGGAGAAAATGACCCAACCCTATTTGTTAAGACCCTAAAAAAGACATATTCATAGGGAAAATTGATGTAAATGATATAATTTTTTATTCAACCAATACAAAATTCTTAAATGAATTTATAACCCTAATAGAAAGTGAGTTTGAAATGAGCCTTATAGGAGAGTTAACATTTTTCTTAGGTTTAAAAATAAAATAAATAAAAGATGGAAATTATGTATTTCAAAATAAGTATGCTAGTGAATTAATTAAGAAATTTAGTATAGAAAATGAGAAAGAAATTAATACACCTATGACAACAAATATAAAAATTGATAATGTCCTAGAAAAAAAATCACTTGACTTAAAATATTATAGGAGTGCAATAGATAGTCTTTTATACATAACTGCAAGTCAACTTGATATCATTTTTGCAATTGGTATATATACAAGATACTAATCTTGTGTTAAAGAATCACATTTAACCATTCTAAAAAGAACTTTTAGGTATATTATAGGTATCCTAAATGTAGGAATTTGGTACCATAGAATAAGTAACTTTGACTTAGTGGGATATTCTGATTCAGATTATGCTGGTTGTAAACTAGACAGAAAAAGTACAAGTGATAATTGTCAATTTTTAGGTCAAAGTATATAGCAGTGGAAGAATGTGTAGCAATGGAAGAATGTGTAGCTCAACTATTATGGATGATACACACATTAAAATATTTTCAATTAAATTATAAAAATACTAAATTATTAATCGACAACATAAGCTCAATTAATTTAGCTAACAATTCTATACATCATTCAAGAGCTAAACACAAAAAAGAAAGATATCACTTTGTTAGGGATCATGTGGCTAGATGTGATATTATACTTGACTATGTTGAGTTTAAGTCAAACCTAGTAGACATTTTTACTAAACCATTACTGAAAACTGAATTTAGCATACTTAGAAGGAAATTAGGGATGTGCATAGTAGAGTAGGTCTTTACTTGCACTTGCACAATTTATATATATGTATTTATTTTGCAATTTGGAAAATGGATGTAGCCTAGGTCTTACCTTAGAAATTATGTACCTACAAATTTAAGGAGTTTCTGTATCTCACAACACTTAGATTTAACCTTGTTGTATATTGAGCTATGTAGATGGGAATAAGATGTTTGGACCTTACTCTTAATTCTAGATGTATACTTAATTCATCAACATAAATAAAAAAGTATAAATACAGATTGATCACTTAGGTGACTAACTTCCAATAAGACTTGATGATTATTTAATATCATTTGAGTCAAGAAAATTAGTCGAACATTTTCTTAAGGAAACTTTCTTAGATGATTTATTTTTAAATATTATTTTGTTAATTAGAGTTAATTAAACTCAAAAAGGGTATGCACTTGGATTCTAAGGACTTACTTAACCATGATTAAATGTTTAAATCACATACATCTTATTAAGTTTAATATTTTAACTTTCTTGCATTATCTTATTAATGAACCTTTCTTATTAGATCATTGTTGGGTTTGCCAAAATTTGTTTAGAAAGTTCTAACATTAGGCGTTTGGTAAGTGTAAAATACCGCAGAAAAAAAAATTTATAAAACAAAATAAAATAAAATGTTGGATAATTGGGAGAATACCCTATGGAATTTTTAGGAATTTTTAGAAATTTTTCTGGAATTAAATGGAAATTTCTATGACTATTACGGGGAAAGATTTAATAGGCTTCGAAAAAGCCTGTTTGGGTCATCTGGGTATGAGGGGTTTAATAGGGTTTAATTGACTTAAGTTTAATTGTAAAACTCTAAGGTCAATGGATTTAATGGATTGATCAACATCGGATCCAATTGTTTTTTTTCCTAAACCCGACCCGGTATTTTTTTACCCGACCGGCTACTCAATAATAATGCCAAGCGGTAATGTTTCCTTCGGTTTTTCTTTCTTCCGACTGTTTCTCTCGACGCAGCCGATCGTCTCCTTCGGCGAGTGTTTCTTCTCCGCGACGCAGCAATCCCTCTTCGCCTTTGACGCGTGAGCCCTTCTTCCATTTCATCCATTGCTGTAAACCTCCCTCTCGGTTCCTCATTTCGCGCTCGGCCATTCGCTTAAGCTGCATCTTGGCGTGTTGATATTGCCCAAACTTACGCGGCCCTCCGCCATCGGCTGGAGTCGTCGCGCCGCGACCTCGCGCGCCTCACGCCTGCTCGTCGTTGCCCTTCCACTGTGCCCGGTAGCCCCATCGCCACTGCCCGTCGGATGGGCGTCACGCCCTTCGGCCGTCGACCCACTGCGGCCCGGTACCTCCAGCCGCCTCTCAGTGCACACGGTCATTGTCGGATTCCATCGAACCAAGCAACAGCAGCCGGCGTCACCGCCATGGCGATTGATCGATCGCGAGAGAACTGATGCTTGTAGTTTTGGAACCCTAGGTGTAATAACCCGGATGTGCATATTAGTATATGGTTATACATTTACTATTTCAGCTGATATGGTGATCGGATTAGTAGAGGTCATATGATTAGGATGCGATTAATCCTTAGAGGGTATATAATGTTGTTTATATTTATCGACTGCCAACAATATCACCCATTCGTGGTTGAGGAAAGTTACAGTAGAGTTTCCCTAAAGGGGCTTTTGTGTATTTAAGGTCGAATAGGTCTCCCATGTATGGTTGAGATAATCTACTATAAGGTTATACTCTTGCGTTATTCGTTCAGAGTTGGTGATAATCGGATTCGTATGATGTCTGTAGCAAGATAGCTACTTTACGTCTTAAGTACCCACGAGATATGTTCGTGCTAGCAGATTGGGGCATGCATGATTGAACTGGTAGGACGATATAATTTAGGCTTAACCCTCTTGAAGGGCTTGATAGTAGATTTGTGGCCTTTATTGGCTTTGATAGGCGTTTCCTGTTAGTTGGGACGAAACCCTATGATTAATCGTCTCGACGTGATTATTAGTGGACTTATGATTTTGATCGACCTTGATACCGATCATGTTAGAAGGGTTGGAAGGCTAGATTTAATCATCTCGACTTATTTATTTATAAGTTGATGATCTTTATCATATTTGATAAACATTTCGTATTAGAGGTGTTGAAACCCTCGCTTGACCGCCTCAATGGATTTAATTATAGATCGATGATCTTTGTCGACGTCAATGGTCGCTTTTATCGGATGTATTGGATAACCCGAGGTTTAACAACCTAGGATGATCGACTGCTCACGCGACCTATTGGTGATAGTATGCTAATGCCTGCAGTCGATAATTAGATATTTATATACAGCCTGTCTATCCACGAGTCTCATTCGTGGTAGCATATAGTTCTTGCGCCGTGACCGTGCTATTGATTGTCGGCCCATGGGTTACGTTGAGGTAGCTCATAGATAGTTTCCTTTTGTGTGAGAGCCACGAGACTTTATCGTGGTATCGGATGTGCCGCTTGTTGCAGTGGTTGTGTATGTTGCGGTATATTTATTATCTGACGGTTAGTTAATTCTTGATATTGGTACTCTGAGGGTTGGGTTACTCTAGCTTGTTTCCTGTGACTTCCATTATGTGCATTATGATTATGCACTATTGTCTATACATCCACAGAGTGGTTGTACTTATCCCCTCCTCATTTATCCTCTAGGTTAACTGATGGAGGACGTGTCATGTTGACCTACCTTCGAGTCGCTCAGAGAGTTCATTGCCGTGCTTGTCCCACTGCATCGTCGAGATGCCGCTTTGTTTACTTTATTGGTATTGCATTTTATTTATGCACTTTGGATTTTTGGTCGCAATTGGATTTGGGGTCATAAAACTATTTTACTTTGATTGATATATGTTTAGTCGTGCATGCATGCAGTTATTGAAATACTTATATTTCTATAATTATTTCGAGGTTTTTACCAGATTTGGACCATGGATTCTGGATATTGTCACTAAGGGGCTCCCTTGTCATTTGGATGACGGATATGCCCCCAGGACGTGACAATTTATTGGTTTGCGGTTTTGGTTTGCGGGTTTTGTGTTTCGAGGATTTGATTTCCCTTGGATTTTTTGGGAGTTCTCGGGTTTTAGGACCAGACGAGCTGAAGGATATCTCTGAGCTATAGGAAAAATATTGTCTTTAGTGGTTACTGTACTTTAATGGTTAGGAAAACTATTGACTTAGTGAAATTGTCCCTACTCATGGTCGGGGACGAGGTCGATAACGTATTGATCTTGAGGAATCTAATGATGATTTCAGAGGTACGGATTCTTTAGAGGTGCCGACTGATGTCGAATTAGGAAGCTAGGGATTTGGCCTGCTAGTCACCCATTTGAAGGTCAAGGAGTAAACCCTCAGAGAGTATCAGTCCCTACTAATAGTGATTTGGTTATGGATAAGGCATGTATGCCTACACTGGTTAAGACGATGAAAGATTGTTTTACCTTATTATAGAAGGTGTTGTATGGGATGTTTATCTGTCTCAATATTTTTCTAGAGAAGATCCGGAACTCTTTGTTAAAAGAGAGATGAACCTTTGAGGTTATGCATCAATTATCGATGATAGAATGCGGTAGCTGTAGAAGGAAATGAATATCCTTCATTGTGGATATATATGATCTATTTAGATCAGCTATAGGATACCTATATATACTCTAGGATTGATTGGTGATTGGTGTGATGATATTGTAGTGACATGGTGTCCTACAATTATCATTGTCGTTGTGATGATTTTTATATCATCAGCTTAGAGTAAAGAGAATACATGTGTGTAGCGATGACAATTTCATACTTGGTATGAATTGTTTGAGCTTTTGATTATCTTATTAGACTTATTGACGACTTAGTCATCCAGGGATTTGGGAAATCGTGTATTCTGGACACGATTGGATCATTTGTGATGGTGGTAGTTGGAGTTGAGCACTCGGCCACCGTAGATGATGATTTTTTTTGGTATTGATTTGATTATTACCATAGATATGGATAGGATGTTCTAGTGGTACTATACATTGTTGGTGATGGAATTTATTTGGTCTAAAGCTTGTGAAATTAGTTTCACACTGCATAATGATTGACTTTTACACCCGTGTTGTTTGATCATTCTCGGGTGGAAGGAAGGGTATTGTATGCAGATGCAATGTTTCAGAGAATGGAGCGTTTCTGATTTAGTTGATCGAGACGTATCCCGTGTTTACATCAAATGAGGAACTACGAGATGGGTTGTCATATATTTATGACGTGGACTTCGCAGTTATTATATTGTTTAGAAGAGGTGAGGAGCAAAAATGCTCATGGAGTTTTGGCAGAGTCTGCAGCAGGCCTTGGGCATGCAGCTTCATTTTAGTACAACATTCCATCCGCAGATAGATGGACAGTCTGAGCGGACCATTTAGATACTAGAGGATTGTTGGGATCCTGTGTTATGGATTTCGGGGGCAACTGGGAGGACCAGTTGCTAGGACCCATAGAGCTCAGTAGGAGACAGGGTTGGTCCGTACTATCAGATGTAGGATGGCAGAGGCACAGGATCGCCAGAAGAGTTATGCAGATCGTAGACGGAGACCTTTGGAGTTCTCTGTTGGTGATCATGTATTCCTGCGAGTCTCACCCACGAAAGGGGGTGAAGAGATTTGACCTTCGTAGTAAGCTAGCTCCTAGATACATTGGTTTGAGGTTTTGGAGAGCATCGGAGCAGTCGCTTACCGTCTAGGGCTACCACCGTTTTTGGCTGGCGTCCAGGATGTGTTTCAAGTGTTCATGCTGAGGAAGTATATGTCAGACTCTACACATTCTATCAGATGTATCAGGTTCCATTCAACCTGATGCTACTTACGTAGAGGTTAAAGTGCAATTTTGGATTTCAAGGAGCAGCAGATTCTTGAACAAGGTTGTGCGACTTGTCAAGGTCGAGTTGAGTCACCACACCGATGAGGAGGCTATTTGGGAGCTTGAGGAAAAGATTCAAGCTCAGTACCCCACTTAGTACTTAATGTGTGGTTTTCCCCAAGTACTTGAGTTGAGCAGTGTGACATTGCTTGTTAGTACTTGAGTAGGAAATTTGGGGACCAAATTTTTATTAGTGGGGGAGAATGTTAAATACTGAAATTTAAAATACCAAAATTTAATGGTCAAATATTTTGAGAAATAATCTTGGAAATTTTTAGGGAATTTTAGGAATTTTTCCGGAATTTTTCTGGATTTAAACGGAGCGCGTACGAGATTTTTACGGGGATAAAATAAATAGGCTTTAGAGGGGTCTATTTAAAGGGGTTAAATACACGATAGAAAACCTAAAAATTCTATATTCCCTTTTATTTCCCCTGCCGCGACTTCGTGCGCCGCAACTCCTTCCCCTTCGGCAGTTCCTCTCGCGCGAGCTTTTGCCGTCGCCGACAGCGCTGTCCTCCGCATCTCCGACCGCAGTCGCCGACGCCGAGACCGGCCGTCTCTCTCTGCAAGCGCCGACTGTTTCTTTCCTGCGACGAGTCGATCTTCCATCTGCTGTCCGACCTCGAGGTGGCACCGCCGCCGCCGCCGCTCGCAGTCGCCGACGCCGAACCTTACGATCGCCTTCGCTTCTCCTCGCGCGCCGCCACAGCCTCCTGAGCCCCAGACGCGACGGCCAGGACACGGGCCGTGCTACAAATCGCCGGTGCCCGAGCCACCGCTGTTCGCTACATTCGGTCGGGCCTCCCTTCTTTCAGGACCACCCCAACCTCCGAGAAACTTCTAATTTCATGTATATATATTTATATCAGGTTTCCCTTATTTGCAGTGAATCTGTGAGTTGAGCCGTAGTTGGTGAGTGACTGTGAATTTAAGAAATTGAGTTGGAGGTAGGTATAGAAGGTGTTTTGGGACGTTCATAGGGTGTAAAAGGCTGTGGACCTGATTGTGGTCGACTTGGGCTGATTTTGGTATTATACAGTTGATCGTATTGTATTTGGAGGATTAGGAATTAATTGGGTAAATTTGTTACTACAATTATTGGATAAATTAAAATCCATTAAATATTATTTATTTGGCTTAGGTTGTTAAAATACAGGTTATTCCAGGTTTAATTGATTAATTAGCTTATTCATTAATTAATCAAAATTTTATCAATTGATTTAGTGAGCTAAATTAATTGTATGGATATTTGTGGTAGGAAAAGATTAATAAGACGGTTGGAAAATTAAGGAGAATTGGAAATTGATTTGGGTTAATTGGGTTACGAAGGAAATCGATTTAGTATTCGATTTATCGGTAAATTGCATTTTTGTGCTTGACTATAGTTATGCTATATGCAGGTTTCGGTCACGAGGCAGGTTCACGGTCGTGACGATTTGGTTCTTTTGCGGACATTTTATCAGGCGGGTACTTTGACTTATCTTTTAGATATAGTCAAGTTGATATGCTAGTTAGGATAGCTTGCAATAATTTTCATGTTTATATGCCTAGTATGTTTTGGTGCCTACTTGATACATGCATATGATAGGTTATGATTATACCTTCCCTGTTTTTATTTGGATCATAGTTACTTGGATTATGGATATGTACATATCGATTGTACATATTATTCGGATAGGTATTTTGAGTAGGATTGACATGCTTTAGTATCATGCACCATCTTGCATGATTGCATCTTTGGGCCGACGGGTTCCATTATTGTTGAGCTCGCACCCGATGACTCTGCACACACCGCCACTCATGGGTTAGTGGTACATCGGAGGGTGTGTGCGCTGCTCTGTCGAGCATTGCCGACCGCTCATGGGTAACGCACGAGGCAGCGTGGTAGCGGCGAGGATCCCTCCTCCGGTTTTATGACACCGGGAGATGAGAGCTTAGCTCCCCCACTCTGTTTGGGGCAGGAGGATAGGTGTACTCCGACAGCATCCTGTCCACTCGGTCACTCAGGAGCAGTGATGGCAGAGTGCACAGTTGTCATAGCCCTACCCACTCGGCTTCACCATTGTGTGTGAGGCGGCTGACTGGCGTCAGGGGTGACCATGTCATTTGCACGGCATGCATTTTTGCATGGATCGCCTTTGGATTGTGTTTGCTGCATTTTATTGATGCCTGGGAGGTTGCATATGATTGTCGTGCATCTGAGATTCATATTCTTATATGGTGATGACTTTATCTCTTATAGTAGGGCACATGCTCCTATATCGAGTAGGAGACTCAAGTAGTCTGATCCTTTTGCATTTATTTCTTGCTTACCATATATATGAGACTGCATCTTGGCATGATTAGTATTGTGAGCTATTTCTTACTATTCATATCGACTAGTATCCGCTAAGTTCTTTGAACTTACCCCGTGGTTTTATATTTATTTCAGGATGATGCTGTCAGGAGAGTCCAGCTGCCAATCCCCCTCGTCGAAATGAATAGGTTTTATTGGTCTATTGGTTTTGGATTTTGTATAGAGGATATGTATAGGTCCTGATGTTGTGGTTATGTACATATGGAAGTTTGGGAATAATTGTGGTGTCCTTATGGACTATTCAATTAGTTTGGTTGTATGTTCCTGCTCAGATGGCAGAAGGGGTAAGTCTAGATGTTATAGACTTCATTTATTTACTATGATGGTTGGCCTGAGGCCTTATGATCTGCGTGTGTAGATGTTTTTGTTCCGGTCGTGTTGACCGATGTATAGTGGCCGTGTAGGCCTTGTATAAAAATTGGTATTGTCACCCGTACAGGGGAGATGCTGTCGGATTTTTATCTGGCGGGGACTCCCTCGGGGCATGACACTGGATCACTTGGTTACCAGGATTCATAAACTTTAGTACTTAGCCTGGAGGTCTAGAGTTCGAATCCTGGGGAAGGCAAAAACCCACTTCCAGGGGTGGGAAGTCCATGTGAGTAACGACGGGCCAATAGGGGCCAGGTCGTCGACCAATAGGGGTCGACGGGCCAACAGGGGCGACGGTCGTCGACCAATAGAGGTCGTCGAATTCCGCCAATAGGGGCCCGGTCGTTACAATAAAAAGGCGCCTTTTTATTGTAACGATCGGCTGTCGGGCTATTCGGCGACCGTGCGCCTTTCGCTCGTCTCGTCATTTGGCCCGCCTATTGGTCACATGACTTCACTCGAAGTGGTTTTTGCCTTCCTAGATTGAACTCTGACCTCGTTACTAAAGTTTATGAATCTGGCAACCAAGCGATCAAGGATCACAGTTAGATTCATAAACTTTAGTACTTAGCCCGGAGGTCTAGAGTTGAATCACGAAGGCAAAACCCACTTCGGTGGGAAGTCCATGTGAGTAACCAATAGGGGCGAGACATGACAAAATACGCATGATAATGATATGTATGCAAAAGCAATCTACATTCAATCAATTTAAAGAAATGGTTGTTTTCTTGGGTAGACTTTTATTTGTTCTATAGTTATAAGATACTTTATTATAATTAGGTTTACAAATTTTAGTGTCTTGATTTTTGGTTAGCTTAGACTTGTAACCCAAGTCTACATATTTATTAGTTGAATTTTTAAAAATTAAAGGTTTAATTACTAGATTATTAATTTGTGTATAATCAAATGGTACTCTATTATAATTAATTTTATTGGTTTGATTATCTAATTTTAAATTTTTAATTAAGTTAGATTGTGAATTATTTAAAATAGGATTATTAGAATTTTTCAAAATAATATTATTAGACTTTTTCAAGATAAGATTATTAGATTTTTTAAAAGTAGAATTATTAGAATTTTTTAAGATAAGATTATTAGACTTTTTAAAAATAGAATTATTAAAATTATTAGAATTTTTTAAGGTAGAATTATTAGAATTATTGAAGATAAGATTATTAAAATTTTTAAAGGTAGAATTATTATTAGAATTATTTAAGATAAGATTGTTAGAGTTTTTAAAGGTAGAATTATTATTAGAATTATTTAAGATAAGATTGTTAGAGTTTTTAAAAGTAGAATTATTATTAGAATTATTTAAGATAAAATTGTTAGAGTTTTTAAAGGTAGAATTATTATTAGAATTATTTAGATTATCTTTGGAATTTTTTAATGTTAATTTCGATTTTTTTATGGTTGAATTTTTCAAAACAGAATTTTTTAATTTGGAATTATCTAGATTAATCAGATCTAGGATTTGATGATTCTGTCCTATGTTTTGATTATTCAGATCAAGGGTTTGATTATTCTGATTAAGTCCTAGGTTGGTTTTATCTTTGACTTGATCTAGATCTATGTTGATTAAACTAAATATTTGATTAATTTTATCAAATGTTAGATTAATTTGATCATTTTCTTCCATGATATTGTTATTATTATTATTTAAACTAATTAAATCTGAATTAATTAATTTTTTATTAGTTGAATTATTAATTTTATTAATTAATTGACAACAATTACACAATTTATCTAAATTATCAATTATTCTAAAACTCAACTTTTCAAAATTATTAACTTTACTAACCTTTTTTTTCCGGACACCGATTCTTGTAGTGTCACGCCCCGAGAGCATGCCGAGCCGAAAATCAAACAGACGACACCTCCCCTGTACGTGACAATATTTCGGGTTAATACAAGGCCCGTAGGCCCACAATAACAATAACATAACAAATAAAAACACAACAACATAACGAAACACAGCGGAAACTAATACAACGACATACCCATAACCCCACATATACAATACATCCACATCATGCATACCGGTATGACTAACACACCACAACCACATACAATACATCGACAAAATCCAAATCTACAAGTCCACAACACAGTACACTACGAAAACTCCAAATACAATACACAGCGGATGCAAAGCCCAAAACTAATACGGGAGGCTCGGAGGTGAGATGAGATGTCAGCCAGCGGTGCTCCAAGCTATCACAAAGTTTTCTACCTGTTACCTGGGCGACAGAAAACCCAGGGTCCGTGGGGGTGGTGAGTAAAACTCAGCAGGTAATAGAAAACATGTATATATGTAATATCACATGTATTTCAACATCATAATCCAAAGGTAAAACAGGTATATCAACATAGTAATTAAATACAAGCATATACCATCTAACCAAATGAACAACGTAAAATGCAGACATACCTAAAGTCTGCTACGCTACTCCGATCCAACCTGAACATATATCCAACATATATATAACAGGAAGAGTAATACCAACTCACCATACTACCGGTCAAGGTACCTAATGGTATGTCCAACACATATATAAATATCCGACACAACCGTATAATAAATGCAAGAAGCATGTATGAATATGATGTACAACCAAATGCAGCAAGCATAATACAATCAAGTGCAACATCACAATAAGCATATATATATAGACTGTATCTATATATATATTAATCTCAACCATCCATATATATATATACATACATATATGTATATATATATGGTAATATGCAAAGTGTCATCAGATACGACAATGCAACATGCATGGTCATGCCTGCTCACCCCTACTCACTACCACGACCCCAGTGTGGCCTAGGTGGCACGACATGACAATTGTCCTAACTCACACCAACCACTGCTATAGAGTGGCCAAGTGGGCAGTATGATCAAGTAGCATATGAGCGTAAAAAGCTCGCTACACAACGGGGGTCCCTGCTGTTGGCCACTCCGACTAACACTACCAATGAGTGGTCGAGTACCACGCACCCAGGGCAACTGCACGCAACTCCAACTACCACCGTCTATAGTGGTAGAGTGCGACACAACAGATGCTCTGCCCTCACACCAGTTACTCCTCGGGGACTGCTTTGGGAGGCAAGATGACTGACGACTCTCTCAACCCCAAGGGAGACTATGTCGTCAGAATGTATGCAATGACCTGTGTATGCTGTCACATGTACAACCATCTACCACAGACTCTCTGTTCAGCAAAGATTCATACCCATCTAATCAATACTCTCTATCCTGTAGAGAGTTGTACTCAACAGATCGACGGACTCTCTATCCTGTAGAGAGTCATACTCACTATTCATAACTCTCTATCCAATAGAGAGTCGTACTCAACTGATCGACGCACTCTCTATCCTATAGAGAGTCATACTCAACTGATCATAACTCTCTCTTCAATAGAGAGTCGTACTCAACTGATCGACGCACTCTCTATCCTGTAGAGAGTCGTACTCGACTAATCATATCAAGCTGTGACCACCGGTCCATAGCGACACACTAATCACCCTTCACTTAACCATTACACAACTCATGGTTGGTAACAGTATGCAACATACGGGTATTGGAAATAAATCCTACATTTAGGACATTACCTACCCATAGATGACCTTTTTCCCAATTTATAATTTGGGTCATCACCCGTACTGACATTTACACCCTACTAATCATCTAAGCCAATTTACATCACATATATAACTCCTAAATCATGATAGGGTATATGTGATATCAACAATTGAGCATAAATAAATCCAACGATAAGTTCGAGCATACGATAATAAGAGTAGGGTCAAGGTAATATGAACACCTAACATACTCATATCTATGACTAAATCTGAATGCAATACATCTACCCGGACCAGGTAGGAAATTACCCACCTGCTGTAATGCTCGAAACAATGAAGTCCTCACGGTCGCGGACCTGTCTCGTCTCCACGTCCTGCAAATATCAAACATTATGATTAAGTACAAGCACAACAACGAATCCTTGAATCGAATCCTACATCGACTTCGTATCCCCATCAACTAAATTGATCTAGTTATCCAATTAACCTAATCAATCTTTCACATTAATCCCTATCAACCATTGGATCAATTTGCAACTTATTATGCATTTATAACACTTACATCTATACTTACCTCATGATGCCTCAATTCCTCACATTGGATACCCGAATCCAAACTTACTGCTGTTCACCTTCAATCACATATAATCCAAACTAATCCCCCTGCCAAAAAAATCCATTACATAGCTATAACATAACCTACTTCATAAAAATACAAATCAATGCTTACCCAACATCGTTTCATTCGTCCACAGCTTCTTCATATGCTTAAGAAAATTCGCTCTGAATCAACAACTGGATCTAAGCAACATCTATCTCCAAATCTACAACCGAATTGGGAGAAAAACCTCCCAACTCTACTCATCACTTGAAGATTGAAGGATAACCTTGATTCCCTTTGATCTTGCGGTGGTATCATCGGCAGAAACATCGGCTAGGCAGCTCACCGCGATGCTGATCTGGAAAAACAACCCATCTGTCCGGTAGAGTGGCAGTGCCGGATGTCGAGCGATGGTGTTGCAGCTGTGATGGGGTGGCAACACCGGCTGCCTTCAGACCAGAAGAAACGAAGAGAGGCAAACGGCCAACGCTCGAGGTAGATCGAGAGAGAGGGAACAACCAAGGATGTCCAAGGTGGCCAGAGGCAACTCAGCTGGCAGTGAAGATCGGGAAGAAGAGATGTCGATCAGCCCGCTGCTCCAGTGAAGCTCGATGAAGAGGGGAGAAGCGACGGTGACAGCAGTGACTCCAAATCGCGGTGGCAGCGACGTGGCATTGGCGTCTGGCGACGGGTGGCTCGATGGTCGCGCAGTGAGCGGCTCGAGGAGGCGACCCTGAGCGGCGGCAAGGTCTGGTCGGCTTGGGCGACGACGGTGAATCGTCTTGCCGACGAGGCAAGCGACATTGGGCGACAATGGATCCACTCGCGGTGGCAGCGACAACGGCGTGGCGGCGCACGAGGGAGAAGGCGGCAGTGAGCACGGGTGGAGATCGGGCGGAGATAGAAGGATCGATCGGCGGCGCACAAAGAAAGAATCGTGAGGAAGGAGAATCGCGACGATTGGGAAGAAAAAGGGGTACGGGGAGAAAATGAATGGAAAAAGGAAACGGGTTATACGGGTTGGGTTCGAGCGTTTTGTTTAAAACTGGCCAATTGATTGAGCTAGCTCAAGTCTAACTCAATCCCCAATTTAAGCCTTAATCTTCCTCTTAATCGATCATATGAACTCCATTCAATGCTAGAAAAATTTCTAAAAACTCCTAAAAAAATTCCACAAGATAATTCTTACTTACTAAGGGATTTTTTTTTCCCGATACTTACATGTAGTGACCGAATCTTCCGCACCCAAAGCACTTGATGTGCTCCTTGTTCTTCTGGATTCCTGGCAATGGTGTCTCCTTTGCGTCGGTTGCATCGTTCGAGTCTTACGAGTAGGACACTTATTTTTATAGTGTCCTCTCTTCCTGCACTTAAAGCAAATAATATGAAATTTAAAATTTAAATTGACATTGTTACCTTTATGCCTTGTGGGAGACTCTTTTATGGTTGGCTCGGTCAATGATTTTCTAAAACTTGCAAAAAAAACACAAACCAAAAAGTCCCAAGACTTGGTCTTGGATTAGTAGTGCGAGAGATATTTAAAAATAAAAATAAAAATAAAGAAAAAAAAATGCTCGACCGGTGGTTGCACCGAATCTGAGCGCCCCCGCTCTGATACCAATTGTTGGATTGATATGAGCGCTAGAGGGGGGTGAATAGCGTTCATAAAAACTTTTCTTTTTCGAACATTAAAACCAAGTACACAGTGAAAAACTAAAAGACAAACACAAAAAAGACACAAAGCTTTTTTACTTGGTTCACAGCCCACCGGCTGCTAATCCAAGACCCTGCGATCCTTGATCGCTTCCGAAGGGCAATCACTAAAAGTCTCTTCCTCGTTGGAGGTAAGAGACAAGACGATTATAATGATTATAAGGCCGGTAACAACCTTACCGGTCCTTATACAAATTAAGTACAGAAAGATAATAATAATATCGATAATTAATTAGAAGATGGCGCACGGTTGGAGTAGCGTTGTAGAGAGCACGAGCACTTGGGAGATTCTTGAATTTGGGTGTGAGTCCTCCCCTCCTTTTATAGATTTGCGCCTTGGAATTTGTCCCAATCCAGATACAAAACTCGTGGATCTTATCTTGAGGTGGCAGCTTATCTTATCCTGAGGTGGCGACTTATCTTATCCTGAGGTGGTGGCATCAATCTCTATCTCTTTGACCTTGTGCACTGGGCTGATTCGTCGACATCAGTCGACTGATCCTCTTAGTAGTCGACTGCCTTTAGTCGACTACTGACATCTCCAGTTGACTACTGCACTTGAGAATTCCTGCAATACAAGATTAGCACAATAGATGCATAATGCCATGCAGTGTGACAGTCCTTTGACTGTCCGACCTCGACTTCAACATTCCTTTAGAAGCCTTAGTTGGATCGACGCCTAGGATTGTCCTCTAACTGAGGACGCGTCCTTACCACCGCTCCACACACGGAGCATACCTTTGGTCCTCTTGACCTATCGCTTAGCTTTCGATCACCACTGAGGTTCCTCGACTCTCCGAGGTTCTCCTGGTATCGCCTGACCACCACGGTTTCTCAACTTGAGATTCTCCGGATGTCGCTCGACCTTTGGCTTAGCTTAAACACTTCCTGCACACTTAGCATATCACATGAGATAACAAAATAGCTTAACTTTGAATCTTTGCCATCATCAAAACCAAGGTTCGATTATCTAGTGCCCCTACACCAACATGAACCAAGTAAAAATATTATGTCTTTATCTTTGTGGTTACATTTTTGTTGTACATTTTATGAGTTTTGCAAATAAGCAATTTGTATTATTTACCTCCCTAGCGGTTTTTCTATCAATCCAAAAATATGTGTATGTTACTTTTATGTTGCATTGTGTGCTTTTATATATATATATATATATATATTCTTGACATTAACATGAGTTTTTGTTATTCTCTCTTTTCTTTTCCAATGCAATCAATAACTTCTAACCCACGCAACATTCATGTGCGTACTAGCACTACTTTACCAAATGAAAGGACGTCAGGGTTGTTTTGGGATGTATGAACTTTGATTATGCATTCAAATATGATTTCTCCACACCCTTAACCAATGCTAGCATTTCATAACATAAAAATGAATTTGAAAAGTGTAAGCGATCTAATCGCATGAGTTTAAATATCATGAATTGTGCATTTTGGAACCCATCAGGGGTCAATAACTGAGAAGGAGGATACTAAATTTTCCTGAAACAACTAGCAGACAATTCACCTCAAGTGAAAAGGTTAAGATGACTATGATTTTATTGAAGTTTATCTCAATGTGGTATAATGGAAATGGAAGCATAAAAAAGTATATTATGGAGATGTCTAATATCATGATAAGACTAAACATTAAAATTACAAATGTATGATAGAATATTAGTGCACTTTGTCTCAATGTTTTGTTGGTGCAATCGGTCCAGGTTACGATTGACTGGACTCGAGTTTGACTCGAGTAGTATTTTGATGTTTGATATTGATGTTTGACATTGATGTTCGATAAAATATATGACAATGTGATTGTCATGGGAAAGTCCAAGTCATGGGTACTTGGCAAGGAAAGTCCAAGTCGTGGGTACTTGTCATGGAAAGTTCAAGCATGGGTCTTGGCAAGCAAAAGTCCAAGCTTGAGTCTTGGCAATTGGAAAGTTCAATATGGGTTAGCAAGGAAAGTTCAAGGGGTGATATTGGTTGCGTAAAGTCCAAGGGTGGAGTCTTGGTAGCATAAGTCCAATGGTTTAGCGGCGTAAAGTCCAAGCGTGTATAGTGTTTTGATGTTTGATATTGATGTTTGACATTGATGTTCGACAAAATATATGACAACGTGATTGTCATGGGAAAGTCCAAGTCATGGGTACTTGGAAAGGAAAGTCCAAGTCTTGGGTACTTGTAATGGAAAGTCCAAGCATGGGTCTTGGCAAGTGAAAGTCCAAGATTGAGTCTTGGCAATTGGAAAGTTCAACATGGGTTGGCAAGGAAAGTTCAAGGGGTGATATTGGCTGCGTAAAATCCAAGGGTGGAGTCTTGGTAGCATAAGTCCAATGGTTTTACGGTGTAAAGTCCAAGCGTGTGTCTTGGCAGCGTAAGCCCAAATGTGCCTTGTTGGTATAGACCAACTTAGTATGACAATAGCCGATGGAAGTACCTAAAGGCTAGCGTATGGATGAACAAGTCATGGATGACTTGGAAGGATCCGATAGGCGTGAGGCTGATGGAGGTGGCTAGAAGGCTTAGGTCTAGGCTAAGGGTGGTCTAGCAAGTATGAGGGCATCATGCTTGGAGTTAAACCTCATGGTTGAGGTTATCATTCGACTGGGGCTTTTGACCAGTCGATTGGTCAAGTGTTTTGACACTTGGCAGGCGAGCTGACTCTTGGCAGTCGACTAGGATTATGGCTAGTTGAATTACTCAGAGCCAACTGGTGTTCGATTGTAGAAACTAGCACAGCGATGATCGCCAAGATTAAAGGCTGATCGATGATGGCTTGATCACCGACTACCATGGATGGTCATTCGTTGTTTGGGGTTGTGGGAGCGAATGCTCATTGTAGTCACGGGTCACCTGACCACTGGAAGACGCATCTAGGTAATGAAAGTTGACTGCAAGTGTATCTGTTGGCTTGAATGCTGACGTGGATTAAGTCCATTGTGAGACAATGACACTGTTGGCAGTCGACTGGGGCCTTATGGCAGTTGACTGCTGGGCAGAAATCTAGGTCGCAAGGAGGCTTAAAAGGAGCTCGATGGGAGGGATTTCAGCAGTGATTTCTTAGGCATTTTTAGGGCAAGTTGCTGGTGCAAATCAGAGTCTTCAAGCACGGTTCAAGCAATCAACAAACAAGCTTCCAAAAGATCTTTTGTAAAGTGTTCTTTACATTCTTTTGTGTATTTTAGTTGTATTTTCTTGTTTACTTCTTGTTTTACTTTTGTAATCGTTGTAAGAGGTTTCTCCACCTCCTACTTGTTGTTGAGAAGAAGTGTTTGTGAATAGTGGTGATATTTGCATCGCTAGAGCTCATTCGAGCTCAATCCGTGGAGTAAAAACCTTAAGGTTCCGAACCATATTATATCTTGGTGTATTTGCCTTGTGATTGTGATTGTCGTGTTTTATTCTTGTTATTATTATTTATGTTGCGCTAACACGATTTGTAGACAAGCACGAACGATTTCCATCTTCATCAACCAACACGCTATTCACCCCCTTCTAGCGATGGGCAATTCCCAACAAGTGGTATCAGAGCGAGACCGCTCTTCATTTGGACTAACCACCAAGGGAACAACCTAGAGGGGAAGATGGATCATCAAGAGAAATTGGGTGACGACATTAGCATTCTGCTGTCCTTCGACCGCGAAGACTTCGCATATTGGAAAGGTATAATAATGAATTTTCTTATGTGCGATTTTGATAATTGTATTAGTGTCGTAGTAGGTTTCGATGCTCCAAAGGACGAAGAAGGAAAAAAACTTAAGAAGAAGAAGTGGAGCAAAGAGCAACTCCGATACTTCAACATAAATAATAAGGTAATGGGTATATTACTTAGCGTAATTCCTAATGATATTTTTATCAAGATAGGAGATTGTAAAGATGCCAAGGTCCTTTAGAGCAAGTTGGCAAAATATCATGAAAACCCATCACCAGTCTAAGAAGAAGAGGAAGAAGAAGAATGCTCATCGGCTCAATCGGAGAAGGCCGAAGAAACAAGTTCATCCTCACAAGAAAGTGAGGAGTCAGAAGTTGAGAAGGAGCCAAGTTCTGGATCGGTGGAAGAGGAAGAAGTAGGGGAGGTCTCAACATATAGGGTTTTAGGAGTAGTTTTCGCTCACATCTTGTTACATTTTGTGTTAGTTACATGCATATGTTACTATATTCTTGCACACATTGCCTATTTTCTGGTTCGGAGGTCTGCTCATTGTACTTTTGTGTGCATGTTAGCTTTTCTAGTGAAAAAGATGAATTTTCGGAGCAAAAGAAGGACTTTCACAGCTAGATGTAGAGTGGTACACGGCTAGGGTGTGTGGATTCACACGACCATGTCCAATGGGAGAAGAACAATACCCCAGGGTCGCACATGGCCTGGCCGTGTGGAAACACACGACCATGTGGCGGCCCGACGGATTTGTACGACTAGAGCTTTTTCCAGATTTTATAGCGGTCCAAGGCGATGTCTATATAAGGATGGCTCTGCCCAAACCCTAGGGGGGAGGCACGACGGCTAGGACGGCACGCCAAAGCCCTAAAAAGCTTCGGTAACTCGCAGCGGGGAGGAGGAACGCCGCCGGAGAGAAGATCACGAAGCATCGTATATCTCTATTTCTGTGCTTTATTTCTATTGTATTCGAACTTAAACATGTTTTGTGATTCTTCCTTCGTATTTATGGAGTAGTACTTTCGATTCTAGGATTAGGGAGTTGCTTGTGTACATAGACAATATTGGTTAATATTAAATTCTGGCCATAAGTTTGATTTGACAATTGGTAGTTGCTCTTTATTATATCTACGTGTGTTTGGCTTTGTTTCTTCTATGCTTAGGCGATACGAGGTGGTGACAGCCCTTGCAATCTAAATTTATGAGGTTTGATCCAAGGAACCTAGGGGTAAACCTGACCTCCCGTCACTGCGGGGAGAAGGGAGTGGTGGAATCGGAAACGGTCCATCGCAAGGATTGATTTGGCATTCTCGTACCCTCTATCCCGTCCTTTTAGGTGGAGGTAGCTCCCAGTGAATGCAGTGGCTCTGCGGGAGAGTGTATGATGTCCCTTCCCCAAAACCGTAGGTAGACATTTAGACGACACCAATTGACAACATTGTTCTATGATACACAAGTGAAATCGAAGTCCTAGAATCGCCTTTTAAGACCTCGACACACTCTTTTCCTCCTTCGTGTGACACCGTACTGAGTAGAGTCCACCGATAATCCACACCAACCGACTCTCTTAGAGATTACGTCTGAACAATTCCAACCACTTAGTATATTGGTATTCGAATCCTAGTCCCTGTGGGATCGATAAATCTTTATTACTTGACGGCATCCATGCACTTGCGGGTGTTGAGCACAAGCATGCGCTTTGAGTCCTCGGCGGTATCGGTCGCGAGATTCGAGGTCGCATCTGTGCGCATTAAGTTTTTGGCGCCGTTGCTGGGGACTGTCGATTCGATATCAAATCGAACGGTGGTAGATTTGATCGGACTTAGGATTAGATTATTTTCTTTTTAGTTTAATCTTATCTGCTTAGTTCTATTTTCCATATTTAGATTTAGTTTTTATTTTCAGTAGTAGTTTCCTATTTACTTATTGTGTATTAGATTTTTATTTGCTAGATTTATTTATTTTTTGCTTTTAGCATTAGGATAGCACTCTTACTTTTGTGGTCTGGTTTATCGTATGCTTAGAAGAGTAGGGTCGGAAGGTCTAATTCCGATCAACTTAGAGATTGAGCGAACCTTTCACCGTCGAAGAGTAGCACAGCGAAAGATGGAAGATCAAGCTGCATCCGAGGTGAACATAGGCAGCCGACCTCTGTGGGATTACGTAGCTCCTAGCGCTATAGGATTCTGGTCGAGCATAGCTGGACCATAAATTTCGGCGAATAACTTGGAGCTGAAGCCGACACTTATACATATGGTCCAATAGAGCCAGTTCGGGGGGCTGCGACTGAAGACCCGAACCGGTATCTTGAGGCTTTTCTCGAAATCTACTCAACTATGAAATTGAACAGAGTCCCTTCTGACGAGATCTGCCTGAGCCTGTTCCCGTTTTCACTGTGGGATAAGGCTAAGTCATGGCTTCACTCCTTACCCTCTGGCAGCATCACCACATGGGAGCAGTGTGAGCAGCAGTTTCTGAATAAATACTTCCCACTAATTAAGACTGCTCACATGCGCCACCTTATCACGAGCTTTCGCCAGAAGGAGGGGGAGTCCTTATTCGAAGCATGGGATCACTACAAGGGGATACTTTATCAATGCCCCCACCACGGACTGGAGAGGTGGCTGGTGATCCACATTTTCTATAATGGGATCTCTTACGCCACAAAGATGTCCCTAGATTCTGCTGCAGGAGGAGCATTAATGAACATGACCATAGAGGAGGCAGAGGTCTTATCGAAGAGGTGGCACAAAACCACTATCAATGGGCTTCCGAACGTGGTCAACCCACGCTTGCAGCAAGATGATACACTGTCAACTCCATGGACCACCTTTCGGCAAGGATGGACGCACTCAGTAGAAGGTTTGAATCTTTGAATCCTTCATCTGCATGCGCGACAATTAACTTTGAAGAATGAGCGACAGCATATCGTGAGGGCCACTATGGAGGGCAGGGGATCTCAGACGAGCAGATCGAGCATTGTGATGCGATTGGAGACTATGATCAAAGGCCCCACAACCCGTACTCTAATACCTATAATCCCGGATGGAGGAGTCACCCGAATTTCTCCTATAAAAATAACTCAGGAAACCCCCAACCATTTGGAGGGTACGGGCAACAGCAGGGCAATGGGCAGTGACCATAGAAGTCCAGACTGGAACTGATGATGGAGGACTTCATCGCTACCTAAACTAAGGCCAATGAGGAATTCCGTCTCCAACATCAGAAATCTGAAGAAGCACTTAGAGACTTGAAGGCCACCGTTGACGTCCTTGCAAGTCATACCAGGATGTTGGAGACACAAGTGGCCCAAATAGCCCAATCAGTGTCACAACCTGTTAAGAGCTCTCCGGTGAGTCAAGGAAAAGAGGAAGGAGTATGGAAAAGTAGTCAATTCGCCAAGGGGTGTGCAACCATGATTTCCACCCTACTTGACCAAGCTGAGTTTGAAAAGAAGATTCCAATATAGTTTGAGGACCCTGGTGAATTCGTTATTCCCTGCTCGATTTATGGGGAGAGCTTCGATGAAGTACTATGCGACTTGGGGTCATCAGTCAGTGTGATTCCCTACGAATATTTTATGAAGATGGGACTAAGGGGTTCCAACCAGCGAATCTTGGTATTCGTATGGGGGATGATTCAGTGAAGGAGCCCGTTGGCCTGCTACCACATGTTCCTGTGATGATTGAGGATTTCGTGATACCCACGGACTTCATCATACTAGACACAGGACCGAATCCTCAGAATTCTATCATTTTGGGAAGGTCGTGCATAGATGTGAAGGCACACCAGATCTCCCTGTAGGTAGACGGGGAGATCATCCTTTTCAGCCTTTCAGAGCACAGAGCTCCCTACTTTGATGACTTCATGATTAGCAGATTGAAGTTGGAACCTCCAGATGCAGATCCCGTGACGGATGAATGAAGGTTCACTGAACCACCAGAGCCGAGTTGATAAAAGAGTGCGGTCGAGCTAAACGATCTTAAACAAAGCGCTTCTTGGGAGGCAACCCAAGTTTAGTTTTAGATTTCCCTTTTCTATTGCATTGCATACATTTGTTTGATTTTAGTTTTTATTTCCATCACATTTAGAGTTAGGAATATAAAAAAACTTTGCTAGGCAAAAATGAGACCCATATTAGTCTACACGGCAAAGTGTATGAACAAATTCAGGCCATGGTGTATAAATGGGGCGAAAAATGGGGGCACACGACCTGGTCATGTGTTTTTCCACGACCATGCCCGATTGACCAGAGGCGCACATGGCCTGACCGTGTGTTTGCACACGGTCATGGCGCGCGAGGTTAAAAGGGGTGAGTTGTGTATTTTCACCCCATTTGCGTCGTGTGCTTCAAAAGTTCTTTCCCTAGCCGTGTGATTTCATCTTCCCCTTCCTCTAGAAGCATTTCTAACCTCTTAAGAAGCCAAAAGAAGCAAGGATGAGGAGGACCAAGATCGTAGCATCCCGATTCGGTGCCTCAGAGCGACGAACAAGAAGAGTCGACGCTCCTCAAGCTCTGGAAGAGGGTAACGCCCTACCCCCTCTACATTTTCGCAATAATGAACATAGAGATAGGTACAATATGCTTTCTACCTGTAAACTTACTGCTACTAGGTACTTAGATGAGGATTTGCTAGAATCTTTAGGTTTGTTGGGTGACATGCAAACCCTATTTGCAAAATGGGGTGGGAAGAGATTATGGGAATAAAGCACCTAACCTACCCTAGGATAGTTTTGAAATTTTTGAGTTCTTTAGAGGCAGAAGTTTTAACAGGTAGAGAGAGCGAGGAGGGTAGGATAACTTTTAGGCTTTTTAATATTGAGCATGAGTGGACCCTTCACCAATGGAACTCATGCTTTGGCTTACCAAGTGGGGGAGAGAGAAGAACCCCTATTGGGTTCAACTCTCGTGAATGTTGGACCGAGTTGATGGGGGAGCACGCTTATGACCCTTCTAGGGCCAAAGCGTCACGCCTCCAAAACTTCATCTTTCGATACCTTCACTGCGTCATGGCCAGTACTATATTTGGTCATGGGGAGAGTGACGGTGTAGTTAGAGCCAGCGAACTGCTTTGCTTATGGGATATACTACAAGAAAGAAGTAGCATCAATGTGGGGTCCCACTTCATTAGACACTTAGTGAAGATGGGCATAGTAGCACGCTGAGAGATCAATGTGGGAGGTCTACTTACCCACATTTGTTATAGGATGGGGTACGACTACACAACATTAGAGAGTATAGAGGGTAGCCATAGGATCGACCTAAGAGAATGCATGGCTATGAAAATGATTGTAAGAGAAGGAGACTCCTTATGCTTTGTAAGGAAAAATCTTACGGCCCTTAAGCTCCTCGACCCAGATCGTGCCACCATCACTATACGCGCCAACTAGTGCTTAGACCTGATAGTGGAGTCCCCTCCACATGAGGGACCATCCACATTAGAGCCCATCTCTCCACCTTTGTATCACTCTCCCTCCAGTCCACAGATGCATAGGATCCCACCTAGTCCACGCCGACATGAGCCTACACTTGCACCACCATCATTTTCTACTTTTGAGCAGGATGCAGATACATCGGCCTACGATTTCTCGGAGTTTCGATTGCGCCTCGACGACATTTACACTAAGCAACAGACGCAGAGGCAGCGATGAGAGGAGCAGAGCGCCTACCAACAGGCGGAGTTCCAGGGATTCTGGGAGCATTTCCAGTGGGCTGAGGAGTTCTACGATGAGGCCCGCATATACTTCCAGGAGGAGGCTGCTCGTCGCCAGGATGAGGCCACCTACCGCAGGGAGATGCGGCAGCATATGCACGTCTAGCAGGCACAGTGGGCTAGGGAGGAGGAGCACTGAGCAGCTGCTGCATCCACCAGTTCCCAGATCGACCACATGTATATGTGGTATCAGCGGCTCAGCAGCAGGTTCTCCCAGGATCCAGAGATTCCGAGGCTCCTAGACTTTCCACCTCGTCCACCATATTAGAGGCATATTTTTGTTTAAGTCTAGGGGGGAGACCCCAAAATCTATTTTGTTTTGTTTCCTAGTAGTAGTTTCTTTTCTGGTACTTTCATTTGTTCATGCATGCATGAGTTGTTTAGTTCCTTTCAGTACTTAATTTTTGATGTATGAAAAGCTACCTCAGTAGTATTTTTGAAAGTTACTTGTATGAGTTGTTCCCATAGGTATCTTAACTCTATTTATCTTGTGATATTTTATTCTATTCGCTCTATTGAATGTTCTAGACCTGCACTGGTTAGCTTTATTTTTGCACTTACACATGTTGAACATTCTGAAAGGGAAAATCTAGTACATACCTAGTTATGATTCACTTCAATAGTCTAGTACTTTGGAATCCATATGTGACTCTAGATTTAGCATTTTAGTTACTAGAGAAGCTCAGATTCTGTAAGCCTATTCGGAAAAATCAAAATCTCTGTGAGCTGAAAAAAAAAGAGAAAAAATAGAGAGAGAGAGAAATAAAAACAAAGGAGATTATGAGGGATAAAAAAACAGTTGTCGTGGGTGGAAATGGCTAGGTGCCCCTTTGAGACCGAGTTAGGTTACTGGGGAAACACCTCCCAATTTCTCTCAATACCGAGCACGCCTTTGAGACTTTATGCTAGATCTAGGGAACGACCCTCACTTTGGGTAGGTAAGTGCCTAAGAGCCGGAAACCTTAGGAAAGCTATGGGGTGATGACTTAACTCACCATGGAATGGGCATCCCCTAAGAATGATTCGCCTAGCACGAGCACGAGGAGCTAACTTAGTGAATTTTTAGAACATATCTGTTTTGCTTTGATTACAAATACCACCTGATAAATTTAGTTAGCATGCTAATTATGGAACAATATCTTTTTAAAATTTTATGGCACTGAGGTTTGCTTGAGGACAACCAAAGATTTAAGTCTGGGGGAAGTGATGTGAGCAAAATATATAGGGTTTTAGGAGTAGTTTTCGCTCACATTTTATTACATTTTGTGTTAGTTTCATGAATATGTTACTATATTCTTGCACGCATTGCCTATTTTCTGGTTTAGAGGTCTGCTCGTTGTACTTTTGTGTGTAGGTTAGCTTTTTTGGTAAAAAAGATGCATTTTCGGAGCAAAAGAAGGACTTTCGCAGCTAGACGCAGAGTGGTACACGACCAGGGATGTGGATTCATACTACAATGTACAATGGGCGAATAACAACACCCCAGGGGCGCACACGGCCTGGCCGTGTGGAAAAACACGGTCGTGTGGCGGCCTGATGGATTTGCGCGACTAGGGTTTTTTCCAGATTTTGTAGTGGTCCGAGGCGATGTCTATATAAGGATGGCTCCGCCCAAACCCTAGGGGGGAGGCACGATGGCTAGGACGGCACGTCGAAGCTCTAAAAAGCTTCGGTAACTCACAGCGGGGAGGAGGAACACCGCCGGAGGTCCACAACTTGCAATACAACGCCGGAGAGAAGATCACGAAGCATCGTATATCTCTATTTATGTGCTTTATTTCTATTGTATTAGAACTTAAACATGTTTTGTGATTCTTCCTTCATATTTATGGAGTACTACTTTCAATTCTAGGATTAGGGAGTAGCTTGTGTACATAGACAATGTTGGTTCATATTAAATTCTGGCCATAAGTTTGATTTGACAATTGGTAGTTGCTCTTTATTATATCTATGTGTGTTTGGCTTTCTTTCCGCTATGCTTAGGCGATACGAGGTGGTGATAGCCGTCGCAATCTAAATTTAGAAGGTTTGATCCAAGGAACTTAGGGGTAAACCTGACCTCCTATCACTGCGGGGAGAAGGGAGCAGTGGAATCGGAAACGGTCCACCGTAAGGATTGATTTGACATCCTCGTACCCTCTATCCCATCCTTTTGGGCGGAGGTAGCTCTCGGTGAATGCGGCGGATTTGCGGGAGAGTGTATGATGTCCCTTTCCCAAAACCGTAAGTAGATGTTTAGACGACGCCAATTGACAGCATTGTTCTATGATACATAAGCGAAACCGAAGTCCTAGAATCGCCTTTTAAGACCCCAGCACACTCTTTTCCTCCTCCGTGTGACACCGTACTGAGTAGGGTCCACTGATAGTCCTCACCAACCGACTCTCTTAGAGATTACGTTCGAATAATTCCAACCACTTAGTGTATTGGTATTCGAATCCCAGTCCCTGTGGGATCGATAAATCTTTATTACTTGATGACATCCATGCACTTGCGGGCATTAAGTGCGAGCATGCGCTTTGAGTCCTCGGCGGTATCCGTTGCGAGATTCAAGGTCACATCCATGTGCATCAGCCTCCACCTCTAGGATTGAGGGGGAGGAGAGACCATCCACTCCGGAGCATCAAGAAGAAGCCTCTACTTCCGGTCAAGAAGAAGAGGAAGATCAAAATTCCACCACCACCCTAGGTAACTCGAGCATTTCAATAAAAAAAAATCATATTGTATGCTTTGAGTGTAGGGAAAATGGACACTACAAGACCAAGTGTCCTAAGAAAGTTAAGAAGGTTCCACCGGTGCCAAAGGTCAAGGAGACCAGTGCCCCAATTAAGAAGAGCAAGAGGCACGTTGTGTGCTTCAAGTACCAACAACCAGGGCATTATAGAAGTCAATTCCCTAGGAGAAAAGAAGGAGCTACACATGTAGGGGGAGCCTCTAAGGCAAACCCTAAGGTAAATTTTAGCAATGCACCTTCTAGTTTTAATGTTAAAAAGCATGCTTTTAATTCACTTTCCATTGCTCATGAAAAGCATGCTAGTAGAAATAGATTGTATTGTTTAGGTGCTAAGATTTGTAACCTTAGAACTAAGGAGAAATTTGGGACTAATGTCCCTAGAAAAATTCTACCTAAGGCAAGTATTAGGAAAATAGAAGACCATCTAGGTTTTAATCCCAAAAATCATAGACACATGGCTAGAAAGAGCAAATCTACTCAAAGAAATAATAGGCCCACCAAATTAGAGAAATTAGAATTAGAGAACCAAACCTTGAAGTCAAGGCTTGAGAAACTTGAAAAGACCTTTAGGAATATGCAAAATCAAACTCAAGGGTCTAGAAGTCAAAACCTAGGGTGTAAGAGGCAAGAACCATCTAGGAGGCAAGGTTTGGGTCACAAGCCTATGTCTAAGAAGGTAATGCCTACTTACTACAATGTTTCATTTGATTATGGAACTAAAACTAGGTTTAGGAAAACCAAGGTCACAAGGGAAGTCATCCCTAGAGTTGACCATGGTAGGTGCCTAGTGGCTAAGGTTTTGAAGAAACCTAGGGAGGCCACTAAAAAGGTTACAAGGGGAGTCACCCCTAGAGTTAACCTAGGCAAGACCATAATGACCAAGGCTACCAAGCCTAGGAGGGTCATTAGGAGGATATCTAGGGAGGTCATACCTAAGGAATACCTAGTAAACTCAAGGAGCTCCAATATGTATTGGATTCCTAGGAGCGTGATCAATTCATGCTAAATGGGTTATGTTGTGTCAACTCTAAATGGATGGGTAGTTAACCTAACCATGGTAAAGGTGGCACTTTAGGTCATTTTCAAGGTTATGGATACCTTGGAAATAGGTTTGAATTTAAATCCTAAAGGATTTTAGAATGTGCCATTATATTTTGAAAATTATGAAAAATCAATCAATTTGACACAAATTAGGTTTAGAGGTCATGGTGTGTAATTTTGGGTTTTTGGCACACTTGGGAGATAATTGATTATATGACAAAATGAACTTAATAGTAACAAATGGCAATCAATATTAAAATTTAGGTATTGTTATACCTATACCTTTTGTTTTTCATGCTTTATTTGACATATAACATGTAATGACATCATTTTTATTTGTATCATATAATATGTCATGATCATGTTTAGTTTAAGTTTTTTATGTCATGAGTGCTTAGGTTCATTTTTATTTCATGACATCATGATTTTTGGCAATACTTATTTGTGTTATCATTTATTCCATGATCATTCCATGCATTAAGTAAAATTGATTCAAGGACAATTGACATGACTTGAAGTCCCATGTATAAGGGAATCAAGTAGTGTTGCCTTAGAAAATGCATGAGGCCTTAGATTATGATGAACAAAACTCACATCTCATATCACATTGACATGTGTGTGTTTTCAAACACCCTAGACACATGTGAGACGCTAGGAAATGAGTTAAGTTCAAGATGCATAGTTTTTGCATCTAGATGAACTCAAACTCATCCTAAACCATGGGTGGATCATGGGGAAAGCTAATGTGCAAGTCATGTGCATTGAGCCCATTGATCATGATCCAATATAAGTTTTCAAAAATACTTTAAAATTATTTTAGAAAATCTTAGTGAAGTCTATCTTTTGATAGCAATTACCATTGATAGAGTTGATACAAAGCAGGGCCAAAACATTGAACTTTTCAATGTTTTGAACTTTGCGTCAATCTCATTATTTTATGGGTATTTTATTTTTCAAATATTTTTCACCCATAATGTTTGACATAAGTATTATACATATGAATATTCGTGATTTTTCGAGTCATGTATAATTACTTATGATTTTTTGAATTCCATTTCTGAAAACTAGTTTCGGTCATTGCTTATGGCGGTCATTTGTGTATCAGTCATTGTCGGGCTGATTTTGGGTAAATAAGGTTTGTTTAGTCTGATTTCAGCTATGTTAGGCTACCCTAACTGCTCATAACCCTAGGATATGCTTTGGAAAGCATTGGAAAGGATGAAAATCCATTGGATATGGATTAGGAGAGTTGTTTAGGGTGTGTATCAAATTTTAAGGTGCGTGAAAATTCAAGTTTAAACTTTTAACCTTAATTTTGATGGTTTAGTGTTCTTATAGGCTTAGGGACTCTCCAAGGACATTGTTGGTGCAATGGTCAAGGGGGAGCAAGCCTTTAGGGGGAGGTTATCCATCATGGGATGATGGATGTGTTCTTCCTCATGAGAGGGAGAATTTTGGGAGAATGTGAGATGCCCAATTTGGAAATTGAGAGAGTTTGAAGGAGTGCTTCTCTTGAGTGATATGAGACTTATCACTAGGAAGAGTGAAGACATCCTAGATATTTTTGGACCAAGGGGGAGATTGTAAGATCTTATTGGGATATGAGACATTGACACCCTTGGGGAGAGCCTTTTTGATGTATGTCAAAAAGGGGGAGAACATGGGATTCTCAATTTGGAAAATCGGGAGGATTGGATTGAGTTAGTGTTCTAACTCAAAAATGTTGGTTTTTTGTCAAACATAAAAAAGGGAGGGATTGTTGGTGCAATCGGCCCTAGTCATGATTAATCAAACTCGAGTTTGACTCGAGAGTGTTTTGATGTTTGAAAAAATGTATGACAATGTGATTGTCATGGGAAAGTCCAAGTCATGGGTACTTGGCATGGAAAGTCCAAGTCTTGGGTACTTGGCATGGAAAGTCCAAGCATGGGTCTTGGCAAGGCAAAGTCCAAGCTTAAGTCTTGGCAATTGGAAAGTCCAACATGGGTTGGCAAGGAAAGCCCAAGGGGTGATATTGGTGGCATAAAGTCCAAGGGTGGAGTCTTGGCAGCATAAGTCCAATGGTTTGGCGGTGTAAAGTCCAAGCGTGTGTTTTAGCAGCGTAAGCTCAAATGTGCCTTGGCGGTATAGACCAGCTTAGCATGACAATAGCCGATGGAAGCACCTGAAGGCCAGCGTATGGATGAACAAGTCATGGATGACTTGGAGGGATCCGATAGGAATGAGGCTGACGGAGGTGGCTAGAAGACTTAGGTCTAGGCTAAGGGTGGTCTAGCAAGTATGAGGGCATCATACTTGGGGTTAAACCTCATGGTTGAGGTTATCATTTGACTGGAGCTTTGGACTAGTCAATTGGTCAAGTATTTTGACACTAGGTAGCTGAGTTTACTCTTGGCAGTTGACTGGCATTATGGCCAGTCGCCGAGTCGATCGGTGTTCGATCGCTAAAAACTAGCTCGGCAATGATCGATTATGGCGATCGAATCGCTCGAGAGTCGACTAGTGTTTGACCGCGAAACTATTCTGGCCGATCGCCAACATCAAGGCGCCGATCGATGGCTTGATCGATCATGCTATGGATGGAAGTCGCCGCTGTCGGGTTGCGGGAGCGTAATGTTCGTAATCGATTGATCGATCGGCTATAGGCCTTGGCTGATCATTGGGTAATGAAAGTCGATCGCGCAAAGGTATCTATTGGCTTGAATGCTGACATAGATTAAGTTCGTTGTGAGACAATGACACTGTTGGCAATCGAATGGGGCATTATGGCAGTCGACTGCCAGGCAAAAATCCAAGTCGCGAGGAGGCTTAAAAGGAGCTCGATGGGAGGAATTTCAGCAGCGATTTCTTGGGCATTTTTTAGGCGATTTGCCAGTGAAAATCAGGGTCTTCAAACACAGTTCAGGCAATCAACAAGCAAGCTTCCAAAAGATCTTTTGCAAAGTGTTCTTTACATTCTTTTGTGTATTTTAGTTGTATTTGCTTGTTTACTTCTTGTATTACTTTTGTATTTGTTGTAAGAGGTTTTTCTGCCTCCGACTTGTTGTCGAGAAGGAGTGTTTGTGATTAGTGGTGATATTTGCATCGCTAGAGATCATTCGAGCTCAATCCGTGGAGTAGGAACCTTAAGGTTCTGAACCACGTTATATCTTGGTGTATTTGTCTTGTGATTGTGATTGTCGTGTTTTATTCTTGTTATTATTATTTCCTCTTCACTAACATGATTTGTAGACAAGCACGAACGATTTCCATCTTCATCAACCAACATGCTATTCACCCCCCTCTAACAACGGTCAATTCCCAACATGTTTTTCCCAACACAATTCATTCCTTTTAAAATAAGTTATAATACTCAAAAGGAATAATAAAAAGTAAATGAGCTTATTGCTTAGTGTGTGAAAAAGGATAAGAGATTGGGGCATGAGACTTCTAAGAGTGCTTACTTAACTTCTACTTCTCAAGGTATGAGCAAGAAGAGAACAAAAAAGACCAATATTAAGATTAAGAGTAAGTAAACTACATGATACAAAAAGTCCCTAGTCAATCATCACATAATTCTCAATGGGATTTCATGAAGACACTCAACGTTCATGCAAATGGTGGTTATTGCATGCAAATGTGATTAATTGCATGCAATGGGATTTAATGGATGCAAATGGGATATAAGTGTTTCCTCAACATGAACCAAGGTGGTGATTTCTTCCTTATGTGTATCCCATTTGTTCCTAGCATTGATTCCCTTCTCTTCTTTCTTCTTGGCCAAAGTCTTGTCTTTTGTGGAGAGCCTTTGTGTGGTTGCTGGCACAACCAAAGGTTTCATCTCCTTCTCCAAGATAGTGTTCGTGTGAATACCATAGAAGCGCAACCATTCTGATTGTGCTAAGATCCGGTGAACTGTGGACGAGTTGGATAGACAAAGGGCACGGATCAAAGATATACTCTATAGGATATGGCCTATTTGATCTATACTTTGTATGAGTTCTTTTTTCTTTCACATGGATCGCTCAAGGGATCCTTTTTCCTCTGTGATTTTATTCTTTATCGCATAGGATTCCCGACAGTGGTATCAGAGTCACTTGCGAAAGATCATACATAAAGATCATCATAGGTCATTTTATATGTGATATAAAATTTTGTATAAGAAGTTTATTATGAGTGCATGCATTATTGTTTGGGTGATTTTGTGCAATAAGATATGCATGGAATATTTGTTGATCGAACATGTTTGTTGTTCGGATCTAACTCCGAAAATTGCTACGAACAGTGGCAAGCAAGAGTCTCATATTCATTATGATGGACTAAGGGTAGCGACTCATTCAAAGAGTTGTTATAATAAAATTTTTGCTCCGGGGGCGCTGCCCCTTGACCCCGCCTGCTACTAGCTAGCGGGACCATAATGTTGTAGCGGCTTATAAGTCGTGCATAGCATCATAATAAAATCTACATGTAATAGATCTTTGTGAACGTTGTATGCCATGATGCATGGTTATGGCCCTTAACCCTAATGTGATTGTGGTTGTGTTGTGTGCATGTTGTAATTCATAATACGGCCTGTGAGTCGTGCCTCCCTCTCTATTTTTTAGTTGTAAAATAAATATAGACTCGAATGTAACTCGAGTATTCTTATTTTGTAATGTACAAAATGATGAGTGGAAAGTCTATTGGAGGATGAAGTTGCAAGAATGATGCCGACGATACATAACAACCAAAGGATGCACTTGGAGAAGATGCTATCCCTAGGTTGACCCATCACTCTTCTCATTGACTTGAGGAGATCGTAGATTCGGGCCATAACCATGTCATGTTTAAGATTATATGTTGATATATCCTATGTGTGTATGTGATGCATGTTAGACAATAATTTTATCTTAATTAATTCAAATTTATATGCCTACAAAAGTTTGGTACTCATAAACTACCTCGATTAATTGTTGCTGGGTTTGCCAAAGCAAAGTGACACATTTTATCTTTGTAGAGTGCGAGAGGACAATTGTGATGTCCCGCTATCGAACTTTGGGTGAGACTTAACTAAGTTATCTCAATTAGATTGAGAACGTAAAGGCATATCCCAAAAGTTTGGAAGATTGGGTAGAAAACAATTATACTAAGTCTTGGGCAATTAGCCAAAGCTAACTCAAGATGATGTGTAATGTGGATCTTGACCCTTTTTCTTCTAAAGAGTTGCTTAAGATGTAATTGGTGAAATATTGCCTACCTAATCATACTAAATCTTGGGCAATTAGCCAAAGCTAACTCAAGGTGAAGTATGATGTGGATCTTGTCCCACATGAATTTGTAGTTGTTGGGCTAGGAGCTAGTAGTGTGGACAAAAGGCATTTGCCTACATCCATGACTATCCCCTACCGAAGTTCTGTGATTCAGTGGGAGCATCATTTAATTAAAGGCCTAATTAAATGATTTAGATATAATAGTTATTTTTGTATTTTACTATTGTAGATCACCATGTCATCTAACACGTTAAATATTCTCTCTCTGCGATCTGTCCTTGAGAAGGACAAGCTCAACAGAGCTAATTTCCTAGACTGATATAGAAACTTGAGGATCATCCTCAAGCAAGAATGAAAATTATACATCCTAGAGCAACTTCTTCCTGAAGCACCTGCCACTACAACCACTCGTGCGGAGAAAGATGCTTATAAGAAGCATCAGGATGATGCATTAGATGTATCATGTCTAATGCTTGCCACCATGAATTCTAAGCTTTAGAAGCAACATGAAAACATGGATGCACATGATATGATTGAGCACCTGAAACAACTATATCAAGGGCAAGCTAGGCACAAACAGTATGAGGTGTCTAAGGCCCTATTTGCATGCAAGATGCAAGAAGGAACTCCTGTAGGAACTCACATACTCAAGATGATTGGGTATGTAGAGAACCTTGAGAGACTAGGATTTCCACTGGGCCAAGATTTGACCACTAACCTTATCCTGCAATCATTGTCGGAAAGGTATAGTCAATTTGTCATGAACTATAATATGAATGAAATTGACAAGCCATTTCCTGAGTTGTTAAGCATGTTGCGAACTGCTGAAACCAATCTTAAGAAGATCCAACCTGGTAATATACTCATGGTTTAAAAGGGAAAAGGCAAAAAGAAGCCAAAAAGAAATGGTAAGACCCAAGACAAGGGCAAGGACAAAGCATTGAAACCTAAAGGAGGGGTGTCTAAGGAAGGGGATTACTTCCACTGCGGTGAGATTGGGTATTGGAAGAGAAACTGTAAGTTATACCTAGAGACAGTTAAGAAAAAGAGAAGTGAGTCTTTAGCCTTAGGTATAAATGTTATAGAAGTCAATTTATCTATTTCTTCTTCATGGGTATTAGATACCGACTGTGCATCACACATTTATATTAATATGTAGGGCCTAAAAAAGAGTAGATCATTGACAAAGGGCGAGGTGGACCTATGAGTAAGCAATGGTTCAAGAGTTGCTGCCATAGTTGTAGGAAAATACTCTTTATCATTGTCCACTGGGCTTATCTTAGAACTAGAAGAGTGTTATTATGTACCTGTCATAACTAAGAACATTATCTCTATTTCTTATTTGGACAAGAGAGGTTTCTCATTTATAATAAAAGACAAAAGTTGTTCTGTTTATTTAAATGAAATGTTCTATTGTAGTGCACATCTAGTGAATGGACTCTATGTTCTAAATTTTGATAACCCAATCTATAACATAAATACCAAATGGTTCAAATCGAATGATTTGAACCAAACATATCTCTGACATTGTCACCTAGGTCACATAAATGAGAGTCGCATATCCCAGCTCCATAAAGATGGATTACTGGACTCATTTGATTTTGAAGCATATGAAACGTGTGAATCCTGTCTTCTAGGCAAGATGACCAAGACTCCATTTAGTGGACATGGAGAAAGAGCAACAAACTTGTTAGGACTCATACATACTGATGTATATGACCCTTTCAATATCACTGCTAGAGGAGGCTATTAGTACTTCATCACTTTTACTGATGATGTCAGTAGATACGGCTATGTGTATCTCATGAAACATAAGTCAGAATCCTTTGAAAAGTTCAAAGAATTCAAGAGTGAAGTACAAAATCAACTTGGTAAAAGCATGAAGATGCTTCGATCAGATCGAGGTGGTGAATACCTTAGCCAATAGTTTCGTGACTATCTAGCTGAGTGTGGGATCATATCTCATCTCACTCCACGTGGAACACCACAGTGGAATGGTGTATCTGAACTGAAAAATCATACTTTATTAGATATAGTACGATTGATGATGAGTCAGACTGATCCACCTACTTCTTTTTGGGGATACGCTCTAGAGATGGTTGTCTTTACACTTAATTGCGTTCCATCTAAAGTTGTCATAAAAACACCATATACAATATAGACTGAGAAAAGTCCCAAAATGTCTTTTATTTAGATTTGGGGTTGTGAGGCTTATGTTCAACGTCAAGTCTCTGACAAAATAGGCCCCAAATCTGACAAGTGCTACTTTGTAAGATATCCCAAGCAAACGAAGTGATATTACTTTTACAATCCCACATAAGGCAAAGTATTTATCGCTAGAAATGACATATTTCTAGAAAGAGAGTTCATTTCTAGAAGAACAAGTGGGAGTAAAATCCATCTTGATGAAGTTCAAGATATAGATAGCACTGAGACCTTGATGGAAATTGAACAGGCACCACAAAGTGTTGTGGATGATGAGATTGTTGCACAAGATGTTGTGGAGCGCCAACTTGTTCAAGTAGACCAACCTATTTGCAGGTCTAATAGGATACGTCTTTATCCTGAGAGATATTCATTTATCTTGTCTGACCATGATGATGTTATGCTTGTTGAGTTAAATGAGCCAACATCTTATCAGGAAGATGTGATGAGCTCAGATTTTGAGAAATGACTAGAGGCCATGAGGTCCGAAATGGAATCTATGTACACTAACCAAGTATGGACTTTGATTGATCCACCTAAAGAAGTCCAACCCATTGGGTGTAAGTGGGTCTTTAAGAGAAAGACTGACATAGATGGTCTTATGCATACCTATAAAGGGTGATTGGTAGCTAAAGGTTTCAAGCAGATTCATGGTATTGACTATGATGAAACTTTTTCACCAGTTACGATACTTAAGTCTATTCAGATCATTCTTGCTATTGTAGCTTACCACGATTATGAGATCTGGCAAATGGATGTCAAAATTGCATTTCTGAATGGAAATCTACTCGAGGATGTGTACATGGCACAACCTGAATGTTTTGTAGATCCAAAGCATACTAGAAAGGTATGCAAGCTACAAAGGTCCATATAAGGTTTAAAGCAAGCATCTAGAAGTTGAAATCTTCGATTCGATGATGAGATCAAAAAGTTTGGTTTCATAAAGAATGATTATGAACCCTGTGTCTACAAGAGGGTTAGTGGGAGCACAGTGAATTTTCTCATCTTGTATATAGATGACATACTACTCATTGGAAATGATATCCCTATGCTGCAGCCTGTAAAGACTTGGCTTGGGAACTATTTCTCAATGAAAGACTTAGGAGAAGCAGCATATATATTAGGAATTAAGATCTATAGAGATAGATCTAAGAGACTTCTTGGCCTAAGTCAGAGTACATATATTGACAAGGTGCTTAAACATTTTGTCATGCAGAATTCCAAGAAGGGATTCCTGCCAATGTCACATGGTGTGAGTCTTTCGAAGACTCAATGTCCCTCTTCTAAGGAGGAGAGAGACCGCATGGATCATATACCTTATGCATCTGCTATAGGGTCTATTGATGTGAGCAAAATATATAGGATTTTAGGAGTAGTTTTCGCTCACATCCGGTTGCATTTTATATTTGATTCTTGCATATTTCACTTTATTTTGCATGCATTTTCTATTTTCTGGTTCGGAGATTTGCTCTTTGTACTCTTGTATGCAAGACAACATTCTACAGAGAAAATGACGCACTTTTGGAGCGAAAAGAAGACATTTGGCAGCTAGAACAGAAGGACACACACCCTAGCCCTATGAATCCAAACGGCTCACACCCCGCACCACACATGGCCTAGTCATGTGAATCCACACGGCCATGTGGTGCTGGGCAATTTCGTTGCGATTCAGTTATTTTATAGGTTTCAGGGAGATTCGACCTGATGTCTATATAAAGGAAGCTACACCCAAACCCTAGGGAGAGGCACGACGTCCGGGACAACACTCCGACACCCTAAAAAGCTTCGGGAACTCACAACGGGGAGGAAGAAGGCCGCTCGAGGATCGAGTTATGCACATCAACGTTGGAGAGGAGAGCCAAAGTGCATTGTAATTCACATTCTTTAAGCAGTTTACATTATTTATTTGAATTATAATATGTTTTGTGGTTCTCTTCTCGTATTTATGGAGTAGATTTTTCTATTCTAGGATTAAGGAGTAGTTTGTGTGCATAGAACATGTTATTTCGAATATATTTCTGTTCTTAAAATCATATTTGCAATTGGTGATTGTTTAGATCGATAGCTATTTGTTTTGGTCTTCTATTTGCTGTGTGTAGCCGATACTAGGGGTGACAACCCTCGTATCAAAGATTTAGGAGAATTAAGGAGGAACCTAGGGGTTGGCCTCATCTCTGGTAACCATAGATAGAAGGGTGTGATAGAGTCGGAAATGGGACACATTCCGACTCGTCATAGGGATTGATCTGACATCCTCGTACCGTCTATCCCATCCTAAAGTCAGGGGTCGACCTGGTATGGTAGAGGTAGTTCCCGATAAATGGGAAGACTCATCGGGGAAGTGTATGATGTCCATTCCACAAGACCATAGTTAGACGTCTAGATAATACCTAATTGATAGCATGTTCTACGACACACAAGCAAAATCGAAATCCTAGAATTCCCTCAAAAGACTTATAGCAACCCTTCTCTTCCTCCGTGTGATACCGTACTAGAGTTAGGACTGCCAACAACCCTCATCATCACAACCATTAAAATGGAACTCTGAACAATAACATCCACTAAATCAATCAATACTCAAATCTCAGTCCCTATGGGATCGATAATCTTTTTATTACTTGATGACATCCATGCACTTGCAGGCGTTAAGAGCGAGCGCGCGCTTCGAGTCCTTGACGGTTCTCATCATGAAATTTGAGGTCGCATTCGCATGCATCAAATTTTTGGCGCCATTGCCGGGGACTGTTGATTCGATATTGAATCAAGAGGCGGATAATTGGATCGACTTTGGGTAGATCTATTTACTTGCTTTATTTTTCACTTTTATTTTATTTACTTCAGTTTTAGATTTTTAATATCTAGAGTAAGTTTAGATTTATTTCAGTAATTACAATGCATTAACCCTTAGTTTAAATTTTCTTGCATTTTATTTAGTATTAGTTTAGGCTATTTCTGTTTATCTAAGCATTAGGTAGACTCCTAATTTTGTGGCTCGATTCTTCGTATGCATAGACACTTAGGATCGGAAGGCTTGATTCCGATAGATCTAGAAATCGAACGAACCTACCATCGTAGGAGAGCTGAACAGAAGAGGATGGAGGACCAAGATGCATCCGTGATGAACGTAGGTAGCCGACCTTTGCGGGATTACGCAGCCCCTAGTGCCAGAGGATTTAGGCTGAGTATAGTTGGATTGTCCATTACAACTAACAATTTTGAATTGAAACCTGCTCTTATACACATGGTCCAGCAAAGTCAATTCGAGGGAGCTGTGATTGAAGACCCGAACCGGCACCTGGAGACATTTTTGGAAATCTGATCGACAATGAAGATCAATGGAGTACCTGTCGATGTGATCTGCCTGATCCTATTCCCTTTCTCATTGCGGGATAAGGCTAAGGCATGGCTTCACTCCTTGCCATTGGGAAGCATTACTACATGGGAGCAGTGTGAGTAGCATTTTTTGAACAAATATTTCCCACCAAGCAAGACTGCTCACATGCACCATCTAATCATGAGCTTTCGTCAGAAGGAAGGGGAGTCTTTATTCGAAGCCTAAGATTGCTACAAGGGGCTACTCTACCAATGTCCCCATCATTGACTGGAAAAGTGGCCGGTGATCCACATCTTCTATAATTGGATCACATATGCTACAAAAGTATCCCTCGATTCTGCTACATGAGGAGCACTAATGAACAAGACTATCGAGGAAGCAGAGGTACTAATTGAAGAGGTGGCTCAAAACCACCATCAATGGGCTTCTGAGCGTAGTCACCCAGCTCCTACAGCGGGATGATATGCTGTTAACTCCGTAGACCACCTAGCGGGTAGGATGGACGCACTTAGCAGACGGTTCGACTCTCTAAACCCTAATTATGCATGTGCGGCCAATACTTTTGGAGAGGGAGCATCAGCATGTCAAGAGAACTATTATGAAGGGCAGTGCAGCTTAGAAGAGCAGATCGAGCATGTCGATGCAGTTTGGGACCACAATCAAAGGCCCAACAACCCATATTCCAGTACCTATAATCCCAGATGGAGGAACTACCCAAATTTTTCCTATAAGAATAATTCGAGGAATTTCCAACAATCAGGAGGAAATGGGTAGCCATAACCGCCTGACACCCGTCTGGAGAATATGATAGAAAACTTCATTCGGACGCAACGGGAAGCGAATGTGGAATTTCAGTGGCGACACTTGAAGACGGATTCGATGATCGAAGAGTTAAGGTCGTCTGTAAAGGATCTCGTCAATGAAGGGTTTTTCCCGGAACCGAAGCTCTGATACCACTTAAAGGTAGGAAACTTCGCTTCCCACTTCAACTCGGTCGCTTGTCCATGGCGATCCCTTCTACGTCCCCAGATAAAAAAAAATGTATCCTTGACAAGAGGGATTACCCAAGCAACCATTTCATCGTCGTGATATTCAATTAGAGTAGTCACTTGAACAAACTTGTTGTTCAAGCAACCAACCTCTATTCTACGAATAGCCGCGGAATAGACAATGTACGGATCGTCGGTTTTTGTGTTTGTATTCGGGGTCAAAGTTATTTTAGCCATAAAAACAGAATACTACATGCATATATAATTGAAAAACAATTATAGACATGTTACAAAAGAAAATAGACAATCAATATACCTCTTGATCTTCTATTGTATGTCCTTCCTCCTTATGGACGTCGTGTGGGTGACGATCTACCAAAAGTTGAAGCTCCTAGATCACCAATCTTTCTTCCTTGCTCGCTCCGAACAAGAGGAAGAATAAGAAACAAAACACTTTTCCTTCTTTCAACCAACCACCAAGATCCAAGCTTGGTTCTTGCTGCCGGCCAAGAAGGATTGGATGAAGAAGATAGATGCCGGCCAAGAGCTCCAAGGGAAGACCCTAAGCCTTGTTTCCACCAGCCAAGGAGAGGAGAAGGATTAGGTTTGGATGCCGGCCAAGGGAGGGGAGAAGGAGAAGGGCGTCGGCCACCTTGGAAGAGGAAGAAGAAAAGGAAAAAAACTTCCTTATTTGTGGCTGCCCAACACCTCTAAACCCTAAGCCTCTCAAACCCTAATCCAATCTCTATTGGAATTCCACCTTGCCGCCCACCCTAAAGCCTCCTTTTATAGAGTTAGGGATAAGCCTAGTTTTAGCCCCCAGGGCAACGACGTGGTGGTTCCGAGTGAAGGGCTCCTTTGAGATGTCCTGGGGTCGATTCCGCCCTGGCAGCGCACGCTGGGTGGGTGGCGGTGCACGATGCCCCCCCGTCTCAGCGTGGTCGGCCCATCAGGCGCCCATGGGCTCGTATGCCACGTGCCACCCGTCACCCTGATTTACCCTCGTCAACCGGTGGGGACTCTAGTTGAAGGCCTTGGGGCGGGGCCGGTTGGCCCTGTGGATTAGTGGGCGCAAGCCCGACACCACAGGTTAATCAAAAAAAAAAAGGGATAAGGCTTGTTTTAATCTCCACCATTGGTTCTAGGGATTTAATCTCAATCATCTGATATAGAGATTTAATCTCAACCGTCGGATCTAGAGATTTAATCTCTACCGTTAGATCTAGAGTTTTGTTTTCATCCATTGGATCTAGGCTTCATGAGGTATTAATAGGCTACAATAGGGACCATGAGGAGGAGTTGGATCTTGGCCACCCAATGGATCAAGCCCACATAAAGTCTGATGCATTAATGATAATCCAATCCACTAAAGGATTATCATTGATCTAACTCACCAACCCCCATAAGTTAATATGGGCTCCATATATTATTTGTATATTTTTTTCCCTGTGTTTAAGATCTCGAATGTCCGTCGATTAATTAATTTACTGACCATTAATTAATCAACATCTAACTCCATGAGTAGTACCACTCAACCTTTTCATCATGTCGGACCAAGTCCACCTACAGGTTTTACATGATGAATCTTATGAGCTCCTCAAGGGGACATCATCATCCTAATATATAGGACACGGTTTCCTCCTATAATCAATGGCACATCATATAAATAATATCATTTCCCAACTTACTGAGCTTATCGATTTAATCTATAAATCTCGCCCATTGGTAAATCAAAGAAATGAATACTAAGTATATGTGCTCGTTATTATATCGGGATTAAGAGTATGTACAATATAATATCTGAGGTCCGATTCGATTATGTAGTCAGCAATAAATCGAATCACCTCTAAGTCGGTCTTGCTCAATACACACAAAGTGTACTAGTGTGATTCTATGGTCAAGACAAACCAATACCAAATCACACTACAACCATACCAATGGTTTGTCCAAAGCCATCTCGGTTGTGAGCCTATACTTATACTTTACAAGGAGCCGATAACATGATCTCCCGTGTGACACCACACACCATGTTATCTACAATGTAATGTATTAGACAATATGCATCTCCATAAATATGCAAACAATGATCATGTGATTCTTATTTCAAAATAAAGATGTTCATACAAAAGATAGACTTTTCAGTATACATCCCAACAATCTCCCACTTATACTAAAAGGCTATGTTGTCCTCAAACTGCCATACATCTGATTCCCATTCCCTCCACATGCCTATCAAAAGCTCTCGCCGGAAGGGCCTTAGTGAAAGGATCTGCCAGGTTATCCTCCGATGCAATCTTGGTCATAGCAACTTCTCCTCTCTTTACGATTTCTCATATCAGGTGGTACTTGCGCTCTATGTGTTTACTTGCCTTATGTGCTCGTGGTTCCTTCGAGTTTGCAACTGCACCACTATTATCACAATAAATTGTCATAGTTCTAGGCAATCCAGGAATCACATTCAAGTCCATCAAGAAGTTCCTGAGCCACACAACTTCTTTGGCCACCTCAAAGGCTGCCACATACTCAGCTTCCATGGTAGAGTCTGCCACGCATTTCTGCTTGACACTCCTCCATACAATGGCTCCACCTCCTAAAGTTAACACAAAACCTGAGGTAGACTTACTGTTATCCCTATCTGATTGGAAGTTGGAATCTGTATAACCCACAAAGAGTAATTGGCCTGCCTAGTAAACTAGCATATAATCCCTAGTCCTCAGGTACTTCAATATATGCTTTACCGCAGTCCAATGTCCCTATCCTGGATTACTCTGATATTTGCTGACCATGCCCACGGCAAAGCAGATATCTGGTCTCGTACATAGCATCACATACATGAGGCTTCCTATTGCCGAAGCATAAGGAACCGCCTTCATCTCCTCTATCTCCTTAGATAAAGGAACTCCATGCCTGAAAGGTAGAAAACCCTTCTTGGAGTTCTGCGTGCTAAAACGATCCATAATGGTGTCTATGTATGAAGCTTGAGATAAGCACAACATCCTTTTCTTGCGATCCCTTATAACCTTGATCACAAGGATGTGTCCCACTTCTCCCAAGTCCTTCATATTAAACTGTTTGGACAACCATACCCTTACGTCCGATAACACCTTGACATTGTTGCCAATTAACAAAATGTCATCTACGTAAAGTATAAGAAATACCACTACATTTCCATCACATCTCTTGTATACACAAGACTCATCCGGACTTTGAATAAATTCATAAGACTGGATTACCTCATCAAAGCGGATGTTCCAAGACCTCGAAGCTTGCTTCAATCCATAAATGGACCGATTAAGCTTACACACAAGATTCTCTTTGCCCCTTGCAATGAATCCCTCTGGTTGCTTCATATAGATGTTTTCCTCAAGACTTCCATTAAGGAAAGTTTTCTTGACATCCATCTGCCACACCTCATAATCCATATGAGCTGCAATGCATAAGAGAATCCGGATAGACTTAAGCATGACCTTCGGTGAAAAGGTCTCCTCATAATCGATACCCTCTTTCTGAGTATACCCTTTCGCAACAAGCGTTGCTTTGAAGGTCTCAACCTTCCCGTCTATTCCTCTCTTTCTTTTGTAGATCCACTTGCATCCAATGGTTTTCACACCATCGGGTGGTTCTACTAGCTCCCAGACCTGATTCAAATCCATAGATTCAATCTCAGTATTCATTGCAATTTGCCAAGATACTACATCTTTATCTTGGATTGCCTCGTCATATGTCCAAGGATCAAGTTCATGTGCACTAGGGACCAAATCAGAAGATTCTCCCAAGAACATGAATCTATCAGGTTGTCTCACAACCCTCCCACTACGACGAGGTATCACCTATGTATCCTCTGTGACACACGGTGCAGTGACTTGTGGTATATCCTCTTGTACCGGTGATACTGAAGAAGTGACTTCCCCTTTTAATTCCTCCAGAACAATCTTACTCATGGGCTTGTGGTTCATGACATAGTCTTCTTCTAGAAATCTGGCATTCGTGCTGACGATCACCCTCTGATCTCTAGGACTATAAAATAAACCACCTTTCGGTCCTCTAGGATTGACAACGAACATGCGCACTTCTGTATGGGGTTCCAACTTACCAGCATCTGCCTTCAGCACATGTGCTGGACTACCCCATATTCGAATATGTCTTAGACTAGGCTTTCGCCCAGTCCACAATTCTATGGGAGTAGAAGGCACTGATTTAGATGGAACCAAGTTTAGAATGTACACTGTCGTATCTAGAGCATATCCCCAGAACGAATCTGGCAACTCAGAATAACTCATCATCGATCTAACCATCTCCATAAGAGTCCTATTCCTTCGCTCTGTTACACCATTCTGCTGGGGTGTGCCAGGTGCAGACAATTGGGATTGAATCCCAGCCTCTGATAAGTAATTCCTAAACTCTCCCAAGAGGTACTCACCACCACGATCAGATCGTAGTGTCTTGATACTTTTTCCTTGATGTTTCTCCGCATCATCCTTGAATTCTTTGAACTTATCAAAGCATTCAGACTTGCGGCGCATCAAGTAAATGTATCCATATCTCGAATAATCGTCTATAAAAGAGACGAAATACTCAAAACCACCTCTAGCCTAGATAGACATAGGACCGCACAAATTAGAATGAACCAATTATAACACATCTTTGGCTCTATACCCCTTGGCCTTAAAAGGCCTTTTGGTCATTTTACCCTCCAAGCAAGATTTGCAGGTTGGGAAATCTTCCACCACTAATGAACCTAGAGGTCCATCGGCTATCAACCTTTGAATTCTGCTTAGGTTAATATGACCAAGTCTAAGATACCAAAGATATGTTTGGTTCATCTTCGAAGGTTCTTTTCTCTTATTGGAATTAGAAGATGAGTTATTAATTTATATTTGCATCGTGGTAGCTTTTGGTTCAAGTGTGTATAAATTTCTTATCAATACACCCGAACAGATAATCTCCCTATTCCTTTTTATAACAACTCTGTCATTAAAAGAAATAGAATATCCATCCATAAATAATTTAGAAACTGAAATTAAATTCTTTCTAAATAAAGGTACATAAAGGCAATTCTTAAGAACCAAAACACTATTTTTCTCAAAAGATAAATAAACATCTCCCACTGCAACAGCCGCCACCTTCGTGGCATCGCCCAAGTATCTGATAATCTCCTTCACAATCATCATCCGTTTCTCGAACCCCTAAAGTATTGCAGACATGATCAGTGGCTCCCATATTTACACACTAGGTGCCGGTAGATAACACCGCTAAACATGTTTCAACGACTAGACCAAAAGATATACCTTTGTTCTGCTTGCGGTTGGGGCAGTCCTTCTTCCAGTGTCCAGTCTACTTACAAGTGAAGCACTTGCCTTTCGGCTTCTTCACTCCTCCCTAAGTTCCTCCCATCGCCTTTTCCCCAGCTTGTTTCTTCTTCTTCTTGCCTTTCAGCTTAGAAGTAGAAACCTTTTGGGTAACCATGGCATATGCCTGAGCACTCTGACGAAATAGCCTCTCTGTCGCCTGGAGTTCTATCAGAATCTCCGCCAACAAATACAACCTCTTGTTCATGTTGTAGTTCAGGCGAAACTGCTCAAAACTCCTAGGTAGAGACTGGAGAATGATATCGACTTGGGTTTCCCCATCGATCTCAGCTCTGAGGACTTCCAACTCATTCAAATGAGCCATCATCTTGAGAACATGATCCCTCACGGGTGTTCCCTCGATCATGGTGGTCGTCATCAAGTTCCTCATGGCTTCTTGCCTAGCAGCCCGATTATGGTGTCTGAAAAGCTCTTTGAGATTGAGCATCATGTCATAAGCAGTGGGCATGACTTGATGCTGATGTTGCAGTACATTTGACATAGATGCCAAAATGTAACACCGCATCATCTCATCGGCCTTAATCCACTTCTTATAACTCTCCTTCTCCTTTTCCCCAGAATCATCCATAGGCGTAGGAGGGCACTCTTCGAGGAGTACATATTTGTATTCCTCAGCAGTCAAGACAATGTCAATATTCCCCTTCCAATCAACATAGTTGGGTCCAGTAAGTTTATTTTATTTCAGTATCACAGCAAGCGGGTTGAAAGTCATTTTGAAAGAAAACCTAAGAATCACATAGATCAAAACATTATATTTCAAAAAATTATTGATTCCTCAAACAATAAGATTTTAAAATCAACCAACACCTTAAAAGACTTAGAATATTGTATGCCACGATAGTGTGGATGTATACGAATTCTACATTTGTAAGAGGAGGTTTTACCCATTAATTTTACTATCTTATCAACCTAACCTTTTGACAAGTAAAATTAATAGTTGGTTCCTCTTCGGCCCTACAAATAAAAGCAGTGACTCCGATGGGGAGGATACTTATATTTGTATCTAAGTGTCACCATTACTCGGTACCAAGGTAATTATCTCGGGTTATGTGCCTTTCGATGGGGAAGTACACACGCTCCTTAATAATTTCCTATAACCATATTTGACCTTGTGATCAACAAACAAACTCATCCAATGGGGAGGAAGGCACTCAGAGCCGATGCGTAAGTTTGTTTGCATCACATGTCAAATCGTAATGGAGGTCGTGGGAATTTATAAAAATATCCCTCTCCCACTTAGTAATTTGAAATTGAGGAATTTTCTAGCCTACGACATGCATATCAAACAATAAGCAATAAATATGAAAAATAAAATTTTTCCAACTATTATGTCTTTTGTCTTCAATATGTCTCCCGTCGTATCGCCATCTCGTCCGCTCCTCCCTACATCATGTACAAGCCATTCGGAGATCCGAGCCGAGAAAAAATATTTTAATTTACATCCATCGATCCTATACTCCACGAGGGAGTGTACATGAAATCTAGATCGAAAGTAAACTAAAATAAAAGGAGTGGCTAAACAATGCCGTATCTAATTACAAAAATTAAATACTAGCCTCGTCAACCCCGAGGATTCAACAAAATATACAATTACACACATACAATCACATACACACATATGGCCATAATAGTTGGGTCCTATGCCTGCAACAAAAGAGTTAACCTACGCATATCCTACTATTATCCCACACATATAATATATGAAAAGTGCATAAAAGTAACCGAATCCTAAACACACAAAACCAAAAATCGTGGCTCTGATACCACTTGAAGGGTTTTTTCCGGAATCGAAGCTTTAATACCACTTGAAGGTAGGAAACTTCACTTCCCACTTCAACTCGGTCGCTTGTTCATAGCAATCCCTTCTACGTCCCCGGATAAAAAAAATTTATCCTTGACAAGAGGGATTACCCAAGCAACCGTTTCATCGTCGTGCTATTCGATTAGAGTAGTCACTTGAACAAACTTGTTGTTCAAGCAACCAACCTCTATTCTACGAATAGCCGCGGAATAGACGATGTATGGATCGCCTGTTTTTGTGTTTGTGTTCGGGGTCAAAGTTATTTTAGCCATAAAAACAGAATACTACATGCATATATATTTGAAAAACAATTATAGACATGTTACAAAAGAAAATAGACAATCGATATACCTCTCGATCTTCTATTGTATGTCCTTCCTCCTTTTGGACGTCGTGTGGGCGACGATCTACCAAAAGTCGAAGCTCCTAGATCACCAATCTTGCTTCCTTGCTCGCTCCGAACAAGAGGAAGAATAAGAAACAAAACACTTTTCCTTATTTCAACCAACCACCAAGCTCCAAGCTTGGTGCTTGCTGCCGGCCAAGAAGGATTGGATGAAGAAGATAGATGTCGGTCAAGAGCTCCAAGGGAAGACCCTAAGCCTTGTTTCCACCGGCCAAGGAGAGGAGAAGGATTAGGTTTGGATGCCGGCCAAGGGAGGGGAGAAGGAGAAGGGCGTCGGCCACCTTGGAAGAGGAAGAAGAAAAGGAAAAAACTTCCTTATTTGTGGCCGCCCAACACCTCCAAACCCTAAGTCTCTCAAACCCTAATCCTATCTCTATTGGAATTCCACCTTGCCGCCCACCCTAAAGCCTCCTTTTATAGAGTTAGGGATAAGCCTTGTTTTAATCTCCACCATTGGTTCTAGGGATTTAATCTCAACCGTCGGATCTAGAGATTTAATCTCAACCGTCGGATCTAGAGATTTAATCTCTACCGTTGGATCTAGAGTTTTGTTTTCATCCATTGGATCTAGGCTTCATGAGGTATTAATAGGCTACAATAGGGACCATGAGGAGGAGTTGGATCTTGGCCACCCAATGGATCATGCCCACATAAAGTCCGATCCATTAATGATAATCCAATCCACTAAAGGATTATCATTGATCTACCTCACCAACCCCCATAAGTTAATATGGGCTCCATATATTATTTGTATATTTTTCTCCCCGTTTTTAAGATCTCGAATGTCCATCGATTAATTAATTTACTGACCATTAATTAATCAACATCTAACTCCATGAGTAGTACCACTCAACCTTTTCATCATGCCGGACCAAGTCCACCTGCAGGGTTTACATGATGAACCTTATGAGCTCCTCAAGGGGACATCATCATCCTAATATATAGGACACGATTTCCTCCTATAATCAATGACACATCATATAAATAATATCATTTCCCAACTTACTGAGCCTATCGATTTAATCTATAAATCTCGCCCATTGGTAAATCAAAGAAATGAATACTAAGTATATGTGCTCGTTATTATATCGGGAATAAGAGTATGTACAATATAATATCTGAGGTCCAATTCGATTATGTAGTCAGCAATAAATCGAATCACCTCTAAGTCGATCCTGCTCAATACACACAAAGTGTACTAGTGTGATTCTATGGTCAAGACAAACCAATACCAAATCACACTACAACCATACCAATGGTTTGTCCAAAGCCATCTCGGTTGTGAGCCTATACTTATACTTTACAAGGAGCCGATAACATGATCTCCCGTGTGACACCACACACCATGTTATCTACAATGTAATGTATTAGACAATATGCATCACCATAAATATGCAAACAATGATCATGTGATTCTTATTTCAAAATAAAGATGTTCATACAAAAGATAGACTTTTCAGTATATATCCCAACAGTCAACAGGCAAAAGATGCTAGAAATTCAAGTAGCTTAGATTGCCAACCAGATCACTAGAGTACTGGGGAAACTGCTAAGAAAGTTAGAGGTCTATCCGGTAGAGCAGTGCAAGGTAGTGACATTGCAGAGTGGAAGGGCACTAAAAGAGATGCCATGTCGGGTTGTTGTCGGATCAGAATCAGGGCTCGAAATAAGGGAACCTTCGAGGGAAACTGGGAAGGAAGAAGACGAAGACATAAATCGGGAGCCTGCCGCAAAGATGAAACCACCCTTGACGGTGCCATTTCCCCAGCTACTGACCCATGCGAAGAAAGATGCTGAGTTTGGTAAATTTCTGAACATGCTAAAATCGATCTCAGTAGAGGTGCTGATACTCGAAGCGCTGCACCAAATGTCCCAATTCGCGAGATTCATGAAAGATATTTAGCACACCGTAGGAAGGTCAAAAAGTCTGAGACAGTGGCCCTCACAGAGGAATCAAGTGCTTACCTCCGGAACGAGGCCACTTAGAAACTAAAAGATTCGGGGAGTTTCTATATCCCATGTTATATAGGAATGACACTGATTAGCAAAGCCTTTTGTGATTTGGGGGCTAGTGTTTGCCTGATGCCATACACCCTATGCAAAAAGTTGGGGTTGGGGAATTTGAAGGTCACCACCATGACATTGCAGCTGGTCGACCATTCATACCGATACCCATTGGGAATTCTAGAAGATGTGCCTATTAAGGTGGAAAATTTTACACTTCCGATCAACTTTGTGGTCATGGAAATGGGAGAATATCTGAAGATACCCGTCATCCTGGGACGACCATTTTTAGCAACTGCCAGGATGGTCATTGATGTCAAGAATCACAAGCTGACCCTAAAAGTAGGTGACGATAAGATGGAATTTGAGCCTGCTAGCACGACACGTCAGGGACGCGTGATAGGGAAGTATGTTATTCCAGCCAGAGCTAAAGAGGATAGCGTAGATAAAGTATTCGAGACAGATGAATGGAGGTTCACAGAACCTCCGGAGCTAAGTTGAGATAATGGAGTGTGGTCGAGCTAAAAGTCCTTAAACAAAGCACTTCTTGGGAGGCAACCCAAGTTTAATTTTACATGTTTTTCTGCATTTATGTGTATAATTTAGACTTTGATTTATGGTCACTTATGCTTTTGCAAATAGTCTAGGATTAGAAAGAACTTGCTAGGAAGAAGCAAAAAATCATTTTGAGCCTACCTAGTCCACGACGAGAGCCTGCACCTGTACCACCATTTTTTTCTTCTACTCTTGAGCAGGATGTAGGTACAACCACCTACGACTTCTCAGAGTTCTGATCGCACCTCAATGACATATACGCCAAGAAGCAGACATAGGGACAGCGATGGGAGGAGCACAACTCTTACATGCAGGTTGAGTTTCATGGCTTACGGGAGCACTTCCAGTGGACCGAGGAGTTCTACGATGAGGCTCGTATATATTGCCAGGAGGAGGTTGCCTACTATCGAGAGGTCAGGCATGACATGCATGCCCAACAAGCACAATGGGCTAGGGAGGAGGACCACAGAGCAGCCGCTGCACCCACTAAGTCTCAGATCGATCACATGTACATGTGGCATCAGCAACTCAGCACCAGATTCTCCAAGGAGCCAGACACACCGAGGCTACCAGACTTTCCACCCCGTCCACCATATTAGAGGTATGCTTCGCTTAAGTTTGGGGGGTACCCCAAGTTTTGACTTATTTTGTTTCTAGTAGTAATTTCTTTCCTAATATTTGTATTTTAGTTTTAGTTAGAATTCATTTATTCATGCATAATGTGTTTAGTTTCTTTCTGCACTTAGTTTTTGCTATCTTTAAGCTGCCTCGGTAGTATTTTTAAAGTTACTTTCATGAGTTGTTCCCATAGGTAGCTTAACTTCATTTATTTCGTTGTATTTTATTTTATTTGCTCTAATGAATGTTCTAGACTTACACTGGTTAGCTTTTATTTTTATACCTACACATGTCGAACATTCTGAAAGGGAGAATCTAGTACGTACCTAGTTATGATTCATCTCAGTAGTCTAGTACTTTGGAATCCATAGGTGACTCTAGATTTAACATTTTAGTTACTGGAGATGCTCAGATCGTGGAAGCCCATTCGAAAAAATTAAAATCCCAAGAGAAAAAAAAGAAAAAAATGGAATAAGAAAAAAAAAGAGGGAAAGAAAAAGATAGTGAGAAAAATTGAAAAAAATGATTATGAGGGATAAAAAAATAGTTATCGTGGGTGGAAATGGTTAGGTGCCCCTTTGAGACCGAGTTAGGTTACTGGGGAAACACCTACCAATTTCTCTCAATATCGAGCACGCCTTTGAGACTATGTGCTAGATCTAGGGAACGGCCCTCACTTTGTGCTGGTAAGTGCCTAAGAGTTGGAGACCTTAGGAAAGCTATAGGATGATGACTTAACTTACCATGGAATGAGTATCCCCTATGAAGATTCTCTTAGCACGTGCACGAGAAACTAACTTAGTGAATTTTTAGAATATATATATTTTGCTTTGATTGCAAATACCACTTGATAAATCTAGTTGACAAGCTAAGTATGGAACAATGCTTTTTAAAATTTCATGGCACTGAGGTTTTCTTGAGGACAAACAAAGATTTAAGTCTGGGGGAATTGATGTGAGCAAAACATATAGGGTTTTAGGAGTAGTTTTTGCTCATATCCCGTTGCATTTTATATTTGATTCTTGCATATTTCACTTTATTTTGCATGTATTTCCTATTTTTTGGTTCGGAGATCTGCTCTTTGTACTCTTGTGTGCAGGATAGCATTCTACAGGGAAAATGACGCACTTTTGGAGCAAAAAGAAGGCATTTGTAGCTAGAACAGAAGGACACACACCCTGGCCTTGTGAATCCACACGACTCGCACCCCAGTGCCACACATGGCCTGGCCATGTGAAACCATACGGTCATGTGGCACTGGGCAATTTCGACGCAATTCAGTTATTTTCCAGGTTTCAGGGAGATCCGGCCTGATGTCTATATAAAGGAAGCTACGCCCAAACTCTAGGAAGAGGCACAACGGTCGGGACAACACTTCGATGCCCTAAAAAGCTTCGGGAAAAACTCGAAATGAGGAGGAAGAAGGCCGCTCGAGGATCGAGTTCTACACATCAACGCCGGAGAGGAGAGCCAAAGTGCATTGTAATTGATGTTCTTTGTGCAGTTTACATTGTTTCTATGAATTCTAATATGCTTTGTGTTTCTCTTCTCGTATTTATGGAGTAGATTTTCCTATTCTAGGATTAGGGAGTAGTTTGTGTGCGTAGAACATGTTATTTCGAATATATTTCTTTGTTGAAATCATATTTGCAATTGGTGATTGTTTAGATCGATAGCTATTTATTTTGGTCTTCTATTTACTGTGTGTAGCCGATACGAGGGGTGACAACCATCATATCAAAGATTTAGGAGAATTAAGGAGGAACCTAGGGGTTGGCCTCATCTCCGGTAACTGTAGATAGAAGGGTGTGATAGAGTCAGAAATGGGACACGTTCTGACTCGTCATAGGGATTGATCTGGCATCCTCGTACCGCCTATCCCATCCTAAAGCCAGGGATCGACCTGGTATGGCAGAGGTAGTTCTCGATAGATCCAAAGGCTCATCGAGGAAGTGTATGATGTCCCTTCCACAATACCATAGTTAGACGTCTAGATAATACCCAATTGATAGCGTGTTCTTCGACACACAAGCGAATCTGAAATCCTAGAATTCCCTCAAAAGACTCGTAGTAACCCTTCTCTTCCTTCATGTGACACCGTACTAGAGTTAGGACCACTGACAACCCTCATCATCACAACCATTAGAACGAAACTCCGAACAATAACGTCCACTAAACCAATCGGTACTCGAATCTCAGTCCCTGTGGGATCAATAATCTTTTTATTACTTGACGACATCTATGCACTTGTGGGCGTTGAGCACGAGCGTGTATTTTGAGTCATCGACGGTTCCCATCGTGAGATTTTAGGTTGCGTTTGCGTGCATCATCTATCATGTATGTCATGCTTTGTACTCGCCCCGATGTCTCGTATGCTTTGAGCATGACATGTAGATACCAGTCAGATCCAGTGAAAGTCACTGGGCAGCTGTCAAGAACATTCTTAAGTACTTGCGATGGACGAAAGAATATTTCTTGATATTCGGAGGTGATGAGGAGCTAGCTGGAAAGGGTTACAGTGATGCAAGGTTCCAAACCGACAGGGATGATTTTAGATCACAGTCAGGGTATGTATTTTGTCTGAATGGTGGCGCTGTGAGCTGGAAGAGTTTGAAGCAAGACACATCGCAGATTCTACAACAGAAGCTGAGTATATTGTTGCGTCTGATGCTGCAAAGGAGGTTGTTTGGATCCGGAAGTTCATCACTGAACTTGGGGTGGTTCCCGGCATAGTGGAACCTATAGACCTCTATTGTGATAATAATGGGGATATTGCACAGGCTAAGGAACCTCGCTCTCATCAGCGGACCAAATACATACTGCAACGCTTCCATCTCATTCGAGAGATCATTGATAGAGGAGATGTAAGGATATGTAGAGTACCGACGGATGCTAACATCGAAGATCCTTTGACCAAGGCTTTGGCACAAAGAAAGCATGATGGTCATACTAGGTCACTAGTATTAGATATTATAGTGATTGACACTAGTGCTAGTGGGAGATTATTAGTAATAAGCCCTAGAGCTAATTATGTGATGATTGACTAGGGATTTTTTGTATCATATTCTATTAATAATAAAGGCAAAGTTTTGTTATTATATTTAATTCATACTTGTGCCAGCTGAATAAATATATAATAATGCCCTAGAAAGTAGGTTCTTATCTACAGCATATCAATTGGTAGAATAGATTGTGAGAAGCTATGGAAAACTCTATTCTTAAATATTCCTAGTCAAGTATTAATATACAAGAGCAATATTAATGCATTGAGACTAGCATGTAGGTCAATTGATGATTTGATCTCACAGGTCATGGATATGTGATATCACGTTGACACATGGGTATATATTAGAGAATATATATTGAATTGACCTGCCATGAGAAAGTTTTATGGATCGTTATATGAGTGTCATAAACTTTCTCATGTGACTATTAGTATGAATAGTCCTTAGACCAGAAATCACTACGGTTCCCTATATAAGGAGTTATGTACTTTGGTATCATCAAACATCACCCGTAAAAGGGTGGACTATAAAGGTGATCACTGGGTATGTAATAAATTATGTGGAGGGATATGAGTGATGTAGATGAGATATATCCCTCCCATATGACGGGAGTGATATCTTTAGGCCTCTTGATAGAGTAGGATCACGAAATGCATGGCCATGCTCAAATAAGTCAATATGAAATATTGAGCTCATTTGTTTGAGTGAGTCTACTTGGGGATCAAGAAACACAAAGATTGATAAGAGGATGACATGGTATATGCCTCATTAATCAATCTAGATATCGAGGATAGAAGGACAAGGTTATACATTATAGTAGCCACAGTAAGTTATGTCGGATCACGACATTCTTGCCACTTGGGTAGCAATGATGCATTGTTAGATGTCACTCATTGCTTATGTTTCTAAAAGGGTTTTAGAAACATTTCCAATGTTGCAAGAACCTATTAGGTCACACACAAAGAACACGTTATTTTGGAGATAGGATCATCTTAGTTTGACTAAATGAATCATTAGTTAATTGAATGGACTAGAATGAGTTAGACTCATTGCTTGGCCAAACTTGAGTTGGACTCAAATTGGTTTAATTTGAGTTAGACTCAAATGAAACCAATTAAAGAAGGTTAGCATGATTAATGATGATTAATCATGCATGCAAATGGGAGTTGTTGCATGCAAATAGGATTTGAGAAAAATGCTTCAACATTGCATGCATGCATGCAAATGGAATTTGAGAAGTTTTCTCAATGTTGCATGCAAATGAATTAATGCATGCAAATGGAATTTGAGAAGTTACATGTAAATGGATTAATGCATGAAAATGGATTAATTGCATGCAATGGGATTTCATGAAGTCACTCAATGTTCATGCAAATGGTGATTATTCTATGCAAATGGAGGTTATTGCATGTAAATGTGATTAATTGCATGCAATGAGATTTAATTGATGCAAATGACATATAAGTTTCTCCTCAACGTGAACCAAGGTGGTGATTTCTTCCTTGTGTGTATCCCATTTGTGTCTAGCATTCATTCCCTTCTCTTCCTTCTTCTTGGCAAAGTCTTGTCTTTTGTGGAGAGCCTTTGTGCGGTTTCTAGCACAACCAAAGGTTTCATCTCCTTCTCCAAGATAGTGTTCGTGTGGATACCGTAGAGGCACAGTCATTCTGATCGCGCTAAGATCTGGTGAACCGTGGACGAGCGGGATAGACAAAGGGCACGCATCAAAGGTATACTCTATAGGATATGACCTATTTGATCTATACTTTGTATGAGTTTTTTTTCTTTTGCATGGATCGCTCATGGGATCCTTTTTCCGCTGCGATTTTATTATTTACCACATAGGATTCCCAACACTACAAACTTTGGGGATTTTGGCCATAAACATCTAAAGAAACAAGATAAGGAATCCACTTGATTTTTCCCCAAAAAGAAAGGCTATATGAAGAAAGATTGCCTCAAAGATGACAACTAGTGCATCAAGAAAACTATATTTCTCAACTTTATTAGTTCAGAAGTCAATCTATCTATTGTGTCTAATGACACTTAATGGATAAATACCGGTGCTACTACTCACATAAATGTCTCTATGCAAGGATTATCTCAAGAGTTGACTACCATTTGATGGTGAAAGATATATCTATATGAGAAATAACAATAAGGTTGGAGTAGAAGCAATAGCTAATTTTAGGCTTTATTTAGGAATAAATATTTTTTTAGATTTAGAAAATATATTTATTGTGTCATATTTTAGACATAATTTAATTGCTATTTTTGTTTGAGAAAATCAAGTTATTTTTATTCATTTGGAAATAAAATATTTAGTATTTTTTAAAATTTAGATTTAATTAGCACTGGTTCATTAATTGATAAGCTATACATATTAAATACCTTAGCCCTTACTAATAACAAAATAATGCATAGCTAGGTATAAAACACAATTTGATTAATGAGACTTCATCTATGCTATGACATAAGAGTTTAGGATATATATCCAAACAATAACCTAAAAAGGTTAATATCATAAAGAATTCTCAATTCACTTGACTTTTCAGACTTTAATGTCTACATAGGGTGTGTTAAAGGGAAAACAACTAACAAATACAATAAAGATACAATCCGATGTAGTAATGACTTGGAGCTAATACATAATGTTATATGTGAGTCATTCTCTAAGGTATTATGGAATAATCAGACATATTTTATTAATTTCATAAATGAATATTCTCAATACAACTACTTATACCGTCCATGTGAAGTCGCAATTCCTAGATGTGTTCAAAGTCTTCAGAGCTAAAGTTGAAAATCAACTAGGCAAGAAGATTAAGGTCATCAAATCTGACCATGGTAGTGAATAGTATGACATGTTGTTACAATCTACATCTATTCAACGTTTACCAAATTTGAATTTGGTTTTAATTGAGTTTTGATGTTTGAATAATAGTGACCGAACAATACTTTTCAAGAGAAAGATTATTAGTCAAGGGTGACCAAGCTTCGTTTGATCGTGATGGAGATTATTGAAGATGAAGATGATTGGTGCAATAGATATTGGGTTGGATTGACCAAGATGGATGATGTGGAACGGATTTTCTACCTCTTCTAAATGAAGGGGTTGAAGAGGATTGGGGTTCTATCCGGCCACAACAATAAATAAAAGGATGATGACAGGAGATATAACATGGTTCGAAATTCTAATTCCTACTCCACGGATGAGCTCGCGAGTTAGCTCTAACGCTAGACACTGTAGGGATGTATACTGAAAAGTCTACCTTTTGTATGAACATCTTTATTTTGAAATAAGAATCACATGATCATTGTTTGCATATTTTTATGGTTATGCATATTATCTAATACATTATATTGTAGATAACATGGTGTGTGGTGTCACATGGGAGATCATGTTATCGGCTCCTTGTAGAGTATAAGTAAAGGCTCACAACCGAGATGACTTTGGACAAACCATCGGAATGGTTGTAGTGTGATTTGGTATTGGTTTGTCTTGACCATAGAATCACACTAGTGCACTTTGTGTTTATTGAGCAGGACCGACATAGAGGTGATTCGATTTATTGCTGACTACATAATCGAATCGGATCTCAGATATTATTTTGTACATGCTCTTAATCCCCATATAATAACGGGCACATATACTTAGTAGTCATCTCTTTGATTTACCAATGGACGAGATTTATAGATTAAATCGATAGGCTCGGTAAGTTGGGAGATGATATTATTTATATGGTGTGCCGTTGATTATAGGAGGAAACCGTGTCCTATATATTAGGATGATGATGTCCCCTTGAGGAGCTCATAAGGTTCATCATGTAAACCCTGCAGTTGGACTTGGTCCGGCATGATGAAAAGGTTGAGTGGTACTACTCAAGGAGTTAGATATTGATTAATTAATGGTCAGTAAATTAATTAATCGACGGACATTAGAGATCTTAAACACGGGGAGAAAATGTACATATAATATATGGAGCCCATATTAACATATGGGGGTTGGTGAGGTAGATCAATGATAATCCTTTAGTGGATTGGATTATCATTTATGGATCGGACTTTATGTGGGCTTGATCCATGGGTGGCCAAGATCCAACTCCTCCTCATGGTCCCTAATGTAGCCTATTAACACCTCATGAAGCTTAGATCCAATGGATAGAAACAAAACTCTAGATCCATAGGTAGAGATTAAATCTCTAAGATCCGATGGTTGAGATTAAATCTCTAGATCCGACGGTTGAGATTAAATCCCTAGAACCAATGGTAGAGATTAAAAGGAGGCTTATCCCTAACTCTATAAAAGGAGCTTGAGGGGTTGACGTAGACACAACATTAAGAGAGGCTTAGGTTTTGGAGTTGGCGGCAAAGCTAGGGTTAGGGTTTTGGAGGAGGTGCCGGCACCAAATAAGGAAGGTGATCCCTTTCTTCTTCTTCCTTCAAGGTGGACGACATCCAGCTTGTTCTCCCAGCCCTTTTCCAGCCATTGGTCGGCGGCCAAAGAGTCTCCTCTCTTCTCCTTGAGTGGTGGAAACAAGACTTAGGGGTCTCCCTTGGTGTCTTGGTTGTTTTCCATCATCATCTTCTTCTCCTAGTTGGCTGGCGGCAAGGATTCCTTTTGTTCCTTGTTGGTTGGTTTTATGAAGGAGAAGAACCTTGTTTATATTCTTCCTCTTGCTTTGGAAGAGCAAGGAAGGAAGATTTGCGATCTTGGAGCTTCGACTTTTGGTAGATCGTCGCCCACACGACGTCCGAAAGGAGGAAGGTCATACATTAGAAGATCGAGAGGTATATCGATTCTCTAATTTTTATATGTTACATGTTTGTATTTGTTTTTCAATTATGAGCATGATATAAATCTGTTTGTAGCTAAATAATACTTGGATCCCGATCATAAATACAAAAACTGGTGATCCGTACTTCGTCTATTCCGTGGCTACTCGTAGAATAGAGGATGGTCGCTTGAACAATGAGTTTGTTCAAGTGACCTCTCTAAACGAATAGCACGATGATGACTTGGTTGTTTGGGCAATCCCTTTTGTCTAGGATTAAATTTTTTTTAATCCGGGAACATCGATGGGATCGCCATGAACAAATGACCGAGGTGAAGTGGGAAGCGAAGTTTCCCCTCACGGACTCGATAAGCAAAACCCTTCAAACACCTTTACTACAATCCCTCCTTAGTAGTACTTCTGGAGGTGGAGAAACTTCTTACAGATAAGAGGTTATACAAAATAAAGAAAATGATGTACAGGTAGATCTCTCTCAACTTTTCCCCATCGATGATGCTACTTCTCCTTCCCAGTCCACCTTTTGATCCTCTTACTCTCTGTATTCCCCGTTTGAAGGAGAAATAAAAGATGTACATCGATGTGCTTCCCCTCCCTAAAGCAGTGAATCTTGATTGAGAAAAACTAATCAGCCTCCCCCCTTCTTCTTCCGTCCTCTTTTCCTTTTATATTGGCTGCTCCTGATACCAGGTGTTGTGTAACAAACCATCTGGATCACCGTCCACATGGAGGGCCATGCAGGTTCAACGAATCATATGGTTATGTCGTTGGCAAGAATGTGCTATCAAGAGCCTTCTGTGGGACCCCACGAGGTGCCTTGGGTGGTTCTAAGATATAACAAACTTTCTATGTGTTGTGGGATCCTCCCTTTCCTTCATGTCATTCCTTCAACCAACCCTTCTTGCTATTTTCCCAACTCCCTCCTTCTCCCCGAGTCACCCTTTTTCCAATTCGGCTCATTTTCCTGAGTCACTATTCGACATTATTCTAGCCATCTAGCCAATATGCCTAGGACCCAACTTGGTTCCCCGAGTTGCTATTCAACGTTATTCTAGCCATCTAGCCGATATGCCTAGGATCCAACTCAGCTCCCCTAGTTGCTATTTGATGTTATTCTAGCCATCTAGCTGATGTGCCTAGGACCCAACTAGGCTCCCAGAAATGCAATCCCCTCAACCTGACTTAACCTTCCGAGCTAAGCCCCACTTAATTCAGGTATATATCCCGAGATGTAATCTTATTCATCTAATCTCACCTTCCAAACTTCAGCCCTTTATTATTTCTTCCTTTATTCCTTAGGTCGGGTTCTAGCAGTATCATTAGCCACCTCCCTCCCCCCCTCCCCCCACAAAAATAGTTAGACTAATCCCTTGGTTTGACTTTTTAAGTTAATAGTCCCCCTGAATCACACTTCCTTGGCCATAACATAACCACCTTCTGATCCCTTACTGGTTTTACCTAGCTTATTGGGTCAGGATCCTCCTCCTCATTACTTATTCTAAGTGTACTAATCCTCTAACTGGGTTGATTGGCCCCGCTTCCCCATTTTAGCGGTGTATTTAAAAGTTAAGACCCATCGAAACCCTACTTCTATGCGATAACTTCATCTTCCTTGACTCCGACTCTTCCTCTTCCTTTCGGCGATTCTCGCCATCGACCGTTTCGCACCTAAACCTTCAACATCTAGAAGTCTACTCTCTTTCAACGATCGTTTCTTCTCCACGACAAGTAAGTGCCACCTCACCTTTATCGCTATGGCTCCTCTGAAAAACCCTAGCTCAACCCACTGGTATGAAGACACCCTTTCATGCATAGACGGTCGCCACTACTTCCTTGACGTTAAAGACCTATTTATAGACCCAACTGTGAAGTGCCTTTTCGCTTCCTCCTCTTACTCGCCACATCTTCCTCCCCCTAACCATCACTATTTCTTTTTAGGTCAACTAGAAAATGGCCTTCGACTTCCCGTATCCCCCATCTACTTTGAGCTTTTAGACTTCTATAAACTAGTTATTAACCAACTAACCCCCAATGCTTTTCGACTGTTGGCGGGCATTGATGTGTGCAAATCATATAGGGTTTTAGGAGTAGTTTTAGCATACATCTCATTGCATTTTATACTTGTTTCATGCATATTCTTTCTTGTTTTATATTCATTTACTATTTCCTAGTTCGAAGATCTATTTTTTCTATTTTCATGTGTAGGATGACATTTCGGAGGTAAATTGGCACATAATTGGAGCTTAAGGAAGGCAAGTGTGCTTTGGCCATGTTCCTCAAGACACGGGCGCACTTTAGACCATAGGACAACGATCGCATGGAGCTCCAGAGGATGACATAGTCAGTCGTGTGGATCTCACATGGTCGTGCCCATCCTCGATGCTAGAATCGGAGCACGATTTCCCGCGTGCCATACGGTCAGTCGTATGGATTCCACACAGTCGTGTGGCGTCAACCCGACTTAATGCAAATCAAGGTTTCACGAGTAATTAAGGAAAGCTAGCTTCACTCCTATAAAAGGAAAGGCATGATCAAACCCTAAAGGGGATAACAACGGCTGGGACGGTAAGAAGATGCCCTAAGAAGCACAGGAGGCTCACAACGGGGAGAGAGGAAGCGACTCAAAGACCACTTTCCTTAAACATGAACTTAAACAGAGAGTATTGCCATTATTCTTAACCATATTTGCATTGTAATGATTTACTTTATGATGTCTTGTGTTTATTCTCCTTTATTCATAGAGTAGATACTTCGATTCTAGGATTAGGGAGTAGCTTGTGTATGTTGAATATGCTAGTTTAAATGTTTATTCTCTGCTCTTGAATATAATTTAGGCTGTTGAGATCCATGAAAGTTGTGTTTTGATTTTACTTCTACTGCACATAGCCGATACAAGGGTGGAAAGCCTTTGTATCAAAAATCTAGGAGAACTAAAGAGGAACCTCGCGGTCATCCTCCCTCCCATAACCGTAGGAGGTAGAATATGATAGAGTATGATATGAAATATGATCCATCTCTTCATAGGGATTACTAGGACATCCTCGTACCCTAAGAACTTATTCTAGTAGAAGGCTCAAAGTAGGAGACATCAACTCTAGAAGGGTTGAGGGACCCCAGTGATAGGGAGCTTCTAAAGATATCAACCACCTGAGCTCTGACCATTTGAATGGGAAACTTGGTTAGGAATAGGTAGTTTCCAGTAGAAGAAAAAGTTCATCGGGATAACATACGATGATCCTCCTGCAAAATCATAACTAGAGATCCTAGGAGCATTAGATTGATAGCATATTCAACAATACACAAGTGAAACTGAACGCCTAGAATCCTTTAAGGTACTTTGAGCCCACCTTTGCTTTCTCCAAGTGACACTGTAACTGAGCCAGGACTGTCATCGACCTCACACACCTGACTCTTAGGAGATTTACTCCGAACAAATGACATCCACTGGACAAATGGTATTCGAATCTCAATCTCTGTGGGATCAATACATAAATTATTACTTGACAACAACCGTACACTTGCAGGTGTTGAGCGCGAGCGCACGCATTTAATCCTTGGCGATTTTCGTCGGAGATTTGAGGTCATGCTTGCATGCATCAAGTTTTTTGGCACCGTTGTCGGGGACTACAGATTTGATATCAGATCAAAAGTGGATAGTTTGGATCGGACCTAGACTAGATTTGCTTTTTGATTTTACTTTGCTTCAGTTTATTTAGTTTTAGTTTTCATTAACTATATTTAGTTTAGAATTAATAAGGCATATTTCATTTAGCCTTAGTTTAGTCTTTAGGTTAGTTGATCTCCTTTTCAATAAGTAGCTCTGTCATGTTAGTACAACACGCTCGACCATTGAAAGATTATGCGACACCTAGTCATGAGGTGTGGAACTCCAGCATAGTCATTCCACAAATCAAAGCTGCAAGATGGGAAATAAACCCTGCATTAATTACACTCATTGAAAAGAGGCAGTTTAGAGGGACTCTGATCGAGGAATCTTATCAACACCTTGAGGAGTTCTTGGCATACTGTGGCACGGTGCAATATAAAGGGGTCCCAGCAGATGCAATTAGGCTTATTACTTTCCCATTTTCTTTAAAAGGGGAGGCCCGATGATGGATACGTACCTTACCAGCAAGGAGTATAACCACGTGGGAGCAGTTGGAATGTGCGTTTCTGAGTAAATATTTCCCGCCCAGAAAAATAGCCTACTTAAGGGATAAAATCCTTTCCTTTAAGCAGGACCACAAAGTGGTTTTGGCCGAGGCATGGAGGAGATTCCAGGAGATGATACTTCAATGTCCACATCACGGATTACAACATTGGTTGCTTATTCACACTTTTTAATATGGAATTTTTAGCCCAGCTAAAGAACTCCTGGACATGGTCGCCGGGGGGGTATTGATGAAGGAGGACGTGGACGAAGCTTATTGCATTATAGAAACATTGGTCTAGACTCCTCAAATGTGGTCAGATAGTGAACAAGAGTTTCAAGATTTTTTTTCCCAGAAAGGAGGTAGATGAGTTAGAGGTAGCCTACCTGTTACGAGACAAAAGCGGAGAGAAAAAGTATTGTGGGGAGGAAGTTTCCCATTTCTCAGGGTCCGAAAAAGGAGAAGACCTGGAGCTAATGGTAATAAAAAATCACCCTAGCCCTGAGATGAAACCCCTCCCACCAAACCTTAGATATGAATTTTTGGGACCAGCTTTGACCTATCTAGTAATTATAAACGCCAATTTAGGAGAAGCTAAGACAAGAAAGTTACTGAAAGTACTGAAGATGTATAGAAAGGTATTGGGTTATACCATCAATAACATTAAGGGAATAAACCCATCCCTCTACATGCATAGGATAGTACTCAAGGGCGGGTATAAATTAACCGTGGAGCATCAAAGGTGACTTAACCCTAACCTACAAGAGGTTGTGAAGAAAGAAGTGCTCAAGCTATTGGATGCAGGAATAATTTACCCTATTTCAGACAGTGAATGGGTTAGTCCGGTACACGTAGTCCCAAAGAAGGGTGGGACTATGGTAGTTAAGAACGAAGAAAATGAGTTGATCCCTACTTAAACGGTAACAGGATGGAGAATGTGCATAGATGATGCACGCGAGCACGACTCTCAAATTTTCGACGGGAATCGTCAGGGACTCGTAGCGTGAGCTCACGCTCAACGCCCGCAAGTGCATGAGTGTCGTCAAGTAATAAAATATTATCGATCTCACAGAGGCTGAGATTCGATTACCGTCTGTCCAGTGGATGTTGTTGTTCGGAATTAATATCCTAAGAGTTGGGTTGCAAGGTTGACGCAAGTCCTAACCCTAATACGGTGTCACTCAGAGGAAGGGAAGGTTGGTTCGAAGTTCTCAAAAAGGATTCAAGGACTTCGGTTTCACTTGTGCATCGTGGAACATGTTATCAATTAGGCGAGTTGAGATCTCCAATTATGATCTTGAGGGAGAATCAATATTTAATTGCCCGATGAACTTTTGCTTCTACGGGAGCTACCTATTCCTAACCAAGTTTACCTTTCAGATCATCACAGCTCAGGGGGTAGATACCATTGGGAGCCCTCTGTCACTAAGGTCCCTCAACCCTTCTAGAGTTAATCTCTCCTACTTTGGCACTTCTATTAAGATAGGTTATTGGGTATCAAGACGTCCTAACAATCCCTATGTAAAGGTGGATCTTGTTTCATATCATGTCCTATCATATTCTATCTTCTACGATTACGGGAGGTAGGATGACCACAAGGCTCACCCTTGATTCTCCTAGGTTTTTGATACGAAGGTTGTCACCCTTTGTATCAGCTATGCAAAGTAGAATAGAATCAAAACACAATCTTCATAAATCTCAACAACATAAAACTGCAAATTGAATCAAAGGAGATAAATGACCATTTTAACTAACATGTCCACAAACACAAGTTACTCCCTAATCCTAGAATCGAAGTATCTACTCCATAGATGAAAGAGAACAGACACAAGGCATCATAGAATGAATCATTACAATGTAAAGATGTCTAAAAATGAAATCACAATACTCTTGGTCTTTGTATTTGGCGTTGGGGCACAGATTTCAATCCTCGAGCCTCCTTCCTTCCCGTTGCAAGTCTTCGGTGCTTTTTAGGGCACCGTCGGGCATCCTCCTAGGGTTTGGGTGTGCATTCCCTTTTATAGACGTGTAGCCGTCTCTTCATAAATCCCACGAAAACCCTAGTTGCATCAAAACAGCCCAGTGTCATATGGTCATTTAGATTCCACACAGTCGGCCATGTGAGGTGCTGGGATGGCTAGTTTTGTGGTTTGGACATGGTCGTGTCCACCTCTGTTCCACCCAGTGATTGCCTTCCTTTTTCTCCAAAAATGTGTTGTTTCACCTATAAAATGTCATCCTGTACACAAAAGCAACAAGAGCAAATCTCTGAATCAGAAAATAGGAAATGCATGCAAAACAAAGTAAAATATACATGAAACAAGGGTAAAATGTAACAAGATGTGTGCGAAAACTACTCCTAAAACCCTATATGTTTTGCTCACATCAATCCCCCCAGACTTAGATCATTGATTGTCCTCAAGAAAACCTCAGTGCCATGAAATTTTAAAAATGTATTGTTCCATACTTAGTATATTAACTTGATTTATCAAGTGATATTTTCAATCAAAGCAAAATAGATATGTTCTAAAAGTTCACTAAGTTAGCTTTTCGTGCAAGTGCTAAGCGAATTTTCCTAAGGGATACTCGTTCCACAGTGAGTCAAGTCATCATTCTATAGCTTTCCTAAGGTCTTCGACTTTTAGGAACTTACCTGCCCTAAGCAAGGGTCGTTCTCTAGATCTAGCACAAAGTCTCAAAGGTGTGCTGGATATTGAGAGAAATTGGTAGGTATTTCCCCAGTAATCTAACTCGGTCTCAAAGGGGCACCTAGCCATTTCCAACCACAACAACTGTTTTTAACTCTCTCTTTTCTCTTTTTTTATCTTTTATTTATTATTATTTTTTTTCCCAAGGAACTTTATTCCTCTCTAGCTCACTGGTATTTTGATTTTTTCAAATGGGCTTACACAATCCGAGAATCTCTAGTAACTAAAATGATAAATCTAGAGTCACCTATGGATTCCAAAGTACTAAACTAGTGTGATGAATCATAATTATGTATGTAATAGATTCTCCCCTTCCGGAATTTTTGTCAAATGTGAGTGAAGATAAAAACTAACCAGTGCAAGTCTAGAACATTCATTAAATCAACTAAAATAAATTACCAAAAGATAAATGAAGTTAAGCTATCTATGGAAGCAATTCGTGAAAAGATTCTAAAATATATTACAGAGGTATCTTGAAGATGGCAAAAACTAAGAGTTGAAAGGAAACTAAACACTCTATGTTTGAACAAATGAATGCACACTAAAACTAAACTAAAAATGTCAAGAAGAATACAACTGCTGAAAGAAAGATATATCAAAATATAGGGCCCCCCCAAACTAAAGCAAAAGAAATACCTCTAATATGGCAGATGAGGTGGGAAGTCTGGTAGTCTTGGCATGTCAGGTTCCTGGAAAAATTTGGTGCTCAACTGTTGATGCCACATGTACATGTGGTCTACCTGGGAACTTGTGGATGCACCAGCGGCTTTGTGCTCCTCCTCCTTGGACCACTGTGAACGGGCGTCCCTCATGAACTGTCGAACCTCCTGACGATAAGCGGCCTCCTCCTGAAAGTAATGTTGTGTGTGGCCGTAAAACTCCTCGGCCTGCTAAAAGAGATCAGGGAGGCCCTGGAGCTCTGCCTAAGTGTAGGTCCTATGCTCCTCCCATAGCTATCCCTGTGTCTGCTACTCGACGTAAATAATGGTTTATAAGGACACTCATAAATGTCCTTATAGTATATTTTTAGTGACACTAACGTTTTAGTGACATCACTAAAAAAAGCCCTATAAAAAGATGTCGTCTTAGACCTGATTCGCTTTCATGAAATTTTATAATATCATTATACAATATAAATACTAACATCAAAAGTGTCTTAATATAGATATATAATGACACGCTAAAATATCAGAAAAAGTCATATTTTAAAGACATCTATATGTGTCTTATTATCATCGTAATAAGGACATCTACGTGTGTCTTATTATCATTGTAATAAGGACAAAACTAAATGTCACCTAACCTTATTTATTTGACATTTATAAATGTCTTATATTTTTTTATAAGGACAATAAAAATTATCAGTTAAGATAATTTATAAGATCATTTTAAAATATCACCTTAGTTAATCTATAATGATATTTATTAATGTCATTATAATAATTTATAAATACATTAAAATGATCCCTAATGTAAGCATGAATTCAATATTTATACATTATCACAATTCATCCCTTATTCAAAATATAAAAAATTATATAATGCAATTTAAAATGATAATAGAAAATCTAAATTCATTCCATAATCATTGAGTCAAAGTTACAAATGTCTTGATGAGTCTTTTACATCCAAAACTAACTATACACTGTACTCAAAATATTAAATTTTAGAACTAACAAAGTCTTATAAAAAAAACTCAACTAGACAAACTATCTTCAACCATAATATTGATTCATAAAAATTCAGGTATCTGTCACCTACAAATACAATGGATATATTTGTATTAGTACTGAAATAAAATAATAAACAATCAAAGTTAATAGAAATAATGATAAAGATTAGATATCATACCAAATAGGAAAATGCAAAGTATCATTCCATATACTTGTTTAATGCATCAAGAAGATTCCTAGGATCAGTGAAACCATCCTGCAAGTATTCTGCAATAGCATTAATATTATGAAGAACCATAAATAAATAGAAAAACTATGGTGAAGAGTTCACTCAAAGAAGAAATGTACATAGGTGAATAAACATTCTCTTCTATTGTATGAAACTCAACAACAAATCATCATATACTTTAGAAAGCAATGGGAAAATAGACTTGCTTTGTATAATAGACAATCGATGCATTCTGATATGAGAAACAACATCAAGACCTGTGCAACAGCTATCCAGGTTGGCTAAAGACAAACTGTGTAAAAGTCTTTGCACATAACCACACATACAAACTAGAAGTGTGGGTACCAAATTAGGCACCTTCTTCTTACATATGGAAAAACCATATTGTATCATACTCTAGGAAACATTGTGATTTCAATTAAAATGGTAAACTTGCATGATTTATTTTTTATTTATATAACTTCCAATCAATTGACTTCAATATGTAGAAAATCCAAGTAAAACACAGCGTAAAATCCTTAGCATAAGTCAAAGATTATTTAAATCAATGACATAATAATCGAAGTGTATAAATAAAACAACTAGATATTGAAGACAGTTCAATGCCTAAGACATGCTAAACAAGCGAACTCAATTGAGGGATTTATGAATTAGAAAGGCCCAAATTGTTGCACATGAAAAGTAATGATATTGTGAAGCAAATGCTACTAAGCACAGTAATTTTTATCGCAGTTGATGCTTTATGGAAGTTCAGGTGCAAGTACAGATAAGAGCATCTTGAGGTTTAACCTTAACAAGTTAACATCTAAGCTAATTGAACACTTAATGCAGGCTCCTGATATTGATTCTAAAATTTACAGTACTCAAAGCTCACTCACATTTACAGTACAGTCTTCTTCCTAATGAATTCACAACACAAAATGAGAGTTTAAAAAGGTCCATTAAGCAAGATTGACCATAGAAAAAGTTAAATGTTGGTGTTTTCACCTGTGCTTTTGCCTAATCCCATCATTGGTCATGAACTTTCTGCAATCCCTTTATAAAAGTTATCAAATCTCTACTGGCTCACAAATAAGCTATCCTTACACCACTAAAAACATGTGCAACCCATGTTCATCTCCTCTCCATCTTCTTAGAACCTCATCCAAGCAGCAGTTTTCATACAGAATTCATTTTAATGCGTCAGTTCAACCAGCTAGAAGATTTTCATAAATATAAAGAAAAATAAACAATTGATACAATTCAAACTCCTAAAACCATAAGTTGGCATTCCAACTTTCAGGAGTTGCACATTAGCACATCCTTTGGAAATATAAAGGTGAGGAAGAAACAACAAAAGGATCATGATACACGTAAGTAACAAAGAATCGAAAAAGTTAGCAAAAGCATCAAAGTACTTCCAATTTCTCTAATCAAAAATGGACTAGGTTGCAAAATCTCAGTATCATAAAGAAGATAATTAGGTGCACCTTTGCGTCACCCTTCTTTTTTCAAGAAGCTGGTTCAATACATCGACACACTCTTGGAACCACCGATTTTGGAATAAGAAAGCAGCGTCCTTGGCCAGCTCTTCGACATCGAAGAAATTCCCTTCGTTGTTTGCAGGCTCATTCCTGCTCCCGGCCAAGGCCGATGCTACCGAGGAAGAATCTGACAAATCCTTGGCCTCCATTCTTCATATCAGAGACGTCCGATCATATCCAGAACAGCAAGCCACGCAAATAAGAAGGGAAAAGTGGCGTTATGGGAAGGAGGAATCGAAGGAGAGGGATGATCCAGTTGCAAACTAGGGTGGGGCATGAGCAAGGGTTTCAGTGGCAATTGTGAGGTTTTGAAGAGGGGCAGAAAACTAGGGTTAGGGTTCCAAGTGGAGGAGAGATGGACAAGAGTAGAAGAACAAAAATATATATAACTGTCACATTAGCGGCCCCCACCGTTGCCCCTATGTATGGAAGGAGGTAAATTAGGTCCCAGGTGGACAAGAGAAGAAGAAGATTTGAAAGACAGTGGAAGAGTGGAGTTCGGAGATCTTTGTCGCTTCCTCCACCGGGGAGAGAGATTGCCATGGGCGGAGAGAGAAGAGCTGAGAATAAGTCAGCGACTATATACAAAATAGCGAGGGAGATGTCGAGATGCAAAGGAACAGGAGAGAGGATGAAGATGATGGACGAGGAAGCGGTCATGATCGGGTCGAGAGAAAGGAGTAGTATATTTTTTTAGAGTGTCAGATCATCCAAATCGTATATACTAAATATATATATATATTCATAAAGAACACTTCTTATAAAACGTTATCTTTTACTAATAAAAAAAATCAAAGAAAATGTCATTTAAAAACCGTTGTCTTTGACTAAAGAAATCTTAATACACAACAATTTTACAAAAAGTATTGTTCTTTGATACTTTAAAAAAACGATAACGTTTTACACTAAAAATGTTGTTAAATGAAAAACAACAACATTTTTCATAAAAAGTGACATCTTTTAAGTGATGTCTATTACTTTTTTTTTATTGTAATGCATATGTATCTAATAGTGATCTTTGCTTACTGTTAACAAAAATACATTTCATATTTATTTAAAATTATAATAACACAATAAATATAAAAATTAATAATATTTCAATGAAATGTTAAAATTATACAAGATGATAAGGTCAAATTATCATTCCTCCAAGTGTATCATCAAACGTCTATAAAAGATCATAAGGTCTAATTAAACTCTCTTTTGGATCTAAGACAATTTGTATTTGTACTTCACACCAATTTGGTTCTAATGTTTGTCCCTCTACTATAGTATTTGGATCCATACTATGGAGCACTCCTTTTTCCATAATATTTGTTAAATCAAAAAACTTTTAATCAAAACAGAACATCCAATCTACAAAAAAAAAAAGTCAAAAAGAGATAAAAGATTGAAGATGTGTGAAACATATAGTAAAAAAAAACAAACATTATCTATAAAGATGGATGACGAGAGACATAAATTTGTGGATTACTACTTAATGATGCAAGTTGATTACTATTGCTGATTTGATTGATTAGAAATCTTTGCTTCTAACATTTCAAGCCCTTGTATTTTAATTTGTTCATCCATTTTTTCTAATTTTGTTTGTTGTTCCATCACTAATCGATTGTACGTGCCACGAATAGAAACTTCTCCCCATAAATCAGATGGAATAACACCATCACCAAGCATACGTACTTGACCAGATCTATCTAGTCCCATGATTTGAGCAAATATATCACTATCTGGTCCCATGATTTGAACAAATATATCATTTTGACTCACTAGATCATTAGAATGAATCCATAGAGAATGAGTCAATGATAAATTTGAGGTGGCCCGAAGAACTGAATGAATCCATGATTTATCACTGGATCATGATAATTTAGTGGTGGCCTGGACTTCTGACAACCTTACTATGATATTGTATTACAATGTCATGCATTCCTAATATATCATATTACTCCTGTGTGTTTTGGATTCATATTATCAACTGCACAACAATGCCTATATGATCAAGATGCTAATTATATCCTTCAAAAACTAGTTTAATGGTTTTAATTTGCAATTGAGTTATCAAATGGTACTTTTATGAATTACAATGTCCTTGCACAAAGAGGAAAAAGCATTCAAGGAGGCATGCATTATTTTACATTCCAACAATTAAAATCTAATTTGTTAAAATAGGTGAATCATTAATTTCTTTCTTCAATTTTAGTTTTTTCATGCACCATGCTTCTAACTTGCTGCTGTAATGTGTGAAAATTTAGATTATTAATTCAGTTCACAGGTACCAAATAATCAAACATGTTAAAAAAAAATCAATTTTTTATATTTAAACAAGATGCTGACAAATAGAGTAAGTTCAAAAACTTTGCTAGAAGCAAAGCCAAAAAGGACTAGATAATCTAAATCATGTCATATTTTCAACATCCATAAAACAAAAAAAAATGGAAAAGGAAACTTTACCTGAAGTAAGATTTTTAACTGCTACAGTGGAGAAACAGCAGTCGTTGATCTGCAAAATTTTGCTATCAGATAACAATGTTGGTGCAATCGGCCTAGGTCACGATTGACCGGACTCGAGTTTGACTCGAGTGATGTTTTGATATTTGACATAGAGAGTTGACATTGATGTTTGACATTGATGTCTAATAATATTTTGAGGAGATTGTTAGAACAATCAACCCGGGTCATGATTGACCATACTCGAGTTTGACTCGAGGGAGACTGATGGTTGACTAGGGTTGACCATGTAATTATTGGAAAGTCCAAGCATGGGTCTTGGCATGGAAAGTACAACATGGGTTGGCAAGGGAAAGTCCAAGCTTGAGTCTTGGCATTTAAGAAGTTCAAGGGGTTTGATATTGGCAGCGTAAAGTCCAAGCGGGAGTCTTGGCAGCATAAGTCCAATGGTTGGCGGCGTAAAGTCCAAGCGGAGTCTTGGCAGCATAAGTCCAATGTACCTTGGCAGTGTAGACACTGTTAGCATGAGATAGCCAATGAAAGCATCTGAAGGCTAGTACAATGGATGAACAAGTCATGGATGACTTGCAGGGATCCGAGAGGCGTGAGGCTGACGGAGATGGCTAGAAGGCTTAGGTCTAGGCTAAGGGTGGTCTAGCAAGTATGGGGGAACCATACTTGGGTTAAAACCTCATGTTTGAGGTGTGCCAGGCGACTGGTGCCATGTGGCAGTCGACTGGTGTGAGTCAACTAGGGTTTGACTACGGGAATTGACCCAGCAGTCGACTGCTAGAGGTGGGCAGTCAACTAATTGGTCGAGCAGTTGACTGACCTTGTGATCAGTCGACTGGTGCTCGGTTTTTCGAGCACATAATGGAGTCTGACTCGACTACTGGGGTTAACAGTCAAGTGGAGGATCAATCAGTCGACTGATGGTCATGATCAGTCGACTGATGATGGATCTGTTGTATCTTTCCAGTGTGGATCTAGCTGTTGTCTCACAACAACAGTGGCATCAGTCGACTGATAGTCCCGAGCAGTCGACTGATCGGCGATTTCTAGCCTAGGTTACAGGTTTAAATGGAGCTCGTGGAGGAGGAAATTGTTGGTGCAATCGGCCCAGGTCACGATTGACCAGGACTCGAGCTTGACTCGAGAGATGTTTTGATGTTCGACAAAAACATATGACAATGTGATTGTCATGGGAAAGTCCAAGTCATGGATACTTGGCATGGAAAGTCCAAGTGGGACACTTGGCATTTGGGAAAGTCCAAGTCTTGAGTACTTGGCACAAGGGAAGTCCAAGCATGGGTCTTGGCATGGAAATTCCAACATGGGTTGGCAAGGGAAAGTCCAAGCTTGAGTCTTGGCATTTGAAAAGTCTAAAGGGTTTGATATTGACGGCGTAAAGTCCAAGGGTGGAGTCTTGGTAGCATAAGTCCAATGGTTGGCGGCGTAAAGTCCAAGCAGAGTCTTGGCGACGTAAGTCCAATGTGCCTTGGCGGTGTAGACACCGTTAGCATGACATAGCCGATGGAAGCATATGAAGGCTAGCACGATGGATGAACAAGTCATGGATGACTTGGAGGGATCTGAGAGGCGTGAGGCTGATGGAGGTGGCTAGAAGGCTTAGGTCTAGGCTAAGGGTGGTCTAGCAAGTATGGGGGAACCATACTTGGGCTAAAACCTCATGTTTGAGGTGTGCCAGTCGACTGGTGCCATGTGGCAACCGACTGGTCAGAGTCAACTAGGGTTTGACTGCGGGATTTGGCCTAGTAGTTGACTACCAGAGGAGGCGATCGGGATTGGTCGACGGTCGGTGATCTTGTGATCGATCGGCGGTCAGCGATCTTGTGATCGATCGTGGTGCTCAAGAAATCGATCACAGAATGGAGTCTCACTCGACTTCTACGGTCAGCAGTTGAGTGATGGCTTTATCAGTCGACTGATGGTCATAATCAGGAGACTGATGATGGATCCATTGGACTTTTCCAGTGTGGATCTAGCAGTTGTCTCACGACAATAGTGGCATCAGTCGACTGATGGTCCCGACCAGTCGACTGATCAAATTTTTCCAGCACAGGTTGAAGCTTTATAAGGAGCTCGTGGAGGAGGAAAAAGGAAGCAATTTTCTTGGGAAAATTGAAGGGGAGAATTGGTGCTTTCCAGTCCTTCAAGGCTTGTTCAAGGCAATTAAAGATCAAGCAAATCCAAAGAGCATTTGTAAAGTTTTCTTTGCATATATTGTTGTATTCTTGTTGTATTTGCTTGTCTTACTTTGTATTACTTAGTGTAATCTTTGTACGAGGTTTCTTCGCCTCCGACTTGTGTCGAGAAGAAGTATTTGTGATTAGTGATTGCATTTGCGTTGCTAGAGCTCGTTAGAGCTCAATCCGTGGAGTAGGAACCGTTCGGTTCCGAACCACGTTAAATATTTGTGTATTGGTGTGTTTGATTGTGTCTATTTCGTTATTTCTTTTATTATCATTATTCCGCTACGCTAACGAAAATTGTAGACTCGATCACGAACAAATTCCATCGACGAATGACAACAAGCTATTCACACCCCCTCCTCTAGCTTCCAATCGATCTCCTACAAATGGTATCAGAGCGAGGCCACTCTTCAAGGTTTAACAACTAAGGGAGCACGCTAGAGGGTGAAGATGGAAGTTCAAGAGCAACTAGGATGGGATATCAACATACCGATCTCTTACACCTTCTATGGACAAGAAGGGTTTAGATAATGGAATGCGAGAATTGAGGACTTCCTAATGATGAGGGACTTCGAAGAATGGTCCATTTTAATGGAGGGATATAGCTATCCAAGAGGACCAAAAGGTGGATTCCTCAAGAAAAAGAGATGGACCGAAGAGCAAGTCCAAGCCTTCGAGAAAAATGATAAGGTAATGAAGTTTTTAATTGATTTAATACCTAACAATATCTTGTGTATGTTAGGTAATTATGTAGATGCCAAGGAGATATGGAGCCAAGTGGCCAAGCTCCATGAAAGTTCATCACCGGTCCAAGAGGAAGGGACCGAAGAGGAAAATGCATCATCCTCACAAGGAAGTGAGGACTTGGAGATTGAGAGACCATCAACATCCAAGGAAGAAGAGGAAGTAGAATTGGAGGAAACCTCTGTTGGTGCAATCGGCCCAGGTTGACTCGAGTTTGACTCGAGCAGTACCTTGATAGTATTTTGATGATAGACAAAACTCATGACATGGGATTGTCATGGGAAAGTCCAAAGCATTGCGAAGCCGTGCGCTTGGTGCTTGGCATGGGAAAGTCCAAAGCATTGCGAAGTCGTGCGCTTGGTGCATTTGGGAAGTCTTGAGGACTTGGTTAGTTCACTAGGTTCGGGGTCCTTGAGTCAATGAAGGATGGCATTGCGAAGCCGTGCACTTGGTGCATCCGAGGGACCGCCGGACGGGGAGCGAATGGAGTGAGCCCAAGGGGAAGCATACTTCTAGGGTATGAGACACGAAGGATGGCGTTGCGAAGCCATGCGCTTGGCGCATCCGAGGGACGTAGGCCGAGGGAAGAGAGCTTCGGTGGGGAACTCCATGAGGGATAAGGTGAACTTGGCCAAGTGGCTAAGACTGAGTGTCGGAGGCTCAAACTTGATGTTTGAGGGTTTACCCGACGGTCGGATGCTCAAACAACTTGGTGTTTGAGGTTTTGCCCGACGTCAGTCGACTGGCATAGGTGTCGGTTCGACTGGTCCAAGTCGACTAGGGTTCGACTGGTGTAAGGCTAGGGTTTTGTGCTTGGCGATCATTGTCATGGGTGCGATCGGCCCGATGTCGGCTGATCGCGAGGATGCGATCGTGATGGGAGTGTCGCGAGCCGCAGAGCGCTCCGTGGCAAACTAGGCGATCGACTACTAGGTCACTCGATCTGATGGGCATCATCGTTGGAACACGATGTGGATCGGAGGTTTTGCAATGGTTTTTGTGAAGCTATTGGAAAGGAATTGTTGCTGCATTCCAGTCCTTCAAGAGCCAATCAAAGCAAGCAACAAGCAAAGCGATCAAAGCAATCGGTGAAAGTTTTCTTGTGTATTGTATTTGTGTATTTGCTTGTATTTCTATATTACATTGTAATTGTTTGTGAGAGGTTTCTCCACCTCCGACGTGTTGTCGAGAAGGAGTGTTATAGTTAGTGTCGTGCGCATAACTAGAGCTCGGTGAGCTCGCCCATGGAGTAGGAACCATTCGGTTCTGAACCACGTATATCTTGTGTTGTGTGATTGTGTATTGTTGTTAGTTTCATTATTATTGTTATTCTGCTGCGCTAACAACAATCGTAGACAAGCAACGCAACGAGAACGAGCGAATTACGACATCCAACGACAAAGGGCTATTCACCCCCCTCTAGCCGGCCGTCCCGATCTCCCTACAAGTGGTATCAGAGTCGAGGTCGCTCTTCAAGGACTAACCACCATGAGAGCACTACAAATGGCTGGCTTCATTCATCCACCGAAATTCGATGGAGATTTTGCTTGGTGGAAGAAACGGATGGAGGTATATCTCGAAACCGATTTTGATTATATGATTATTATAGAATATGGTTTTGAGATGCCTAGGGACAAACACAACAAGCCCATTGAAAAATCAAAGTGGACCCAAGACCAAATCAAGAACTTCAAGACAAATCTCGAGGTAATTAAATTGATTAGTGATTTGTTACCTAACACTATTTGGTCTAGATTGGGTGATTATAGGGATGCAAGGGAATTATGGGAGAAGATAATGAAATTTCAAGAAAGTTCCCAATCGACACAAGTAGAGGAGAATGCCGAAGAAGAATCACCATCCACTTTTGAAGATGTGGATGACTTGGTGGAGACCTCCACCTCTAGCGTTGAGGGGGAGGAAAGGATTTCAATTCCGGAGCAAGATCAAAATGAAGCTTCTACCTCCGGAAGAAGTGAAGAGGCCTCCACCAACTCTCTAGGTAACTCAAGTGTTGTTATTTTAAATAAAAATCACATAATATGCCTTGAGTGTAGGGAGAAAGGGCACTACAAGAGTAAATGCCCAAAATTAGCTAAGGAAAAGGCATCAACACCAAAAGTCAACCCAAAGTCAAAGGATGCCGATGTTCCCAAAATCAAGAGCAAAGAGCACATTGTGTGCTTCAAATGCAATCAAAAGGGACACTACCGAAGCCAATGCCCTAGGGGGAGGAAGAAAGGGCAAGAAGGTGCAACTCATGTAGGGGGTGCTCCTAAAGCTAACCCTAAGGTAAATTTATTTAATGCACCTTTAATTCCTAGAGTTAAAAAGCATGCTAAGAATTATTTTAGCTCTCTTGCTATTGTTAATGAAAAGCATGCTAGGAGAAACAATAAGGTTTATTACTTAGGTGCCAAGCATGTTCATATGACTAAAGACAAACCTAGGACTCATAATTCTAGAAATATCTTGCCTAGGGAGTCAATTAGGAGAGTAGAAGAAAATTTGGGTATTAATCCCAAAAAGTCTAGGCACATGCCTAAGAAGAAGAGGCCTTCCCAAAAACCTAATGAAAATTCAAAAATGGGAAAATTAGAGCTAGAGAACCAAGTCTTGAGGTCAAGACTTGAGAGAATGGAGAAAGCCCTTAGAATCATAGAAAATTCAATTCTAGGGTCTAATGCCCAAAAGTCAAGACCTAAGGTTCAAAAACGGTCTAAGGGCAAGGAAGGTTTGGGTCACAAACCTAAGCCCAAGAAGACTTATCATAATGTTCCATTTAATTATGGAACTATTTCTAGGTCTAGGAAAACCAAGGCTAATAGGGAAGTCATCCCTAAGACTAGTCATGGTGTGTGCTTAGTGGCTAAGGACTTAAGGAAAACCAAGAAAGCCACTAAGAAGGTCAATGGAGGAGTCACCTCTAGAGTTGACCCAAGTAAGACCCATTTGACTAAGGTTTCAAAGCCAAAAAGGGTCATTAGAAAGGTATCTAGGGAAGTTATCCCTAGGGAATACCTTGTTAACCCAAGGAGCTCCAATAGATATTGGGTTCCTAAGAGCGTGATTGATTCACGCTAAATGGGTTAGGGTGTGTCAACCCTAAGTGGATGGGTGGTTAACCTAGCCATTGTGAGTTGACACATTAGGGTGTGCCAATATGGTTTGAGAAGTTAAAAATGATTTAAATTGGCACAATTAAGTCATAGAAGTCATGGTGTGCCATTTTGGGTTTTTGGCACACTAGGGAGATGAATGGCATTAAGGCAAAATTGGTTTAATCTCTAGAAATGGCAAATTGATTTTAACACTTAGGTATTCTATACCTCAGTATATTTTAGTTGCCATGATTTGTTTTCCTTGCCATGTCATGACATCATCTTCATTCTTATCTATAAAAATGTCATGATCATGTTTAGATTTATATTTAGATGTCATGTATGCCTAGATCTCATTCACATGCCATGACATCATGATATTGGCATATGGTTTTACTTATATCATATCTATGCCATAATCATCATCATGCATAAATTAAAATGAAATTAAGGACTATGGCATGATTTGATGGGAATCAAATAATATTGCCTAGAAATATACATGAGAACATAAACAAAACAAAACCCACATCTCACAAAAATTTGACTTGTATGTGTTTTTACACATCTAGATATTGGTGAGATGTTTAGGAAAAAGAAAATAAAGGTTTGAAAAACATTTTGAAAAACCTTGGTGAAGCCTATCTTTTGATAGCTATCACCATTGAATGGGATGATACAAAGAGGGCTCTTTATTGAAGCTTTTCTTAAATTTTGGACTTTGTATCAATCTCCTAATTTAATGGGTAAAATAATTTTCCAATATTTTTCACCCATAGTGTTTATGATAAGTAATATACATACCAAATTTCAAGAATTTTAAACTTATGTATATTTACTTATGGATTTCGGAAATCCATTTCTGAAATGTCAAATCAAGAATGATCGTATCGACCGCATGGATGGCAATGATCGATGAGTGGCGTGATCGATTTGATTTCTGATCGCCAAGCTTAGTTGGTTAGGCCCATGTTCAGCTAGGTTAAGGTCCCCTAACCACTCCTAACCCTAGGATATGCTTGGGAGAGCATTAGAGAGGGTGGAAATCCATTGGATATGGATTAGGAGTTGGGTTGAGGGTGAGTATCAATTTTAAGGTGGATGAGAGTTCATTGTTGAACTTTGCCTTAATTTTGTTTTGGTTTAATGTTCCTATTGGCTTAGGGACTCTCCAAGGACATTGTTGGTGCAATGATCAAGGGGGAGAAAGCCTCTAGGGGGAGGTATCCATCATGGGAAGATGGATGTGTATTTCCTCATGGGAGGAAAATTGGGTTGCCTCTCTTTAAGTGATATGGGATCACTAGAAAGATTGTAGGCATGTGTTCTTCCAAGGGAGAGATTGTAAGATCTCATTGGGATATGAGACATTCATACCCTTGGGGAGGACCTTTTTGATGTAATGTCCAAAAGGGGGAGAAGTTACCAAGTTACCAATTAGGTTTGGAATTCTCATTTGGGATATGAGAATTGCCAATATGGGAGAATTGGTAGACTTGAGATGGTAGTTTTGTCAATCATCAAAAAGGGGGAGATTTTTGGTGCAATTGGCCCAGGTTGACTCGAGTTTGACTCGAGCAGTACCTTGATAGTATTTTGATGATAGACAAAACTCATGACATGGGATAGTCCAAAACATTGCGAAGCCGTGCGCTTGGTGCTTGGCATGGGAAAGTCCAAAGCATTGCGAAGCCGTGCGCTTGGTGCATTTGGGAAGTCATGAGGACTTGGTAAGTTCACTAGGCTCGGGGTCCTTGAGTCGGTGAAGGATGGCATTGCGAAGCTGTGCGCTTGGTGCATCCGAGGGACCGCCGGACGGGGAGCGAATGGAGTGAGCCCAAGGGGAAGCATACTTCTAGGGTATGAGACGCGAAGGATGGCGTTGCGAAGCCGTGCGCTTGGCGCATCCGAGGGACGTAGGCCGAGGGAAGAGAGCTTCTGTGGGGAACTCCATGAGGGATAAGGTGGACTTGGCCAAGTGGCTAAGACTGAGTGTCGAAGGCTCAAACTTGATGTTTGAGGGTTTACCCGACAGTCGGATGCTCAAACAACTTGGTGTTTGAGGTTTTGCCCGACGTCAATCAACTGGCATAGGTGCCGGTTCGACTGGGCCAAGTCGACTAGGGTTCGACTGGTGTAAGGCTAGGGTTTTGTGCTTGGCGCTGATCGCTGCATGGGCGACAGATCGATGTCGATCGCCGAGGGATGGCGATCGATGGGAGTGTCGCGAGCGAGAATGCTCCGTGAGCGATCGACTACTAGGTCACCAGTCGACTTATGGGCATCATCAGTCGATTGGTAGGTGATCCGTTGGAACTTGTCTGACGTGGATCTGGACGTTGTGAGACAACGGCTACAGGAGCAGTCGACTGGGGCCTTTTGGCAGTCGACTGCTAGGCACGAAAACATCTCGATGTAGGTTATAAAAGGAGCTCGAGATGGAGGTTTTTGCAATGGTTTTTGTGGAGCTATTGGAGGGGAATTGCTGCTGCATTCCAGTCCTTCAAGAGCCAATCAAAGCAAGCAACAAGCAAAGCGATCAAAGCAATCGGTGAAAGTTTTCTTGTGTATTGTATTTGTGTATTTGCTTGTATTTCTATATTACATTGTAATTGCTTGTGAGAGGTTTCTCCACCTCCGACGTGTTGTCGAGAAGGAGTGTTATAGTTAGTTCCGTGCGCATAACTAGAGCTCGGTGAGCTCGCCCGTGGAGTAGGAACCATTCGGTTCCGAACCACGTATATCTTGTGTTGTGTGATTGTGTATTGTTGTTAGTTTCATTATTATTGTTATTCCGCTGCGCTAACAACAATCGTAGACAAGCAACGCAACGAGAATGAGCGAATTATGACATCCAACGACAAAGGGCTATTCACCCCCCTCTAGCCGACCGTCCCGACCTCCCTACAACCTCCACCTCTAGGATTGAGGGGGAGGAGATTAGATCACCGGAGCAATACCAAGAAGAAGCTTCGACGTCCGGTCAAGATGAAGAAGCTAAAAATCCAATTTCGGACTCCATTGACTTAGGTAACTCAAACACCGTAATTCAAAATAAAAATAATATTATGTGTTCCCAAAGAAAGTCAAGAAGACTCCTCCGATTCCTAAGATCAAAGATGTCGGTGCCCAAAGTCAAAAGACCAAGGAGCATATCATATGCTTCAGGTGCAACTCGAAAGGGCATTACTGGAGTCAATGTCTAAAGGGAGAGAAAAAGAGAGCATCACAAGTAGGGGGAGCCTCTAAGGGAAACCCTAAGGTATATCTAAATAATGCTTTTTCTTTCAATTATAGGCAAAAGCATGCTAGAACTAATTTTAGCAATCTTGTTATTTATCATAAAGAGCATGCTAGGAATAACAAATATATTTGTTTAGGTGCCAAAAATGTTAATATTTCAAAGAAGGAGAAATTTGGGACTAATGTCCCTACAAATATTTTACCTAAGGAAACCATTAAGAAAATAGGAGAACATCTAGGTCTTAACCCTAAGTGGACCAGCCATATGCTTAGGAAAAACAATGACTAAAGATTAGATCAAAATTCAAAAATTTGGCAATTAGAAAGAAAAATCAAGGCTTGAGGTCAAGGCTTGAAAAGATAGAGAAGACCCTTGCAAAAATGCAAAATCAATTTCAAGGGTCAAGAGGTCAACATTTAGGGTCTAGAAGTCAAAGCCTAGGGTCAAATGGTCAAAAATCAAGACCTAGGAAACTAGATTCATCCAAGGGCAAACCTAAGCCCAAGAAAACCTATCACAATGTTCCATTTGATTATGGAACTAAACCTAGGAAGACCAAGGTTACTAGGGAAGTTATACCTAAGAGTAACCAAGGTTTGTGCCTAGTGGCTAGGGTTTCTAGGAAACCTAGGGTGGCCACTAAGAAGGTTGCAAGGGGAGTTACTGTTGGTGCAATCGGCCCAGGTCACGATTGACCAGGACTCGAGTTTGGCTCGAGTGATGTTTTGATGTGTTTTGATGTTTCGACAAAAACATATGACAATGTAATTGTCATGGTAAAGTCCAAGCATGGGTCTTGGCATGGAAAGTCCAAGTGGGACACTTGGCATTGGGAAAAGTCCAAGCATGGGTCTTGGCAATGTAAAGTCCAACATGGGTTGGCAAGGGAAAGTCCAAGCATGGTCTTGGCATTTGAGAAGTCCAAGCATGGTCTTGGCATGGAAAGTCCAACATGGGTTGGCATTTGAAATCCAAGGGATTTGATATTGGCGGCGTAAAGTCCAAGCGGTAGTCTTGGCAGCATAAGTCCAATGGTTGGCTGCGTAAAGTCCAAGCGGAGTCTTGGCGGCGTAAGTCCAATGTGCCTTGGCGGTGTAGACACCGTTAGCATGACATAGCCGACGGAAGCACCTGAAGGCTAGCGCGATGGATGAACAAGTCATGGATGACTTGGAGGGATCCGAGAGGCGTGAGGCTGATAGAGGTGACTAGAAGGCTTAGGTCTAGGCTAAGGGTGGTCTAGCAAGTATGGGGGAACCATACTTGAGTTAAAACCTCATGTTTGAGGTGTGCCAGTCGACTGGTGCCATGTGGCAGTCGACTGGACCGAGTCAACTAGGGTTTGATTTGCGGGTTATGGCCTAGCGATTGCCACATAGGTTGGCGATCGATGTGATAGCTCAGCGATCGGATCGTCGTCGATCGGTCGTGGTGCGAGAATTCGACCACGCATCGGAGTCGAGACTCGGATCGGTCGAGTGAGGACTCCATCGATCGATGGTCACAATCGGTGATGGTAGTTCCGTTGGACTTATCCAACGTGGAACTAGCCGTTGTATCACGACAACAAAGGGCATCACGATCGATGGTCACGATCACCGATTGATCGACTTTTCCAGTTGAAGCTATATATGGAGCTCGTGGTGGAAGAAAAAGGAATGGTTCTTTGAGGCGATTTGGGGCGAGTTGCTGCTGCAATTTAGGGTCTCCAAGTGCTACTCGATCAACCAAGTGATCAAGCATTCAAAGAGCATTTGTAAAGTATTTCCTTTACTTGTATTGCTTTGTATTTCACTATATTGCTTGTATTCATTTGATTATTGTTGTAATCATATTGTACGAGGTTTCTCCACCTCCGGATTGTTCCGAGAAGGAGTTATTTGATAGTGGTGTGTGATTGGCATCGCTAGGGCTCATTTGAGCCCGATCCGTGGAGTAGGAACCGTGCGGTTCCGAACCACGTTATATACTCATGTTAGCGTGTTGTGTTTTCATTATTGTTATTGTATTATCTATATTCCGCTGCGCTAACGAACTTGTAGACACAACCACGATTGAATTCCATTGACGCTAATCACCCCCCCTCTAGCGTTACAAAGGTCCTAACAAGTGGTATCAGAGCCCGGGGCTCTTCTACGGACTAACCGCCGAGAGTTGAAGAAGCTAGAGGGAAGAATATGGAATTTCAAGAAAAATTGGGTGACGACGTCAACATCCCACCTTCCTTCAACCGCGAACATTTCGCGTATTGGAAAGGTAGAATGCAATATTTTCTAATGACAAATATAGAAAATTGGCTTGCCGTGACTATAGGTTTTGATGCTCCGAGAGGAGAAAATGGCGAAATCCTCAAGATGAAGAGATGGACCGAGGAGCAACGGGAAAAATTCAAGACAACCGTTAAGGTAACAAAAATGCTAATTGATTTGATACCTAACAATATTTTGTCTAGATTAGGAAGCTATAGGGATGCCAAGGAATTGTGGAACAAGTTGATCAAGTTCCACGAAAATCCCGAATCGGTCCAAGAAGATTCGGAAGAGGAGGAGACCGCAGAAGAGCTCATCCTCAAGTGAAAGTGAGGAATCGGGAGGAAGTGAGAGTCAACTTCCGGATCGGAGAGGAAATAGAAGAAGAGGAGAGACCATCCTCGATCAGAGCAACCTCAAGAAGAGCCTTCAACATCCGGTCAAGATGAAGAAGCTCAAAGTCCAATTCAGTCTCCACCACCATCGTAACTCAAACACCTCAATTCAAAATAAAAATAATATAATGTGTTTTGAGTGTAGGGAGTATGGGCATTATAAGAGCAAATGCCCAAAGAGGATCAAGAAAGCTCCTCCGCACCTAAAAGTCAAGAAAAGTCAAAGGATGCGGTTCCCAAGTCAAAGAGCAAGGAGCACGTGGTGTGCTTCAAGTGTCGACAACCGGGACATTTCCGAGTCAATGCCCAAGGAAAGAAGAAAGGGCAAGAAGGAGCAACACGTGTAGGGGAGCCTCTAAGGCAAACCCTAAGGTAAAATTTGTTAATGCACCTTCAATTTCTAGGCAAAAGCATGCTTTTAATTCTCTTGCTATTTATCATAAAGAGCATGCTAGAAATAACAAACATATTTGTTTAGGAGCTAAGAAGGTACACCTTAATAATAAGGAGAAATTTGGGACTAATGTCCTAGAAAAACCATACCTAGGGAATCTATTAAGAAAATACAAGAACATCTAGGTATTAACCTAAATGGACTAGGCATATGCCTAAGAAGTCCAATGCCCAAGATTTAAATCAAAATTCTAAAATTGGGCAATTAGAATTAGAGAACCAAGCCTTGAGGTCAAGGCTTGAGAGTGGAAAAGACCCTAAACAAGATACAAAATCAATTTCAAGGGTCTAATTGTCAAACTTTAGGTCAAGAAGTCAAAGTCAACATCTAGGACCTAAGAGTCAAAAGTCAACCAAGGGCAAGAAGGTTTGGGTCACAAACCTAAGCCTAAGGTGGCTTACCATAGTGTTCCATTTGACTATGGAACACTAACAAGGTCTAGGAAAATCAAGGTCAATAGGGAAGTCATCCCTAGAGTTGACCATGGTGTGTGCCTAGTGGCTAAGGTTTCGAAGAAACCTAAGGTGGCCACTAAGAAGGTTGTTAGGGAGGCAATCCCTAAAGTTAACCTAGGCAAGACCAAAATGACCAAGGCTAACAAGCCTAGGAGGTCATTAGGAAGGTATCTAGGAGGTTATCCTAAGGAATACCTAATTAACCCTAGGAGCTCAAATAGGTTTTGGGTTCCTAAGAGCGTGATTGATTCACGCTAGATGGGTTTAGGGTGTGCCAACCTTGATTGGATGGGTAGTTAACTCAACCATAATAAAGGTGGCACTTTAAGGTTACTTTTAAGGTTATGATTACTTTGGAAATATCCTTGAGTTTTAATTTCAAAGAATTTTAGGTTGTGTCAATATATATCTTGAAAACATGAAAATCAATAAAATTGACACTATCTAGATTTAGAGGTCATAGTGTGTACTTTTGATTATTGGCACACTTGGGAAGGTCATGTATCAAGAAATGTGTGGTTAAGATGTAAAGGTAATATCTAGAGTGATACTCAAGTGCCACACAACTTGATGTCTTGTATTCACCATGCTTCATATGTTTTACCATATGTTTGCATGAAATGAATGTCTAGGATAGATTACATCTCACAAAACAAGTCTTTTACCTTGATTGTGTATTTCAACACTTAGAAAGGGTGAGATGTTAGGTTTTGGAAATCGTTGAATGTTAATGTTTGCAAAAATGAAATAAAACATTAAAATACATGAACAAATACATAAATAAAAGTATAACATCAATACATTCAAGATACAAGATCTAACGTGATAAAATGGAACAATTAAGATGATAAAATCGAGATTTTGATTTTGAAGCCGAAATCGGACATCGATCGGCGATCTGATTATCGATCGAGTGATAACAAACCGCGATACGATCGACCATCGATCAGTGCTAGCTCCATGACTCGGGATCGACCATCGATCGGTGATGTGGTCCATCGATGTCGGTGATGGTGCTTCACCGGAAGGCCATCGATCGAGTGCTCGGCGAGCGATCGAGTGATATGCACATCGATCGGTGATGAGCAACATCGATCGGCCCGATGCTCGTCGCGTTACTGAAGGTTCAGCGATCATTGCCGGATCGGATCGATCATTGCCGCTCGGTAAACCCGGTGTTAAACCGCTATCGATCGGTGATGCTCCACATCGATCGGCCAATCGTGTTTTAAAAGCGCGAACCGCTAGGGTTCGGCATTTCCGACAGCTCTTCCTCCTTCAATCTCCGATCGCTGTCTCCTTCTCAGACCGGCTCTTCGTGTGTCAATCTTCCAAAGTCCTAGGTTTGATAAGCATGTCTCACCCCTTCCTTTGTTTTTGACCTATCTTGGAGCACTAGTTCAAGGGATTTAGGGTGTATTGTCTTTGTTCCGTTTAGGGTTCCGTGTGAAGCTTCCTCGACTTTTCCTGGCGATCCTCAGAATCTTGAGTCTTCCTCCGACACAAACATGGCGCCTAAGTAACGATTCTTCTTTCCGAGCCCTAATTTTCATTTCCATTACAATGTAGGTTTATCTAATCGCGTATTGTTGCCATTGCATTGCATATCATCACATTACATTCATAATAGGAGGCCCGTAGGAATGATCCATCCGAGAGTGAATCTCGGTTGTACCAACCTATGTTGGTTAGGTACATAGATAGGAATTTTTCGATAGGCATTGTAGTGTAGCGTCATGGAACTCATTGCATACTACAATTTGATGAAGATTGTCTTGTGCGCATCCAATCAATGATGACCTTATTAAGGAATTCTATCAAAACCTTAAAAGGTAGATGGCACCTACATACACTACTCGCGTTGCAAACGCGATTTGAGTTCACTCTGCAATCTGCAGGAGTTTCTCAGTGTAGGCCGTCAAATGATTTATCTTCTACCCTACCATGGACTTTCCCCTACAGCCTTTTGCCCATATCACTATGGAGTCCATGCATGGCGCATTTTGGTTATCCACGTCCATCCCAAAACCTATTTTCTATCAGCAGTTATGCACTTTTTGACAATGTCCTTTATAAGGTCATTGTTGGGTGTTTTCTGCCATTATCACTCAAAGTGCAGCTAAGATTCGGCCTCCCCATCTCTTTCTTCTATATGCCATGCGTCTTGATTAGACATAAACTTTGCATTGAACATCTTCCATTGCATTGTGCACTTCACTTCCCTGTACAAGGAAAGTGCATATGCCATTGGACATATCATCACGGCATGGCTCGATTCGTAGGCATTAACATCCATAGGGCACTCTGCGGCGGCTATCGGAAGTGTCTGTGTATATCGATTCGTAACTTCTCGCCGCGGCTTACGGATGGGCGTTGGGCGAGATGGAGTTGGCGCCCGACCACCCGAAGCGCCTGAGCGGCCTCCTCCGCCGCGAGATGCAGATGAGAGGCAGCGAGGATCACGGACACCTCGATGAGATGACGAATCTTGCGCGAACATCGGTCCATCGATTCGTCGTGGCGGTGATCGGTTGAGAGTATCGTGATCGGTTGACTCGGTATGAGAGTTATTGGCGAGCGAGCGGCTTTGGCACACGTCTCGATAGGATGGAGAGAGTCGAGGGCGCATAGGCGACATCAGCGATATGCTAGAGATGATGCGGGCACGGACTCGAGTCGAACCTCCATCGCCACCTCTGCGGACGATTAGAGGATATTGTTTTTATGGTTGTCAATGTTTGTAGTAAGATTGAGCTTAGCCAATCTTCTTTTTGATTATAAAGACAAATTTAAGTTTAAATGAAATCCTTATTTAAAAATCTTGTGTGTATGAATGAATATTTGTATAATTGTATTGCTACCATATGCCATGTCATGACATCATGTTTATTCTTAATCATTTTATATGTCATGATTATGCTTTAGAATTAAGGATAAATGTCATGTGTCTTTTAGATCTCATCTTATGCCATGACATCATGATCATTGGCCACGTTTTAATAATACTATTATTTATGCCATGATCATACATTCATGCATTAACTTGATTAAAATTGATTTAAGGACTATGGCATGACTTGGAGTCCCAGTTATAAGGGAATCAAGTAGAGTTGCTTTAGAAAATGCATAAAACTCTAGATTAGGGAGAACAAAACCCACATCTCACATCTAATTGACATGTATGAGTATGTATACACCCTAAATACATGTGAGATGCTAGGATAATAGGTTAGGTTCAAGGTGCATCGGTAGTGCATCTAGATGAACTCAAACTTATTTTAATTATCACCAAAAATCATAAGGAAAGCTAATATACAAGCTATGTATATTTAGCCAATAAATTATTGTCCAAGATAAGGTTTGAAAACATTTTAAAATCATTTTGAAAAACCTTGGTGAAGTCTATCTTTCGATAGCAATCACCATTGATGAAGTTGATACAAAGTAGGGCCAAAACATTGTAAATTTCAATGTTCTTGAACTTTGTACCAATGTCACTATTTAATGGGTAAAATAATTTTCAAACATTTTCACCCATTGTATTGGTCATAAGTATTATCATGTATCAAATTTCGTGATTTTTCGATAAACGTATAATTATTTATGATTTTGAAATTCATTTCGATAACAAAATCGGATTTTAAGTTATCGATCGATCAGCTCTGGGTGGCGATCGTGATGTATCATTGTTATCGACAGAGTCGACTGCCAAGGCTGATTTTGGGTTGACAAGGTTTGTTTAACCCGAATTCAGCTACGGTAAAGGTCCCTAACCACTCTAACCCTAGGATATGCTTTGGGAAGCATTATGAAGGATGAAAATTCATTGGATATGGATTTGGAGAGGTGTTAGGTCAAAGTATCAAATTGAGGTGGTGGAAAGTTCAATGTTGAATTTCCAACCTTAATTTTGATGATTTAGAGTTCCTATTGGCTTAGGGACTCCCAAGGACATTGTTGGTGCAATGGTCAAGGGGAGCAAACCTTTAGGGAGGTATCCATCTTGGGATGATGGATGTGTTTTTCTCCTTGAAAAGGAGAAGTTATGGGAATGTATCATCAATTGGCAAATTGATGAGTTTTGATACCCAATTTGGAAATTGGGAAAGTGAATAGGATTGCCTCTCTTGAGTGATATGGGACTTATCACTAGGAAGATTGGTAGGCATCCTAGGTATTTTGGATCAAGGGGAGATTGTAAGATCTCATTGGGACATGAGACATTGACCTCCTTGGAGAGATAACCTTTGCTATTTGTCAAAAAGGGAGAATGTTTGGAGAATGTTTGGGGAAAACATTTTGAAAATGTTTTAAGATTACCAATTTGGGATAATTGGTAAGGGAATTGAGTTAGTGTTCTAACTCAATGTTTTGTGTGGTTTTGTCAAACATCGGGGAGATTGTTGGTGCAATCGGCCCAGGTCACGATTGACCAGGACTCGAGTTTGACTCGAGTGATGTTTTGATGTTTCGACAAAAACATATGACAATGTAATTGTCATGGTAAAGTCCAAGCATGGGTCTTGGCATGGAAAGTCCAAGTGGGACACTTGGCATTGGGAAAAGTCCAAGCATGGGTCTTGGCAATGTAAAGTCCAACATGGGTTGGCAAGGGAAAGTCCAAGCATGGTCTTGGCATTTGAGAAGTCAAGCATGGTCTTGGCATGGAAAGTCAACATGGGTTGGCATTTGAAGTCAAGGATTTGATATTGGCGTAAAGTCCAGCGGTAGTCTTGGCGAGATAAGTCCAATGGTTAGGTGCGTAAAGTCCAAGCGAGTCTTGGCGGCGTAAGTCCAATGTGCCTTGGCGGTGTAGACACCATTAGCATGACATAGCCGACGGAAGCACACGAAGGCTAAGCGCGATGGATGAACAAGTCATGGATGACTTGGAGGATCGAGGCGTGAGGTGATGGAGGTGACTAGAAGGCTTAGGTCTAGGCTAAGGGTGGTCTAGCAAGTATGGGAACCATACTTGAGTTAAAACCTCATGTTTGAGGTGTGCGGTCATTGGTGCCATGTGGCGATCGGTGGACCGTCAACTAGGGTTTGATGCGGGTTATGGCCTAGCGATCATTGCCATAGGTTGGCGATCGGTGATAGCTCAGCGATCGATCGTCGATCGATCGGGGTGCTCGAGAATTCGGCCCGCGAGAATGGAGTCGAGACTCATTGGTCGAGTGAGGACTCCATCGGTCGATCGATGGTCTGTCGATCGGTGATGGTGGTCCGTTGGACTTATCCAGCGTGGAACTAGCCGTTGTCTCACGACAACGATGGCATCGATCGGTGATGGTCGCGATCGATCATTGATCGACTTTTTCGGCAGAGTTGAAGCTATATATGGAGCTCGTGGTGGAATAAAAAGGAATGGTTCTTTGAGGCGATTTGGGGCGAGTTCTTTGCGCAATTCGAGGTCTCCAAGTGCTACTCGATCAACCAAGTGATCAAGCATTCAAAGAGCATTTGTAAAGTGTTTTTTTTACTTGTATTGCTTTGTATTTCACTATATTTCTTGTATTCATTTGATTATTGTTGTAATCATATTGTACGAGGTTTCTCCACCTCCGGATTGTTCCGAGAAGGAGTTATTTGATAGTGGTGTGTGATTGACATCGCTAGGGCTCATTTGAGCCCGATCCGTGGAGTAGGAACCGTGCGGTTCCGAACCACGTTATATACTCGTGTTAGCGTGTTGTGTTTTCATTATTGTTATTGTATTATCTATATTCCGCTGCGCTAACGAACTTGTAGACACAACCACGATTGAATTCCATTGACGCTAATCACCCCCCCTCTAGCGTTACAAAGGTCCTAACAGTTACCCCTAGAGTCAACCTAGGTAAGACCCAAATGACCAAGGCTACCAAACCTAGGAGGGTCATTAGGAAGGTATCTAGGGAGGTTATCCCTAAGGAATACCTAATTAACCCTAGGAGCTCAAATAGGTTTTGGGTTCCTAAGAGTGTGATTGATTCATGCTAGATGGGTTTAGGGTGTGCCAACCTTGATTGGATGGGTAGTTAACTCAACCATAATAAAGGTGACACTTTAGGTAATTTTTAAGGTTATGGGTACCTTGAAAATAGAGTTGATATTATAATCCTAAAAGATTTTAGGATGTGCCAATGTATTTTTGGGATTATGAAAAATCAATTGAATTGACACAATTTAGGATTAGAGGTTATAGTGTGCCATTTTGGGTTTTTGGCACACTAGGGAGAAAAGTAATAATATGGTAAAATATATTTAATTATATAAAATGGAAATTAATATTAAAATTTAGGTATTATTATACCTATACTTTTTATATGTCATGCTTTGTTTGTCATATAACATGCCATGACATCATGTTTATTTATATCATTTATATGTCATGATCATGTTTAGGATTAAGGATTAAATGTCATGTGTTTTAGATTTAATCATATGTCATGACATCATGATCTTTGGCCATGTTTAATTATTGCTATCATTATGCCATGATCATTTCATGCATCTAATTTGACTAAAATTGATTTAAAGACAATGGCATGACTTGGAGTCTCATTTATAAGGAAATCAAGTAGGGTTGCCTTAGAAAAATGCATGAAACCCTAGATTAAATGAACCAAAACCCACATCTCACATTAAATTGACATGTATGTGTATGTTATATACCCTAGATATATGTGAGATGCAAGGATATGAGTTAAGTTCAAGGTTCATAGTTCTTGCATCTAGATGAACTAAAACTCATCTAAAATCATTGATGGATCATTGGGAAAGCTTGTGTACAAGTCATGTACATTGAGCCCAAGGAATATGATCCAAAATAAGGTTTTGAAAATATTTTAAAATTATTTTGAAAAACCTTGGTGAAGTCTATCTTTTGATAGCAATCACCATTGATGAGATTGATACAAAGTGAGCCAAAACATAGAAGTTTTCTTCACTTTTGAATTTTGTATCAATTTCAATATTTTATGGGTAAAATAATTTTCAAATATTTTTCACTCATTGTATTGACTATAAGTAATATACGTATGAATATTCACGATTTTTTGATATACGTAGAATTACTTATGATTTTTTGAAATTTGACTCTGATAATTGAAATTCGGAAATTTCAGTTATCAGTCGACTGCCCTGGGTGGCAGTCGACTGATGTGAGTGGCAGTCGACTGGTAACTGACGGAGTCGACTGCCAATGCTGATTTCGAGAAAACAAGGTATGTTTAGCCCGTGTTCAGCTGCGGTTAAGGTTCCTAACCACTTCTAACCTTAGGATTTGCTTTGGGAAGCATTATAAAGAGTGAAAATCCAATGGATATGGATTTGGAGAGGTGTTAGGGTAATGTATCAAATTTAAGGTGGGGAGAGTTCATGTTTAAATTTTTAACCTTATTTTTGATGATTTAGAGTTCCTATTGGCTTAGGGACTTCCCAAGGACATTGTTGGTGCAATGGTCAAGGGGGAACAAGCCTTTAGGGGGAGGTATCCATCTTGGGATGATGGATGTGTTTTCTTCTTGAAGGGGAGAAGGACATCAATTGGGAAAATTGATGGGATTTTGAGAGACCCAATTTGGAAATTGGGAGAGTGAATAGGATTGCCTCTCTTGAGTAATATGGGACTTATCACTAGGAAGATGGTAGGCATCCTAGGTATTTTTGGATCAAAGGGGAGATTGTAAGATCTTATTGGGACATGAGACATTGACCTCCTTGGAGAGATAACCTTTTTGATGTATGTCAAAAAGGGGGAGAAGGTAAAATTATCAATTTAGGATAATTGGTAAGGGATTTGAGTTAGTGTTCTAACTCAATGGTTTGTTTGGTTTTTGTCGAACATAAAAAAGGGGGAGATTGTTGGTGCAATCGGCCCAGGTCACGATTGACCAGAACTCGATCTTGACTTGAGAGATGTTTTGATGTTCAACAAAAACATATGACAATGTGATTGTCATGGGAAAGTCCAAGTCATGGGTACTTGGCATGGAAAGTCCAAGTGGGACACTTGGCATTTGGGAAAGTCCAACTCTTGAGTACTTGGCAGAAGGGAAGTCTGTTAGTAATATATGAGAGATGTCCTAAGGCAATCGCCTTATGTATGAACCATTTATATGATAAATGAAGATTCACTATTTGAGTATACATGTTTTATGTATTTGATTGGATCTTAAACTCATTTACTGAATGTCCACGATACGATTCACAGCATGAGAGAATTTATGATTGGATCACAACTAGTGAGTATCTCTACATGTGTAATTGTGATGTATCGGAATTATCCCTAGTCAATGAATTGATGGATTTGGACACCATCAATTCTGTCGAGACTAGCACGAGGTATACTCCTTGGTGTATCCAAGCGGTGATTCTCCTTTGGTGGTGACATTGTGATGTCGGAGTTGATCGTGGATGCTAGTTATGGTAACTAGTTCATTGGAGTGACCAGTAGTAAGACTTCATATGGTTCTCTGCATATATAGATATGTCAATGAAGTTCTTTCTTGTGGCTTAAGTGCGATGTTCCTTTGACTTGCGGTATTCAAGTCATCTTGATCATGGAGACTTATGCTTTGACATCTTAAGCAAGCATCTCTAAGGAGATGTGGACCCGGGATGATTGGGTATAAGTCGAAGTGATCGAAGGTGTTTGAATAGCCTATAAAGGATTCACCACTCTTTGCGAGGAGATGTATACCCATGACCTCTCGTCGGATTGTTACTAAAGTCTTTGGCCAAAGCATTACATGTTTAGAGTAAGGTACTCTTCGATACATGTACAGTAACTACAATCTGTAGGACGAGGAAATGATACTTGTGCTAGGTGTGACGTAGTCAGCCTAGTGGGGACTGACACTATAGACCATGTCCTGAACCAAGTGGGTATAAGATGAGTGAAGAGAATGGGGCACGAATCATTCGAGCTGCTGAAGGGTTTCAGAAATAGTTCTGGATCAACCGTTGATCTTTTCGGTTAATTGGGGATCATGATGTACTACTAGGTGCCACTCATGATCGTTCTATAATTAATGGTTAATTATAGATGGACAACATAAACCGAGAACCTATTTGGTCACACGCACAACGAGCGTAATCCAAAGGATTTAAAACGAGCTTGAGAATGAGATTCTTAGACCGAGAGAAACTAGGTTTGGTTGGACCAAACATGAAGCGAGCATGAAATCGTTTCAGTCGCAATGGAAGCGTGGATGGGCCGTGTCTTATGAAGACATAATGGATGAACCAAAATGGTTTGGTTCTAATCCAATGGAGGAGAATAAACCAAAGGGTTTGGTTTATTTTAAACGAATGAACCAAAAGTTGGTTCGGTTCGTTTTAACTTAAAATAAACCATCATGGTTTGATTTATTTTAACTTATCTTAATGGAGCGGGTTAATAAGCCTAATGGTTATGATCCAATAACCATTAAGAGAATTAGTTCTCTATAAAAGAGGGCTTAAGGGATAATTAAGCCCTAATCCAAAAACCCTAGCTCAAGTTGCCGCCCACCTCATCCCCTCTAAGAGTTGGCGCCAACCTCCATTGCCGCCCAACCTCTTGTGCCGCTTTCCAAGTTGTTGCCGGCTTCCAAGCTTCGGCCGGTGATCCTCCGGCGACCCTCCGGTGATCTCCTTTTGGTTTGGCATCAAGGTGAGCTCTATCTTCCCTTGGTTGGTCGGCGCCTATCTCCTCCACCAAAGCTGTCCAGTTTTCTGGACAGCTTGTTCTCCTCTCGTCGGAGCGTCATTTGGACGACGGTTAGAGCTCCGATAGCGGCTAACTTACAGGGGATTCGATCTCCGGTAATCCTCTGAGGTGGAGGACGAAGGATTCGTCAATAGGTTGACGAATACCTCTCCGGAGAAGCGAGTTTTGAGGACTCGTTTTGGATCCGAATTTGGATTCGGATCGTGATCATCTCTCGATCACGTCGTCTTCAACACGAGGCTAGTAACCCGTACGAAGACGAAGCTCATGGCTTAGCGAAGTCATCCTAAGGATACTCGGCGTGGATACGGATAGAGATGATTCTAACGAGGATCGTTCCGGTTGATACCGTTCCCGCTACACGTCATACGAAAGGTATAACGTAGTTAAATTTCCTTTATTGCAAAATTTAAATTTACGGTTATGTCTACACTTGTTGTACTATGCATGCGTGTGTTGTGTGTGTTGTAATAAATGTAGATTTATTATTTTTATTGCTTCCGCTGTGCTCATGTTTACAAAACGTGATCGAACACACACACGCCGCGGTGTCGGAAACACAACAGTGGTATCAGAGCCCAGGTTGTGTTTCGACATAATCGTAAAATGGTTTTGCGATAGTCATAATGTTATTTCTGGAAATTTTCTAATTTTGGAAATTTATAAGTATTTATGGAAAATTTTCAATTTTGGAAAGTCTAGATGTATTTATGGAAATCTTCCACTTTTGGAAAGTTGGAAGTATTTATGGAAATTGATATTTTTCATAAATAAAATATTTGATTAGATTCTGGAAATTTGTTTCCTAATTTAATCATGATTTGATTTGGAGAATCAAATCTTAAAATATTTTATTTCCATAAGTAGTTTTGATGATTTAGGAAATTGGTTTCCTAAATTGATTTTCCTTAATCAATTATTTTCATAAATAAAATATGTGATTAGATTTGGAAATTTGTTTCCTAATTTAATTCTGATTTGATTTGGAGAATCAAATCTTAAACATATTTTATTTCCATAAATAGTTATGACAAATAAGGAAATTATGTACATGACATAATTGTATGTCATGTAATTGCATTAGATGCATAACATTATGTCATGCGTGTCGTGACATGTAGATGTATGCCATGTATGTCATGCCATGTAGATAATAGTTATTTGCATGCAAAGAGGATGAGACATAAAACCCTAACTCAATATTAAAGCCTACACCTTCCATTAATATGGTTAGAACCGAGTTCTTTCTTGTTTGGGTTGTTGGACTCACTCCAAGCCCGGCTTGAACCTGAACATGTTAAAATCATTGGAATAGTTTAACTCTAATATGGTAAGAGTCAGAGGTCAATCGTTAGTTTGGGTTGTTGGACTCACTCCAAGCCTGGCTAATTGGTTGAATGCACTCTAACCATATTAAAACTATTTCGCGATTAATGGGTCGGCTCTAACTTGGAGCATCGATTTGTTGGACTCACTCCAAGGTCGATGTGAAGAGAGGTGAAGTTGGGTGCTATGCATATGATGCATACTTGTTAATGTGTTAACAACCCAATGTATGTGTAAACATTCAATTAGTTGATAGCACATTGTGATAGTTACATATACATGATATGTAATCGGTATACTTGATACCCACCATCATAGCTAAGAATGGCTTGTTGGACTCACTCCAAGGTTGTTCTTATCTATATTGGATATCAACCCATTCGGAGATTGACCTACGATCTCCCGAATTGATTTTAAGGGTTTTTGAAATTCGAAAAATGAATGGGATTTATGAATGTATATTGATGCATTTTAAAATCATTTTCTCATATATGCTCGTTTTGTATTTCTAAGATTGATCCTGATGTCTTTGAATTTGCATTCCATTTTGGATTGAATAAATTGGTGGGCCGAACTTCTTGGACTGGCTTAGAAACTTGAGAATTGTTCTCAAGGTTGAAAAGCTTGCAAATGTCCTCGAAGCGCCTCTTCCCGCCCGTCTTAGTGACGATGCAACTCTGGACCAATTGTTGGCCTATCAGAAACATGTGAGTGATTCTGAACAAATGAGTTGCATCATGCTATCATGCTAGTGCGATGGAACCCAAGCTCTACGGCGGCATGTATGGATGCTCATATCGTGATCCTTCATCTTTATGAGTTGGTTGATGAGCAAGTGAGATTGAAGGTTCGAAGTCTCAAGCTCCTCTTCACCTCTGAGATGCAAGAAGGTTCATCGTAGTCTTGCTCGAACATCTTTGAAGCTGTGGAGTCTTAGAGAAGCATGGCGAGGGCGGTGTTGTTAGTTGATTCCTCGAAGAAAGGTTCTAAGAGAAGTCAAAGGAACAAGAAGGAAGAAGAAAAGGCTAAAAAGGTAGAACTAGCACTGCCATCATTATGGCAGGAGTAGGGCCATTCTTGAAGAAAGTGCAAGATTTATCTTGAGTCAGTGAAGAAGGATAAGGCATCGGATGCCCCATCTTCTTGAAATCTTCTTTATTGATTGTCATTCTATTTCCTCGGACACTTGGGTATTTGATCTGGGTGTGGCTCACATATATGTAATGACATACATGGGCTAAGGAATAGAAGAAGACTCGTCAGGAGAGTCAAATTTACGTGTTGGGAATGGAGCAAGCGGTTCTTTGCACTCGCCATCGGAGCGTATTTGTTGGAACTCCTATAGGACTTGTCTTAGAAGCCCGGACAATTGCTTTTATGTTCCTTCGTTGATAAAGAACATCATTTCTATTTCTTGTTTAAATAGAAATGGGTACCATTGACTTTTAGTAACAATTGTTGTTACATAACTTTGAATGGAGTTCTTTAAGGAATTTGGAACTTTAAGCAATGGTGTTTATACGTTGGACGTATCCAGTGATATTTTCAATATCGAAGCGAGCAACAAGCGTGCTCGAAAGGATAATCAATTAGACTCCTACATGTGGCATTGTCGTCTTGGCCATGTAAGCAAGAAACGCATGTCCGAATTACACCGATGTGGAATTCTGGAATCGTTTGAATTGGATTCATACGATACATGCGAATCGTAGCAAAAGGCAAGATGACTAAGTTACCTTTTACTGGAAAAGGTGAATGAGTGGGAGAGTTACTAGGTCTAATACATACTGATGTATGTGGACCTATGTCAACTCAAGCTTTAGGAGGCTATAACTACTTCATTACCTTCACCGATGATCACTCACGGTTTGGGTATGTGTTCTTGATGAAACACAAGTCTGAAGCCTTTGAAAGGTTCAAAGAATTCAGAAATGAAGTAGAGAAACAACATGACAAGAGTATTAAAAATACTTCGATCGGATCGAGGTAGTGAATACTTAAGTCAAGAGTTTCTTGATTATCTAAGAGACAATGGCATATTGTCTCAATGGACTCCGCCATATACACCACAGCATAATGGTGTATCTGAGAGGCGAATCGACTTGTTGGACATGGTCAGGTCAATGATGAATCATGCGACTCTTCCCAAGTCCTTTTGGGGCTATGCACTTCAGATAGCTGTTTACTTGTTAAATAGAATGCCTACCAAGGTAGTCTCAACTACTCCATATGAGATATGGAATAGTAAGAAACCTCATGTATCTTACTTGAAGATATGGGGTTGTCCTGCTTATGTGAAGCGGACTGTATCAGACAAATTGGATGCTAAGTCCGATAAATGTCTATTTATTGGATACCCTAAGGAAACAAGGGGTTACCAATTCTATCATCTGTGGAACAAAAGGTGTTTGTTTTGTGTTTCTAGAGAAAGAGTTTCTCTTGCAAGAAAACAGTGGGAGTGTCGTCGAGCTTGAGGAGGCTCGAGAGACTCAAATAGACATTGATGAGATACCTGGTGAAGCACAACAGTCGACAACTCATAGTGATGGGCAATCGACTGGACCTATTGTAACACCACATCTTCGTAGATCTGGTAGAACACGCAATATTCCTGAGAGATATGAATTTCTTGTAAGTGAATCGAACGACGTGTTACTCATTGATGATGAGGAGCCTACCAGTTATGAAGAAGTGCTGACAAGTTCAGAAAGGGATAAGTGGCTTGGTGTCATGAAGTCGAAAATGGATTCCATGTATGAAAACCAAGTTTGGAACTTGGTTGACCCACCTGAAGGCATAAAGCCTATAGGGTGCAAGTGGGTTTTCAAGAAGAAAACCGACATGGATGGTAATGTGATTACCTATAAGGCTAGATTGGTGGCGAAAGGATATCGTCAAAATCAAGGTGTTGATTATGACGAAACCTATTCGCCTGTAGCTATGCTTAAATCCATTCGGATGCTCCTGGTCATAGCGGCTCATTATGATTATGAGATATGGCAGATGGATGTGAAAACAGCTTTCCTTAATGGAAACCTGCTCGAGGACGTGTATATGATACAGCTTGAGGGTTTCACATCGGTTGATAAAACCAAGGTATGCAAATTGCGACGATCCATTTATGGATTGAAGCAAGCATCCAGGAGCTGGAATATCCGTTTTGATGAGACAATCAAAAAGTTTGATTTCTCACAAAATCCAGACGAACCTTGTGTGTACAAGAAGGTTAGTGGGAGTGCAATCGTGTTCCTAGTATTATATGTCAATGACATATTACTTATAGGAAACGATGTTTCAGTCTTACAGTCAGTTAAGGTTTGGTTATCCAAGACATTCTCCATGAAAGACCTGGGAGAAGCAACTTACATCCTCGGGATTAAGATCTATAGAGATAGATCGAAATGGTTGCTTGGTCTTTCGCAGTCTACATATATAGACCGAGTGCTAAAGAGGTTTAGCATGTCGGAATCCAAGAAAGGTTTTCTACCCATCAGGCATGGGATACACCTTTCGAAGTCTATGTGTCCGCGCACAGAAGACGAGAGGATTTGCATGAGTAAGATTCCCTATGCATCCGCAATAGGATCTATCATGTATGCTATGTTATGTATGAGGCCCGATGTATCGTATGCTCTGAGTGTCACGAGCAGATACCAGTCTGATCCAGGAATGGATTATTGGGTGGCTGTTAAGACGATCCTTAAGTACTTGAGAAGAACTAAGGATGTGTTCCTAATATATGGAGAAGGGTACATGGTGATACGTGGGTATACGGATGCCAGCTCCAGACAGACAAGGATGATTCCATGTCTCAGTCTGGGTATGTATTCACCTAGAATGGAGGCGCAATAAGTTGGAAAGGTTCCAAGCTTGATGCTATAGCGGATTCTGCCACTAAGGCAGAATACATTGCAGCTTTGGAAGCAGCAAAGGAAGCGGTTTGGATCAAGAAGTTCATCTCTGAACTTGATGTGGTCTCATCAATGATCCAAACATGTGCTTCGCCGCTATCATCTTATCAGAGAGATCATCAGTAGGAACGAAATACAAATTGAGAAAATTCCCACTGAAAGGAACTTAGCGGATCCTTTGACTAAGGCATTACCTCAAAGTAAGTTTGAGGGTAATGTTAGAGCTTATGGTATTGGATACCGTAGCGATTGGCATTAGGCCAAGTGGGAGTCTGTTAGTAATATATGAGAGATGTCCTAAGGCAATCGCCTTATGTATGAACCATTTATATGATAAATGAAGATTCACTATTTGAGTATACATGTTTTATGTATTTGATTGGATCTTAAACTCATTTACTGAATGTCCACGATACGATTCACAGCATGAGAGATTTTATGATTGGATCACAACTAGTGAGTATCTCTACATGTGTAATTGTGATGTATCGGAATTATCCCTAGTCGATGAATTGATGGATTTGGACACCATCAATTCTGTCGAGACTAGCACGAGGTATACTCCTTGGTGTATCCAAGCAGCTGATTCTCACTGGCTGGTGACATTGTGATGTCCGGAGTTGATCGTGGATGCTAGTTATGGTAACTAGTTCATTGGAGTGACCAGCCGTAAGACTTCATATGGTTCTTTGCATATATAGATATGTCAATGAAGTTCTTACTGTAGCTTAAGTGCGATGTTCCTTTGACTTGCGGTATTCAAGTCATCTTGATCATGGAGACTTATGATTTGACATCTTAAGCAAGCATCTCTAAGGAGATGTGGACCCGGGATGATTGGGTATAAGTCGAAGTGATCGAAGGTGTTTGAATAGCCTATAAAGGATTCACCACTCCTTGCGAGGAGATGTATACCCATGGCCTCTCGTCGGATTGTTACTAAAGTCTTTGGCCAAAGCATTACATGTTTAGAGTAAGGTACTCTTCGATACATGTGGAGTAACTAGAATCCGTAGGACGAGGAAATAATACTTGGGCTAGGTGTGACGTAGTCAGCCTAGTTGGGACTGACACAATAGACCATGTCCTGAACCAAGTGGGTATAAGATGAGTGAAGGGAATGGGGCACGAATCATTTGAGCTACTGAAGGGTTTCAGAAATAGTTCTGGATCAACCGTTGATCTTTTCGGTTAATTGGGGATCATGATGTACTACTAGGTGCCACTCATGATCGTTCTATAATTAATGGTTAATTATAGACGGCCAACATAAATCGAGAACCTATTTGGTCACACGCACAACGAGCGTAATCCAAAGGATTTAAAACGAGCTTGAGAATGAGATTCTCAGACCGAGAGAAACTAGGTTTGGTTGGACCAAACATGAAGCGAGCATGAAATCGTTTCAGTCGCAATGGAAGCGTGGATGGGCCGTGTCTTATGAAGACATAATGGATGAACCAAAATGGTTTGGTTCTAATCCAATGGAGGAGAATAAACCAAAGGGTTTGGTTTATTTTAAACGAATGAACCAAAAGTTGGTTCGGTTCGTTTTAACTTAAAATAAACCATCATGGTTTGATTTATTTTAACTTATCTTAATGGAGCGGGTTAATGGGCCTAATGGTTATGATCCAATAACCATTAAGAGAATTAGTTCTCTATAAAAGAGGGCTTAAGGGATAATTAAGCCCTAATCCAAAAACCCTAGCTCAAGTTGCCACCCACCTCATCCCCTCTAAGAGTTGGCGCCAACCTCCATTGCCGCCCAACCTCTTGTGCCACCGTCCAAGTTGTTGCCGGTGTCCAAGCTTCAGCCGGTGATCCTCCGGCGACCCTCCGGTGATCTCCTTTAGGTTTCGCATCAAGGTGAGCTCTATCTTCCCTTGGTTGGTCGGCGCCTATCTCCTCCACCAAAGCTGTCCAGTTTTCTGGACAGCTTGTTCTCCTCTCATCGGAGCGTCATTTGGACGATGGTTAGAGCTCCGATAGTGGCTAACTTACCAGGGATTCGATCTCCGGTAATCCTCTGAGGTGGAGGACGAAGGATTCGTCAATAGGTTGACGAATACCTCTCCGGAGAAGCGAGTTTTGAGGACTCGTTTTGGATCCGAATTTGGATTCGGATCGTGATCATCTCTTGATCACGTCGTCTTCAACACGAGGCTAGTAACCCGTACGAAGACGAATCTCGTGGCTTAGCGAAGTCATCCTAAGGATACTCGGCGTGGATACGGATAGAGACGATTCTAACGAGGATCGTTCCGGTTGATGCCGTTCCCGCTACACGTCATACGAAAGGTATAACGTAGTTAAATTTCCTTTATTGCAAAATTTAAATTTACGGTTATGTCTACATGTGTTGTACTATGCATGCGTGTGTTGTGTGTGTTGTAATAAATATAGATTTATTATTTTTATTGCTTCCGCTGTGCTCATGTTTACGAAACGTGATCGAACACACACACGCCGCGGTGCCAGAAACACAACAAAGTCCATGCATGGGTCTTGGCATGGAAAGTCCAACATGGGTTGGCAAGGGAAAGTCCAAGGGGTTTGATATTGGCGGCGTTAAGTCCAAGGGTGGAGTCTTGGAAGCATAAGTCCAATGGTTGGCGGCGTAAAGTCCAAGCGGAGTCTTGGTGGCATAAGTCCAATGTGCCTTGGCAGTGTAGACACCGTTAGCATGACATAGTCGATGGAAGCATCTGAAGGCTAGCGCGATTGATGAACAAGTCATGGATGACTTGGAGGGATCCGAGAGGCATGAGGCTGATGGAGGTGGTTAGAAGGCTTAGGTCTAGGCTAAGGGTGGTCTAACAAGTATGGGGGAACTATACTTGGGCTAAAACCTCATGTTTGAAGTGTGCCAGTGGACTGGTGCCATGTGGCAGTCGACTGGCCTGAGTTAACTAGGGTTTGATTATAGGATTTGGCCTAGCCGTCGACTGCCAGAGGAGGGCAGTCGACTGATCTTGTGATCAGTCGACTGGTGCTCGAGAAATCAAGCACAGAATGGAGTCTCACTCGACCGCTACGGTCAGCAGTCGAGTGATGACTTGATCAGTCGACTGATGATGGATGCGTTGGCCTTTTCCAGTGTGGATCTAGCCGTTGTCTCACGACAACAGTAGCATCAGTCGACTAATGGTCCCAACCAGTCGACTGATCGACTTTTTCCAACACAGGTTGAAGCTTTATAAGGAGCTCGTGGAGGAGAAAAAAAGAAGCGATTTTCTTGGGCAAATTGAAGGGGAGAGTTGGTGCTTTCCAGTCCTTCAAGGCTAGTTCAAGGCAATCAAAGATCAAGCAAATCCAAAGAGCATTTGTAAAGTTTTCTTTGAATAGATTGTTGTATTTTTATTGTATTTGCTTGTCTTACCTTGTATTACTTAGGCTACGTTTGGTACGGAGTAATCAGACTTGTAATGTAATCAGGATTACATTACAAGATGATTTACTTTGTTTGGTAACATTTCAAAGATGTAATGTAATGTAATCGCATTACAAAATAAGAGCCAAGATCCGTAATCTCGATTACAAAGGAAAAGCTATGTAATCCAATTACATTACGGACTCAATATTTATTATGATAAATATACCATTCTTTTATTTTTCATCGACGACGCCGATGATCGACGCCGACGCACCGGCGCATCGCGACACGCATCGACGCACCGACGCATCGGTTGAGAGGTCGGGCGATCGACCGACGGCCGACGATCACGATCGACGGTGGCGACCGACCGATGGTCGACGGCCGGATCGGCCGACGATCGGCCGATCGACGGCCGACGATCGGTATGACGACGGCCCGGGCGGCGATCGTCAGACGGTCGGCGATCGCCGCCGACGGCAGCGATCGATCAATGACGGCGATCGCCGGGCCGATCGGCGATCGATCGGCGACCGGCGACCTACGGTCAGCGACCGACGACCGACCGGTGGTGACCGGGCGACGATCGGCCGGTGCCTATCGACGATCGACGACAACCTTATAAGGGTATTTTTGTCATTTTATAATAATATGAATTACATTCCTTATAAAAAATGTGGACACCAAACAAACGAATGTAATCACTTTTGTAATCAAAGATTACACACCAATCGCTAACCAAACACAGTAATGTAATACACATTACATTACATTACATTACAAACTTGATTACATTACAAGATTGATTACATTACCCCGTACCAAACGTAGCCTTAGTGTAATGTTTGTACGAGGTTTCTCTGCCTCCGACTTGTGTCGAGAAGGAGTATTTGTGATTAGTGATTGCATTGGCGTCGCTAGAGCTCGTTAGAGCTCAATCCGTGGAGTAGGAACTGTTCGGTTCCGAACCATGTTAAATATTTGTGTATTGGTGTGTTTGATTGTGTCTATTTCATTATTTCTTTTATTATCATTATTCTGCTGCGCTAACGAAAATTGAAGACTCGATCATGAACAAATTCCATTGACGAACGACAACAAGCTATTCACCCCCCGCTCTAGGTTCCAATCGATCCCCTACAGAAATCACCACCGATTTTCTTGGACATTTTGAAGTGATTTGCTGCTGCAAATCTGGGTCTTCAGCTGCTAGTCCAAGGCAATCAACAATCAAGCTTCCAAAAGATTTGTATAAAGTTTTCTTTGCTTTCTTTTGTTGTATTCACTTGTAATTGCTTGTTGTTTACTTGTATTATTGTTGTAATATTTTATAAGAGGTTTCTCCACCTCCAACTTGTGTCGAGAAGGAGTAATTGCATAGTGGTGTGTTTGTGGCATCGCTAGAGCTCGATCTGTGGAGTAGAAACCGTTCGGTTTCGAACCACGTTAAATACTTGTGCAATTGTGTTTGTCTATTTCATTATTGCTTTACTATTATTCCGCTGCGCGCTAACGAAAATTGTAGAGGAACGCGAATGATTTCCATCGACGTAACGAATACAAGCTATTCACCCCCCTCTAGCTTCCAAGGATTTTTTACAAGTGGTATCAGAGTCCGGGGCTCTTCTACGGACTAAACGTCGGGAGCTAAACCCGCTAGAGGGAAGATGGAATTCCAATACAAGCTTGGATGGGACATCAACACTCCACCACCATACGACCGAGAGGGCTTTCCGGAATGGAGGGCTAGAATGGAGAATTTCTTGATGATGGACATAGAGAATTGGTTCATCATCACGGAAGGCTTCGAACCTCCTAGGTGTTGGTGCAGGGGCACTAGATAATCGAACCTGTGTTTTGATTATGGCAAAGACACAAAGTTAAGTTTACATCGTTATCTCACGAGCTAAATCGAGTGTGCAGAAAAGTACTAAAGCTAGAGCTGAAGGCTAGCGACACCCGGAGGAAGCTGCGGTGGTCGGGCGACACTCGAGTGACTTCGGAGGGAGCTGAAGGAATCGAGTGGAAGGCCGGAAGCGAAAGCGTCACAGTAAGAATCGAGGTAAGCTCGTGTGAGTGAGAGATGGTAAGGTCGTGTCCTCTATACGGGGACGACCGTAGGCGGCGATCCGACTAAAACTTCTTGTGGAAGGTCTAGGTCGAGATCGGACGGTTAGAAACTGTCATATTTATCATTTTCCGAGCTAACCTCTCGCTGCAGGGAAGTGGCCAGGCTAGCAGTCGACTGCTGGACATGGAGCAGTCGACTGATGCCCATCAGTCGACTGATGGGAGGCATCAGTCGACTAATGGCGACGACTCAGCCTTTGCGCTAGGTCAAAACGGATAACGTTTGACGCCAGCGATAAAATTTGGAAAACTTCGTGATCCATTCCAAAAAAAAGGGAGACATATTCAGAGCCCAAAGTCTATAAAAGGAGGAGGATTCCAACTCCAAAGATCATCAAGTTTATTCATCAAGTGCTCCTACAACGCCAACGCTCCAACACCGTGGCAAGACGACAAGTTCCGATCTTCTTCGTCGGTAGCAGTAGCAAGTAACATATTTTGATATTGTATTCTTTATTTTTATTCGTAACGAGGTGAGGTAGGCTTGTTGCCTCATCCTCGTAATTTTGGTTTTGTGATCGTTGTCTCCTACCTCCAATGAGGAGGAGACGTTATAGTGATTTGCCCTCCGTACGCGGTCTAGGACCGATAGGGCCTTGGAGTAGCAACCGCTGGGTTGTGAACCAAGTAAAATAAACGTGTCACTTTATTTTCCGCTGTGTTTACTCATTTAATTGTCTACTCGAACGAAACGCCGAAAAGTTTTACGATCGCTATTCACCCCCCCTCTAGCGACGCTTCTCGATCCAACAATTGGTATCAGAGCAGGGGCGCTAAGATTTGGTGAAACCACCAATCTAGCACGTTTTAGTTTTCTGTTCGTATTTTTTGATTCGTATTTTTTTTTTTGGGTTTTTTTCCTCCCGCACTACTAATCCAAGACGAAGTCTTGGTACGTTTCTTTTGGTTGTGTGCTTGCAAGTTTTCTCTCTTGAAGTAGCCGACGGTAAAACAGCCATAACTTTTCGCACAAGTGGACTCACATAACGATCTACATACCAAATCGAAGCTCTCAGAAAGATCTACATTTTTTACGAAGGTTTACCCTCGTAAAAAACTGTTTCCAGCCCCAAAATCCAACGTTTAGTACCCTTTCGGGGACATCAAAGGTTGTAAGTTTCGAGTTTTTGTTAGTTTCTTATTCTCCTTATTTATTTCTGTTTATTTCCTATTATTTCCCTTTTACTAATCCAAGACCAAGTCTTGGAATTCTCTGGTTTTTATTCGTATTTTGCAAGATATTTAATGGCTCACATTGAGGGTATAGCACCACCCGACTCCGCTCTTTAACGGAAATGATTTCCGTTATTGGAAAGGTCGGATGGAGTGTTTTCTAAAACACAAGTCGAGACTTGATAATAATCCAAACCGCTTTGCTCTCCCCACCAATGATCAAGGAAAGGCCTTGGATTTCAACAAATGGACAAATGCAACCAAGAGGCAAATCGAAGCCGATGCAAGAGCAACCCAAATATTGCAATGCGGCTTGTCCAAGGAGGAACTCAACTGCATCGGACCATTCATTAGCGCCAAAGACCTCTGGAACAAATTGATTGATTTACACGAAGGGACGGCTGATGCTAAGGTATGTAAAAGAGATTTACTTTTAAATAAACTGTACAATCTAAAGATGCAGGATCATGAGACCGCCACCCAACTACATGCGCGGATCCAAGATATCGTCAACGGTCTTCATTCGATCGGGCAAGCCATAGAGAACCGGGACCTTATAAGGTACGCTTTAAATGCTTTCCCTAGGACTACCTTCTGGGCATCCATGGTCGATGTCTACAAGGTCTCTAAGGATCTTTCGAAGCTTAGGTTAGATGAATTATTTTCCGAGTTTGAACTTCATGAGCAAACTAATGTGGTCCGGGCCGAGAGAGGTATTGCTCTACTTGCAGGACAAAGAAGGAAGCCACCTACTAAGCAAGTAGATGAACTCGAACCCAAAGACGAATCCGAATCCGAAGAGGAGGCCATAATAGTCAACATTGTGCGGAGAATAGTTCGACAAGAAAAAAGGAAATTGAAGAATGAGAACCAAAAGAAAAAGGGAGCAACGAAAGCCTTCCATGCAACTTGGGACAACAGAGAAGACATAGCTTACATGGCAAGAACGGAGGAGTCCGAGTCAGAATCCGAAGCCGAGTCCAACTACAACTCCGACTCCGACCCCGAAGATTATTTCGAGAGAATCGAGAGAAAACTCAAAGCCGGACCAAAAGGGAAAGTCAAGGTTAATCGCTCTTTAATTAGTACGCTTTACAATACAATTAAAATGCTTAATAGGAAATTAACTAAGTCCGAGTCTAGGGTTTAGTCGTTACTTGAGGAGGTTGAAACCCTCAAGCAAGAGGCTACTCTAACCCCTTCAACTAGTCAAGTTCAAGAGGGAAACTCAACTCAAATTGAAAAACTTGAGGAGGAGAATTCTCTCTTGAAAGACCAAGTTCAAGAGGTTGAGGCTAGGTTGGAAAGGTTCACGTTGGGATCTAAGAACCTTAATCGACTACTTGGAACCCAAAGAGCCGTGTACAATAAAGCCGGACTCGGATTTAAGTCAAAGACTACGAATAGGTCTTATATGTCTATCGTAAATCGTAGTCATCAAAGAGTCCAAGCATGGGTGCCTAAGAACTTTTTGATTTCAACTCTAGGATCCAACCCGTACTGGGTTCCCAAGGACCAAATCCACTATGTGGATAGACCGAACCGATTCAACAGTCTAGGGGGAGCCAGTACAAAATATGTTTGTGCTTTAACTTAGAAATTGCATGCTTTAACTTAGAAAGTTTGTGCTTTAAAACGTGTGAGTTCACTTAGAACACGTACATAACCAACTAAAATCCTACGAAAAGATTGAGCCTCGGGGAGCATCTTTTAAAAAAAAAAAAAAACCAGTTAGACTAGGAAATAGTCTTAGGTGAGTCAAGTCATCATTTTCTTGAAAATAGCTTTGTCTAAGGAAGTGGTCGATCATCCGATAAAAGAAGGCCCCTGTGCCTCGCCACGACCTGGAAGCCATGATCTTGAAAAGGTAAACTTGACAAGCCTAGGGTCAAATCCAAATCTAACATAAATTTACTTGAACCTAAAAGCACTTAATCAACTTAATTGGAAGTCATCTCACAAAAACACATAAGTATAACATGCTTGATCATATAGACACAGGTGAGATGTTAAGGATAATTGAAATATAGTTAAAACAACCTCTTTAAAATACTACTTATTTTCTCAACTATTGTACTTAACAACTCTTAGGCCAAAGTTTAGCGCCCCCTACATCTCTTATACTTCATATATTTGACTAAGGGGGAGAGCAAACTAACCCTAAAGGGTTATATTACAAACCTTTAGATTATTGGTGCAGAGGGACACACCTCGAATCAATCTATCTAATTACTGCTAGACGCATGCTTGGACTCATAGCTGATTTATCTTGATGCATGCATATACCATATTGTCCTTAAACCCCTATTTTATATAACAAACTTCATTTTTACATAACAAACCCCAACGTTTGTTTTAATTTATGGCAAAAGGGGGAGAAGAGCGAAAGTTAAGGGGGAGTAACACAAAATTTATTTGATTTTGAACTAAAGAATCTCTTTCAAAACTCACCTAGGGTTAAGGGGGAGTTTTGGTTAAGGGGGAGTTTTTCAAAATGACATTCATCATTTACTATACTTTATGTTTTAATTTCCCTTAACTTTGTGTTGGTTTGCCATAGATCAAAAAGGGGGAGATTGTTGGTGCAGGGGCACTAGATAATCGAACCTGTGTTTTGATTATGGCAAAGACACAAAGTTAAGTTTACATCGTTATCTCACGAGCTAAATCGAGTGTGCAGAAAAGTACTAAAGCTAGAGCTGAAGGCTAGCGACACTCGAGTGACTTCGGAGGGAGCTGAAGGAATCGAGTGGAAGGCCGGAAGCGAAAGCGTCACAGTAAGAATCGAGGTAAGCTCGTGTGAGTGAGAGATGGTAAGGTCGTGTCCTCTATACGGGGACGACCGTAGGCGGCGATCCGACTAAAACTTCTTGTGGAAGGTCTAGGTCGAGATCGGACGGTTAGAAACTGTCGTATTTATCATTTTCCGAGCTAACCTCTCACTGCAGGGAAGTGGCCAGCCGGTCATTGCTAGGACATGGAAGCGATCGTCGATGCCCATCAGTCGACTGATGGGAGGCATCAGTCGACTGATGGCGACGACTCAGCCTTTGCGCTAGGTCAAAACGGATAACGTTTGACGCGGCCACTTCGCGATAAAATTTGGAAAACTTCGTGATCCGTTCCAAAAAAAAGGGAGACATATTCAGAGCCCAAAGTCTATAAAAGGAGGAGGATTCCAACTCCAAAGATCATCAAGTTTATTCATCAAGTGCTCCTACAACGCCAACGCTCCAACACCGTCATAACGCCGACGCGACGACAAGTTCCGATCTTCTTCGTCGACAGCAGTAGCAAGTAACATATTTTGATATTGTATTCTTTATTTTTATTCGTAACGAGGTTAGGTAGGCTTGTTGCCTCATCCTCGTAATTTCGGTTTTGTGATCGTTGTCTCCTACCTCCAACGAGGAGGAGACGTTATAGTGATTTTCCCTCCGTACGCGGTCTAGGACCGATAGGGCCTTGGAGTAGCAACCGCTGGGTTGTGAACCAAGTAAAATAAACGTGTCGCTTTATTTTCCGCTGTGTTTACTCATTTAATTGTCTACTCGAACGAAACGCCGAAAAGTTTTACGATCGCTATTCACCCCCCCCCCCTCTAGCGACGCTTCTCGATCCAACACTAGGGACAAGAAGGGAGATGTTCTCAAGTTAAAAAGGTGGACCCAAGAGCAATGCCAAAAGTTCAAAACCGAAGTCAAGGTAACAAAACTTTTAGAAGATTTGATACCTAATGATGTCTTATGCAAGTTAGGTGAATTTCAAGATGCCAAGGAGCTATGGGACAAATTTGCCAAGTTCCATGAGAAGCCTCACTTGGCACAAGTAGAAGAAGATTAGGAAGAGGAAGAACAGAGCTCATCCTCAAGTGAAAGTGAGGAATTGGAAGTTGAGATGGAGTCAACTTTCGGATCGGAGGAAGAAGAAGTAGAAGAGGTGGAAGAAGCATCCACCTCTAGGATTAAGGGGGAGAGACCATCCACACTAGAGCCGGAACAAAATCAAGAAGAAGCCTCAACCTCCGGGAGGGATGAAGAACCCACTCTGATCACCACCACCCTAGGTAACTCAAGCATTTCAGTTCAAAATAAAATTCATATAATTTATTTTGAGTGTAGAGAAATAGGGCACTATAAGAGCAAGTTTCCAAAGGCGGTCAAGAAAAGTCCACCGGCACCAAAGGTCAAGGATGCCGGTGGCCAAAGTCAAAGGAGTAAGGAGCACATCATTTTCTTCAAGTGTCGACAACCGGGACACTACCGGAGTCAATGCCCAAAGGGGGAGAAGAAGGCTCAAAAGGGAGCATCACAAGTAGGGGGAGCTAAGGCTAACCCTAAGGTACATCTTAGTAATGCTCATTCTAACTTAAATATCAAAAAGCATGCTAGGAATTTTAATTCTCTTGCAATTTATGATGAAAAACATGCTAGAAACAATAAATATTTTTATTTAGAAGCTAAGAAGGTCAACTTTTCAAATAAGGAGAAATTTGGGACTAAAGTCCCTAGAAAGACCTTGTCTAGAGAATCTATCAAGAAAATAGAAGACCACATAGGCTTAAACCCTAAATGGACTAGACATATGCCTAGGAAGAACAATGTCCAAAGAATAGATGAAAAATAAAAAATTGGACAATTAGAATTTGAAAATCAAGCCTTGAGATCAAGGCTTGAGAAACTTGAGAAGACTCTTAAGATTATGCAAAACCAAATAAAAGGGTCAAATGGTCAAAGTCAAGAGTCTAGGACCAAGAGTCAAGGCCTAGGGCATAGGAGACAAAAGTTAACCAAGGGCAAGAAAGGTTTGGGTTACAAACCTAAGCCTAAGGTGGCTTATCATAGTGTTCCATTTGATTATGGAACACAAACTAGGTCTAGAAAGAACAAGGTCAATAGGGAAGTCATCCCTACAGTTGACCATGGTGTGTGCTTAGTGGCCAAGGTTTCCAGGAAACCTAGAAAGACCACTAAGAAGGTTACTAGGGAGGCAATCCCTAATGTTAACCTAGTCAAGACTAAAATGACCAAGGCTAACAAGCCTAGAAGGGTCATTAGGAAGGTATCTAGGGAGGTTATCCCTAAGGAATACCTAGTAAACCCTAGGAGCTCAAAAGAATTTTGGGTTCCTAAGAGCATGATCGATTTATGCTAGATGGGGTTAGGGTGTGCCAATTTTAAATGGAAGGGTAGTTAACCTAACTATGGTAAAGGTGTCACTTTAGGTCATTTTCAAGGTTATGGTTGCCTTGGGAATGTGTTTTGATCTTGAATCCTAAAGGCTTTTAGGATATGCCAATATTAACTAAGAAGTTTGATAAATCAATCAAATTGGCACAACTTAGATCTAGAGGTCATAGTGTGCCATTTTGGGTTTTGGCACACCTTGGGAATTAGTGTATCAAGAAAAGTGTCTTAAGGCTTAGAAATTATATTTAAGATTGATACTCAAGTACTACACATCTTGATGTCTCATACTTACCATGCTTCATGTGTTTTACCATATGTTTGCATGGAAGGAATGTTTATGGTGTATTGCATCTCACAAAATAGATCATTCACCTTGATTGTGTATTTCAACACTTAGAAAGGGTGAGATGTTAGGATTTGAAACTATTGGATGTTAATGCTTGTGAAAATAAAATAAAATACCAAAATACATTAGCAAATACATGAACATAGGCATAACATTAATATATTCGATATACATGAATAGACATGGTAAAATGAAACAAATTGAGTGAAGAAATCAAAATTCACTTAATTTCAGAACTGAAAATCAGATATCAGTCGACTAATAACATCAGAGCATGACAATGAGCCCGGAGTGATCAGTGTTGCTTCCAGACTCAACTAATTTTTCCATCACGTGAACATCTTCATGGATCGATGGTACTGTTCATCGGAGACGGAAGAGCCAATGATGAGTGGCTCGTCGATGAGTCGAAAGTCTTTGGTCACATCGATCGATGACCACTATCGATCGACTAATATTCGTAGAGCAGCACGAGAATGTTTAGAAGTCAAGTGCTGAGCCGGAGCAATCGACTTTCGATTTAGTAAACCACTCACTAACCCGTCATCAGTCGACTGATGTCACACATTAGTCGACTGGAGTCACGATTTTATAATGTCGAACCGCTAGGGTTCGGCATCTTCATGCCCTCTTCACGCGATTTTCTTCTCCGATCATCTCCATCCTTCTCCGACCAGACTTCCTGTGTCCACGCCGGCGACCAAAAGCTTTAGGTTTGAAAGTTATTCTTCTCATTTATATTTTGGTCGCTCTAATGGCATCTCACAGCCTTAGGTTTCTTCTTCGGCGATTTTTTCCTTGTGTTAGGGTTCCGGCGAGATCCTCCTTCCGACGATCTTCCGACGTTCTCTCCGACAAACCAACTCCCCAGTTAGGCCCTCACAACCATCTAGTAATGGCACCAAAGTATATCTCTATACCCTTTAAACCCTAATTTTCTTTTACACCACATTTTGATCTAATCATGTATTTGTGTCATTACATTGCATTGCATTGCATTCATCATGTAGAAGACAGCGTAGGAATGCCCCAAATGAGGGTGGATCATGTTTGTACCAATCGATGGCGGTTAGGTACATCGATAACCAATGTTTTAGACACTACTGTAGCGATATCATTGAGATCCTACTGCATTATTATCTCATGAAGGTCGCTCTATGTACTCATGTCATTAATGATAATCTCCTCAAGGAATTCTACCAAAACTTGAGGAAGGTAGACGATGGTCCTACCTACACCACTCGCGTTGCAAAACACGACTTGGAGTTCACTCCTGCGATCTTGCAGGAGTTACTGGAGTGTAGGCCATCGGATGATACCTTCATCTTTTATCCTACCTTTGATGCACCTCTTCCTGCTCCTTTTGATCACATTTCATTAGATTCCATGCATGAGCACCTCTTCCGCCATCCTCGCCCACCAGCTCAGAATCTCTTTCCCATCAGTGAGTTATTTGCACCTGACAATGTGCTTTACAAAGTCATTATTAGGTGCTTCCTTCTTATTGTGACTCGGGGTCTGGCCAAGATTCGGCCTCCCCATCTCTTCCTCATGTATGTCATGCGCCATAGGTTAGATGTGAACATTGCATTGTCCATTTCATATCCCCTGTACAAGGGAAAGTTCATATGCCTTTTGGACATATTATCACTGCATGGTTAGAGTCCATAGGCATTAACATATCTAGGGGATCGTTGAGGGAACTTTCTGAGGTATACGACTGCATCTCAGTGCGTAACTTCACTTTGGCTGGGCTGCAGACTGGAGATGGAAAGATGGAGCTGATACCTCAGCCTCAGCCCATGGCATGTGGGGGGGGGCCACCTTTAGTGCCTGGAGAGCTTGCAAGACAGTATGAGGGGCCCGATGTTGCTGATGAGGATGACCATATGCCAGCAGATGCACCAGCAGCAGGTCTTTCAGATCGTGTTGCACAGTTGGAGGTAAAATTTGGGGATTACCAGCAGTATGTTGACTTGCGACTGATGGAGATCATATCGGGCTAGTCCTCCATGAGTCAGCAACTTAGTCAAATGGAGGAGCGCCACAGCAGGATGGAGCAGCGCTAGATCGATATGTATGAGATGATGAGGACCTGGACGCTGAGCCAGCAGCCTCCTCTGCCTCCACCATCTGCAGGAGATGACAGCTAGAGGATGTTTAGGGATTCTATTTTTAGTTTCTTAGTGAGGTTGAGAAAAATTCAGACTTCCATTTTGCTTGTAAAAACTAAAGTTATATTTGAATGAAATATTTTGTTTATAAAAAATTATGTGTTTTTGTCTGATTATGTGTGTGCTAATGTGTTTATGTATACAAATTTGACATGCCATGACATCATACTTATATTTATCATTAATATGTCATGATTATGTTTAAGATTAAGGACTAATCTTATGTGTTTTTAGATTATATCATATGTCATGACATCATGATCATTGGTCATGCTTAATTATTGCTATCATTTATGCCATGATCATTCATGCATAATTAAAATTGAGTTAAGGATTATGACATGATTTGAAGTCCCATCTATAAGGGAGTCAAATAGAGTTGCCTAGAAAATGCATTTTTCTAGACCCTAATCCCACATCTCACAATTACTTTGACTTGTGCGTGCTTAATTCATCTTAGATACATGTAAGATGTTAGGAAAATAAGTTAAGTTCAAGATGCATAGATAGTGCATCTAGATGAACTTAAACTTATCTCAATCATCAATATGAATCATTAGGAAAGCTAATGTACAAGTCATGTACATCTAGCCAAGAGTCCATGGTTCAAAATAGGGTTTCAAAAACATTTTAAAATCACCTTAGAAAACCTTGGTGAAGTCTATCTTTTGATAGCAATCACCATTGATGAAGTTGATACAAAGTAGGGCCAAAATATTAAAAATTTCAATAGTTTTAAACTTTGTATCAATATCCTATTTTAATAGGTAAAATATTTTTCTAATATTTTTCACCAATTGTATGTGTTATAAGTATTATACATATGAATTTTTGTGATTTTTCAAGCTATGTATAATTATTTATGGTTTTTTAAAGTCTATCTCTGATAAATAAAAAAGCGAGTTTTGATTATCGATCCGCCATTGTTTGGCAATGATCGATCAAGCGATTGCCTGCCGAATCGCCTCGAAAATTGCCTTGGCGGCAAAACCGCCCTGGTGCCTTGGCACCCTAGTGCACGGCGACACTATCCTGGCGGAAACCGCTCTAACGGAAACTGCCCTGGCAAAAACCGCCCTGGTGGAAGTGCCCTGGCGCAGTTATCAGTCAACTGCTTCTTGGTGCCAGTCGACTGATGGGCACGACAGTCGACTGATTTTTGAAGGACTCGACTGTCTATGCTGATTTCGGGTAAAACAAGGGTGTTAAATCTCATTTCAGCTATGGTGAGGTTCCCTAACCACTCATAACCCTAGGATATGCTTTGGGAAGTATTAGAAAGGGTGAAAATCTATTGGATATGGATTAGGAGAGTTGTTTAGGGTTTGTATTATTTTTAAGGTGAAGAAAAGTTCAATGTTGAACTTTATGCCTTAATTTTGATGGTTTAAAGTTTCTATTGGCTTAGGGACTTCCCAAGGACATTGTTGGTGAAATGGTCAAAGGGGAGCACGCCTTTAGGGGGAGGTATCTATCAAGAGATGATGAATATTATTTTTCCTCATGAGGAGGAGAAATGAGATTTTGAGATACCCAATTTGAAAATTGGGAGAGTGTGTAGGATTGCCTCTCTTGAATGATATGAGACTTATCACTAGGAAGATGATAGGAATCCTAGGTATTTTTGGACCAAGGGGGAGATTGTAAGATCTCATTGGATATGAGACATTGACCTCTTTGGGTGAATTTTTTTGATGTATATCAAAAAGGGGGAGAAAGGTAAGATTACCAATTTGAAAAATTGGTAAGGGAATTTGAGTTAGTGTTCTAACTCAAAGATATGTGTTTTTGTCAAACATCAAAAAGGGGGAGATTGGTGGTGCAATCGGCCCAAGTCACGATTGACCGGACTTGAGTGATGTTTTGATGTTTGACATAGAGAGTTGACATTGATGTTTGACATTGATATCTAATAATGTTTTGGGAAGATTGTTGGAACAATCAACCCGGGTCATGATTGACCGGACTCGAGTTTCACTCGAGGGAGACTGATGGTTGACTAGAGTTGACCATGTGATTATTGGAAAGTCCAAGCATGGGTCTTGGCAAGGAAAAGTCCAAGCATGAGTCTTGGCATGGAAAGGCCAACATGGGTTGGCAAGGGAAAGTCCAAGCTTGAGTCTTGGCATTTGAGAAGTCCAAGGGGTTTGATATTGGCGGCGTAAAGTCCAAGCGTGAGTCTTGGCAGCATAAGTCCAATGGTTGGCGGCGTAAAGTCCAAGCGGAGTATTGACAGCATAAGTCCAATGCTCCTTGGCGGTGTAGACATCGTTAGCATAACATAGCCGATAGAAGCATCTGAAGGCTAGCGCAATGAATGAACAAGTCATGGATGACTTGGAGGGATCCGAGAGGCTTGAGGCTGACGGAAATGGCTAGAAGACTTGGGTCTAGGCTAAGGGTGTTCTAGCAAGTATGGGGGAACCATACTTGGGTTAAAACCTCATGTTTGAGGTGTGCCAATCGACTGGTGCCATGTGGTAGTCGACTGACGTGAGTAAACTAGGGTTTGACTGCGAGAATTGATCGATTGCCAAAGGTGGCGATCGGCCCGATTGGCTAGATCGGCCCGATCTTGTGATCGATCGTGGTGCTCAATTTTTCGGGCACAGAATGGAGTCTGACTCGATTGCTGGGGTTAGCAGTCGAGTGGAGGCTCGATCAGTCGACTGATGATCATGATCAGTCGACTGATGATGGATCCGTTGGATCTTTCCAGCGTGGATCTAGCCGTTGTCTCACGACAACAGTGGCATCAGTCGACTGATAGTCCCATGCAGTCGACTGATCGGCGATTTCTAGCCCATGTTGCAGCTTTAAATGGAGCTCATGGAGGAGGAAATCACCACCGGTTTTCTTGGACATTTTGAAGCGATTTGCTGCTGCAAATCAGGGCCTTCAGCTGCTAGTCCAAGGCAATCAACAAGCAAGCTTCCAAAAGATTTGTGTAAAGTTTTATTTTCTTTCTTTGGTTGTATTCACTTGTAATTGTTTTTTGTTTACTTGTATTACTATTTTAATATTTTGTAAGAGGTTTCTCCACCTCCGACTTATGTTGTGAAGGAGTTATTGCATAGTGGTGTGTTTGTGGCATCACTAGAGCTATTTAGAGCTCGATCCGTGGAGCAGGAACCGTTCGGTTTCGAACCATGTTAAATACTTGTGTAATTGTGTTTGTCTATTTCGTTATTGCTTTACTATTATTCCGCTGCACGCTAATGAAAATTATAGACGAACGCGAACGATTTCCATCGACGTAACGAATACAAGCTATTCACCCCCCCTCTAGCTTCCAAGGATCCCTTACAGACAATTCATCTTTACATTAGTAGAATAAATAATAGCACACCGTAAAATCTACTTAACAACTACTGAAAAAAACTTGAAAAATAAAATTGCACATCTTAGCCAATTATACTAGCGAGGAAAAAATAAAGCTCAATCTTTGTTAGATTAGCTTGTTCTATTTGCTTATATTAAGTATAGAGAGGGCATGAACTTTTGGTCTATTCTTCATGGAGTACTGCAAAAGAAAGTCCTTGTGATTTATGTTTTTGAAGAGCTGAAAAAGTGAAATACAAGTAACCATTGACTATGTTGCATAACACTCTATTGTAATTCCATTGAGTGCCTACTTTGAACAAGAATATCAATGAATAATTATGTTATTGTTAAGTATTAACTTTTATAAAAGAAAAATAAAACCCAAACCTTGTTTTTCTCCCCTCCTTTCTTTTTCTCTCCACGTATGCAGTCATCACTTTCTCTTTTCTCTCCAAGCAATAGCTCCTCCTCACACCACGCACACACGCGTCAACTCCTCTTCCCAGCCGCTGCCTATTTCTTCTTCTCCTTCTCCTTCAAGCAACAACAAGAGCTTCAGCAAGCATCCTCTCATCTCCTGCCTCCTTCCTTCCCTTTTTCTAGTTTCCCCCTATTTTTTCCCTTCCCGTCGCACAAGCTGCTGCCTTCTTCCTTTCATTTGCCCTGACTCACTGGAGAGCTTTTCATCGCTCAAAATTTATGCACATAGAGAATGAATCCATGATAAATTTGGAGAGCTTTTCATTGCTCAAAATTATTAACCTAAATTTTGCTCCAAAACTCAAGTCCTGTCCAAGATGCTTATCTCATTGTTGACATTGAAGATTTCTAGATGCCGTGCAAATCTTAAGAAGTGGATGCGATTATAAGCACAATCTATAAAAATGTTACAATTTCTCATCTATAATCACAATGACCACCTGACAAATAAAAGGAATCATATTGAAGAACATGTTGGGATAGAATCAGGATGCTGAATGATGGATGATGGCGGAAGGACGAAGGTCGAGCAATGATCGGCGAAAAAGGAAGAGAACAAACGTAGGGTGAACAATCGTGAGAAGGGGACGTGGAAGAAGAAGGGATGGACGAGCGTGCTCACACAGTGGAAGGAAAATTAGGGAACAGGGGAGAATGGCGGAGGTTTAGGAAATTAGGAATGGTGGAGAATGATGGAGAGGTTTAGGGAATTAGGGAACGGCGAAGGAAATCATTTTAACCTAAATTTTTTTTAAGTATATATAAACTTAGTGCCTATAATGATATTTATTAAATATGTCATTAAAAGGGATCTAATTGGATACTTTTTTTAAAATAATAATCACTTTTAATAAGTGTCCTTATAAAATGTTTATAACTACATTATAAAATAAGTGTTGTTAAGAAAATATCATAATAGACTATTATTCTTGTAGTGGCCCCTGCGTCTGCTGCTCGGTATAAATATCGTCGAGGCGCAGTCAGAACTCGAAGAAGTCATTGTTGGGATGTATACTGAAAAGTCTATCTTTTGTATGAACATCTTTATTTTGAAATAAGAATCACATGATTATTGATTGCATATTTATGGTTATATATATTGTCTAATACATTACATTGTAGATAACATGGTGTGTGGTGTCACATGGGAGATTATGTTATCAGCTCCTTGTAAAGTATAAGTATAGGCTCACAACCAAGATGACTTTGGACAAACCATTGGTATGGTTGTAGTGTGAGTTGGTATTGGTTTGTCTTGACCATAGAATCACACTAGTACACTTTGTGTATTGAGCAAGACCGACTTAGAGGTGATTCGATTTATTGCTGACAACATAATCGAATCGGACATCAGATATTATATTGTACATACTCTTAATCCCGATATAATAACGGGCACATATACTCAGTATTCATTTCTTTGATTGACCAATGGGCGAGATTTATAGATTAAATCGATAGGCTCGGTAAGTTGAGAAATGATATTATTTATATGGTGTGTCGTTGATTATAGGAGGAAACCGTATCCTATATATTAGGATGATGGTGTCCCCTTGAGGAGCTCATAAAGTTCATCATGTAAACCCTGTAGGTGGACTTGGTCCGGCATAATGATAAGGTTGAGTGGTACTACTCATGGAGTTAGATGTTGATTAATTAATGGTCAGTAAATTAATTAATCAACGGACATTCGAGATCTTAAACACGGGGAGAAAAATGTACATATAATATATGGATCTTATATTAACTTATGGGGGTTGGTGAGGTAGATCAATAATAAACCTTTAGTGGATTGGATTATCATTAATGGATCGGACTTTATGTAGGCTTGATCCACTGGGTGGCCAAGATCCAACTCCTCCTCATGGTCCCTATTGTAGCCTATTAATACCTCATGAAGCTTAGATCCAATGGATGAAAACAAAACTCTAGAACAAATGGTAGAGATTGAATCTCTAGATCCGACGGTTGAGATTAATTCTCGATATTCGACGGTTGAGATTAAATCACTAGAACCAATGGTGGAGATTAAAACAAGGCATATCCCTAACTCTATAAAAGGAGAGCATGGGGTGGGCAGCAAGTAGAATTCTAATAGAGATAGGATTAGGGTATGGGGCGGCAAGCTTTGGGGATTAGGGTTTGGGGTGTAGGCGGCACCAAATAAGGAAAGTTTTTCCTTTTCTTCTTCTTCCTTGGTGGTCAGCGCCCAAAACCAGCCTTTCCTCCCTTGGCCAGCGTCTAAACTCCTTCATCCTCTTCTCCTTGGCCGGTGGAAACAAGACTTAGGGCCTTCCCTTGGAGTCTTGGCCGGTTTCCATCTTATTCATCTTCTCCTTCTTGGCCGGCGGCAAGCACCAAGCTTGGAGCTTGGTGGTTGGTTGAAAGAAGGAGAAGAGCCTTGTTTCTTATTCTTTCTCTTGTTCAGAGCGAGCAAGGAAGGAAGATTGGTGATCTAGGAGCTTCGACTTTTTGTAGATCGTCGGTCACACGACGTCCAAAAGGAGGGAGGACATATGATAGAAGATCGAGAGGTATAATACTTGTCTATTTTCTTATGTAACATGTTTATAATTGTTTCTCAATTATATATGCATGATATATTCTGTTTTGTGGCTAATATAACTTGGACCCCGAATATAAACACAAAAGCCGGCGATCCGTACATCGTCTATTCCACGGCTATTCGTAGAATAGAGGTTGGTGGCTTGAACAACAAGTTTGTTCAAGTGATCACTCTAATCGAATAGCACGACGATGAAACGGTTGCTTGGAAGATCCCTTTTGTCTAGGATTAATTTTTTTTTTAATCCAGGGACATCGATGGGATCGCCATGAACAAGTGATCGAGTTGAACTGGGAAGCGAAGTTTCCTACCTTCAAGTGGTATCGGAGCCACGATTTCCGGTTTTGTGTGTTTAGGATTTGGTTACTTTTATGCACTTTTCATATATTATATGTGTCGGATAATAGTAGGATATGTGTAGTTTAACTCTTTGGTTGCATGCATAGGATCCAACTATTATGGTCATATGTGTGTATGTGATTGTATGTGTGTAATTGTATATTTTGTTGAATCCTCGGGGTTGACGAGGCTAGTATTTATTTTTTGTAATTAGATACGACATTGTTTAGCCACTCCTTTTATTTTAGTTTACTTTCAATCTAGATTTCATGTACACTTCCTTGTGGAGTATAGGATCAATGGATGTAAATTAAAATATTTTTTTCTCAGCTCGGATCTGTGGATGGCTTGTACATGGCATAGGGAGGAGCGGACGAGATAGCGATACAACGGGAGACATATTGAAGACAAAAGCCATAATAGTTGGAAAATTTTTATTTTTCATATTTATTGCTTATTGTTTGATATGCATGTCGTAGGCTAGAAAATTCCTCAATTTCAAATTACTAAGTGGGAGAGGGATATTTTTATAAATTCCCACGACCTCCATTACGATTTGACATGTGATGCAAACAAACTTGCACGTCATCTCTGAGTGCCTTCCTCCCCATCGGATGGGTTTGTTTGCGGATCACAAGGTCGAATATGGTTATAGGAAATTATTAAGGAGCGTGTGTACTTCCCCATCAGAAGGCACATAACCCGAGATAATTACCTTGGTATCGAGTAATGGTGAACACTTAGATACAAATATAAGTATCCTCCCCATCGGAATCACTGCTTTTATTTGTAGGGCCAAAGAGGAACCAACTATTAATTTTACTTGTCAAAAAGTTAGGTTGACAAGATAGTAAAATTAATGGGTAAAACCTCCTCTTACAAATGTAGAATTTGTATATGTCCACACTATCGTGGCATACGATATTTTCGGTGTTTTGAGGTGTTGGTTGATTTTAAAATTTTATAGTTTGAGGAATCAATAATTTTTTGAAATCTAATATTTTGATCTATGTGATTCTTAGGTTTTCTTTCAAAATGACTTTTAACCCGCTTGCTGTGATACTGAAAGAAAATAAACTTACTGGACCCAACTATGTTGATTGGAAGAAAAATATTGACATTGTCTTGACTGCTGAGGAATACAAATATGTACTCCTCGAAGAGTGCCCTCCTAAGCCTGCAGATGATTCTGGGGAAAAGGAGAAGGAGAGTTATATGAAGTGGATCAAGGCCGATGAGATGGTGCGGTGTTACATTTTGGCATCCATGTCAAATGTACTGCAACATCAACATCAAGCCATGCCCACTGCTTATGACATGATGCTCAATCTCAAAGAGCTTTTTGGACACTAGAATCGGGCTGCTAGGCAGAAAGCCATGAGGAACTTGATGACGACCACCATGATCGAGGGAACACCCGTGAGGGATCATGTTCTCAAGATGATGGCTCATTTGAATGAGTTGGAAGTCCTCGGAGCTGAGATCGATGGGGAAACCCAGGTCGATATCATTCTCCAGTTTCTACCTACGAGTTTTGAGCAGTTTCTCTTGAACTACAACATGAACAAAAGATTGTATTTGTTGGCGGAGCTTCTGACAGAACTCCAGGTGGCAGAGGGGCTATTTCGTCAGAGTGCTCAGGCGCATGCCATGGTTACCCAAAAGGTTTCTACTTCTAAGCTGAAAGGCAAGAAGAAGAAGAAACAAGCTAGGGCAAAGGCAGTGGGAGGAACTCAGGGAGGAGTGAAAAATCCAAAAGGCAAGTGCTTCACTTGTAAGCAGACTGGACACTGGAAGAAGGACTGCCCCAACCGCAAGAAGAACAAAGGTATATCTTTTAGTCTAGTCATTGAAACATGTTTAGCGGTGTTATCTACCGGCACCTGGTGTGTAGATATGGGAGCCACTGATCATGTCTGCAATACTTTGCAGGGGTTCCAGGAAACCAGATGACTGGTTGAGGGGGAGATTACCGTATACTTGGGCGATGCCACGAAGGTGGCGGCTGTTGCAGTGGGAGATGTTCATTTATCTTTTGAGAAAAATAAAGTTTTGGTTCTTAAGAATTTCCTTTATGTACCTTTATTTAGAAAGAATTTAATTTTAATTTCTAAATTATTTATGGATGGATATTCTATTTCTTTTAATGACAGAGTTGTTATAAAAAGGAATAGGGAGATTATCTGTTCGGGTGCATTGATAGGAAATTTATACACACTTGAACCAAAAGCTCCCACAATGCAAATAGAAGTTAATAACTCATCTTCTAATTCCAATAAGAGAAAAGAACCTTCGAAAATGAACCAAACATATCTTTGGCATCTTAGGCTTGGTCATATTAACCTAAGAAAAATTCAAAGGTTGTTAGCTGATGGACCTCTGGGTTCATTAGTGGTGGAAGATTTCCCAACCTGCGAATCTTGCTTGGAGGGCAAAATGACCAAGAGGCCTTTTAAGGCCAAGGGGTATAGAGCCAAAGATGTATTAGAATTGGTTCATTCTGATTTGTGTGGTCCTATGTCTATCCAGGCTAGAGGTGGTTTTGAGTATTTCGTCTCTTTTATAGACGATTATTCGAGATATGGATACATTTACTTGATGCGCCACAAGTATGAATGCTTTGACAAGTTCAAAGAATTCAAGGCTGATGCGGAGAAATATCAAGGTAAAAGTATCAAGACACTACGATTTGATCGTGGTGGTGAGTACCTCTTGGGAGAGTTTAGGAATTACTTATCAGAGGCTGGGATTCAATCCCAATTGTCTGCACCGGGCACACCCCAGCAGAATGGTGTAGCAGAGCGAAGGAATAGGACTCTTATGGAGATGGTTAGATCGATGATTATTTTGAGTTGCCAGATTCATTCTGTGGATATGCTCTAGATACGACAGTGTACATTCTGAACTTGGTTACATCTAAATCAGTGCCTTCTACTCCCACAGAATTATGGACTGGGCGAAAGCCTAGTCTAAGACATATTCAGATTTGGGGGAGTCCAGCACATGTGTTGAAGGCAGATGCTGGTAAGTTGGAACCTCGTACATAAGTACACATGTTCGTTGGCTATCCTAGAGGAACGAAAGGAGGTTTGTTTTATAGTCCTAGAGATCAGAGGGTGATCGTCAGAACGAATGCCAAATTTCTAGAGGAAGACTATGTAATGAACCACAAGCCCATGAGTAAGATTGTTCTAGAGGAATTAAAAGGGAAAGTCACTTCTTCAGTACCACCGGTACAAGAGGATATAACACAAGTCACTGCACCGTGTGTCACAGAGGATACACAGGTGATACCTCGTCGTAGTGAGAGGGTTGTGAGACAGCCTAATAGATTCATGTTCTTGGGAGAATCTTCTAATTAGATCCCTGGTGAACATGAACCTGATCCCTAGACATATGAAGAGGTAATCCAAGATAAAGATGCAGTATCTTGGCAAAGTGCAATGAATGCTGAGATTGAATCTATGGATTCAAATCAGGTCTGGGAGCTAGTAGAACCACCCGATGGTGTAAAGACCATTGGTTGCAAGTGGATCTACAAAAGAAAGAGAGGAATAGACGGGAAGGTTGAGACCTTCAAAGCAACGCTTGTTGCGAAAGGGTATACTCAGAAAGAGGGTATCGATTATGAGGAGACCTTTTCACCGAAAGTCATGCTTAAGTCTATCCGGATTCTCTTATGCATTGCAACTCATATGGATTATGAGGTGTGGCAGATGGATGTCAAGAAAACTTTCCTTAATGGAAGTCTTGAGGAAAACATCTATATGAAGCAACCAGAGGGATTCATTGCAAGGGGCAAAGAGAATCTTGTGTGTAAGCTTAATCGGTCCATTTATGGATTGAAGCAAGCTTCGAGGTCTTGGAACATCCGCTTTGATGAGGTAATCCAGTCTTATGGATTTATTCAAAGTCCGGATGAGTCTTGTGTATACAAGAGATGTGACGAAAATGTAGTGGTATTTCTTGTACTATACGTAGATGATATTTTGTTAATTGGTAACAATGTCAAGGTGTTATCAGATGTAAGGGTATGGTTGTCCAAACAGTTTGACATGAAGGACTTGGGAGAAGTGGGACACATCCTTGGGATCAAGGTTATAAGGAATCACAGGAAAAGGATGTTGTGCTTATCCCAAGCTTCATACATAGACACTATTATGGATCATTTTAGCATGCAAAATTCCAAGAAAGGTTTTCTACCTTTCAGGCATGGAGTTTTTTTATCTAAGGAGATGTGTCCTAGAACATCTAAGGAGATAGAGGAGATGAAGGCGGTTCCTTATGCTTCGGCGGTGGGAAGCCTCATGTATGCGATGCTATGTACGAGACCAGATATCTGCTTTGCCGTGGACATGGTCAGCAGATATCAGAGTAATCCAGGACAGGGACATTGGACTGCGGTAAAGCATATATTGAAGTACCTGAGAAGGACTAGGGATTATATGCTAGTTTACCATGTAGACCAATTACTCCCTGTGGGTTATACAGATTCTGACTTCCAATCAGATAGGGATAACAGTAAGTCTACCTCAGGTTTTGTGTTTACTTTGGGAGGTGGAGCCATTGTATGGAGGAGTGTCAAGCAGAAATGCATGGCGGACTCTACCATGAAAGATGAGTATGTGGCGGCCTCTGAGGCGGCCAAAGAAGCTGTGTGGCTCAGGAACTTTCTGATGGACTTGGATGTGATTCCTGGTTTGCCCAGAACTATCACAATTTATTATGATAATAGTGGTGCAGAAAACTCGAAGGAACCACGAGCCCATAAGGCAAGTAAACACATAGAGCGCAAGTACCACCTGATATGAGAAATCAAAAAGAGAGGAGAAGTTGTTGTGGCCAAGATTGCATCGGAGGATAACCTGGCAGATCCTTTCACTAAGGCCCTTCCGGCGAGAGCTTTTGATAGGCATTTGGAGGGAATGGGAATCAGATGTATGGTAGTTTGAGGACAACATAGTCTTTTAGTATAAGTGGGAGGTTGTTGGGATGTATACTGAAAAGTCTATCTTTTGTATGAACATCTTTATTTTAAAATAAGAATCACATGATCATTGATTGCATATTTATGGTTATGCATATTGTCTAATACATTACATTGTAGATAACATGGTGTGTGGTGTCACACGGGAGATCATGTTATCGACTCCTTATAAAGTATAAGTATAGGCTCACAACCAAGATGGCTTCGGACAAACCATTGGTATTGTTGTAGTGTGAGTTGGTATTGGTTTGTCTTGACCATAGAATTACACTAGTACACTTTGTGTGTATTGAGCAGGACCGACTTAGAGGTGATTCGATTTATTGCTGACTACATAATCGAATCGGACCTCAGATATTATATTGTACATAGTCTTAATCCCGATATAATAACGGGCACATATACTTAGTATTCATTTCTTTGATTTACCAATGGGCGAGATTTATAGATTACATCGATAGGCTCAGTAAGTTGGGAAATGATATTATTTATATAGTGTGCCATTGATTATAGGAGGAAATCGTGTCCTATATATTAGGATGATAATGTTCCCTTGAGGAGCTCATAAGGTTCATCATGTAAACCCTGCAGGTGGACTTGGTCCGGCATGATGATAAGGTTGAGTGGTACTACTCATGGAGTTAGATGTTGATTAATTAATGATCAGTAAATTAATTAATCGACGAACATTCGAGATCTTAAACACGGGGAGAAAAATGTACATATAATATATGGAGCCCATATTAACTTATGGGGGTTGGTGAGGTAGATCAATGATAAACCTTTAGTGGATTGGATTATCATTAATGGATCGGACTTTATGTGGGCTTGATCCATTGTGTGGCCAAGATCCAACTCCTCCTCATGGTCCCTATTGTATCCTATTAATACCTCATGAAGCTTAGATCCAATGGATGAAAACAAAACTCTAGAATCAATGGTAGAGATTGAATCTCTACATCCGACAGTTGAGATTAATTCTCGAGATCCAACGGTTGAGATTAAATCCCTAGAACCAATGGTGGAGTTTAAAACAAGGCATATCCCTAACTCTATAAAAGGAGATCATGGGGTGGGCGGCAAGTAGAATTCTAATAGAGATAGGATTAGGGTAAGGGGTGGCAAGCTTTGGGGATTAGGGTTTGGGGTGTAGGCGGCACCAAATAAGGAAAGTTTTTCCTTTTCTTCTTCTTCCTTGGTGGCTGGCCCCCAAAACCAGCCTTTCCTCCCTTGGCCAGCATCCAAACTCCTTCATCTCCTTCTCCTTGGCCAGTGGAAACAAGACTTAGGGCCTTCCCTTGGAGTATTGGCCGGTTTCCATCTTATTCATCTTCTCCTTCTTGGCCGGCAACAAGCACCAAGCTTGGAGCTTGGTGGTTGGTTGAAAGAAGGAGAAGTGCCTTTTTTCTTATTCTTTCTCTTTTTCAGAGTGATCAAGGAAGGAAGATTGGTGATCTAGGAGCTTCTACTTTTGGTAGATCGTCGCCCACACGACGTCCAAAAGGAGGGAGGACATACGATAGAAGATCGAGAGGTATAATACTTGTCTATTTTCTTATGTAACATGTTTATAATTGTTTCTCAATTATATATGCATGATATATTCTATTTTGTGGCTAATATAACTTGGACCCCAAATATAAACATAAAAGTCGGCGATCCGTACATCGTCTATTCCGTGGCTATTCGTAGAATAGAGGTTGGTGGCTTGAACAACAAGTTTGTTCAAGTGACCACTCTAATAAAATAGCACGACGATGAAACGGTTGCTTGGGTGATCCCTTTTGTCTAGGATTAATTTTTTTTTAATCCAGGGACATCGATGGGATCGCCATGAACAAGCGATCGAGTTGAAGTGGGAAGCGAAGTTTCCTACCTTCAAGTGGTATCAGAGCTTCGGTTCTGCAAAACCTTCAGTCATAAGTAGACATACCTGCATCCTGCTCAAAAGTAGAAAACAAAGGGGGTGTAGATGTAGGCTCACGTCGTGGACTAGGCGGACTCCTATACATAGGTAGACTCGAGGGAGAGTGATGGACAGGGGGTGAGAGGGGTGTATGAGTGGAAGACCCTGTGTGTGGTGGAGACTCCACTATAAGATCCAACCGCCAATTGATATGGTTGGTGATGGTGGTACAGTTAGTGTCGGAGAGCCTAAGAGGTCCCAAGTTCTTCCTTACAAAACAAAAATAGTGCCCTTCTCTCACTATCATTTTCATTGTCATTTACACCCCATCCTACATCAATGTCATTCCTCTCTTGAAGCATGTCCCACAAGCAAAAGAGTTCACTCATCCTTACTACTCCGTCACTCCTCTACCAAAGATGGTACTCACCATAACCCGGTGAATGTATCGGAAAATAAGATTTTGTAATCATGACGCCTTAGCTCTAGAGGGGTCATAGGAGGTTTCTCCGATCAGCTCCATCCAAAACAATCTTGCATGGAACTCATTAGGGGTTCTTCTCTCTCCTCCACTAGGCAATCCAAAACACGAGCTTCATTGGTGCAATGTCCACTCATGTTCTTTGTTAAAAAGCCTAAAAGTGATCTTCCCCTCTTCACTTTCTCTCCCCGTCAAGATCTCCACCTCTAATGAACTTAAAAACTCCAAAACTATGCTAGGGTAGGTTGGGCATCTCACCCCCATAATTTCTCCCCAACCCATTTTTGCAAAAAGCCCTTGTAATCCCCAAGCAAACCTAGGGTTTCTAAAAGTGCTTCATCCAAATACCTAGTAGCCATGATTTTACGATTGGAAAGCATGTTAAATCTATCCCTATGCTCGTTATTTCATAATATGATGCTTGGGAGAGTGTTACCTTCCTCCGGAGCTTGACAAGCACCTCTCGATCTTGACCTTGTAGGGAGTTATCACATGCTTAGTCCTCCTCATTCTCACTTCTTGGAGGCTTTTGGAAGGTTGGAGAGGGTCCTTTGAGGGTGGGGAAGGCGATTTCGCACGGCTAGAGCATGAGGGATTGAAGCCCATGGGCAAAACACACGGTGCTTTGCCTTTTAAAACCATGCGTCACGATCGTGTGGAATCCACACAGTCGACCGCGTGCGACGCTGGGGGAGAGGCTGAAATTCGGCACAACCGTGTGAAATTCACACGATCGCCCGTGTGAAATTCACACAGTTAATGTGAGCAAAACATATAGGATTTTAGGAGTAGTTTTCTCTCACATCTCATTACATTTTATGTTAGTTTCATGTATATGTCACTCTATTTTGCAGGCATTTCCTATTTTCTGGTTCGGAGGTCTGCTCTTTGTACTTTTGTGTGCAGGATAGCATTTCAGGGGGAAAAGGCGCACTTTTGGAGCAAAAGAAGGACATTTTGTAGCTAGACGCAGAATGGGACACGGCTAGGGAGTGTGGCTACACACGGTCATATCCAATTGGCAAGATCAGCCACCCCAGGGTCACACACGGCCTGACCGTGTGGAAACACACGGTTGTGTGGAGGCCCAGCAGATTGACGCGACTAGGGTTTTTCTCAAATTTTGCAGCGGTCCGAGGTGATGTCTATATAAGGATGGCTCTGCCCAAACCCTAGAGGTGGCACGACGGCTAGGACAGCACACTAAAGCCCTAAAAAGCTTTGGGAACTCGCAACGGGGAGGAAGAATGCCGCCGGAGATCCACATTCTGCACTTCAACGCCAGAGAGAAGGCCACATCGGCATTGTACTCTCTTGTTATTGCATTTTATTTTTTATATATTCGAACATGAACATACCTTGTGATTCTCGTCTTTTATATATGGAGTAGTTCCTTCGATTCTAGGATTAGGGAGTAGCTTGTGTATGCATGACATGTTGCTTCAAATTGAATTCTACTTTTGAATTTGAATTTGCAATTGGAAATTGTTTGTACCCATATCAATGTGTGTTTGGTTTTCTACCTGCTGTGCTTAGGCGATACGAGGGGTGACAGCCCTCGTATCTAAGATTTAGGGGATTTATACAAAGAACCTAGTGGTAAACCTGATCTCCTGTAACCATGGATAGAAGGATGCGATGGAACTGGAAACGATTTATCGCAGGGATTGATTTGGCATCCTCGTACCACCTATCTCGTCCTTGTAAGGCAGAGATAGCTCCTGATAGATGCGGTGGCTCATCGAGAGAGTGTATGATGTCCCTTCCACAAAATCATATCTAGACGTTTAGACAACGCCCAGTTGATAGCATGTTTTGCGACACACAAGCGAAACTAAAGTCGTAGAATCCCTTTTTAAGATCTCATCATGCTCCTTTCTTCCTCCGTGTGACACCATACTAGAGTTTAGTCCACCGACAACCCTCACAATCGAAACCTTTAGATTTTACTTCGAAACAATTTCATCCACTGAACAAATCGGTATTCGAATCCCAGTCCCTGTGGGATCGATAATCTTTTATTACTTGACGACATCCATGCACTTGCGGCCGTTGAGCGCGAGCGTGCGCTTCGAATCCTCGATGGTCTCCGTCGCAAGATTTGAGGTCACATTCGCGTGCATCAAGTTTTTGACGTCGTTGCCGGGGACTCATCGATTCGATATCGAATCTAGAAGTTGATAACTAGATCGGACCTAGGCTAGATTTACTTTTATTGTTTTATTTTATTTCAGTTTTTTTTATTCAGTTGCTCTTTCTTTATTTATAATTTCCTGCATATAATGATGCATGCTTCACTCATGATTATGGTCAATTTAATGTTGTAAGTTTTGGAAACATTTATTGTGAGCATTGTGGTGAAACATGGCATACTATTAATAATTGTTCGGATATATTCGAACCTTCACAATTTGAACAAGAAGATGTCACCTACAATTACAACGCGTGGCCACAAGATGATTCCTATTTATATTGTTATGACCATGGCTACTTAAACCCTCAATATTGTCCGCCTAAATCCCGACTAGAGCAAATGATGGAAGATTTCATTCAAATGCAACAAGAGGTGAATGTTGAATTCCGACGGCGACATTCGCAGATAGAGACTCAATATTGTTTCCAAAATGAGAATGAGAGCTATGAGTCACCATGCAAATTTTATCCAGAACCAAGTCCCCACTTAGAATCCCTGCTAGATAATTTTACTAGGGATTGCGAGGAGCATAGCCAACAATTTGCAGAGATTATGGAACGAGATGTAGCAAGAGAAGAAACCAAACGACTAGGAGGTGGCTTTAATGACTGGATTACACCTAATAGGGTGGAGACTCACTTTGAGCGAATGGATGAGGAGGACGTAGATGACATTGCAAGTAAAGAAGGATAATCCATTCAATCACCACTAGAAGGAGAACTTGAGGAATATATAATTGATACTTTAATCGAGGAGTGCATTGCTTCAATCAAAACACTTCCTAACCTCAAGGGTCTAGAAGAGCTTGTCTTAACCCTCACCAAAACTTTAGTTACCAATAACGAAAATTTGTGATGATAAAATTTCATTCGACCTAATAGCATCTACTAATCAATCTTTTGGTGAGAATATTTATGGTTAGTTATATTATTTACAGCATATGGATGAAGCAGAATATCATGATCAAACTCCTAATGATTACTTAAGGCTAAGCATGTTCAATCTTCAACCAAGGAAGGTAGCTAATAAATATCTTGCCCCTCCACGAGCAAGATTTAAGAGATATGATGATAAGGGACCACAAGAGAGGAGGCATAAGGTGAGCAAATATCTTGCTCCCCCACGAGCAAGATTCAAATGCCTCAAATGAAACGTAAGAATAAGGTCGAGCTAAACGACCTTAAACAAAGCGCTTCTTGGGAGGCAACCCAAGTTTAGTTTTTAGATTTCCCTTTGATTGTATTGTATGCATTTAATTAATTTGAACTTTGATTTCCATTTCATTTAGCATTAGGACTAGAAAAGAACTTTGCTAGGTAAAAATAAAATTCATATTAGCTTACATGGCAAGGTGTATGAGGAAATTCGGATCGTGGTGCAAAAAGGGGAGAAGAAAGGGGACAGACGGCCTAGCCGTGTGTTTTCCCATAGTCGTGCTCAACTGACCCGAAGCGCACATGGCCTGGCCGTGTGTTTTCACACGGTCGTGTTGCGCCAGGTTAAGTAGGGTGAGCCATGTGTTTTCGCCCCATTTGTACCGTGTGCTTCGATTTCTCTTGCCCTAGCCGTGTGGATTCTTCTTCCCCACCACCTAGAAGCTTTTCTAACCTTCAAGGAAGCCAAAAGAAGCAAGGATGAGGAGGACCAAGCATCTAGCGCCTCAATCTGGTGCTTCGGAGTGACGAGCAAGGAGAACCGATGCCCCTCAAGCTCAGGAGGAGGGTAACACTCTACCAACCCTTCTTTTTCACAACAATGAACATAGAGATAGATATAATATGTTTTCTACTCGTAAGCTCACTGTTACTATGTACCTTGATGAAGATTTGCTAGAGTCCTTAGGGTTGTTGGGTGACATTCAAGTCCTATTTGCAAAAATAGAGTGGGAAGAGATGATGGGAATAAGAGAGCCAACCTACCCTAGTATAGTTCTAGAATTTTTGAGTTCCTTAGAGGCGGAAATTTTAATGGGTTGAGAGAGCGAATAGGGTAGGATAACATTTAGGATTTTTAACATTGAGCATGAATGGATCGTTCACTAATGGAATTCATGCTTTGGCTTGCTGAGTGGGGGAGAGAGAAGAACTCCTTTTGGGTTTAACTCTCGGATATTTTGGACTGAATTGACGGGGGAGCATGCTTATGACCCTTCAAGGGCTAAAGCATCGTTCCTCCAAAATCCCATTTTCTGATACCTCCACCTCATCATGGTCAGTACTATATTTGGTCATGGGGAGAGTGACGGTGTGGTTAGAGCTAGCGAGCTGCTTTGCCTCTGGGACATGCTATAAGAAAGGAGTAGCATCGATGTAGGGTCCCACTTCATCAGACACTTAGTGAAGATGGGCAAAGCAGCACGAGGAGAGATTAATGTTGGGGGCCTACTTACCCACATTTGTCATAGGATGGGGTACTCTTACACTACGTTAGAGAGTATAAAGTGGAGCCCTAGGATCGACCTAGGAGTGTGCATGGCCATGAAGATAATTGTGAGAGAAGGACACTCCTTATGCTTTGTAAGGAAAAATTTGACAGCCCTTAGGCTCCCCGACCCTGATCATACCACCATCACTACACGCGCCAACTGGTGCTTGGACCTGATAGTGGAGTCCCCTCCACATGAGGGACCATCCACATCGGCGCCCATCTCTCCCCCTTTGCATCACTCTCCCTCCAGTCCACACATACATAGGAGTCCACCTAGTCCATGCTGACATGGGCCTACACCTGCACCTGCACCACCACCATTTTCCACTTTTGAGTAGGATGTAGGTACGTTGGCCTATGATTTCTCAGAGTTCTGATCGTGCCTCGATGATATATACACCGAGCAGTAGATGCAAAGGCAGCGATGGGAGGAGTAGAGCACCTACATGCAGGTGGAGTTCCAAGGTTTCCGGGAGCACTTCCAGCGGGCTGAGGAGTTCTATGATGAGGCTCGCATCTACTTCCAGGGGGGCTGCCCATCGCCAGGATGAGGCCGCCTACCGCCAGCAGATGCGGCAACACATGCATGCCCAGTAGGCATAGTGGGCTAGGGAGGAGGAGCACCGAGCAGCCGCTGCATCCACCATCTCTCAGATTGACCACATGTACATGTTGCATCAGCGGCTCAGCAGTAGGTTCTCCCAGGATCCCGAGATACCGAGGCTCCCAGACTTTCCACCTCGTACACCATACTAGAGGTATACTTTCATTAATTCTGGGGGGACCCCAAATTTTATTTTATTTCTAGCAGTAGTTTGTTTCATGGTATTTGCATTATCATTAGCATTCATTTATTAGGTTGTTGAGTTTCTTTCAGCACTTAGTTTTTGTTATTTGTAAAGCTACCTTAGTAGTATTTTTAAAAGTCTTCTTCATGAGTTGTTCCCATGAGTAGTGTAACTTCATTTATCTCGTGGTATTTTATTTTATTTTCTCTAATGAATGTTCTAGACTTACACTGGATAGCTTTTATTTTCACACCTACACAAGTCGAACACTCTGAAAGGGAGAATCTAGTACATGTCTAGTTATGATTCATCTCAGTAGTCTAGTACTTTGGAATCCACAGGTGACTCTAGGCTAGCATTTTAGTTACTAGAGATGCTCGGATTGTGTAAGCCCATTCGGAAAAATCAAAATCCCAGTAAGCCAAAAAATAAAAGAGAGAAAAAAAGGAGAGATTATGAGGGATAAAAAATAGTTGTCGTGGGTGGAAATGGTTAGGTGCCCCTTTGAGACCGAGTTAGGTTACTGGGGAAACACCTACCAATTTCTCTCAATACCGAGCACGCCTTTGAGACTTTGTGCTAGATCTAGGGAATAACCCTCGCTTTGGGAAGTTAAGTGCCTAAGAGTCGGAGACCTTAGGAAAGCTATAGGATGACGACTTAACTCACCATGGAATGAATATCCCCTAAGAATGATTCGCTTAGCACGAGCACGAGGAGCTAACCTAGTGAATTTCTAGAACATATTTATTTTGCTTTGATTGCAAATACAACTTGATAAATTTAGTTAACATGCTAAGTATGGAACAATATCTTTTAAAATTTCAAGGCACTGAGGTTTTCTTGAGGACAAGCAAAGATTTAAGTCAGGGGGAAATGATGTGAGCAAAACATATAGGGTTTAGGAGTAATTTTCGCTCACATCTCATTACATTTTATATTAGTTTCATGCATATGTCACTCTATTTTGCACGCATTTCCTATTTTCTGGTTAGGAGGTCTGCTCTTTGTACTTTTATTTGTAGGATAGCATTTTGGGGGGAAAGGCACACTTTCGGAGCAAAAGAAGGGCATTTTACAGCTAGACGCAAAATGGGACATGACCAGGGCGTGTGGCTGCGCATGGTCATGTCCAATGGGCAAGATCAGCCACCCCTGGGACGCACACAGCCTGACCGTCTGGAAACGCACGACCGTGTGGCGGCACAGTAGATTGACGCGACTAGGGTTTTTTTTCGGATTTTGCAGCGGTCCGAGGTGATGTCTATATAAGGATGGCTCCGCCCAAACCCTAGAGGTGGCACAACGGCTAGGATGGCACACCGAAGCACTAAAAAGCTTCGGGAAATCTCAATGGGGAGGAAGAACGCCGCCGGAGATCCAAGTTCTGCACTTCAACACCAGAGAGAAGGCCACATCGGCATTGTAACCTCTTATTCTTGCATTTTATTTCTGATATATTCGAACATGAACATGCCTTGTGATTCTCCTCTTTTATATATGGAGTAGTTCCTTCGATTCTAGGATTAGGGAGTAGCTTGTGTACGCATGACATGTTGCTTCAAATTGAATTCTACTTTTGAATTTTAATTTGCAATTGGAAATTGTTTATACCCATATCTATGTGTGTTTAGTTTTCTACCTGCTGTGCTTAGGCGATACGAGGGGTGACAACCCTCGCATCTAAGATTTATGAGATTTATACAAGGAACCTAGGGGTAAACCTGATCTCCTATAACCGTGGGTAGAAGAATGCGATGGAACTGGAAACGATTCATCACAAGGATTGATTTGGCATCCTCGTACTGCCTATCCCATCCTTGTAAGGCAGAGATAGCTCCCGATAGATGCGGTGGCTCATCGGGAGAGTGTATGATGTCTCTTCCAGAAAACCATAGCTAGACGTTTAGACAATGCCCATTTGATAGTATGTTTTGCGACACACAAGCGAAACCGAAGTCCTAGAATCCCTTTTTAAGATCTCAGCATGCTCCTTTCTTCTTCCCTGTGACACCGTAATAGAGTTTTGTCCACCGACAACCCTCGCAATCGAAACCTTTAGATTTTACTTCTGAATAATTTCACCCACTGAACAAATCGGTATTCGAATCTCAGTCACTGTGGGATCGAGAATCTTTTATTACATGACGACATCCGTGCACTTGTGGGAATTGAGCGTGAGCATGCACTTTGAGTACTCGACGGTCTCCGTCGCGAGATTTGAGATCACGTTCGCGTGTATCAACGGTCGACCATGTGAGACCCAAATTTTCTCCTAGAGTGCAACACGGTTCGAATCTTTCACATGCCCCGCCGTGTGTGCTTTTGATCATTGGGCACAACCATGTGGAATCTACACGACCGCTAGTGCCTTTTTTTGAGGGTTTAAAAAAAAATGATGTTTCTACCTAGCAAGTTCTTTCTGACCCTAAACTATTTGCAAAGACGTTGATGTCCATAAAGTAAAGTCTGAATTATACACATGAATGCAATAAAAGCAAAAACATATGAAATTAAACTTGAGTTGCCTCCCAAGAAGCGCTTTGTTTAAAGTGGTTTAGCTCGACCATACTCCGTTGCTTCAGCTAGGATCCGGTGGTTTCGTGAACCTCCATTTATCCTTCTTTGCATCTTCACTTTCCATAGGGTTTTTATTATCTTGCAGGAAGTATATCCATCTGTGAATGGAGCCTTACACTCTGATAAGTTGAATATGATGATTTTGCCATCCGCTTCCATTGAGACTTTGTGCTTCCTCACGTCTATGCATGCACCTGCAGTTGCCAGAAAGGGTCACCCTAAAATGATTGGATTCTTAGGGTTTGGTCCTATGTCCAATACGATAAAAATCTGTGGGTATCAAAAAACTTTCAACTACCACAGGTACATTCTCCAACATGCCAACGGGTTCCTTGATTGAATCATTCGCCATGCGAATAGCTAAGCCAGTTGGTCATATACCACTCAGTCCCATCTCCCTATATAATACGTAGGGCATCATGCTAACGAATGACCCAAGGTCACACAGTGCTTCATCGAAGCTCTCACCATAGATGATGCAGGGTATAACAAATTCACCAGGGTCCTCCAGTTTGGGTGGAATTTTATCTTCAATTTTTGCTTGGTTTGGCAAAGTTGAAATCATGGTCGCACACCCCCTAGTTACTTTGTTTTTCTAACCTACTCCCTCACTGTACGCTCCCTCTCCCTTAACCTATTTTTGCTCGGATAGTAGGGAGAGCTATCCGTGGTTTGTGATATGGTCTTGGCTATTTTGGCCACTTGCGTTTCCAACATCTTAGTGTGGCTTGTCATCCCATCGACAGAAGCCTTCAACTTCCTAAGTGTTTCTTCGGCTCCTTGATGTTGTCGCTAGAATTCTGCATTTCCTTTGTTTGGGTAGCAATGAAGCCTTCAATCATTGATTCTAGTCTAGATTTAGGCAGTTATTGTTGCCTACTGCCTTGTTGTTGCCCATATCCTCCCGATTGTTGGAAATTCACCGAATTATTCCTATAAAAAAAGTTCGGGTGGTTCCTCCATCCGGGGTTGTAGGTGTTAGAATATGGGTTGTTGGACCTCTGATTGTGGTCACAAACCGCATCGACATGCTCAATCTGCTCCTTAAAGCAGCCCTACCCTCCATAGTAGTCCTCCTGATACGCCGCTACTCCCTCTCCAAATGATTTGGCAGCACATGTAGAAGAAGGGGTTAGAGAGTCAAACCGTCTGCTTAGCATGTCCATTCTTGTCGCTAGGTGATCAATGGAGTTGACAGTGTAGGAACTTCGGTGAGCGCTAGAGGGGGAGTGAATGGCGTATTTTCGTTCGTCAATGTAATTCGACCGTGTTTGTGAGCTTGTCTACAATTCTTGTTAGTGCAGTGGAAATAATGATAACAATAATAAATAAAGACAAACACGCAACACACAAACACAAATGATGTAATGTGGTTTGGAACCCTAATTCCTACTCCACGGGGTTAGCTCAATATCGTGCTCTAGTGATGCACACCACCACTAATCAATAACACTCCTTTTCGGTGACACACCGGAGGTGGAGAAACATCCTATAAGCGATTACAACAGTAATACAAAATAATACAAGAAATTACAAATGAAATACAACAAAAGATGTAAAGAGAACATTACAAAAACTCTTTTGAATGGTTGCTTGGTTGATCGCTTGAGCCACACTTGAAGACCCTGACTTGCACCAGCAAATCGCCTCAAATTGCCAAAGAAATCGTTATGGAAATCCCCCCCCCCGGTCAAGCTCCTTTTATGCCTCCGTGTGACCTGGATTTTCGCCTGGCAATCGACTGCCAAAAGGCCTAAGTTAACTGCCAATAGTGTCGTTGTCTCACAACAGACTTGATCCACGTTGGCATTCAAGCCAACGGATACACTGACATTCGACTTCTATTACCGATAGTTGAGTGCCAAGCTCGTAGCTGACTGCTAAGTCGACTACAGACCATTCTGTGTTTGCGACCAAGACTAGCAGCAGTCCACTGCCCTCCACGGCAGTCCGCTGCTAATGGCCAGTTGACTGCCTAATGATGGCAATCGACTGCTAAGGCCACTTGCCGCAGTCGAACGCCAGTCGACTCATAGCAGTCGATTGGTCATAATCCTAGTCGATTGATCAGTGTCGACTCAACTGCCAAGTGTCAAAACACTTGACCAGTCGACGGGTCCATAATCCCAGTCGATTGATACACCTTAACCATGAGGTTTAGCCCAAGTATGGTGCCCTCATACTTGCTAGACCACCCTTAGCCTAGTCCTAAGACTTCTAGCCACCTCCATCAACCTTACGCCTATCGGATCCCTCTAAGTCATTCATGACTTGTTCATCCATACGCTAGCCTACAGGTGCTTCCATCGGCTATTGTTATGCTAAGCTGGTCTACACCGCCAAGGCACATTTAGGCTTACGCTACCAAGACACATGCTTGGACTTTACGCCGCCAACCATTGGACTTATGCTGCCAAGACTCCACCCTTGGACATTACGTCTCCAATATCATACCCTTAGACTTCCCAATTGCTAAGTACCCATGACTTAGACTTTCACCGCTAAGACTGCACACTTGGACTTATATTGGCAAGACTACACCCTTGGACTTTCCATGCCAAGTACCCAAGACTTGGACTTTCCCATTGCCAAGACCCATGCTTGGACTTTCCATGCCAAGTGTCCCACTTGGAATTCTCCATCATATGGTCAACCTCATGTCAACCATATAGTCAACCCATTGTCAAACAACGGTCAACATCAAAACACTACTCGAGTCAAACTCGAGTCTAGTCAATCGTGACCTAGGCCGATTGCACCAACAGATAGCATATCTACCAGCTGTAGGTGCTGGGTGACTACGCTCAGAAGCCCATTGGTAGTGGTTTTGGGCCACCTCCTCAATCAACTCTTTTGCTTCCTCGATGGTCTTATTTATTAATGCTCCTCCTACAGCTGAATTGAGGGAAACCTTCGTGGCATATGTGATCCCATTATATAATATATGGATCACCAGTCACCTCTCTAGACCATGATGGGGGCATTGATAGAGTAGTCCTTTGTAGTGATCCCGGGCTTCAAACAGGGACTCCCCTTTCTTCTGACAAAAGCTAGTAATCAAATGGCACATGTGAGCAGTCTTACTTGGTGGGAAGAATTTATTCATAAATTACTGCTCACATTGCTCCCATGTGGTGATGCTTCTTGAGGGAAGGGAGTGTAATCATGTCTTCACTTTGTCCCGTAATGAGAATGGGAATAGGTTCAGACGGATCGCATCAGTAAGAACTCCATTGAACTTTACTGTTGAGCATATCTCCAAAAATGTCTCTAGGTGCCGGTTTGGGTCTTCAGTTGCAGCTCCTCAGAATTGGCTCTGTTGGACCATGTGTATGAGTGCAGGTTTTAATTCAAAGTTATTAGTTGTGATGGATGGTCCAACTATACTCGGCTTATACCCTCTAGCACTTAAGGTTGTGTAGTCCTACAGAGGCCGGCTACCTAGGTTCACTAAAGGGGTGTCCTGATCTTCCATGCTCCTCTTCTCAGCTCTCCTGCGATGGTAGGTTCGTTGTATTTCTGGATCTATCGAAAGCAGATTTTCTGATCCGAATCGCCGATGCATACAACGAATCAAGTTGTGCAATTGGGAGTATATCTACTACTTATTAACGGGAAATAAAATAAATCTAACCTACTGAATCAAATGAAAAAAAAACCCTAAGAGCTAAACTAAAGCAAGATAAAATGTGACTACTAAGATTAAGCTAAACTGAATTTAAATAGAAACTATCTAAACTGAATTAATTGTAATGAAATAAAACAAGAAAGAAAATCTGACCTAAGTCTGATCCAAGCTATCCACTTTTGAATCGATATCGAATAAATAGTCTCCAGCAACGACACTAAAAACTTGATGCACACGAGCATGACTCTCAAATCGCCGATGGGCGCCTCAATCCGGTGCTTCGGAGTGATGAGCAAGGAGAACCGACGCCCCTCAAGCTCCGGAGGAGGGTAATGCTCTACCAACCCTTCTTTTTCACAACATTGAACATAGAGATAGATATAATATACTTTCTACTCATAAGCTCACTGCTACTATGTACCTTGATAAAGATTTGCTAGAGTCCTTAGGGTTGTTGGGTGACATTCAAGCCCTATTTGCAAAAATGGGGTGGGAAGAGATGATGGGAATAAGAGAGCCAACCTACCCTAGTATAGTTCTAGAATTTTTGAGTTCCTTAGAGGCGGAAATTTTAATGGGTAGAGAGAGCGAAGAGGGTAGGATAACATTTAGGATTTTTAACATTGAGCATGAATGGACCCTTCACAAATGGAATTCATGCTTTGGCTTGCCGAGTGGGGGAGAGAGAAGAACCCCTATTGGGTTTAACTCTCGGATATTTTGGACCGAGTAGATGGGGGAGCACGCTTATGACCCTTCAAGGGCCAAAGCGTCATGCCTCCAAAATCTCATTTTCCGATACCTCCACCGCATCATGGCCAGTACTATATTTGGTCGTGGGGAGAGTGACGGTGTGGTTAGAGCTAGCGAGATGCTTTGCCTTTGGGACATGCTATAATAAAGGAGTAGCATCGATGTAGGGTCCCACTTCATCAGACACTTAGTGAAGATGGGCAAAGCAGCACGAGGAGAGATTAATGTTGGGGGCCTACTTACCCACATTTGCCATAGGATGGGGTACGATTACACTACGTTAGAGAGTATAGAGGGGAGCCCTAGGATCGACCTAGGAGTGTGCATGGACATGAAGATGATTGTGAGAGAAGGACACTCCTTATGCTTTGTAAGGAAAAATTTGACAGCCCTTAGGCTCCCCGACCCTGATCGTACCACCATCACTACATGCGCCAACTGGTGCTTGGACCTGATAGTGGAGTCCCCTCCACATGAGGGACCATCCATCGGCGCCCATCTCTCCCCCATTGCATCACTCTCCCTCCAGTCCACACATACATAGGAGTCCACCTAGTCCACGCTGACATGAGCCTGCACCTGCACCACCACCTTTTTCCACTTTTGAGTAGGATGCAGGTACGTTGGCCTATGATTTCTCGGAGTTCTGATCGCACCTCGACGATATATACGCCGAGCAGCAGATGCAGAGGTAGCGATAGGAGGAGTAGAGCACCTACACGTAGGCGGAGTTCTAGGGTTTCCGGGAGCACTTCCAGGGGGCTGAGGAGTTCTATGACGAGGCCTGCATCTACTTCCAGGAGGGGGATGCCCATCGCTAGGATGAGGCCGCCTACCGCCAGTAGATGCGGCAGCACATGCATGCCCAGTAGGCATAGTGGGCAGAGAGGAGGAGCACCGAGCAGCCGCTGCATCCACCATCTCTTAGATTGACCACATGTACATGTTGCATCAGCGGCTCAGCAGTAGGTTCTCCCAGGATCCCGAGATGCCGAGGCTCCCAGACTTTCCACCTCATCCACCATACTAGAGGTATACTTTCATTTAAGTCTGGGGGGACCCCAAATTTTATTTTGTTTCTAGCAGTAGTTTGTTTCATGGTATTTGCATTATAATTAGCATTCATTTATTAGGTTGTTGAGTTTCTTTTAGCACTTAGTTTTTGTTATTTGTAAAGCTACCTCAGTAGTATTTTTAAAAGTCTTCTTCATGAGTTGTTCCCATGAGTAGTGTAACTTCATTTATCTCGTGGTATTTTATTTTATTTGCTCTAATGAATGTTCTAGACTTACACTGGATAGTTTTTATTTCCACACCTACACATGTCGACCACTCTGGGGGAGAATCTAGTACTTTTGAATCCACAGGTGACTCTAGGCTAGCATTTTATTTACTGGAGATGCTCGGATTGTGTAAGCCCATTCGGAAAAATCAAAATTCCAATGAGCCAAAAAATAAAAGAGAGAAAAAAAGGAGAGATTATGAGGGATAAAAAATAGTTGTTGTGGTTGGAAATGGCTAGGTGCCCCTCTGAGACCGAGTTAGGTTACTCGGGAAACACCTACCAATTTCTCTCAATACCGAGCACGCCTTTGAGACTTTATGCTAGATCTAGGGAGCGACCCTCGCTTTGGGTAGGTAAGTGCCTAAGGGCCGGAGACCTTAGGAAAGCTATAGGATGACGACTTAACTCACCATGGAACAAATATCCCCTAAGAATGATTCGCTTAGCACAAGCACGAGGAGCTAACCTAGTGAATTTTTAGAACATATTTATTTTGCTTTGATTGCAAATACCATTTGATAAATTTAGTTAACATGCTAAGTATGGAAAAATATCTTTTAAAATTTCAAGGCACTTAGGTTTGCTTGAGGACAAGCAAAACTTTAAGTCTGGGGGAAGTAATGTGAGCATAACATATAGAGTTTTAGGAGTAGTTTTCGCTCACATCTCATTACATTTTATATTAGTTTCATGCATATGTCACTCTATTTTGCACGAATTTCCTATTTTATGGTTAGGAGGTCTGCTCTTTGTACTTTTGTGTGCAGGATAGCATTTCGGGGGGAAAAGGCACACTTTCGGACCAAAAGAAGGACATTTTGCAGCTAGACACAAAATGAGACACGGCAGGGCGTGAGGCTGCGCACGGCCATGTCCAATGGGCGAGATCAACCACCCCTGGGACGTACACGGCCTGGCCATTTAGAAACGCATGACCGTGTGGCGGCATAGCAGATTGACGCGACTAGGGTTTTTTTTCGGATTTTACAGTGGTCCGAGGTGATGTCTATATAAGGATGGCTCCGTCCAAACCCTAGTGGTGGCACGATGGCTAGGACGGCACACCGAAGTACTAAAAAGCTTCGGGAACTCTCAACGGGGAGGAAGAACGCCGCCGGAGATCCAAGTTCTGCACTTCAACGCCAGAGAGAAGGCCACATCGGCATTGTTACCTCTTGTTCTTGCATTTTATTTCTGATATATTCGAACATGAACATGCCTTGTGATTCTCTTTTTTATATATGGAGTAGTTCCTTCGATTCTAGGATTAGGGAGTAGCTTGTGTACGCATGACATGTTGCTTCAAATTGAATTCTGCTTTTGAATTTGAATTTGCAATTGGAAATTGTTTATACCCATATCTATGTGTGTTTGGTTTTCTACCTGTTGTGCTTAGGCGATACGAGGGGTGACATCCCTCATATCTAAGATTTAGGGGATTTATACAAGGAACCTAGGGGTAAACCTGATCTCCTGTAACCGTGGGTAGAAGAATGCGATTGAACTGGAAACGGTTCGTCGTAGGGATTGATTTGGCATCCTCATACCGCCTATCCCATCCTTGTAAGGTAGAGATAGCTCCCGATAGATGCGGTGGCTCATTGAGAGAGTGTATGATGTCCCTTCCACAAAACCATAGCTAGACGTTTAGACAATGCCCATTTGATTGTATGTTTTGCGACACACAAGCAAAACCGAAGTCCTAGAATCCCTTTTAAAGATCTCTACATGCTTCTTTCTTCCTCCGTGTGACACCGTAATAGAGTTTAGTCCACTGACAACCCTCGCAATCGAAACCTTTATATTTTACTTCCGAATAATTTCACCCACTGAACAAATAGGTATTCGAATCCCAGTCCCTTTGGGATCGATAATCTTTTATTACTTGACGACATCCGTGCATTTGCGGGCATTGAGCGTGAGCATGCGCTTTGAGTACTCGACGGTCTCCGTCACGAGATTTGAGATCGCGTTCGTGTGCATCAACAATCGACCGTGTGAGACCAAAATTTTCTCCTAGAGTGCAACACGGTTTGAATCTTTCACATGCCCCGCCATGTGTGCTTCTGATCATTGGGCACAACCATGTGGAATCTACACGTCCGCTAGTGCCTTTTTCTGAGGGTTTAAAAAAAAGAATGATGTTTCTACCTAGTAAGTTCTTTCTGACCCTAAACTATTTGCAAAGACGTTTATGTCCATAAAGTAAAGTCTAAATTATACACATGAATGCAATAATAGTAAAAACATATAAAATTAAACTTGGTTTGCCTCTCAAGAAGCGCTTTGTTTAATGTGGTTTAGCTCGACCATACTCCGTTGCTTCAGCTAGGTTCTGGTGGTTATGTGAACCTCCATTTATCCTTTTTAGCATCTTCACTTTCCATGGGGTTTTTGTTATCTTGCAGGAAGTATATCCATCTGTGAATGGAGCCTTACACTATGATAAGTTGAATATGATGATTTTGCCATCCGCTTCCAATGAGACTTTGTGCTCCCTCATGTCTATGCATGCTCCTGCAGTTGCCAGAAAGGGTAGCCCTAAGATGATTGGATTCTGAGGGTTTGTTCCTATGTCCAATACGATAAAATCTGTGGGTATCAAAAAACTTTCAACTACCATAGGTACATTCTCCAACATGCCAACGGGTTCATTGATTGAATCATTCGCCATGCGAATAGCCAAGCCAGTTGGTCATATACCACTCAGTCCCATCTCCATGTAGAATACGTAGGGCATCATGATAACGAATGACCCTAGGTCACATAGTGCTTCATCGAAGCTCTCACCATAGATCATGCAGGGTATAACAAATTCACCAGGGTCCTCCAGTTTGGGTGGAATTTTATCTTTAATTTTTGCTTGGTTTGGCAAAGTTGAAATCATGGTCGCACACCCCCTAGTTACTTTTTTTTTCTGACCTACTCCCTCACTGTACACTCCCTCTCCCTTAACCTGGTTTTGCTTGGATGGTAGGGAGAGCTATCCGTGGATTGTGATAGGGTCTTGGTTATTTGAGCCACTTGCGTTTCCAACATCTTAGTGTGGTTTGTGAGCCCATCGACGGAAGCCTTCAACTCCCTAAGTGTTTCTTCGGCTCTTTGATGTTGTCACTGGAATTCTGCATTGGCCTTTGTTTGGGTATCAATGAAGCCTTCAATCATTAATTCTAGTCTAGATTTAGGCAGTTGATGCTGCCTGCTACCTTGTTGTTGCCCATATCCTCCCGATTGTTGGAAATTCCCCGAATTATTCCTATAAAAAAAGTTTGGGTGGTTCCTCCATCTGGGGTTCTAGGTGTTAGAATATGGGTTGTTGGACCTCTGATTGTGGTTACCAACCGCATCGACATGCTCAATCTGCTCCTTAAAGCTGCCCTACCCTCCATAGTAGTCCTTCTGATGCGCCGCTACTCCCTCTCCAAATGATTTGGCAGCACATGTAGAAGAAGGGGTTAGAGAGTCAAACCGTCTGCTTAGCATGTCCATTCTTGTTGCTAGGTGATCAATGGAGTTGACAGTGTAGGAACTTCGGTGAGCGCTAGAGGGGGAGTGAATAGCGTGTTTTCGTTCGTCAATGTAATTCGACCATGTTTGTGAGCTTGTCTATAATTCTTGTTAACGCAGTGGAAATAATGATAACAATAATAAATAAAGACAAACACGCAACACACAAACACAAATGATGTAACGTGGTTTGGAACCCTAGTTCCTACTCCACGGGGTTAGCTCAATATCGAGCTCTAGTGATGTACACCACCACTAATCAATAACACTCCTTCTCGGTGACACATCGGAGGTGGAGAAACCTTTTATAAGCAATTACAACAGTAATACAAAATAATAAAAGCAATTACAAATGAAATACAACAAAAGATGTAAAGAGAACATTACAAAAACTCTTTTGAATGCTTGCTTGGTTGATCGCTTGAGCCACACTTGAAGACCCTGACTTGCACCAGCAAATCGCCTCAAATTGCCAAAGAAATCATTATGGAAATCCCGCCGAGCTCCTTTTGCCTCCGTGACTCGGATTTTCGCCGGCAATCGATCGCCAAAAGGCCTAATCGCCGTTGTCGTTGTCTCACAACAGACTTGATCCACATTGGCATTCAAGCCAACGGATACACTGACATTCGACTTCTATTACCAGTAGTTGAGTGCTAAGCTCGTCGACTACATGCATCGCTCGTGTTTGCGACCAACACTAGCGGCCGATCGCGCCCTCCATGGCGATCCACCGCTCATGGCCGCTGATCGCTTACGCCGCAATCGACTGCTAAGGTCACTTGCTGCAGTCGAACGCCAGTCGACTCATTGCAGTCGACTGGTCATAATCCCAGTCGATTGATCAGTGTCGACTCAACTGCCAAGTGTCAAAACACTTGACCAGTCGACTGGTCCATAACCCCAGTCGATTGATACACCTTAACCATGAGGTTTACCCCAAGTATGACGCCCTCATACTTGCTAGACCACCCTTAGCCTAGTCCTAAGTCTTCTAGCCACCTCCATCAGCCTTACGCCTATCGGATCCCTCCAAGTCATTCATGACTTGTTCATCCATACGCTAGCCTACAGGTGCTTCAATCGGCTATTGTTATGCTAAGCTGGTCTACACCGCCAAGGCACATTTGGGCTTACGCTACCAAGATAGACGCTTGGACTTTACGCCGCCAACCATTGGACTTATGCTGCCAAGACTCCACCCTTGGACTTTACGTCGCCAATATCATACCTTTGGACTTCCCAATTGACAAGTACCCATGACTTAGACTTTCACCGCTAAGACTACACACTTGGACTTACGTGGCCAAGACTACACCCTTGGACTTTCCATGCCAAGTACCCAAGACTTGGGCTTTCCCATTGCCAAGACCCATGCTTGGACTTTCCATGCCAAGTGTCCCACTTGGACTTCTCCATCATATGGTCAACCTCATGTCAACCATATAGTCAACCCATTGTCAAACAATGGTCAACATCAAAAGACTACTCGAGTCTGGTCAATTGTGACCTAGGCCGATTGCACCAACAGATAGCATATCTACCAGCCGTAGGTGCTGGGTGACTACGCTCAGAAGCCCATTGGTGGTGGTTTTGGGCCACCTCCTCGATCAACTCTTCCGATTCCTCGATGGTCTTATTAATTAATGCTCCTCCTACAGCTGAATTGAGGGAAACCTTCGTGGCATATGTGATCCCATTATATAATATATGGATCACCAATCACCTCTCTAGACCATGATGGGGGCATTGATAAAGTAGTCCTTTGTAGCGATCCCAGGCTTCAAACAGGGACTCCCCTTTCTTCTGACAGAAGCTAGTAATCAAATGGCACATGTGAGCAGTCTTACTTGGTGGGAAGAATTTATTCATAAATTACTTCTTACATTGCTCCCTTGTGGTGATGCTTCCTAAGGGAAGGGAGTGTAGTCATGTCTTCACCTTGTCCAGCAATGAGAATGGGAATAGGTTCAAACGAATCGAATCAGTAGGCACTCCATTGAACTTTAATGTTGAGCATATCTTCAAAAATATCTCTAGGTGCTAGTTCGGGTCTTCAGTTGCAGCTCCACAGAATTGGCTCTGCTGGACCATGTGTATGAGTGCAGGTTTTAATTCAAACTTATTAGTTGTGATGGATGGTCCAACTATACTCGGCCTATACCCTCTAGCACTCAAGGCTATGTAGTCCTGCAGAGGTCGGCTACCTAGGTTCACTAAAGGGGTGTCCTGGTCTTCCATGCTCATCTGCTCAGCTCTCCTGCGATGGTAGGTTCGTTGTATTTCAGGGTCTATCGAAAGCAGATTTTCTGATCCGAATCGCCGATGCATACAACGAATCAAGTTGCGCAATTGGGAGTATATCTACTACTTATTAACGGGAAATAAAATAAATCTAACCTCCTGAATCAAATGAAAAAAAAACCTAAGAGCTAAACTAAAGCAAGAAGAAATGTGACTACTAAGATTAAGCTAAACTGAATTTAAATAGAAACTATCTAAACTGAATTAATTGTAATGAAATAAAACAAGAAAGAAAATCTGACCTAAGTCCGATCCAAGCTATCCACTTTCGAATCGATATCGAATAAATAGTCCCCGGCAACAACACCAAAAACTTGATGCACACAAGCATGACTCTCAAATCTCCGACGGGAATCATCAGGGACTCATAGCGCATGCTGGCGCTCAACGCCCGCAAGTGCACGGGTGTCGTCAAGTAATAAGAGATTATCAATCCCACAGAGACTGATATTCGATTACCATCTGTCCAATGGATGTTGTTGTTCGGAATTAATATCCTAAGAGTATGGGTTGCGAGGTTGATGCTAGTCCTAACTCTAATACAGTGTCACTTGGAGGAAGGGAAGGTTGGTTCGAAGTCCTCAAAAAGGAGTCTAGGACTTCAATTTCACTTGTTCATCGTGGAACATGCTATCAATTAGGTGAGTTGAGATCTCCAATTATAATCTTAAGGGAGGATTAATATGTAATTGCCTAATGAACTTTTGCTTCTACCAAGAGCTACCTATTCCTAACCAAGTTTACCTTTCGAATCATCAGAGATCAGGGGGTTGATACCGTTCGGAGCCCTCTGTCACTAAGGTCCCTCAACACTTCTAGAGTTAATCTCTCCTACTTTGGCCCTTCTGTTAAGATAGGTTATTAGGTACCAAGACATCCTAACAATCCCTATGTAAAGGTGGATCTTGTTTCATATCCTATCCTATCATATTCTATCTTCTACGATTACAGGAGGTACGATGACCACAAGGCTCACCCTTGATTATCCTAGGTTTTTGATACGAAGTCTGACACCCTTTGTATCGGCTACGCAAAGTAGAATTAGAATCGAAACACAATCTTCATAAATCTCAACAACACAAAACTACAAATTGAATCAAAGGATATGAATGACCATTTTAACTAACATGTCCACCAAAATAAGTTACTCCCTAATCCTAGAATCGAAGTATCTACTCCATAAATGAAAGAGAATAAGCACAAGGCATCATAGAATGAATCATTACATTGTAAAGATGTCTAAAAATAAAATCACAGTACTCTTGGTCATTCTATTTGGCGTTGGAGCATAGATTTCGGTCCTCGAGCAGCTTCCTTCCTCCCCGTTGTGAGTCTCCAGTGCTTTTTAGGGTACCATCGTGTCGTTCTAGTCGTCGGGCCTCCTCCTAGGGTTTGGATGTGCCTTCCCATTTATAGACGTGCAGCCGACTCTTCATAAATCCCATGAAAACCCTAGTTGTGCCAAAACAACCCAGTGCCACATGACCATGTGGATTCCACATGGCCATGTGGATTCCACACGTCCGACCGTATGGGGCGCTGGGATGGCTAGCTTCGTGGTTTGGACACGACCGTGTGGAATTCACACGGTCGACCATGTCCGCCTCTGTTCCACCCGGTGAATGTCTTCCTTTTGATCCAAAAATGTGCCTTTTCACCTATAAAATGTCATCCTACATGCAAAAGCAACAAGATCAAATCTCCAAACCAAAAAATAGGAAATGCATACAAAACAAAGTAGAATATGCATGAAACAAGGATAAAATGTAACGAGATATGTGCAAAAACTACTCCTAAAACTCTATATATTTTGCTCACATAGATAGATTACCGTAAGTTAAATAAAGCGACAAGGAAGGATCACTTCCCATTCCCTTTTATTGATCAGATGCTAGAACGTTCGGCTAAGCACTCCCATTTTTATTACCTTGACGGGTACTCCGGGTTCTTCCAAATCCTTATTCACTCTAATGATCAGGAGAAGACTACTTTCACCTGCCCTTATGGAACCTTTGCATATAGAAGAATGCCTTTTTGGCTATGCAATGCTCCGGCCACCTTTCAGCGATGTATGACAGGCATCTTCTCGAACCTAATTGAAAAACCCATGGAGGTATTCATGGATGACTTTTCTGTTTATGGAACAAGTTTCGATACCTGCCTAAAAAACCTATTGAGGGTCTTGCAAAGGTGTGAGGAAAATAAGTTGGTTTTGAATTGGGAAAAATGTCACTTCATGGTTACCGAAGGAATAGTATTAGGCCATAAGATATCGGGGAACAGTATTGAAGTAGATAGGGCCCAGGTCGAAGTGATTGAGAAGTTGCCACCGCCTAGGGATGTTAAAGGCATCCAGAGTTTCCTTGGTCACACAGGTTTTTATCAGAGGTTCATAAAGAATTTTTCTCAAATAACAAAACCCCCGCCAAACCTACTAGCTAAAGATGTCAACTTTATTTTCGACCAGCAATGTTTTGAGGCATTCGAAGAAATAAAAAAGGCTCTGGTGACTGCTCCAATTATATAACCCCCTAATTGGAGCTTACCATTCGAGGTTATGTGCGACGCCAATAATTATGCAGTAGGAACAGTATTAGGGCAGTGAAAGGACAAGAAGTTGCACGCGATTCACTATGCTAGCAAGACACTGGACGCGACACAGGTTAATTATGCCATGACCAAAAAAGAGTTACTAGCAGTGGTGTTTGCTTTTGACAAGTTCAGATCAAACCTCATAGAGTCTAAGGTCATAGTTTACACTGACCATGCAGCAGTTCACTACTTACTTAGTAAGAAGGAGGATAAACCTTGCCTCATTCGCTAGATCCTACTATAGCAAGAATTTGATATAGAAATTAGAGATAAGAAAGGCTCAGAGAATGTCATTGCAGACCATTTATCATGTATGTCCCTAGATAAGCAGTTAGAGGGGGAAGATAGTACCCAAATAAACAACACCTTACGAGATGATACACTCATGGTTGTTAATAAGATTGTCACCCCCTGGTATGCATATCTGGTGAACTTTCTGTTAGTTAAAGCCCTAGAACCAATCATGTGATGGTTGAATAGGGAACATTTTGTATCATATTCTATAAAGGCAAAAGATTGGTTATTATATTTACATCTTGCTTGTGCCAGCTAATTTAAATATAATAATGCCCTAGAAAAGTAGGTTCTTATCTACAGCACATCAATTGGCAGAATTGATTATGAGAGGCTGTAGAGAACACTTTCCTAAATGTTCCTAGTCGAGTATTAATATGCAAGGGCAATATTAATACATAAAGACTAGCATGTAGGTCAATTGATGACTTGATCTCACAAGTCATGGATATATGATATCAAGTTGACACATGGGTATATATTGGAGAATATATACTGAACTGACCCGCCATGAGAAAGTTTCATGGATCGTTATATGAGTGTCATAAACTTTCTCATGTGACTATTGGTATGAATAGTCCTTAGACACGAAGTCACTATGGTTCCCTACATAAGGAGTTATGTACTTTGGTATCGTCAAACGTCACCCGTAACAGGGTGGACCATAAAGGCGATTACTGGGTATGTAACAAATTATGCGGAGGGATGTGAGTGATGTAGATGGGATCTATCCCTTCCATATGGCCGGGAGTGATATCGGTGGGCCCTTGATTGAGTAGAACTACTAAAGCGCATGGCCATGCTCGAATGAGTCAATATGAGATATTGAGCTCATTTGTTTGAGTTAGTTTACTCGAGGATCAAGAAACACATAGATTGATCGAGGATGACAGTCTATGCCTCATTGATCAATCGATATCAGGATAGAAGGACACGGTCATATATTATAGTAGTCACGGAAAGGTTAGTCGGATCTTGACTTATCTCGTAACTTGGGTAGCAATGATGTATTGCTAGATGCCGCTCATTGCTTGTGTATCTAAAAGAGTTTAGATCCACTGCCAACGTTATGAGAGCCTATAGGGTCACACACAAAGAGCATGATAATTAGAGGAATTAGAGTATTCTAGTTTGACTAGAATAATATGGGAATAAGCTTAAGTACAAAATGGTTTTTGGACTTTAAGCTTAATGAGAATTTTAGCTAATTGATTTAATGAGATTAATTCAATATGTTACCTTATTGATTTAATAAGATTAATTCAATATGATAACATAAGCTTAATTGAATTAATAAGATTAATTCAATATGATAACATAAGCTTAATTGAATTCATAAGATTAATTCAACATGCATGAATGCCACATAAGAATGCCACATAAGCATGCCACCTAAGCATGCCACCTAAGCATCCACCTAAGCTAGTTAAGGTGGAAGGAAACAAAATGGTTTTGTCTCCTTAAGTGGCCGGCCAAACAAGGATATGTCTCAATGCAATGGATTGCATTGAATGTGTGGAGGTGAAAGGGTTTTTCCAACCCTATAAAGACACCTAAGTGGCCGGCCAAATGTGGGATTTGGCTTTTGTTGTTGGTGGAAGCTTTGGTTGTGTTAGTGGTGAGAAAGCTTGGTGGAAGCTTTAGTTGTGTGGGTTTGTGAGTGTAGGCTAGCAAGAAGAGGAGTCTTCTTCTTCCTTTCTCCTTTTCCCTCTCTTCCTCTCCTTTAGGGACTTCTCTAGCAAGAAGTAAAGGAGAGCTCTTCTAGTTTTCCTTTTGTGAGACAAGAGCGTGCTCGTGTGGATACGATATAGAAACCGCGGACACTTGAACGTGCTAAAGATCCAACAAACCCAAAGGAAAAGCGGGATTGCAAAGGGCACGCAACAAAGGTAGAACTCTCCTATAAGATAGGCTTGGTTTAGAGAAATTTATTTTATCACGAGTTTGCTTTCGCATGGATCACTTGGAAGGATCCTAATTTTTCCGTTCGCATATGCCATTTAGCATAAAGAATTCCCTACATGGTATCAGAGCCACTTAGAAGATCGTATAAAAATAGGTTTCTCTATTTTATATGTGATATAGAAGTAGGATAAATTTTATTATGAGTTGATAATTGCATTAGCAAATTTTCAAACATAATAAAATATCCAATGTCTTTTAAAAGTTAAAATGACATGGTGCATGGTTATGGCCTAGTCCCAAAAAGTTTGTGATTGTGTGTTGTAATTCTTAATACGGCTGCGTGTCGTGCCTTTCTCCTAATATTCTTGTTGTAAAATTAGTTTTAGACTCGAATGTAACTCGAGTATTTCTCCTTTGTAATGTACAAAACAAGGATGGAGGGTCCATTGGAAGATGAGGTTACAAGGAGGAAGTCAACACACAAGACAACCAAAAGGAAGCACTTAGGAGAAGATGCTATCCCTAGGTTGACCAATCAATCTTTTCATTGGCTTGAGAAGATTGTAGAATAAGGGCCATAACCATGACACGTTAGTTTAATATGTATGTGATGCATGTTAGTTTAGCTTGTATGTGATGCATGATTAGTTTAGCTTATATGTGATGTATGCTAATATGTATATGATACATGTTTATTTCTTAATAAGTCTAAACGATATGCCTACCAAAGTTGGTACTCACTACTTCCTCGATCATTTGTTATTGGGTTTGCCAAAGCAAAGCAATGCATTTTATCTTGGAGGGGTGCGAGTGGACAATCGTGATGTCCCACTATCGATCTTGGTTAAGACTTAATTAAGTGTTTTCTTAATTGGTTAAGAAAGTAGAGGCATATATTAGCTTTGAACATAAGTGTTAACATTAGTTTTGTGTGATTTTCGAACATCAGCTTTGTCTTAGAAGTGGTCGTTGCTCCGATATCCAAGAAGGCCTCTGTGCCTCGCCACAGCCTGGAAGCTGGTTTAGGAATAAACACTAAACTAATCTAAAACTTAACCAAAGCTATTAAAGAGTTACATCAGATGTAATTGGCAAAAGATTGCCTACCTAATTATACTACGTCTTGGGCGATTAGCCAAAGCTAACTCAAGACGAATTATGATGTGGATCTTTATCCCATATAAATTTATAGCTAAATAGTAGCTATGAGAATTTAGTCGGAGCCTCATTTAATTAAAGGCCTAATTAAATGATTTAGGTATGATACTTAACTTTGCATTTTAATGTTGTAGATCACCATGTCATCTAACACGACACCCCCCCTCAACTTGCGATCTGTCCTTGAGAAGGACAAGCTCAATGGAGCAAACTTTCTTGACTGGTATAGGAACTTGAGGATTATCCTCAAGCAAGAACGCATAAACTATATGTCCTAGAGCAGGCTACCCTGAAATACGCCCTCGGCCACTCGTCTTTGAAAAGGATGCTTATAAGAAGCATCAAGATGGCGCATTAGATGTGTCATGCCTTATGCTTGCCACCATGAACTCGAGCTTGAAGCAACATGAGAACATGGATGCCTATGATATGGTTGAGCATTTGAAACAACTATATCAAGGACAAGCTAGGAACGGCGTTTTGAAGTGTCTAAGGCTCTTTCATGCAAGATGCAGAAGGAACACTGTAGGAACTCACGTACTCAAAATGATTGGAGTGCGTTGAGAACCTTGAAGACTAGGTTTTCCAGGCCAAGAATTGGCTGATGTTATCCTGCAATCGTTGCAGGAAGCATACAATCAATTCGTCATGAATTATAACATGAATGAAATTGATAAACCTTTGCACAATTCTCTCGATGTTGAGAATCAGAACCAAATCTCAAGAAGAAAGTTAGTAATGTACTAATGGTCAAGAAGGACAAAGGTAAGCAAAGGCAAGGGTAAGACCAAGCCAAAGGCAAGGCCAATTCATCCACTTCAAAGGGTAAAGGTAAAGTACCTAAGGAAGGGACCGCTTCCATTGCGGTGAGATCGACACCGGAAGCAAAACGCAAAGTCTACCTTGAGGAAGTAAAGAACAAGAGAAGTGGGACTTCTGCCTCAGGTATACACGTTATAGAAGTTAATCTATCTATTTCTTCAACATGGGTATTAGATACCGGATGTGCATCTCACATTTGTACTAATGTGCAGGGACTGAGAAATAGTAGAATAATGGCAAAGGGTGAAGTGGACCTACGAGTAGGCAATGGTGCAACAGTTGCAGGCCAGAGTCAGTAGGAACATATTCTTTGTCTTTGCCCAATCGGGCTTATCTTAGAACTAGAGGAGTGCTTTATGTACCGCATTAACAAAGAACATAATTTCTGTATCTTGTTTAGACAAGAAAAACTTTTCTTTTATAATAAAGGACAAATGTTGTTCCATTTATTTAAATGAAATGTTCTATTGTAATGCACCACTTATGAATGGTCTCTATGTTCTAGATTTAGAAAACCCAATTTATAACGTAAATACCAAACGGTTCAAATCGAATGATTTGAACCAAACATATCTCTGGCACTGTCGCCTAGGTCACATAAATGAAAAATGCATATCCCAACTCCATAAAGATGGATTATTGGACTCATTTGATTTTGAATCATATGAGGTATGCGAATCTTGTCTTTTAGGAAAGATGACTAAAACTCCATTTAGTGGACATGGCGAGAGAGCGACAGACTTGTTAGGACTCATACATACTGATGTATGTGGCCCTTTCAATGTCGAAGCCAGAGGAGGCTATAAGTACTTTATTACTTTCACTGATGATATGAGTAGATTTGGCTACTTATATTTGATGAGACATAAGTCCGAATCCTTTGAAAAGTTCAAAGAATTCAAGAATGAAGTACAAAACCAACTTGGTAAGCGATTAAGCTACTTCGATCGATCGAGGTGGTGAATACCTTAGTCAAGAGTTTCGTGATCACTGGCCGAGTGTGGGATAATATCCCAACTCACTCTGGAACACCACAATGGAATGGTGTATCCGAGAGGAGAAATCGACTCTATTAGATATGGTACGATCAATGATGAGCGACCGATCTACCTACTTCCTTTTGGGTTTAGCTCTAGAGACCGCCACACTTAATCGCTCCATCAAAAGTCAGTAGAAAAGACACCATATACGATATGGATGGGAAGAGTCCCAAAATGTCTTTTATAAAGATTTGGGGTTGTGAAGCTTATGTTAGGCGTCCAAGTCTCGGATAAACTAGGACCCAAATCAGATAAGTGTTATTTTGTAGGATATCCCAAGGAGACTAAGGGATATTACTTTTACAATCCCACACTTGGCAAGGTGTTTGTTGCCAAAAATGTTGTCTTTCTAGAAAGAGAATTTATTTCTAGAAATACTAGTGGGAGTAAAATTCATCTTGAAGAAGTTCAAGATGAAGATAACACTAAGGCTTCGATGGAAAATGAACAGGCACCACAAAGTGTTGTGGATGAGGAAATTGTTGCCCAAAGAGTTGTGGAGCAAACACCTGTTCAAGTAGACCAACCTCTTCGTAGATCTAATAGGATCCGTCGTCAACCCGAGAGATATTCTTTTCTCTTGGTGACAGCGGTGATGTATTGCTTGTCGATCTTGACGAGCCTACATCCTATCAAGAAGCTATGATGAGCCCAGATTCCGAGAAATGGCTAGAGGCCATGAGATCCGAAATGGAATCCATGTACACTAACCAAGTATGGACTTTGGTTGATCCACCTGAAGGGGTAAAACCCATTGGGTGTAAGTGGGTCTTTAAAGTAAAGACTGACATGGATGGTAATAAGCATACCTATAAAGGTAGATTGGTGGCTAAAGGATTCAAATAAATTCATGGTATTGACTATGATGAAACCTTTTCACCAGTTGCGATGCTTAAATCCATTCGGATCATACTTGCTATTACAGCCTACCACGATTATGAGATCTGGCAGATGGATGTCAAAACCGCTTTTCTGAATGGAAAGCTACTCGAGGATGTGTACATGACACAGCCTGAGGGTTTTGAAGATCCAAAGCATCCTGGAAAGGTATGCAAACTGCAAAGGTCCATTTATGGACTAAAGCAAGCCTCTCATTTGGAATCTTGATTCGATGATGCAATCAAAGAGTTTGGTTTCATCAAGAATGAAGATGAGCCTTGTGTCTACAAGAGAAATAGTAGAACCTGATTGTATTTCTTGTCTTGTATGTAGATGACATACTTCTCATCGAAATGATATTCCCTCACTCCAGGTCTGTGAAGATGTGGTTAGGAATTGTTTCTCGATGAAGGACTTAGGTGAAGTGCCTATATTCTAGGCATCAAGATCTATAGAGATAGATCTAGAAGATTACTTGGCCTAAGTCGGAGTACATACATTGATAAAGTGCTAGATCGTTTTGCTATGCAAAATTCTAAGAAAGGGTTTACGCCTTTATCACATGGTGTGAGTCTTTCAAGACTCAATGTCCCTCTTCTAAGGAGGAGAGAGATCGCATGGATAAGATCCCTTATGCATCTACTATAGGGTCTATCATGTACGCCATGCTTTGTACTCGTCCTGACGTCTCGTATGCTTTGAGCATGACGAGTAGATACCAGTCAGATCCAGGTGAAAGTCACTGGATAGCAGTCAAAAATATACTTAAGTACTTACGAAGAACGAAAGAATATTTCCTGATATTTGGAGGCAATGAGGAGCTAACTGTAAAGGGTTACAGTGATGCAAGCTTCCAAACAGACAAGGATGACTATAGATCATAATCGAGTCGTGTTTTGCACGAATGGTGGGTGTGGTGGAAGAGTTCGGCGAGGACACGATTCTTGATTCTACAATGAGCCGAGTATATTGCGACATCGATGCGTGAAAGGAGGCTGTTTGGCTCCGCAAGTTCATCAGTGAACTTGGGGTAGTTCCTAGCATTTGCATCCAATAGACCTCTATTGTGACAACAATGGGGCTATTGCAGGCTAAGGAACCTCGATCACATCGGCGGACCAAACACATCTTTGCGGCGCTTCCATCTCATTCGAGAGATCATCGATAGAGGAGATGTGAGGATATGCTGAGTAGCAAAGCTAACATCGCAGATCCATTGACCAAGGCTTTGGCACAGAGGAAGCATGATGGTCACACTAGGTCACTAGGTATTAGATATCATAGTGATTGGTACTAGTGCTAGTGGGAGATTGTTAGTTAAAGCCCTAGAACCAATCATGTGATGGTTGAATAGGGAACATTTTGTATCATATTCTATAAAGGCAAAGGATTGGTTATTATATTTACATCTTGCTTGTGCCTAATTTAAATATAATAATGCCCTAGAAAAGTAGGTTCTTATCTCTGACACATCAATTGGCGAATTGATTATGAGAGGTGAGAGAACACTTTCCTAAATGTTCTAGTCGAGTATTAATATGCAAGGGCAATATTAATACATAAAGACTAGCATGTAGGTCAATTGATGACTTGATCTCACAAGTCATGGATATATGATATCAAGTTGACACATGGGTATATATTGGAGAATATATATCGAGATGAGAAAGTTTCATGGATCGTTATATGAGTGTCATAAACTTTCTCATGTGACTATTGGTATGAATAGTCCTTAGACACTAAGTCACTATGGTTCCCTACATAGGAGTTATGTACTTTGGTATCGTCAAAGCGTCACCCGTGAAGGGTGGACCATAAAAGCGATTCTTGGGTATGTAACAAATTATGCGGAGGATGTGAGTGATGTAGATGGGATCTATCCCTTCCATATGACCAGAGTGATATCGGTGGGCCCTTGATTGAGTAGAACTACTAAAACGCATGGCCATGCTCGAATGAGTCAATATGAGATATTGAGCTCATTTGTTTGAGTTAGTTTACTCAGGGATCAAGAAACACATAGATTGATCGAGGATGACACGGTCTATGCCTCATTGATCAATCTGATATCACGGATAGAAGGACACGGTCATATATTACAGTAGTCACGGAAAGGTTAGTCGGATCTTGACTTATCTCGTAACTTGGGTAGCAATGATGTATTGCTAGATGTCGCTCATTGCTCGTGTATCTAAAGAGTTTAGATCCACGCCAAGCGTTATGAGAGCCTATAGGGTCACACACAAAGAGCATGATAATTAGAGGAATTAGAGTATTCTAGTTTGACTAGAATAATATGGGAATAAGCTTAAGTACAAAATGGTTTTTGGACTTTAAGCTTAATGAGAATTTTAGCTAATTGATTTAATGAGATTAATTCAATATGTTACCTTATTGATTTAATAAGATTAATTCAATATGATAACATAAGCTTAATTGAATTAATAAGATTAATTCAATATGATAACATAAGCTTAATTGAATTAATAAGATTAATTCAACATGCATGAATGCCACATAAGAATGCCACATAAGCATGCCACATAAGCATGCCACCTAAGCATCCACCTAAGCTCGTTAAGGTGGAAGGAAACAAAATGGTTTTGTCTCCTTAAGTGGCCGGCCAAACAAGGATATGTCTCAATGCAATGGATTGCATTGAATGTGTGGAGGTGAAAGGGTTTTTCCAACCCTATAAAAGACACTCCTATGGCCGCCAAATGTGGATTTGGCTTTTGTTGTTGGTGGAAGCTTTGGTTGTGTTAGTGGTGAGAAAGCTTGGTGGAAGCTTTAGTTGTGTGGGTTTGTGAGTGTAGGCTAGCAAGAAGAGGAGTCTTCTTCTTCCTTTCTCCTTTTCCCTCTCTTCCTCTCCTTTAGGGACTTCTCTAGCAAGAAGTAAAGGAGAGCTCTTCTAGTTTTCCTTTTGTGAGACAAGAGCGTGCTCGTGTGGATACGTATAGAGGCACGGACACTTGAACGTGCTAAAGATCCAACAAACCGAAAGGAAAAGCGGGATTGCAAAGGGCACGCAACAAAGGTAGAACTCTCCTATAAGATAGGCTTGGTTTAGAGAAATTTATTTTATACGAGTTTGCTTTCGCATGGATCACTTGGAAGGGATCCTAATTTTTCCGTTGCGCATATGCCATTTGGCATAAAGAATTCCCTACAGTTTCTGGTAGGGAAGGTAATTTCATCATAATACAAAACCCAACAAAGAAAAAGGCTCTTTGCAGATGTAAAGCAATATGTGTGGGATGATCCTTTTTTTTAGAAGATGTGCAGATAGTGTGTATTGAAAATGTGTACTAGAGGAGGAAATTGGTAGTGTTCTTTTTCATTGTCATTCCTCCGCATATGGGGGACATGTCAGAGTCTCAAAAATGGCTGCAAAAGTGCTCTAGGCAGGTTTCTACTGGCCTAGTTTATTTAAAGACATGTGTAACTATGTAGTCTCCTGTGATCAGTGACAACGAACAGGTAATATAGGTAGGAGACATGAAATGCCATCAAGTGCCATCTTAGAGGTAGAGCTCTTTGACGTATGGGGGATAGATTTTATGGGACCATTTCCCACTTCGGGCACTAATAGGTATATTCTAGTAGCTGTAGAATATGTTTCTAAGTGGGTAGAAGTCATAGCATCACCCCACTGCTATGCTAGAATGGTTATCAAGATGTTCAAAAGGGCTATATTTCCCAGATTTAGAGTTCCCCGAGCCATAATTAGTGATGAAGGATCACACTTCTTCGAGAAACAATTTGAAAAACTACTGCATAAGTATGGGGTAATCCACAAGGTCTCGACAACTTACCACCCTCAAATGAGCAGACAGGTGGAAATTTCAAATCAGAAGATTAAAAGCATTTTGGAGAAAACAGTCATGACATCTAGGAGGGATTGGTCACAAAAATTGGATGAGGCTTTCTGGGCCTATCGCATAGCTTACAAGACTCCCATCGGTATGACCCCATTCCTCTTGGTTTATGGGAACCCATGCCACCTTTCAGTCGAATTAGAACACAAAGCTTATTGGGCCATCAAGAAGTTGAATCTGGACTTATATGCGGCAGGGGAGAAAAGGAAGCTGTAGTTAAGTGAGTTGGACGAAATCCGACGAGATGCTTACAAACATGCAAAGGCATATAAAGAGAGAATGAAGAAGTGGCATGACTAGCATATCTTGAGAAGAGAGTTTAAGGAAGGGGATTTAATTCTCCTATATAATTCAAGGTCAAAACTTTTCCCGGGAAAACTAAAGTCAAGATGGTCATGACCATTTCGAATTAAAAAGGTGTATCCGTATGGGACTGTAGATATATGGAGTAAAGAATCAGGGGAGTTTAAGGTAAATGGTCAGCGATTAAAGAAATATCTAGGGGATTATAAAAATGCTGACAAAGATGAATGGAGGTTCACGGAACCACCAGAGCCGAGCTGAAGCATAGGAGTATGGTCGAGCTAAAGACCTTAAACAAGCGCTTCTTGAGAGGTAACCCAAATTTAACTTTCTTGGTCTTTACATTCACGCATGATAGACTTAGGTATACAATTTTTGTCCATTAGAATCCTTACAAGTAGTTTAGGGGTATGTAGAACTTGCTTGGTAGAAGGGATATTCCTTTTTAGAACCCCAGAAGGAAGCACGTGCGGCCGTGTGAATTTCACACGACCATGCCCAACCATCAGAAGATCACACGTCAGGGTGTGTGGAAAGGCTCAGACTGTGTTGCAATCCAAGATAAATCCAAAGTCACACACAGTCAACCGTGTTAATTCAACACGGTCGTGCCAAATTCTAGACTTTTTCCAAATGCCTAGGTTAGAGGCTGACATGGTCGGTCGTGTGGATTCTACACAACCGTGTCACACCTCCTTTAAAAGGGTGTGAGTTGTGCGATTTTCCATAAATCAGTCATGCGACTCAAATTTTCTACCCTAGACCGTGCGAGATCATCTCCTCCAACCTCCAAGGACCCCCTCCAACCTCCAAGGACCCTCTCCAACCTCCAAGAAGCCTTCAAGAAGTAAGAATGAGCAGGACAAAGCACACTGCAACAAGAACGGCTACTTCTAGGCCAAGGTCGAGAGGAAGGGATGCTCAATGAGCTTCGAAAGAAGGTAATGCTCTCTCAAGCATTATATTTCGAGATGATGCTCATAGATCTAGATTTAATATACTCTCTTCTAGAAAAATAATAGCAACTAGGTACATTGATAAACCCCTCTTAGAAACCCTAGGTTTACTAAATGATGTACAATTGCTATTTCACCTTGTAGGAAGGGAAGTACTGATGGGGTTAGATGCCCAACCTACCCTAGGGTTGTTCTTGAATTTTTGAGCTCGGTGGATGCAGAAATTTTATCAGGTAAGGATAGTGAGGAAGGGAAGGTGACCTTTATGTTGTTCAACATAGAGCATGAGTGGACACTACACCAATGGAACCTTTGCTTCGGGTTACCTAGTGGCGGAGAGAGAAGAATACCCAATGATTTTAATGGAAGATCATTTTGGAATGAATTGACTGGAGAAACTTCTTACGACCCCTATAGAGCCAAGGCATCCCGACTTTAAAATCCTATTTTTAGGTATATTAATCGCTTTATGGCTAGTACTATTTTTGGATGGGGAGAGAGTGATGGAGTGATGATATTGGGTGAGCTATTGTGTCTTTGGAACATGTTGCAAGGGAATAATACTATAGATGTAGGATCCCATTTTGTTAGACATTTAGTTAAGGCGGGTAAAGTGCCTAGGGGGGAAATTATTTTAGGAGGATTGATCACTCATATTTGCAATAACATGGGGTATGATTGTAAAGATTTGGATAGAGTAGAAGGGAGCCCTAGCATAGACCTAGGGGTGTACATGACAATAAAGATGATAGTGAGAGAGGGTAACTATTTTTGTTTTGTAAGGAAGAACTTGCACCCCTTAGGCTCCCCGACACCGATCGGACCACCATCACCAACAGTGCCAATTGGCGATTGGATTTGATAGTGGAATCCCCATCACATGCAGGGCCTTCCAATCATGCACCCCTCTCACCTCCTGACCATCACTCCCCTATAGACCCACCTATGTATAGAAGCCCACCTAGCTAGTCCACGCCGCGATCCTACACCTGCACTGCCTTTTTTTTCCACTTTTGAGCAAAATGCATATATATCAGCCTATGATTTCTCTGAGTTCCGATCGTGCCTCGATGACATTTATGTCAAGCAGCAGACACAGGGGAAGCGGTGCAAGGAGCATAGGACCTATACACAGGCGGAGTTTCATGGTCGCCAAGAGCATTTCCAGCAGGCTGAGGAGTTCTATGGCCAAACTCATGACTATTTTCAGGAGGCTGCCTACTGTCAAGAAGTTCGACAGTTCATGCGCGATGCATGATCATAGTGGGCCAGGAAAGAAGATCACCGAGCAGTCGCTGCGTCCTCCAGTTCCCAGGTTGACCACATGTACATGTGGCACACGGTAAGAAGGACGATTCTCGGTGCGAGCATGCCGAGGCGCGATTTCCGCCGGCGCCATGCTAGAGGTACGATTTCATTTAAGTCTGGGGGAGATCCAAATTTTGATATGCTTTTCTACTAGTGTTAGTTTTTCTTGACATCTAGGCTCAGTTTTAGATTACTTGCATTTATTTGTTCGTGCATATAGTGTTTGGGTTCCTTTCAGCACTTAGTTGTGGGTCACTTTAAGCTGCCTTAGTGATGTCTTTTTATTTTTAAATCTCTACAATATATTTCCATGCCAGAGTTAGTTTAACTTCATTTATCCTTTGGTACTTTATTTTTAGATGCTTTGATGGATGTTATAGATTTTCACTTGTTAGCTTTTATTTTCACTTACACTCATCGAATATTCTGAAAGGGAGAATCTAGTACATACGTAGTTATGATTCATCTCAATAGTTTAGTACTTTGGAATCTATAGGTGACTCTGGATTTAGCATTTTAGTTACTGAAGATGCTCAGATTGTGTAAACCCATTCAGAAAAATCGGAATACTAGTGACATTGATAATAAATAAATAAATAAATAAGAGAAAGGAGAAAAAACAAGAGAGAGAGAAAAAATGAGAGTTAAAAAAATAGTTCTCGTGGATGGAAATGACTATGTGCCCCTTTGAGACCGAGTTAGGTTACTAGGGAAACACCTATCAATTTCTCTCAATACCGAGCACGCCTTTGAGACTTTATGCTAATTCTAGGGAACGACCCTCGCTTAGGGCAAGTAAGTGCCTAAAAGTCGGAGACACTAGGAAAGCTATAGGATGACGACTTAACTCACCATGGAAGGTGTATCCCTTTGGAAGTTCTCTCAGCACATGCACGAAAAGCTAACCTAGTGAATCTTCAGAACATATCTATTTGTTTTGATTGAAAATACCACATGATAATTTTAGTTAACCTGCTAAGTATGGAAACAATGCTTTTAAATTTCATGGCACTGAGGTTTGCTTGAGGACAAGCAAATATCTAAGTCTGAGAGATTTTGATGTGTGCAAATCATATAGGGGTTTAGGAGTAATTTTAGCACACATCTCGTTGCATTTTATACTTGTTTCAAGCATATTCTTCCTTGTTTTGCATTCATTTACTATTTCTTAGTTTGGAGATCTGCTTTTTCTATTTTTCATGTGTAGGGCGACATTTCGGAGGTAAATTGACACATAATTGGAGCTCAAGGAAGGCAAGTGTGCTCTGGTTGTGTTCCCTAAGACACGGGCACACTTTGGACCATAGGACGATAATCGCATGGAGCTCCAGAGGATGACATGGCTGATCGTGTAGATCTCACACGGTTGTGCCCAACCTCGATGCTAGAATCGGAGCACGATTTCTCACGTGTCACACGTCCGTGTGGCGTCAACCTGACTTAATGCAAATCAGGGTTTCACGAGTAATTAAGGAAAGTCAGCTTCACTCCTATAAAAGGAAAGGCACACCCAAACCCTAAAGGGGGGAACAACGGTTGGGACGACAAGAAGGTGCCCTAAGAAGCACTGGAGGCTCGCAACAGGGAGAGAGGAAGCAGCTCAAAGACTGGAATCTACGCTCCGACCAAGACACAACACAGGATTGAACAGAGAGTACTGCCATTATTCTTAACCATATTTGCATTGTAATGATTTACTTTATAATGTCTTGTGTTTATTCTCCTTTATTTATGGAGTAGATACTTCGATTCTAGGATCAGGGAGTAGCTTGTGTATGTTGGATATACTAGTTTAAATGTTTATTCTCAGCTCTTGAATATATATTTGCAATTTAGGCAGTTGAGATCTATGAAAGTTATGTTTTGATTCTACTTCTACTGTACATAGTCGATACAAGGGCGGAAAGCCTTTGTATCAAAAATCTATTGGTGCAGTGGGCACCTAAGTCGAACCTGAGTTTTGATTATAGCAAATGATACAAAGTTAAGCTCATATCGTTATCTCATGAGCTGAATCAAGTGTGAAGAAAAGTGCTAAATCTGAAGCTGAAGGCTAGCGACACCCGGAGGAAGCTGCGGTGGTCAGGCGACACTCGAGTGACTTCAGAGGGAGCCAAAGGAATCGAGTTGAAGGACGGAAGCAAGAGCTACAAAGTAAGTATCGAGATAAGCTCGTGTGTGTGAGAATAAGTGAGGTTGTATCCTCTTTACGGGGATGGTCTTAAGCATAGATCCAACCAAAGACATCCCATGGGTGGTCTAGGTCGAGATCGGACGGTCAGAGGCCGTCAAAATTATGTTTTTATAAAGCTAACTTGTGATTTTAGCAAGCATCAGTCGACTGCCCACAAGAGTCACTCGACTTCCTTCATCAGTCGACCGTTGAGGGTTGTGACTCGACTGGCGTTGCCATCAGTCGACTGATGATGGCCATCAGTCGACTGATGGTCAAGGATCAGCTTCGAGGAGTCAAGCCTTATCACCTCATTCCAAGGAGCTTTGTGCCTAGTTTTGATTGGCTGAAGATCCCCTCGATGAGGGGCTCAAAAACTATAAAAGGAGGGTTTGTCTAAGGGTTTTTCATCAATTCAAAAGTGCCCTAAAGCCTCTGTAACATGACGACGCTCCAACGACTCCACGACGACGAAGTGCTACAGAAACGCCGACGACACAAGCCTAAGCCTCCATCCTTTTTGGTCGTCGGTAAAAGTTTTTGTTTAGTCGTCCATTAAATTCTGTATTTACTTTCTATTCTACGAGTTTTTATTGCAATGAGGAGAGGGGGGAGTGTCCTTCTACCTCAAGCTTTGCTTTTTATATTCTATTAACTCCTACCTCCAATGAGGAGGAGTTCGTTAGTGATTTGTCCTCCGTGCATGGTCATGGACCACTAGGGCCTTGGAGTAGTAGTCGTAGGCTACGAACGAAGTAAAATCCTTTATGTTCATTTTATCTTTCCGCTGCGTTTACTAGTGTTTTAAAACGAATTCGACGAAAAAGCTTTTATCGCTATTCATCCTCCTCTAGCGATCCGCACGATCCAACAAAATCTAGAAGAACTAAGGAGGGACCTCACGGTCATCCTCCCTCCCATAATCGTTGGAGGTAGAATATGATAGAGTAGGATATGAAATATGATCCATCTCTTCATAGGGATTACTAGGACATCCTCATACCCCAAGAACCTATTCTAGCAGAAGGCCCAAAGTATGAGACATCAACTCTAGCAGGGTTGAGGGACCCCAATGACACGGGGCTCCCAAAGATATCAACCACCTGAGCTCTGATGATTCAAAAGGGAAACTTGGTTAGGAATAGGTAGTTTTCGGAAGAAGCAAAAGTTTATCGGGATAACATACGAAGATCCTTCCACAAGATCATAACTGGAGATCCTAGGAGAATTAGATTGATAGCATATTCAACAACGGACAAGTGAAACCGAACCCCTAGAATCCTTTAAGGAACTTTGAGCCCACTTTCGCTTTCTCCAAGTGACACCGTAACTGAGCCAGGACTGTCATCGACCTCACACACCTGACTCTCAGGAGATTTACTCCGAACAAATGACATCACTGGACAAACGATATTCAAATTTTAGTCTCTGTGAGATCGATACATAAATTATTACTTGACAACAACTGTGCACTTGCGTGCATTTAGCGCGAGAGCGCACATCGAATCCTTGGTGATTCTCGTTGGAGATTTGAGATCGTGCTCGCGTGCATCAGGCACCATTATAGTTTTCAAGCACCTAGAACTCCCTTTATCCCCTCTGATGTTTGACTTCCTTTTCCAATTAAAATATTCAAAAATAGGTATTTTTTACTTTGCTAGTCGTCTCGATTGCCAATTTCTTACTAATAAACCTTCCTCCCATAAAGGTTAGAGGGAATCATATTTCTTTGCTCAACTCCCAACCCCTCTTCTCTACTTTGAAACTTAGAAGACCACCCTTCCAGACCTGCCCCCCTTTTAGGATTGCTGGCTCCAATGCCCTTTTAATGAGGTTCACAGGGTGTTGAAAGAACAACATTATAACTCAAACATTTACTAGATGTCCACCTTCTGAGCCACTACGAATTATCCCCCTTCCACCTGGATGATCTTGTTGTAATATGTAGGATGTTACCAGAATTCTATAAATGATATAACCCTTTTAATATTACCTAACGTTGTTAATCCTTCATATTTCTGCTTGTTATTTTGTATATGTTGTGCTGCAGACGATCTAATGTAGAGGGCTCTGGGGAGTGTAGAAAAGACCATGGCCTACAACGCCAAAGAAAAACACGCAAGGGGAAAGTCCCCTACCTCCTCCTCATCTACACCTAAAAACTCCACCAACGCAGGGGAGGTCCCACCACCTCTGCAACTCTTCCTCCAACTTCCCCCTCTCAATCCCCTAGCCCTCCTCCTCTTCAGCCTCATCGACGCCGATACCTTCTCAATCTCGATCCCACTGAGGAGGAGGACCTCAACCCTTCTGGTGATTCTCCCCTTTTCCAAGAAGGGAATTCCCCAATTTTGTCTTCTTCTCCAATTCCTTCCTCCTCAAGGATGGGGATTGCCCCTTCTATGTCTTCTCTCCCCCCCCCCTCCCCCCCAGACTACACCCCTGGAACTACCACATACTACTCCCCCACCTCCTAACTCTGTTCCCATCGAGCTTCCCTCCCTCGAGGATGAGCCTCCTCTACCCATGGGGGATATCCTCCCCCTCAGCCTCCCAACCACTACTCTCAAGTCAGTTCTCAGGCTTCATACTCCCCAAGAAGTGAAGCTATTCAATCAGTCGGGAGTACAAGTTCCCTTTGAATGCCTACGGACAAAACTATCAGAGGTACTATTCTTTGTCTCTACCCTCTCCTAATATTTATCTCTAAAGTGTGTCTTTCTCTTACACAAGCAGCGACTAGCTATAATGAGGCAACCCAACATTTGGCTAGTTATTAGTCGACTATGGCAGCTCGCCATGCTGCCTCTGAAGTTAAATTGAAATAAATGTCCTAGTAGATAGCTGAGGAAGCTGCTCTAGCCACCTCTGAGAAGAGCTTAAAAGCTTATTGTGAGGAGTTAAAAGCTAAGTTGATGGCCACATGGTACGACAAAGAAAAGGCTTTAGGGGAAGACGACATCCTTCACACGCAACTACTACTCCAAACTACTCAAATTTAGAATGTCAATGCCTTGGCCCAAGAATAGGCAGCGTGCCAAGTTCAACTACGGGAGACCCATGCTAGGAGGTCTGAGTCATTTACCAAGTTGATACAGGCACAATCTACCATCAAAATCTTAGAATCTTCCCGTGCCTCAACTTTGACCCAGCTAGATAGTCTTTCCTCTGAGATATCAACCCTTCTTACAGAACTCTCAGCAATAACTCTTCAGATGCAGACGCTTCAGTTAGAGCAGACTCAAGCCATCAACTCCTTGGGTCAACAGGCTTTATTCGTCGCAACAGAAAGAGACAAATTGAAGGCTGCTCTTGCCACCCAAATAACTACTGAGGAGGCCTGCTAGAAAGAGAGGGAGCAAGAGCTGCTGATAAAATTTGGTGAAAAAGGAGCTGAACTATTTATGTTAGGCTTTAAAGGGTCGAACAAACAATTTGCCAAGCAAGAATATCCTCCCCTAGGAGCATATGCCAGTTTTCTAAGTGTTGAGGCAGCTATAGATGATTACCCTGATTCTATCTTTGATCTGTAAATGCCTTTACTTCGTGTAAAGGGAATGTCAGGACAAGAAATATTTCCATGAATTTTGTATATGCACAATCTAAATTATTTTTAAATTTGCTGGAATTATAATGTCTTTTTAGTTATACCTTAACTCTACTGTGATTTACCTCTTCATAACTGAATAAACCCTACTCAATACCTTCTTACGCCAATCGACTGGTACCCTCTTACTATAAGTGGTTTTAAATAAATTTAGGACCAGACGTAAGGACTTTTCTTGAGTCTTATTTATAGCCACCACACTGTGTAAGATGCACTCCTCCTGAAATTTTCTACCACACTTTATTGTGCTAGAGTTGAATTATATTCGATAAGCATCTAACTCTTCTATGAGATATGACCGGTCACTTCTCCATTAATGCCTTGACCATTCCCAACACTATCTTATCAACCCATACTTTTCTTCTTTCCCAAGAGAATGAATTAATGCTCCCTTCTCTTCTATAAAAAATCCTTGTAAGATCCTTTGCTCTCACATTCCTTTACTCTTCCACTTTCTGAATGGCTAACCCCACAGAGCAAGTAGATAGAGCCCTTTATCCTAAACCTCTTATGGTAGACCAGCAGTGCATACTGAAGTTAGAAAGCTTGGCAAGAGATTTGAGGGGTCGTTTGCAATTATCTTCCACTCGCACCTATTCTCTGCGACAAGAACTAGTAGTAACTCAACAAGCCCTCTCAAGATTTAAGTTTATTAATCAGTCTCATGTCAGATAGCTTCTTGCAATGTCAACCCGTCGCACGACCCCTGTCCATCCACCTCTACCCCTAGAGGGGGTTATTCAGGAAGCCCCCTAGCTTTAATTCTACTATAGTGTATTTTCCCTTTTTTTATCTTAGAAAGTGAGAAGGGATAAGTTTGTTCTGCAGAAATGTAACTTGTTCTTGAGGAATTATAAAGTGTACCTTTTCCGAGGTCTTGATCCCTTCTGCATTTTCTTAAGCAATCTTTACGACTCGTCGTGAAAACATTTTATAACACCACCCTCCAGGAAGGAATAGGTGACAGGCAGGTTAAAGCAGCACGTGTTAGGAACGTTATGACTGCTAGAGGGGGGTGAATAGCGTCGTCGATGGAACTCGATCGCGTTCATCTCTACAAGTCGTGTTAGCGCAACAGAATATATATAATAGCAATAACAAAAGATGACAAACACAATCCACAACACAAAATATAACGTGGTTCGGAACCGAATGGTTCCTACTCCAAGAATTGGGCTCGTAAGAGCCCTAGCGATGTCAATCACACACCACTACTAAATAAACTCCTTCTCGGAACAATCCGGAGGCGGAGAAACCTCGTACAAATATTCTTACAACAATAAGAATGAAATACAAGCAAATACAAGTAAACTACACAAATATAAGTAAGGAAAACCTTTACAAATGTGAACTTGATTGCTTGATCTTTGATTGCTTGAATCGTGGTTGAAGACCCTGACTTGCACCAGCAAATTGCCTCAACAATGCTCAAGAAATCGGTGCTCAATCCCTCCTCCACGAGCTCCATTTAAAGTTGCTGCCTGGGCTAGATTTCGCCTATCAGTCGACTGCTCGGGACCATCAGTCGACTAGTGCCACTGTTGTCGTGAGACAACGGCTAGATCCATGCTGAAAAATCCAACGGATCCATCATCAGTCGACTAATCATACCCATCAGTCGACTGATGGCTCAATCAGTCGAGTGGTAAGACCGATCACTCGACTGAAGAACCTTCTGTGCCCGAAACCCCGAGCATCAGTCGATTGATCACCAGATCAGTCGACTACTTTGGCTAGCAATCGACTGATCACCTCTGGCAGTCGACTGCTAGGGCACATCCCACAGTCAAACCCTAGTTGACTCACACCAGTTGACTGACCCATGGTCCCAGTCGACTGATACACCTCAAACATGAGGTTTTAACCCAAGTATGGTGCCCCCATACTTGCTAGACCACCCGTAGCCTAGACCTAAGCCTTCTAGCCACCTCCGTTAGCCTCACGCCTATCGAATCCCTCTAAGTCATCCATGACTTGTTCATCCATGCGCTAGCCTTTAGGTACTTCCATCAACTATTGTCATGCTAACGGTGTCTACACCGCCAAGGCACATTGAACTTACGCTGCCAAGACTCCGCTTGGACTTTACGCCGCCAACCATTAGACTTATGCTGCCAAGACTCCTGCTAGGACTTTACGCTGCCAATATTCCCCTTGGACTTTCCAAATACCAAGACTCAAGCTTGGACTTTCCCTTGCCAACCCATGTTGGACTTTTCCTTTGCCAACCCATGTTGGACTTTCCCTTGCCAAGTGTCCCACTTGGACTTTCCATGACAATGGTCAAACCATCGTCAAACATCAAATACTAACCTGAGTCGATTGCATCACCAATCTCCCCAACACATGTCAGACATCAATGTCAGACATCCATGTCAAACATCAAAACACTTACTCGAGTCAAACTCGAGTCCAGTCAATCATGACTTGGGCCGATTGCACCAACAATCTCCTCCTTTTTGATGTTTGACAAAAACACCCTTGATTTAGGCCCCTAACTCAAATTCCCTTAACAATTATCCCAAATTGATAATTTTAACATTCTCCCCCTATTTGACATACATCAAAAAGGTTCACCCAAGGAGGTCAATGTCTCATATCCAATGAGATCTTACAATCTCCCCCTTGGTCCAAAACACCTAGGATGCCTTCACTGTTCCTAGTGATAAGTCCCATATCACTTAAGAGAGGCACTCCTATGAACTCTCCCAATTTCCAAATTGAGCATCTTCAATCCCATTTCTCCTCTTCATGAGGAAAAATAACATCCATCATCCCATGATGGATACCTCCCTTTATAGGCTTGCTCCCCCTTGACCATTGCACCAACAATGTCCTTGGGAAGTCCCTAAGCCAATAAGAACTCTAAACCATCAAAAATAAAGTCTAAAGTTCAACATTGAACTTTCCCATCCTTAAATTTGATACATCACCCTAACAATTCTCCTAATCCATATCCAATGGATTTTCACCCTTTATAATGCTTCCCAAAGCATATCCTAGGGTTAGGAGTGGTTAGGGAACCTTACCATAGCTGAAAATGGGCTAAACATATCATGTTTTCCCGAAATCAGCATTGGCAGTCGACTTTATCAGTATCGTCGTATGTCCCAATCGATCATGCCAACAATGATTTTCAATTATCAGAATCGAATTTTAAAAATTCATAAATAATTATACGTAATTCGAAAAATCTTGAAACTTTATACATATAATACTTATGACACATACAATGGGTGAAAAATATTAGAAAAATATTTTACCCATAAAATATCGAAATTGACACAAAGTTCAAAAGTGAAGAAAAACTTCAAAGTTTTAGCTCACTTTGTATCAACTTCATTAATGGTGATTGTTATCAAAAGATAGACTTCACCAAGATTTTCTAAAATGATTTTAAAATAGTTTTAAAACCTTTATTGGATCATGTTCTTTGGGCTTAATATACATGGCTTGAACATAAGCTTTCCCAATGATCCATCACTAATATAAGATGAGTTTGAATTCATCTAGATGCAAAAACTATGCACCTTGAACTTAACTCATATCCTAACATCTCACATATATCTAGGGTATATAAATAAACATACATGTCAATGTGATGTGAGATGTGGGTTTTGTTCATCATAATTTAGAGTTTCATGCATTTTCTAAGGCAACCCTACTTGATTCCCTTATACATGGGACTTCAAGTCATGTCATAGTCCTTAAATCAATTTTAATCGAATTAAATGCATGAATGATTATGGCATAAATGATAACATAATTAAGCATGGCCAATGATCATGATGACATGGCATATGATAAGATCTAAGCATACATGACATTTTAATCTTAATCCTAAGCATGATCATGACATATTAAATGATTAAAAGTAGATATGATGTCATGGCATGTTATATGGCAAACAAAGCATGGCAAGTAAAATGTATAGGTATAATAATACCTAAATTTTAATATTTGTTGTCATTTGTTATAATTAAACTCATTTTACCATATTATTAATTATTCCCAAAGTGTGCTAACAACCCAGAATGACACACTAAGACCTCTAAACCTAAATTGTGCAAATTTGATTGGTTTTTATAATTCCCAAAATATATTGGCACATCCTAAAATTTTTTAGGATTAAAATTCAAATATATTTCCAAGGTATCCATAACCTTGAAAATAACCTAAAGTGCCACCTCTACTATGGTTAGGTTAACTATCTATCCATTTAAAGTTGGCACACCTAAACCCATCTAGCGTGAATCAATCACACTCTTAGGAACCCAAAACCTATTTGCGCTCCTTGGGCTAATTAGGTATTCCTTAGGGTTAACCTCCCTAGATACCCTCCTAATGACCCTTCTAGGCTTGTTAGCCTTGGTCATTGTGGTCTTGTCATGGTTAACTCTAGGGGTGACTCCCCTTGTAACCATCTTAGTGGCTTCCCTAGGTTTCCTTGAAACCCTAGCCACTAGGCACACACCTTGGTTACCCTTAGAGATGACTTCCCTAGTAACCTTGGTCTTCCAGGACCTAGTTTGAGTTCCATAATCAAATGGAACATTGTGGTAGGTCTTTTTGGGCTTAGGCTTGCTCTTGGATAGTTCTTGTTTTCTAGGTCTTTGACTTTTACCATTTAACCTAGATTTTTGATCAATTGACCCTTGCATTTGGTTTTGCATAATCCTAAAGGTCTTTTCCATTTTCTCAAGCCTTGACCTCAAGGCTTGATTTCCCTTTTCTAATTGCCCAATTTTTGAATTTTGATTTAATCTTTGGGCATTGTTTTTTCTAGGCATATGCCTAGTCCATTTGGGGTTAAAACCTAGGTGGTCCTCAATTTTCATAATGCTATATTTTTAGGGACATTAGTCTCAAATTTCTCCTTAGTTTCAAAGTGAACATTCTTAGCTCCGAGGCAAAAATATTTGTTATTCCTATATGTTTTTCATGATAAATAGCAAGATTACTAACATTATTTCTAGCATGCTTTTGCCTATAAAATTTAGAAGGTGCATTAATAGATTTTACCTTAGGGTTAGCTCTAAATGCTCCCCCTACTTGTGATACTCCATCTTGGGTCTTTTTCTTCCCCTTAGGACATTGACTCCGGTAATGTCCCGGTTGTCGGCATTTGAAGCAAATCACTTGCTCCTTGCTTTTGATTGTCGGGGGACCAACATCCTTGACCTTTTGAGCCGGTGGAGTCTTCTTAACCTTCTTTGGGCACTTACTCTTGTAATGCCCATACTCCCTACACTCAAAACACATTATATGAATTTTATTTTGAAATGATATGCTCGAGTTAGCTAGATCAATGATAGTGGTATGGACTTCTTCTTCTTGACCGGAGGTAGACGGTTCCTCTTAAAGTTGCTCCGGTGTGGGAATTCTCTCCTCCCCCTCATTCCTAGAGGTGGAGGCTTCTCTTACTTCTTCTTCCTTCTCTTCCACCGATCCGGAAGTTGACTCCTCTTCAACTTTCGAATCCTCACTTGCTTGTGAGGATGAGGATGTGCTTGCTTCTTCTTGAGCTTGAGAGGATGAGCACTCCCCTTCTTCTTGTTCTTGGACCGGTTGAGGGTTTTCATGATATTTTGCCAATTCACTCCAAAGCTCCTTGGCATCCATGTAATACCCTAGGCTACAAAATATGTCATTAGGAATCAAATCAAAAATAAATTTGACTACCTTCTTATTTTTCTCGAAGGTTAGACTTGCTCTTTGGTCTATCTCTTTTTCTTGAGGAATCCTCTCTTTGGCCCTCTTGGATATTGGAATCCTTCCATCAAGACGGCCCACTCCTCAAAATCCTTCATCATTAAAATATCTTCAATTCTTGTCTTCCATTGCCTAAACCCTTCTTGTCCATAGAAGGCATATGGAATTGGGGTGTTGATGTCCCAACCTAAATTCTCTTGAATTTTCATCTTGTTCCTCTTCACCCTCTAGTGTCTTGGCTCCGGGTTGTTAATCCGTAGAAGAGCCCCGGGCTCTGATATCAATTATTAAGAACGTTGTGACCGCTAGAGGGGGTGAATAGCATCATCGATGGAACTCGATCGCATTCGTCTCTACAAGTCATGTTAGCGCAGCGAAATATATATAATAGCAATAACAAAAGATGACAAACACAATCCACAACACAAAATATAATGTGGTTCGAAACTAAATGGTTTCTACTCCACGGATTGGGCTCATAAGAGCCCTAGCGATGCCAATCACACACCACTACTAAATAAACTCCTTCTCGGAACAATCCGAAGGCGGAGAAACCTCGTACAAATATTCTTACAAAAATAAGAATGAAATACAAGCAAATACAAGTAAACTACACAAATACAAGTAAGGAAAACCTTTACAAATGTGAACTTGATTGCTTGATCTTTGATTGCTTGAATCGTGGTTGAAGACCCTGATTTGCACCAGCAAATTGCCTCAACAATGCTCAAGAAATTGGTGCTCAATCCCTCTTCCACGAGCTCCATTTAAAGCTGCTTTGCACGGATTTTGCCTATCGATCATTTGCTCGGGACCATCGATGGTGCCATTAATTGTCGTGAGATAATGACTAGATCACTTGGAAAAATCCAGCGGATCCACCATCGATCAATGATCATACCCATCGGATCGATTGATGGCTCAATCGATCAGTGGTTGCCGATCACTTTCATTGGAGAACTACATGCGAAACCGAGCATCGATCGATTGATCACCGGATCGGTCATTTGCTCTACGGCTAATGATCGGCCCGTCCGCCAGCGATTATTTGCTAAGGCACTTCCATAATCAAACCCCTAGCTGACTCACACCAGTCGACTGACCTATGGTCCCAGTCGACTGATACACCTCAAACATGAGGTTTTAACCCAAGTATGGTGCCCCCATACTTGCTAGACCACTCGTAGCCTAGACCTAAGCCTTCTAGACACCTCCGTCAGCCTCACGCCAATCGGATCCCTCCAAGTCATCCATGACTTGTTCATCCATGCGCTAGCCTTCAGGTTCTTCCATCGACTATTGTCATGCTAACGGTGTCTACACCGCTAAGGCACATTGGACTTATACTGCCAAGACTCCGCTTGGACTTTACGCAGCCAACCATTGGACTTATGCTGCCAAGACTCCTGCTTGGACTTTACGCCGCCAATATTCCCCTTGGACTTTCCAAATGCCAAGACTCAAGCTTGGACTTTCCCTTGCCAACCCATGTTGGACTTTTCCTTTGCCAACCCATGTTGGACTTTCCCTTGCCAAGTGTCCCACTTTGACTTTCCATGACAATGGTCAAACCATCGTCAAACATCAAATACTAACCTGGGTCGAATGCATTGGCAATCTCCCCAACACATGTCAAACATCCATGTCAAACATCAAAACACTTACTCGAGTCAAACTCGAGTCCGGTCAATCATGACCTGAGTCGATTGCACCAACATCACATTCTCCAACTAAGGGCCTCAAGAAATCATTAGCCCCATGTAGATGCCTCCCTCCTTTTCTCGGGTGTTTGGAGGTTATCGTGATGTCTGGGTCAATCTACTCTATTGTTCTGCTAGGGCAATCGAAAAAGTGTACCCCACCATTCTTTCTAAACGATTTCCCCATTTACATTTGACTTCTCTGTTCTTAGAAAGTGACTTTTGGTCGAGGCACGACTCCTCCCTTCCTTTGCCCTGAGGACAGTATGCAATATAGAATAGGGACACGCCCTAAGGACTTACGAACAGCCTCAGTTAGTCATAGAAACACTCCTCCGCTTCTTCCTTGAATGAATTTTAACCCGACTCCTCCGATCCACCACCGTACGAGGATAATAGCTTCGGTTGAGGCCAAGATATAAAAATAGTGAAAATCTTACCCAGGGCTCCACCTTTGTCAGATCGGAATGAATTTTTTACTTCTGTCATCTTCCAAAGTGAACTTACATTAACCCAGCTCCTCCGATCCGCCACCGCATGGGGATAATAGCTTCGGTCGAGGCCAAGCTGTAAAAATAGTGACGATTTGACCAAAGGTTTTTCCTTATCAAATCGGAATTAATTGTTTACTTTCGTCATCTTCAACAGTGCATCTACATTGAACCCAGCTCCTCCAATCCACCACCGCATGAGGATAATAGCTTCGGTTAGGGCTAAGCTGTAAAAACAGTGACGATCTAATCCAGGGCTTCGCTCAGAATAAATTTTTTGCTTTTGTCATCTTCAACAGTGCATCTACCTTGAACCCAACTCATCCGATCCACCACCGTATGGGGATAATAGCTTCGGTTGAAGTCAAGCTATAAGAATAGTGACGATCTGATCCAGGGCTTTGTCTTGTCAGATCGGAATGATTTTTTTTACTTCAGTCATCTTCCACAGTGCATCTATCTTGAACCCAGCTCCTCTGATCCGCCACCGCACGGGGATAATAGATTCAGTGGAGGCCAAGCTGTCAAAATAATGACGATCTAATCCAGGGTTTTGCCTTGTCAAATCGGAATGAATTTTTTACTTCCGTTATCTTCCATATTAAACTTACCTTAAACCCAGCTCCTCCGATCTGCCACCACACGGGGATAATAGCTTCAACTGAGGACAAGCTATAAAAATAGTGACGATCTGATCCAGGGTTTCACCTTGTCAGATCGGAATGACTTTTTTACTTCCATCATCTTCAATAGTGCTTCTACCTTGAACCCAGCTCCTCCGATCCATCATCGTGCGGGGATAAGAGTTTCGTCTGAGGCTAAGCTATAAAAATAGTGACGATCTGATTCAAGGCTTTGCCTTGTCAAATCATAATGATTTTTTTTACTTCCATCATCTTCCAGAGTTAACTTACCTTAAACCAAGCTCCTTCGATCTACTACCGCATGAGGATAATAGCTTTGACTAAGGCCAAGTTGTTAAAATAGAGACAATATGATCCAGGCCACCTCACGGGGATAATAGCTTCGGTTGAGGCCAAGCTATAAAAATAGTGACGATCTGATCCAGGGTTTCGCCTTGTCAGATTTGAATGAATTTTTTACTTCTGTCATCTTCTAGAGTGAACTTACCTTAAACCCAACTCCTCCGATCTGCTACCGCACGAGGATACTAGCTTCGACTGAGGCCAAGCTGTAAAAATAGTGACGATCTGATCCAGGGCTTCGCATTGTCAGATCGAAATAAATTTTTTACTTCTGTCATCTTCCAGAGTGAACTTACTTTAAACTCAATTTCTCCCATCCGCCACCGCACGGGGATAATAGCTTCGGTTGAGGACAAGCTGTAAAAATAGTGATGATCTGATCCAGGGCTTTGCATTGTTAGATAGGAATGAATTTTTTACTTTTGTCATCTTCCAGAGTGAACTTACCTTAACCCTAGCTCCTCCGATCCACCACCGCATGAAGATAATAGCTTCGGCTGAGGCCAAGCTGTAAAAATAGTGACGATCTAATCTAGGTCTTCACCTTGTCATATCGGAATGAATTTTTTACTTCTGTCATCTTTCAGAGTGAACGTACCTTAAACCCAACTCCTTCGATCCGCCACTGCACGTGGATAATAGCTTCGGCTGAGGCCAAGATATAAAAATAGTGACGATCTGATCCAGGGCTTCACCTTGTCAAATCGGAATGAATTTTTTACTTCTATCATCTTCCAGAGTGAACTTACCTTAAACTCAGCTCCTCCGATCTGCCACTGCACTGAGATAATAGCTTCAATTGAGGCCAAGCTGTAAAAATAGTGACGATCTGATCCAGGACTTCACCTTGTCATATCAGAATGAATTTTTTACTTCTGTCATCTTTTAGAGTAATCATACCTTAAATCCAGCTCCACCGATCTGCCATCGCATGGGGATAATAGCTTCGGCTAAGGCCAAGCTGTAAAAATAGTGACGATCTAATCCAGGACTTTACCTTGTCAGATCGGAATGAATTTTTTACTTCTGTCATCTTCAATAGTGAATCTACCTTGAACTAAGCTCCTCCGATCCACCCCGGCTTTCTCTTATACTGCGCATGACATAAGTAGAATAATTGGTCCCTTCCTTTTCATGGGCCAGGCTCCAAGCCTCGTTCAGGGCCCATCATATCAATGGGAAACTCCATTGGTTCCTTCGATAAAAAATGCGTCGCTACTCTTCAAATAGGGTTTATTAGCTTTCCCCCTATGACCCTTCTCCTTCTCCAACTTTAAAGCTTCTCCGGTCACTGCTTGCTGCTACAAGGATTCCCCCTTCTCCTTTGTCTCAACACTTCCCTTTCTTCTTACTCAGAAAATGAAGGCTCTTCTAAAAAATGCCACCCTTCGACGGTTGCGAGAGCAACAGGTTGAAGCTATCAGAGGGTCTGCGACTTCATCATCCTCCCTCCCAATACCAACCATCACCAACTTTCCTTCCGCCGCTTCCTCTTGTGTCCCTATCTCTTTTTCATCATTGTCCACATTGGTTCGACCCGCCAAATAGCGTTCTAACCTTTCTCCCTCCTGTGTATCGCTGCTCACTCTTCCCACCAATCCACCCGTAATGAACCCTAGCCCATCCTCTTCTTCCCCTCTGCTTCCCACTCTTCCCCCTTCACCCTCTTTGAATCTAAATATAAAAGTGATGGTGAGAGGATCCGAACGCCGCAAGATAGAAGGAAAAGGTACTGTCGCCACCGTCCATCCTTCCCTATTCATCGAAGAGACCATTGGCAAATATTCTTCCCCCTTTCCTTTTCCTACCTCTATTGCTCCACCACGAATGGTGTCGTCGCCTCCACCTTTAAGTACTACCTCCTTTTCCATCCAGCTGGCAACTCTAATCCCCTTCCTCCACCACTGAGCCCCCCCCCCCTCTTCCCATATTCAATCCCTGTCCGCTCTGAAGGAAACTCTTTAGCTGCAGCCTTCTTTCCAAAACACCTCTGCATCCTCCCTTACATCTAACATTCCTATTTCCCTCCCACCTTTGGCGTCCCTCCTTTCCCTTTCTTCTTCTCCTTCACCTTCAAAGCCCATGAGTTCTCCTTCTTCAAACCAAACCCTAACCCCTTACTTCTTACTAACATTTCCTCTCTTTCTTCTAAAACTTTCACCCCCCTCCATATTGAGATAGCCAAGAGCTCCTCTACGATATCTTATCCTTCCCTAATAATGAGTGAAATGACCCCCCTTATTACCTCTTCTCCTTCTCCACCCTCCACAAGAGACTCCTGCATCCTCAATCTGGATGAGCTAATATCGTGGATGAAGAGTTTGCAGCATGCTCTATAGTTGGTAAGCCTTTCTAAGCCATTCTTGTATCTAATTTTAAGAGTACCTCTTTCTTCTAACTTGTTGTGCTCAGGCTATGACAAATTATCAAGAGCCGAAGCACTCCTTCTCACACTACCAAGTGCAACTTCAGCAACAAACTCTGCATCACTCCATCACTAATTCAACAACCCAAGAAAAATTTAAGCAGAGAGAAGACTCTTTACTCCAAGAATTGGCCCTGTGTACCGCTCAACTATCAGAGGCTCAATTGTAACAATAGAGAGATACTGAAACCATAACCACCCTACGAGCCCAAGTAGGTTGGGAGATTTACCACAATTCAGTTTTACTATCAGGGAGGAATCAAGCCCTTTGTCAAGTGAGGTATGAAGTTGTCGGGCCTATACTACAGCTGTTGGAGAAGTTTCAGCCTCAATGCGACGAGATTTGGTGGACATGTCGAGAATCATTCAGCAAGACTATGCTTCTTAATCTCAAAGCATACATATCCTCACTGACACCATTGCTCAGACATCATGTCAGTATCGTCGAATTTGACAAGACTTCCTAGAGCATCGAGAGCACTGTATAAAATTCTTTCAAGATGTATATGCTATTGATAAACATCGACAAGAACGTTTGAAACCCTTGATGCAGGCCCCATTCCAGGATGATTTTAATGAAGCAGTCAGACAATATGTTGTCTAAGGATTTCTCCCAGCTCAACAACTAGCTCCTTTCTTAAACTAAGAAACCAGTTTCAAACGTTATCCCTCTGAACATTTTAGACTGTAACTTTTTGGTTTTTTTTTCTTTCTATGATTGTAAACAATTGCTTGTTCACTAATATGAAGCTATATTCGAGTTACACTCCTTTTTGTGGTTAATATAAAAGATAGCTCTCTTCATTGAAGTTTCCTATTTACATTGTATGAAAATGCTTTAAATGCACTGAATTCCAAGGCCTAGGCAATTCCTTGCCTTGGATGTCCTGAAGGTAGTATGCTGACCTAGCAATTCGGCAAACTACCATGTATGGTCCTTCCCAATTAGGGGCTAACTTCTCAGGATCTCCTACGGGATTGACTTTTAGTAAAACCAAGTTGCCCTCCTGAAATCTTTGTGGTTTCACCTTCTTATTAAAAACTTATTGTATTCTTTGCTTGTATGCTTCAGCTCGGATATGAGCTTGCTCTCGCCTTTCCTCCAACAAGTCTAATTCAGTGCCCCTCAACATTTTGTTCTGCTCCAGTTCATAAGCTTCAACTCGGGCACTATTCAGAATAGCCTCCACGGGGATGATTGCTTCCGTCCCATATACCAAACTGAAAGGAGTCTCTCCAATTGTTGCCTTAGGTGTAGTGCGATAAGCCCACAGTATCCCTGGCAGCTTGTCTACCCAATTTCCTCGCTTAGCTCCTAATTTAGTTTTCAACCCTTGGATAAGAATCCTGTTGATAACCTCCACTTGTCCATTCGCTTGCAGGTGAGCTACTGAAGTGAAAGTTTGTTGAATATTAAGGCTCTGGCACCACTCTTGAATTTTCCAACCCTGGAATTGACGCCCGTTGTCACTGACCAACTTCCTCGGAACTCCATATCTACACACGATATTCTTCCATAGAAATTGTATTACCACTCCTTCTGTGATCTTGGCTAAAAGTTCTGGCTCCAACCATTTAGAGAAATAATCCACTGCTACTAATAGGAACTTCTTCTGTGAGGAAGCTACAGGCATCGGATCCCCTGTATCCATCCCCCATTGATCAAAAGGGCAAGAAGTGATCACAACTTTCATCAACTCAGTCAGTCGGTTTGACTTGTTGCTATGTTTCTAGCAAGTTTGGCAAGTCTTGACTAGTTGCACAACCTCTTGATGAAGGGTCGCCCAAAAGTAACCAGCCAATAGCACTTTCTGAGTTAGAGCTCATCCTCTCAGATAATTGCTACAACATCCTTCATATATTTCCCTGAGTACCCATTCAGAATCTTCTTTCCCGAGACACTTCAGCAGAGGTCGCCAAAAAGATGTCTTGTATAAAACCCCATCAATAACTATGAACCTCTTCACTCATCTCAATAAAGATGATGCCTCTTGTGAGTTGGAAGGAACACTCCCTTGCTGCAGATAGACCATAATGTTTGTCCTCCAATCGGGTACCTTATTTCCTTCCACTCCTACCTCCTTTATGCTGCATATCTCTAAAGAATAAGGAACCTCCAAAAATAAAGGGTCCTGAGATCCCCATTCAATTAGGGTACTTGCCAACCATTCTAGTTCATCTGCCTTGATATTTTTCTCCCTCGAAATTTGTTGTAATTGTACCTCTTGGAAATGAGCCTTAAATTTCATAAAACCCTCAGCATACTTCAATAGTCTCTGTTCCCAAACAACAAAGACACCCTGCAATTGTGACACTGCTAATTGGGAATATGAATACACCACAATTGAGGCAACACCTATCGCCTGAGCGGCTTGTAGTCCTGCTAGAATAGCTTCATATTCTACTTCATTATTGGATGCCTTGTACCCCAATCGAATGGCTAAACGGGTTTCTTCTTCAAAGGGAGATATGAAAACTACTCCCATTCGACTTCCACCAACCCCCAAAGATCCATCCACAAATATTTTCCACATACTTTCTCCTTCTCTTCCTTGCGTGAACTATTTTTCAGACCCACCGGCACCTCGGCTAAAAAATCAACCAACGACTGAGCCCTGATTGCAGTTCGGGGATAATAATACACATCATATTCCCTCAGTTCCACTGCCCATTTGGCTAACCATCCTGAGAAATTAGGTTTAGTGACCACCCGACCCAGCTCACTGTTTGTCAGCACATTCACTGGATGAGCTAAGAAATAAGGCCTCAGCTTACGATTATGGTTGTACATTCAGCTTACGAGTAGTTAAGATTAGAATGTATGCTAACTTTTCCAAATCGGTATATCACAACTCAGCCTCCTTCAATATATGGTTGGTGTAATAAATAGGATGCTACTGAGAACCTTCTTGTCTTAATAAAACGGAACTTATTGCTCCTTCAGAGATAGCTAGATAGACCCACAATGGTTACCCGGGAATGAGCTTGGCTAATAGAGGGAGTTCAGCCAAATACCTCTTCAATTCCTGAAAAGCTTGTTCATACTGTTCATCCCAATGAAACTGAGCAGCCTTCCTAAGAATTCAAAAGAAAGGTAGTCTCTTATCCACCAACCTAGCTATAAATCGAGACAGAGAGACTATTATTCCCACTATTTTTTGGGTTTTTCGTAAATTAGTAGGTGACTTCATATTGCATAGTGCTTGTACATTCTCAGGATTAACTTACAGCCCCTTCTGTAATATACTGAAAAAATATAATAAATTAAGTTAAAGTTAAAATAATATAATATAATAATATAATTTTAAAACAAAATAAATAAATTTAATTTAATTTTTTATTAAAAGAAAATTTAGTTATTTATTAGTATTTTAGTTGATAATTTCGAGATAAGATTTTTGTAGATTGGACAAAGTATAATTATTATTAATCATAAGGTTGATAATTCAACTAGGCCTAAGTTTATATAAATCCAACTCTAGATTAGGATTTGGGGATAAAACCCGCCATCAGACGCGTCGCACCTGCACATCGGGTCGTGCCTCCAACCATGGCCAGCCAAGCTCCCCTCTCATAGACATCACTGCGACCACCGTGGTAGCTCGTGCGTGCACCACCAGCACATGCCCACAACGTCACCGCCCGCATGCACCGTCGATGCATCTATAGTGTCACCATCCATGCGCACCACCGACTCATCCAAAATGTCGCTGCAATCACACTGCCACCACAGCCAGCCGCACTACTACCATAGCCAGCTACGCCGCCGCCGCAGCCTGCCTGTGGTTGATCTCTAACATCGTGGCCTGCTTCGCATCGCGACTGGCTTTTGTTGCCACAGACAGTACTGTCGTCACGTCACCTTCATACCGTCGGAGCCACTCAAGAATCCCGCCGCCAACTTCTTGCCTAGCCATGAGCAAGATCCGACGATCGTCGATGTTGCCAACGTCGATGTCCGAAGGTCCGATTAATTTGATTAGTCCTATAGTTCATGTAGGCTTAATTAATTAAGCTGGGTTCGATTCGTTAATCAGTTAATTAAATTGTTTTATATTAATTAAGTGTGGTTAATAGATTGAATTGGATTAGTTAATTGAGAGGGATAATTGATTAAATAGGTTCGAGTAATTAGTCGGTTTAAATTGGTTAAAGTTAGATTTATTTAATCAGATTTAATGGGTGAATTAGCTGTAGCTTAATTAATTAAATTTTTGGGTTAATTGATTTATTGGGGTTAGATTAATTATTCTGATTTGATTAATTAAGTTAGATTAGTATAATTAATCTAATTAATTAAGTTTGATTAAATATGAAATGGTCAATTAATTGGACAAGATTTTTATCGCATCATTAATTAATTAATTTTATTCTTATTGACCAAATTAATTAAATTGAGTTTTATTTGATTAAATGATTAATTGAATTAATTAGGTTAACATAATTAATCTAATTAATTATGTTGATGGTTTAACAAAATGATTAAATAATAATTGAGCTAAGAGTTAATGTAATCTAAATTGATTAGATAATCAATTAAGAGATTAATTGAGTTATTAAATACTTGTCCACAAGTTAGTTAAAATATTGATCAGGTTAAATAACATATTTGAGAACGAAAGTAGAGCTTCGGATTGGAAGATAGTTAAGACGCTCTACAGTCAGAGGTGGGTGGTTCCTTCTTTGACCTCTTTAGATCTTTTGATCTTAGTGCATGATTATTTTAGTTATGTTGTTTATTTAGTTTATATTATCTTTCCACTCTATGTTCTTTCTAGTATTGCTTTGACCTTATATTTGTTTGAGCTTTTTATACTCTATTTGACTTCTGGGTTGTTTGATTTCCATTAGTATATGAATGTTTATGCTATTGTTTAATGGATATTATTGTTATAAGTGTTTATTTGTTTATTTACTATTTCAGTTGATACCATGATTGAACAGGTAGAAATAGTATAATTTAGACGAGATTATTTCTTAGAAGGGAATTAAGGAATGAAACAACATATATGGAACACATGCTTATTAGTAGATTTATTTTCTTTATCATCCTTGATAGGCATTTCATGTTAGATGTGTTGGAACCCAAGGCTTAACCACCTCATCATGCTTATTAGTAGATTGATGATCTTTATCGACCTTGATAGATATTTCATGCTAGATGTGTTGGATAACCCTAGACTTAATATCCTAGGATAATCGATTGCCCACGAGACCTATTCGTGGTAGCATGTTGTTGCGTGCAGTCAATAGTTATATAGCTATATACTTTGTCTGCCCATGAGACCCATCGTGGTAGCATGGCATTGCTCGCAGACATTAAGTCTTTATATTGCCTGTCTACCCATGAGTCCTGTTCATGGTAGCATGTGGTTGCACGTAGACAGTGCTCTGTATATTGTCTATTTGCCCACAAGTCCCGTTCATGGTAGCATATTGTTGCCCGTAGATAGTGCCCTTTTATATTATCTCGAGAGCCACGAGGGTTTGTCGTAGTATCTTGATGTATATTTCTTGCAAGTTTGCAATTAGTTGTGTATATCACAGGTATATTTATTATATGGCTTACCAGGTTAGTTGCAGATTGATACTGGTACTCTGAGATTTGGGGTTACCCGGGTTTACTTCCTTTGATCTCCATTATGTTTATATTATCATGAACTATCTTCTATATACTCACTGAGTGATTTGTACTCACTCTCTCATTTCTTTGGCCTCCAGGTTAGCTGATAGAGGACGTGTCCTGTTGACCTACCTTTGTGTCGCTCAAAGAGTCCCTTGTCGTGCTGGTCCCACTACATCGTCTAGATGCCGATTTGTTTTCATTATTGTTATTGTATTTTGTTTATGCATTTTGGATTTTTTTCGTAATTTGATTTGGTGTCATAAATCTATTTTACTTTTAATTGATTTATATTTTAGTCGTGCATGCATGTAGTTAATAAGATAATTGTATTTTATATTTCTGATTTTTTTTCAAAGTTTTTACCATATCTGGTTCTAGAAATGTATATCAGAATATTGTCACTAAGGGGCTCCTCCATCATTTGGATGACGATTATGCCCCCGGGGCGTGACAATTTTATTGGTATCAAAGCCAGGTTTGCGATTTTGATTTGTGGGTTTTGTGTTTTGAGATTTTCTTTCCCTTTGTTTTTGGAGTTCTTGTGTTTTGGGACCAAGCAAGCTGAAGGACATCTCTGAGCTATAGGAAAAGTTATTGTCTTTAATGGTCACTGTATTTTCCTCGAGTAATAAGAAGTTTCACTATGTTCTTTTGTTAGGTAATCACTTAATTGGTTACAACAGGAAATGCCATCTAGTGAAACTGCCCCTACTCATGGTCATGGACGAGGTTGACCTCGAAAGCGACCTATTGACACTGCGGGACCTAACCATGATATCGAAAATGTAGACTCTTTGGAGGTGTCGATGGATGTCGAGTAAGGAAGCTAGGATTAGGCCCGCCAACCACCCATTAGAGGTCAAGGAGTAACCCCTCAGAGAGTACCAGTCCTTACCACTATCGATTGGGTCATGGACAAGGTGCGTATACCTACACTGGCCAAAACGATGAAGGATCATTTTACATTATCTCAGGGCATACCGATCCATGGATTGCTCATGCATGGATGGACAATGTAGAATACTCATTTGGATACATAACCTGTACGAATGCAGAGAAGGTGGAGCTTGTTGTGTATCACTTATGAGATCATGTCATCACATGATGGAAAATGCAACAGATGATTTTTGGAGAATAGAGCATCAAGTGGAAACTATTCTGAGAGACTTTTGAGAGATAGTATTTTCTGACCTCTTTCAGTGTAAGTATCATCATGAGTTTCTGAATCTTAAGCAAGGTGATCGAAGCGTCATGTATTACAATGTAGAATTTAATCAACTTGTAGAATTTTACCCCACTCAGGAGCCCAGGACTATGATCGTATGCTCCAGTTGTCCAAGGCCTTATAGTCTATATTTGAATTAGAATGTCTGCATCCCTCATTGGTACTTATTGAAAAGTGTTAGACCAAGATATACTGATCGAGATGAGCCAACAACAAGTAACTCGGGAAAAGGAATCAAAGAGATATATTGCAGATATTTTTAGATAGAGGATAAGCAACTCGGTGGTCAAATAGCGCAAAGTCATAATTAAAGGTTACGATCTAGCACTGGAGAAGCCTCTCAACTAGTGAATTTAGCTTAAACATCCTCTGAGTCGACCAGTAGAAGCAATCATATGCCATTAGTTTGGTAAGATGTTATTATTGTAGATTAGTTATAATGACACTATCAAAGGAGACTCTAACATCCCGCTACGAAGTAATAGAGTTGCCCTTAGATTTTGGTAGTCATATATTGACATGAGATTAGACTACCATCCACTTAGAGTAAGATATTCTGATATATAAAAAGCTTAGCACAAATGTACTAGATCTCACACTTGCTGAAGATGAGAAGACTAGTAACTGATTGGGATATGGATTAGAGTGGCGCAGTGGAAGCATGATGGGCCCATAACCCACAGAGAAGTTATACAAGAGAGTTTACACTCTGACAAAGGTATAATTTAGATGATATTATTCCTTAGAAGGGAATTAAGGAATGAAACAAAATTTATGGAACATGTGCTTATTAGTAGATTTATTTTCTTTATCAGCCTTGATAGGCATTTCATGTTAGATGTGTTAGAACCCTAGGCTTAACCACCTCGACGTGCTTATTAGTAGATTGATGATCTTTATCGATCTTGATAGATGTTTCATGCTAGATGTGTTGGATAACCCTAGGCTTAACATCCTAGGATAATCGACTGCCCACGAGACTCATTCGTGGTAGCATGTTGTTGCGTGCAGTCAATAGCTAGATAGCTATATACTTTGTCTACCCACGAGACTCATTCGTGGTAGCATGTTGTTACCCAGAGACATTGAGTCTTTATATTGCCTGTCTATCCACGAGTCTCGTTCATGGTAGCATGTGGTTGCACGTAGACAATGCTCTGTATATTGCCTATCTGCCTATGAGTCTCGTTCATGGTAGCATGTTGTTTCCCATACATAGTGCCCCTTTGTATTACCTCGAGAGACATGAGGCTTTATCGTAGTGTCTTGATGTATATTTCTTGCAGATTTGCAGTTAGTTGTGTATGTCACAGGTGTACTTATTATATGCCTGACCAGGTTAGTTGCAGATTGATACTGGTACTCTGAGATTTGGGGTTACTCGGGTTTACTTCCTTTAACCTCCATTATATTTAATTATCATGCACTATCTTCTATACACCCACTGAGTGTTTTGTACTCACTCCCTCTTTTCTTTGGCCTCCAAGTTAGCTGATAGAGGACGTGTTCTGTTGACCTACTTTCACGTCACTTAGAGAGTCCCTTGCTGTGTTGGTCCCATTGCATCATCGAGATGCCGATTTGTTTTCATTATTGTTATCGTATTTTGTTTACGCATTTTAGATTTTGTCGCAATTTGATTTGGTGTCATAAATCTATTTTACTTTTAATTCATTTATATTTTAGTCATGCATGCATGCAGTTAATAAGATAATTGTATTTTATATTTCTTATTTTTTTCAAAGTTTTTACCACATATTGTTCCAGGAATGTATATCGGAATATTGTCACTAAGGGGCTCCTTCATCATTTAGATGATGATTATGCCCCCGAGGCATGACACCTTCTCCGTTACAATATATCCCAAGAACTTCCCACTCTTTACCCCAAACAAACACTTCTTTGGATTCAACTTCATGTTGTACCATCTAAGAGTAGAAAATGTCTCCTCAAGATCTTGCACTAGATCCCGAGCAAACCTTGACTTTACTAGGATATCATCAACATATACTTTCACATTCTTGCCCTTCTGTTCAGTGAATATCTTTTCCATGAGCCTCTGGTAAGTGGCTCCTGCATTCTTTATCCCGAAGGGTATTACCACATAAGCATACAACCCTCTTGCAGTTACGAAGCTAACCCTCTTTTGGATCATCCTTTGCTAATGAGATTTGGTGGTATCCCTGATAAGCATCCATGAGTGATACCACTTCATACCCCACAGTAAAATCCACTAATTGGTCAATACGAGGCAAGGGGTAGCAATCTTTAAGGCAGGCTTTATTTAAATCATGAAAATCAATACAAATCCTCCACTGCTGCGAAGACTTAGGGACCAAAACTATATTTGAAACCCACTCGGAGAATTGAATTTCTTTAATGTGGCCAGCCTGCAACAACTTATCTACTTCTTCGATAATAACCTTGTCTTTTTCGATTCGAAGTGTTGCCTCTTCTATTGAACCAGTTGAATTCCTTATGTAATGTTTATATGGTGCTCAATAATTCGGGGAACGATCCCCGTCAGGTCATGTACGTCCTTGGCGAAGATATCCTCATTCCTTTGCAAGCAAGAAACGAGTTCTTCCATCACCTCCAGCTGTTGTGCTATCTGAGTTACTTTCCTAGGAGCTATCTCTACAGACTCACCTTCTTCTATCTTCTCTTTTTCAGGTAGGACTTCCTCCAGCACATATACCCCCGATGTAGCGGCGGCCTTCCCTTTGGGATCATCCACTCGGGCTTTTTTTCTTGTCTTCTCACACCATCTGGATATAATAGCTCCGAACTGCTTTCTTCTCTCCGTGAACTTCTCCAATGAGCTGGTCTACAGGAAACTTGATCTTTTGATGGTAGAAGAAGCCACTGCTTAAAAGATTGATAAAAAAGGGTGACCCAAGATAGCATTATAAGTGGAAGGTGCATCCACCACTAGGAAAGGAATCATATTAGTTGTTTTGCTTGTCTTTATTCCCAAGGTAAGAGGCAGAGAGATTTTTCCTACAGGATGCACCATATGTCTGGCAAACCCAAACAAAGGAGTTGCTACATCTTCTAACTGCACATTCCCGAGCTACATTTGTTTAAAGGCTTCCTGGAAGAGAATGTTAATAGAACTTCCCGAGTCCACCAGGACACGAGCCACCTCATAATTTGCAAGTGAGACTCTAATTATCAAGGCATCGGTATGAGGAAGGAGAATACCTTGAAGGTCCTCAGGTTCAAAGTATATTCGAGGTGTGTTTTGGATGGCCCAGTCTTCTCCGATAGGCAAACTTTCCATCATGCAAGCGTAAGACTTCTGGGCTCTATTGGAGTCTCCATTAGTAGGTCCTCCTACAATAACATTAATAACCCTCCTGGTGGGGGCATCACTCAGAGCAGCTAATGCCCCCTCACTGGCTGATCCTTCTTGAGAGATACCTTCGAGGTTGGGTTGCACTAGCCCCGGTGGGGAAAGAGCATGGGGTCTTTTGTTATAAGGCCTAGGATGAACAGCATTAGGTCTGCGACCTCTCCCTGCCCATCCCCCCAACTGCGGTTGTAAGTGAGGGTAATTGGCTCTGATACGCTCTAGCTCACTTTGTAACTTGAGGCACTGGTCGCTGGTATGCCCATAGTCTGTATGGTATTTGTTGGTGCAATCGATCTGGGTCATGATTGACCAGACTCAAGTTTGACTCGAGTAGTATTTTGATGTTTGATAATGAGTTGACCATTGTTTGCCAATAGGTTGACTATATGGTTGACATGGGGTTGACCATATTATGGAGAAGTCCAAGTGGGACACTTAGCATGGAAAGTCCAAGAATTGGTCTTGGACATGGGAAAGTCTAAGTCATGGGTACTTGGCATGGAAAGTCCAAGTATGAGTCTTGGCAATCAGAAAGTCCAACATGGGTTGACATGGAAAGTCCAAGGGTGTAGTCTTGGCCACGTCAGTCCAAGTGTGTAGTCTTGGCGGTGAAATTCTAAGTCATGGATACTTAGCAATTGGGAAGTCCAAGAGTTGATATTGGCAGTGTAAAATCCAAGGGTGGAGTCTTGGCAACATAAGTCCAAATGGATCTTAGCATTTGGGAAGTCCAAGGATTGATATTAGTGGTGTAAAGTCCAAGGGTGGAGTCATGGCAGCATAAGTTCAATGTTTGGCGACGTAAAGTCAAAGCGTGTGTCTTGGCAGAATAAGCCCAAATGTGCCTTGGCGGTGTAGACCAGCTTATCATGACAAAAGTCGATGGAAATATCTGAAGGCTAGCGTATGGATGAACAAGTCATGGATGACTTAGAGGGATCCAATAGACATGAGGTTGATGGAGGTGGCTAGAAGGCTTAGGTCTAGGCTAAGGGTGGTCTAGCAAGTATGAGGGCATCATACTTGGGGTTAAACCTCATGTTTGAGGTTATCAGTCGACTGGTCAAGTGTTTTGACACTTGGCATCCAAGTCGACACTGAGCAGTCGACTGTCGTGAGTCGATTGGCGTTCGACTACGGCAAGTGACTTTATCAGTCGACTGCCAACATTGGGTAGTCAACTAGACATGATTAGTCGACTGCCATGAAGGGCAGTCGACTACTGGTTTTGGTCGCGAGCGCAGAAAGCTCAGTAGTCGACTAAGTAGTCAGCTATGGGATTGGTAGTCAACTGCTGCTAATGGCAGTCGACTGCTGCTAATGGCAGTCGACTGTCAGTGTATCCATTGGCTTGAATGTCAACGTGGATTAAGTCCATTGTGAGACAACGACATTGTTAGCAGTCAACTGGAGTCTTATGGCAGTCGACAGCCAGACACAGAATCAGCCCGATGCAAGGATAAAAGGAGTATCTCGTGGAGGATTTCGACTATGGTTCTTTGATAGGTTGTTGAGGCGATTTGAAGGCGAAGTGCAGGCGCATTTCAAGGTCCTTCAAACTCATCCAAGCAACCAACAAGCAAAGCGTTCAAAGCACTCTTGTAAAACTTTCTTTACTTATTTTTCTTGTATTTGCTTGTATTTCATTGTATTACTGTTGTAATCATTTGTACAAGGTTTCTTAACCTCCGGTGTATTACCGAGAAGGAGATTTATTAGTGGTGTGTACATCACTAGAGCTCGTTGAGCTCGCCCCGTAGAGTAGGTACCCTAAGGTTCCAAACCACATATATTATTGTGTATTGTGAGTGTTTGTTGTGTTTTATTCTTGTTATTATTATTTCTACTATGCTAACAAGTCTTGTTGACAAACACAAACGAAATCGATCAAAACTACGATGCTATTCACCCCCCCCCTCTAACGATCATATGATTCCCAACAAGTGGTATCAGAGCGATGCCGCTCTTCAAGGTTTAACAACTAAGGGAGCACGCTAGAGGGAAGAAGATGGAGTTTGAAGAAAAATTAGGATGGTACATCAACACGCCAATTCCATACACCCTCTATGGACGAGAAGGCTTCAATCAATGGAAGGGAAGGATTGAAGAATTCATAATGATGAGGGACTTTGAAGATTGGGCCATCTTGATGGAAGGATTCAAATATCCAAGAGGGTCGAAGGGAGGATTCCTCAAGATGAAGAAGTGGACCGAAGAACAACTCCAAGAATTCAAGAAAAATAAAAAGGTAATAAAATTCTTGGTTGATTTAATCCCTAATGACATTCTATGTAGTTTAGGTGATTACATGGACGCCAAGAAGCTATGGAACAAGTTGGAAAAATTCCATGAGGAGCCTCAATCGGTCCAAGAAGATAAGGAAGAAGAGGAGTGCTCATCCTCTCAAGCTCAAGAAGAATGTGGATCATCATCCCAAGAGCTTGAGGATTCGGAAGTTGAAAAGGAGTCAACATCCGTATTGATGGAAGAGGAAGAATTAGAGAAGCCTCCACCTCTAGGATTGAGGGGGAGGATATTAGATCACCGGAGCCGGAGCAAAATCAAGAAGTAGCCTCAACCTCCGGAATAGATGAAGAACCAATTCCGGCCACCATCGACCTAGGTAACTCAAGCATTCCAATTAAAAATAAAATCCATATTATATGCCTTGAGTGTAGGGAAGTTGGGCATTACAAGAGTAAGTGCTCTAAAAGAGTCAAGAAGGCTCAACTAGCGCCAAAGGTCAAGGATACTGGTGTCCCCACTAGGAAAAGCAAGGAGCATATAATTTGCTTCAAGTGTTAACAAAAGGAGCACTACTGAAGTCAATGCCCTAGGGGGAGGAAGAAAAACCAAGAAGGAGCATCACATGTAGGGGGAGCTTTAAAAGCAAACCCTAAGGTATATTTTAATAATGCACCTTCAAATTTTAATGTCAAAAAGCATGCTAGGAGTAATATTAATAATCTTGCTATTGTTCATAAGGAACATGCTAGAAATAATAGATTTTATTGCTTATATGCTAAAAGTTATAATTTTCGGTTTAAGGACAAACCTAGAACCAATAACTTTAGACCTATTCTACCTAGGGAGTCCATTAGGAAAGTAGAGAGTCATTTGGGCATTAACCCTAAGAAGGGTAGGCATATGCCTAAAAGGAAGAACAATGCCCAAAGATTAAATGAAATTTAAAAAATTGGGCAACTAGAGTTAGAAAATCAAGTTTTGAGGTCAAAACTTGAGAAACTAGAGAAGACTCATAGGAAGATGCAAAATCAAATTCAGGGGTCAAGTGATCAAAAATTAGGGTCTAGAAAACAAGAGCCATCAAAGGGCAAGAAAGATTTGGGTCACAAATCTAAGCCCAAGAATACCTACCACAATGTTCCATTTGATTATGGAACCATCCATAGGTCTAGGAAAACTAAGGTTACTAGGGAAGTTATCCCTAAGGCTAACCATGGTGTGTGCCTAGTGGCTAAGGTTTCAAGGAAACCTAGGGAAGCCACTAAGAAGGTTACAAGGGGAGTTATCCCTAGAGTTAACCTAGGTAAGACCAAAATGACCAAGGCTTCTATGCCTAGGAGGATCATTAGGAAGGTATCTAGGGAAGTTATCCCTAGTGAATACCTTGTTAACCCAAGGAGCTCCGATAGGTATTAGGTTCCTAAGAGTGTGATTCCTTCACGCTAAATGGGTTAGGTTGTGTCAACTTGAATTGGTAAGGTAGTTAACCTAACCATAGCAAAATTGGTACTTTAGGTCATTTTCAAGGTTATGAGTACCTTGGAAATAAGATTAGAATTTATATCCTAAAATATTTTAGGATGTGTCAATATAATTTATGGAATTTAAAAGATCAATAAAATTGGCACAATTTAGGGTTAGAGGACTTGGTGTGTCATTTTGGGTTTGTGGCACACTTGGGAGATAAGTGGTATTATGGAAAATATGGATTTAATTCTAGAAATGGCATTTTGGGCTTAACACTTAGTATTATATACCTTTGTATTTTATTTGCCATGATTTGTTTGTCATATGCCATATCATGACATCATATCTCCTTTAAATCATATAATATGTCATGATAATACTTAGGTTTAAGTTTTTATGTCATGTATATTTAGGTTTATATTTATATGCCATGACATCATGATTATTGGCACTTGCTTTTATCTATGCTATCACTTATGCCATAATCATCATTTATGCATTAATAAAATTAATTTAAGGACTATGGCATGATTTGAAGTCTCATGTATAAGGGAATCAAATAGCGTTGCCTTAGAAAAATACATGTGACCTTAGTTTAGGATGAACAAAACACACATCTCACATCACATTGACATGTGTGTCTATTGATACACCCTAGACACATCTGAGGTGTTAGGAAATGAGTTAAGTTCAAGGTGCATAGTTCTTACATCTAGATGAACTCAAACTCATCTTATACCATGGATGAATCATGAGGAAAGTCTATGTACAAGTCATGTGCATTAAGCCCATAGACCATGGTTCAATATAAGGTTTTACAATCTTTTTAAAATAATTTTAGAAAACCTTGGTACAGTCTTTCTTTTGATAGAAGTCACCATTGAAGAAGTTGATACGAAATAGGTCAAAGGCATTAAAGTTATCAATGGTTTTGAATTTTGTATCCATCTCATTATTTTATGGGTATTTTATTTTCTAAATAGTTTTCACCCATAATGACTATTATAAGTATTATACGTATGAAGTTTTGTGATTTTTTAAATTACGTATAATTACTTATGTATTTCCAAATTTCATTTTCTGAACTTGATTTCTGCACTTGCAGAAATAAGTCGATTGCCAAGGATGGCAATCAATTGGAGTCAAGGGCAGTCGACTGTTGACTGACAGAGTCGACTGTCAATGTTGATTTCGAGTAAACAAGGTTTGTTTAGCCCATGTTCAGTGATTTCTAGGTTCCCTAACTGCTCCTAACCCTAGGATATGCTTTGTAAAGCATTATAAAGGGTGAAAATCCATTGGATATGGATTAGAAGAATTGTTTAGGGTGTGTATCGAATTTTAAGGGAGGTGAATGTTCAATGTTGAATTTTTGCCCTTAATTTCGATTGGTTAGTGTTCCTATAGGCTTAGGGACTCTCCAAGGGAATTATTGGTGCAATGGTCAAGGGGGAGCAAGCCTTTAGGGGGAGGTTATCCATCATGGGATGATGGATGTGTTCTTCCTCATAAGGGGAGAATTTAGAGAATTTGGAGAATGAGGATGACCTCTCATTTAGTGATATGAGACTTATCACTTGGAAGAGTGAAGGCATCCTAGCTAGATGTTTTTGGACCAAGGGGGAGATTGTAAGATCTCATTGGGATATGAGACATTGATACCCTTGGGGAGAGCCTTTTCGATGTACGTCAAAAAGGGGGAGAATGTGAGAATTTCCAATTTGGACAATTGGGAGGATTGGATTGAGTTAGTGTTATAACTCAAAGGTGTTTGGTTTTTGTCAAACATCAAAAAGAGGGAGATTGTTAGTGCAATCAACCCAGGTCACGATTGACCAGACTCGAGTTTGACTCAAGTAGTATTTTGATGTTTGACGATGAGTTGACCATTGTTTGACAATGGGTTGACTATATGGTTGACATGAGGTTGACCATATGATGGAGAAGTCCAAGTGGGACACTTGGCATGGAAAGTCCAAGCATTGGTCTTGGAAATGGGAAAGTCCAAGTCTTGGGTACTTGGCATGGAAAGTCCAAACATGAGTCTTGGCAATTGGAAATTCCAACATGGGTTGGCATGGAAAGTTCAAGGGTGTAGTCTTAGCCACGTAAGTCCAAGTGTGTAGTCTTGGCAATGAAAGTCCATGTCATGCGTACTTGGCAATTGAGAAGTCTAAGGGATGATATTGGCAGCGTAAAGTCCACGGGTGGAGTCTCAGCAGCGTAAGTCCAAATGGATCTTGGCATTTGGGAAGTGTCAAGTGTGGAATCAGCCCGATGCAGAGATAAAAGTAGCAGCTCGTGGAGGATTTTGGCCATGGTTCTTTAATAGGTTGTTGAGGCAATTTGAAGGCAAAGTGCAAGCGCATTTCAAGATCTTTCACACTCATCCAAGCAACCAAAAAGAAAAGAATTTAAAGAACTCTTATAAAGCTTTATTTACTTATTTTTATTGTATTTACTTGTATTTCATTGTATTACTGTTGTAATCATTTGTACGAGGTTTTTCCACCTCTAGTGTGTCACCGAGAAGGAGATTTATTAGTGGTGTGTGCATCACTAGAGCTCGTTGAGCTCGCCCCATGGAGTAGGAACCCTAAGATTCTGAACCACGTATATTATTGTGTATTGTTAGTGTTTGTCATGTTTTATTCTTGTTATTATTATTTCCACTGTGCTAACAAGTCTTGTAGACAAACACAAATGAAATCGATCAAAACTACGACGCTATTCACCCCCTCTAGCGGTCATACGATCCCCAACAGTATTGTTAGAAGAACGTAGTTGGGGGATTACGAGGAATCCCTCTATATCCGAACGGGCACTGAAGGACACCCTGCTGATCATATACTTCCATCTCCCGCTCCTTCCATGTTCGTTGGGGGGGCAATTCCTTAGTGTCCAAAACTCGGATGGGAGGATGAGGGTGAACTCCCAACATTGGGGGTCGCAGACGAGGGACTTCAGGAAGAAAGGGTCTGGCATATTCTCTTCTGGGAGGTCCCTATTGAATAGGGGGAGGGTTCCTTTCTGTAGGAGTGGAAGCAGACTTCTTTTCTGCCCTTCTCACACTTAACCCTTCCTTCTTGTTAATGTATTCTTCAGCGCGACCAAGTAATTCTTCGTAACTGGTGGCTGGCTTTCTCAGCAAGGAGCTAAGAAAGGGTCCCTCCTTCAACCCATGAGGGATAGTAACTTTTAAGAAGTCAGGTATTGCGGAGGGTATCTCCCGAGCGATGGTAGTAAAGTGGTGTATATAACTCCTTAAGGATTCTGATGACTCTTGATTCAAATGAAGTAGAATGGAGGCATCATGCTTATATGTTTTACAACTAGCAAACTGTTGAAGAAAACTCCCTTCAGGTCTGAAAAATATGTAATAGAACCAGGAGATAAAGACTTAAACCATCTCTAAGAAGAGGATGCCAGGGTGACACGAAAGGTCTGACACTTAAGGGCATCAGTATAACAATGGAGGGCAGTTGCAAATTCAAACTGAGACAGGTCCTCTTCTGGATCGGAAGTACCATCATACATCCCCATCTGATAGGCACGAAAGTGTGTCAGTGGTCGCTCTAGCACTATGTCTTCAGTGAAAGGACAAGGCTCAAAACGTTCTAGTTGTTGGGATGTATACTGAAAAGTCTATCTTTTGTATGAACATCTTTATTTTTGAAATAAGAATCACATGATCATTGTTTGCATATTTATGGTTATGCATATTGTCTAATACATTACATTGTAGATAACATGGTGTGTAGTGTCACACGGGAGATCCTGTTATCAGTTCCTTGTAAAGTATAAGTAAAGGCTCACAACCGAGATGGTTTTGGACAAACCATTGGTATGGTTGTAGTGTGATTTGGTATTAGTTTGTCTTGACCATAGAATTACACTAGTACACTTTGTGTGTATTGAGCAGGACCGACTTAGAGGTGATTCGATTTATTGCTGACTACATAATTGAATCAAACCTCGAATATTATGGTATACATGCTCTTAATCCTAATATAATAATGGGCACATATACTTAGTATTTATTTCTTTGATTTACCAATGGGCGAGATTTATAGATTAAATCGATATGCTCGGTAAGTTGGGAAATGATATTATTTACATGGTGTGTCATTGATTATAGGAGGAAACCGTGTCCTATATATTAGGATGATGATGTTCCCTTGAGAAGCTCATAAGATTCATCATGTAAACCCTGCAAGTAGACTTGGTCCGGCATGATGATAAGGTTGAGTGGTACTACTCATGGAGTTAGATGTTGATTAATTAATTGTCAGTAAATTAATTAATTGACGGACATTCGAGATCTTAAACACGGGGAGATATTTGTACAATTAATATATGGAGCCCATATTTATTTATGGGGGTTGGTGAGGTAGATCAATGATAATCCTCTAGTGGAATGGATAATCATTAATGGATCGGACTTTATGTGGGCTTGATCCATTGGGTGGCCAAGATCCAACTCCTCCTCATGGTCCATATTGTAGCCTATTAAAACCCTCATGAAGCCTAGATCCGATGGTGGAAAATGAAACTCTAGATCCGACGGTGGAGATTAAATCTCTAGATTCGACGGTGGAGATTAAATCTCTAGATCCGACGGTTGAGAATAAATCCCTAGATCTGACGGTTGAGATTAAATCCCTAGATCCGATGGTGGAGATTGAAAGGAGGTTTAAGCCTAACTCTATAAATAAGGAAGAGGCTTGGGCAGCAAGATGATCCTTTTTTGGTGATTAGGGTTTACGAGTGGGTGGCAACTCAAGAAGATTAGGGTTTGGCTTCTCTTGGCTGGCAAACCTAAGGAGTGCTTTTGGCCGGCGACTACTTGGAGATTAGGATTTGTCTCTTGGTTCTCCTTGGCCGGCGCCACCCTCATCTTCTCCATATTCATTGTCGGTGCCTTATTCTATTTTTCCTTGGCTGGCGGCAACAAGAATTCCTCTTCTTGGCCGACGCCCACTTCTTCCTCTCCCTCTCCTTAGTCGGCGGCAACAATTCTTGGAGGATTTTTGGTCGGCACTAGATAGGAGAAGAAGGGAGCGTGTGTCTTCCCTTTGTTCGGAGCGAGCAAGGAAGGGAATCTAGTGATCTAGGAGGCTTCAACTCTTGAAGGATCATTGCCCACACAACGTCCAAGAGGAGGATAGGACATACAATAGAAGACCAAGAGGTAAACAAGAGGTATAATTCTTGTTTTGGTTTCCTTTTGTTTCTTTGTATTATCTATATAATTGTTTACAATTATATTTGGCTAATTTACATGGACCCCGAAGATAAACACAAAAACCGACGATCAGTACATCGTCTATTCCGTGGCTAATCGAAGAAAGGAGATGGGTTGCTTGAACAACTAGTTTGTTCAAGTGACCACTCTAATCGAATAGCACGACGATGGATTGGTTGCTTGGGTAATCCCTCTTCGTCAAGGATTAATTTTTTTAATCCGGGGACGTAGATGGGATCGCCATGCATAAGCGACCGAGTTGAAGTGGGAAGCGAAGTTTCCTCCTTCACTAGTGCCCTCATGGAATTACTCTCCCCTGGTCCTCCTGTCTCATTGGCACCACCAAAAAAGGATACTGATATGCCCCCCATGTTGGTACTTCTCCTAGCAATATCTCAGTTTCTTGGGGGTCAGGATGAGGAATATGAGAAGGTCCTTCCAAGGGTGGCTCCCTCTGAGAAGGTTCACTCGAATGGGGGTGGAGATATCCCATCTTCTTCCTTTCCCTCCCCAAAGCTTCAGATACCGCAATGTCCACCAGAGCCTTTAACTGGGACGACAGCAAAATGGTGGGGGTTTCCTCCATAGAAGAAGTTGCAGGAAAAGGGATTTCTTGTAGATGCATCTCAACATCTTGTTCAGCCAAAATAAAAGTTTCACACAAACGATGCCAACAGATGCGGCACGGATTTTTTGTCTCTTCTAAATGAAGGGGTTGAAGAGGATTGGGGTTCTCTTCGGAAAAAACAATAAATAAAAGGATAATGATAGGAGATTTAATGTGGTCCGAAATTCTAATTCCTACTTCACGGAAGAGCTCGAGAGTGAGCTCTAGCGCTAGACACCTTTACTACAATCCCTCCTCAGAAGTACTTCCGGAGGTGGAGAAACCTCTTACAGACAAGGGTTTATTCAAAATAAAAGAAATGATGTATAGATAGTTCTCTCTAAACTTTGCCCCACTGATGATGCTACTTCTCCTTCCCAGTCCACCTTTTGATCCTCTTCCTCTCTGTATTCCCCGTTTGGAGGAGAAATAAAAGATGCATGTCGGTGTCCTTCCCCTCCCTGAAGCAGCGAGTCTTGATTGAGAAAAAACTAATCAGCCTCCCCCCTTCTTCTTCCGTCCTCCTATCCTTTTATGTTGGCCACTCCTGAAGCCAGTTGTTGTGTAACAAACCGTCTGAATCATCATCCATGTGGAGGGTCATGCAGGTTCATGGAATCATATTGTTATGTCGTTGGTGAGAATGCACTATCAGGAGCCTTCTATGGGGCCCCACGAGGTGCCTTGGGTGGTTATAAGATATAACAAACTTTCTACATGTTGTGGGGTTTTCCCTTTCCTTCATGTCATTCCTTCAACCAACCCTTCTTGTTATTTTCCCAACTCCTTCCTTCTCCCTGAGTCACCCTTTTTCTAGTTCAGCTCATTTTCCCGAGTTGTTGTTCGACATTATTCTTGCCATCTAGCTGATATGCCTAGGACCCAACTTGGCTCCCCAAGTTACTACTCGACGTTATTCTAGCCAACTAGACGACGTGCCTGGGACCCAACTCGGCTCCCTGAGTTGCTATTCGACGTTATTCTAGCCATCTAATCAATATGCCTAGACCCAACTCGGCTCCCCAAGTTGCAATCCCCTCAACCCGGCTTAACCTTCCGAGCTAAGCCCCTACTTAACTCGAGTATATATCTCGAGTTGTAGTATTATTCATCTGATCTCACCTTCCAAACTTCAACCCTTCATTCTTTCTTCCTTTATTCCCTAGGTCGGGTTATAGAAGTATCAATGGATATGAGTTTCGATGTTAGATGGTTGAGAAAAAAAAGTCAAGTAGGTCAAGATTGAATAGATACTTAATAGGTAGAAAAGTCCAAGTGGGTCATAGAGGATTAGATACTTGGTGATCATAAGTGTTGGAAATGATAATTAAATTGGGTAAATAAATAGCTTAATATAAACCAAGGGTTAATTAATTTAACTCTAAGTCTAAGCATTCCTATTTGAGCTAGCTTTTCTCTTCTCTTAAGCTCCGATTTCTTTAATTTTCCCCATTGCCTGACCACTTCATCCCAATCTCGATCCCCATCGGCCAACCACTTCACCCGATTGCCCATTTCCTCATCTCTTCTTATCGCCATTTCTCTAACTCACTCATCATGACCTCTTCTTGGTTTCGCCCTCTAGTGTCGCCGGCTTTCCATAGCTGGCAGCACGCTCCGACCAGAGTAGTACCTATATTGAATGAGGCATTAAGTGAATAATAAAAAGTAGGCCCTTTTGTTAGATAAATTACTGTAAAATTTAGTTTGCGAATAGCAAATATACTAAATACATAAATAAATTATAAATAATATATTACATCAATAAAATGTTAACAAATATTTAAAATAATTACATAAACACTACTCGTCTAGCTATTTTAGAGGCACACATATTTATCAAATTTGTATAATCCAATTGTCGAACTATTTTTTTTTCAATTGACAACAATGCTAGCTCATTTAATTTATCCTGTGACATTGTTGATCGAAGATAATTCTTGATTAACTTCAACTTCGAGAAACTTCGTTTTGTTGATGAATTGTTACTGGTATGGTCAACAAAATTTTATAAGAAATGTAAGTATTTAGAAATAAATAATTCAATTTTGCTAGACATTGAAGCATATCAATTGCTCTTTTTTCATTTGTTAAATAGCATCTCACGACCATCAACACTAAACACAACTCATCACCATTAATGTATGAACGTCCATCATGACTTAAAAATTGTTGAAGCTCTATACAAGACTTTATCAAGCTACTTAAAGACTCACTCTTTAACTTCTCCTAATTCAATAAAAACCCAAAAATCTCTTAATATTGTTTAAATTGTTCAAACCTAATTTGAAGAGAAGATCGAGCTTGATCAATTATAAATATAAAATATTCAACTCTAAATGATTCTTCACCTGATTGTGTCACATTAGCATTGTCACTTTCATCAAATTGTTTCTTTCTTCGAATGATGCATTTTTCTCGAAATTTAGATTCAATCCCCATTTCACTTGCCATTTATATAGCTTCATTCATGGCACTAACAAACCCCTCTTCTCTAAAATCATCAAGAAATTGATTAAGTCTTTGTAAGAGATTGATCACAATATCTATATATTTATCTTCATATTGAATAAACTTACTCACAGTATTTATTGCTCGTAACAAGTTATACCAAATTACCATTCCAAGCAAGAACTCAAAACTTTCAAGATCATATAGTGCTAGGGTCTTAGCATCACTCTTTGTTTAAGAATCTTCAGCAACTTCTGCCATGTCAAGTAAAGCATCTCTTATATGTACAATTTGTTCTTTTATGGATTTTACGCTTTCAACATGACTTTCCGAACGAGTATGCGACAATGGCTTAGCGGTCAAACCAGACACCTTATCTTTAAAAAATTTTCATCTCTTTGTAGAGGAAGAAAACAATGTGTAGATGTGTTGCACCACTCCAAAGAAGGACTTGGCTTTAGGACAACATTCCACCATATTAACTAAAGCCAAATTAAGATTATGAGAATAACATGGTGTGTGAAAAGCTCTAGAATTTACTTCAAGCAATCTTTTTTGTACACCTTTGTGTTTTTCACTCATGTTAGACCCGTTGGCATACCCCTGTCCTCTTATGTCATCAATGTCAAGCCCAACTCTAGTTAACGCATTCAAAAGTTCACTTGATAATCCAAGACCTGATTATCATCCACCTTCAAAAACTCAACCTAATATTCTTCTACTTTTGGTGTGTCTGTCGAATCATCCAAGCATCGTAGCACTAGAGATATTTGTTCTTGATGACTAACATTTGGAGTACAATCAAGTATTACTGAAAAATATTTTGCATGTTTAACTTTGGCAATGATTGTCCTTTTCACTTCGTTTGCCAAAGTCTCTATCAATTCATTCTGAATTTTGGGACTAAAATATGCATACTAAGATTCCCTTGCTTCACAACATCGAACATGCTCCTCCATCACTGGATCAAACTCATCAGCCATTTCTATAATTTGCAAAAATAATCCATTGTTCTTGACATAAAGTTTCTCAACATCTCCTCGAAAGGCCAAAGTGTTTCTAGCAAGTGTTTTCACAATGAAGATTATTCTTGTTAACACTTGCCTCCAATGTTGTCTTTCTTTATTGATTTGAAGTTGAATACTGTAATCAAATACCCTTCTAGAGTTTAGCAGTATTCTATGTAAAAAAATCCCTCTAATGTTCTACAAACTCTACAAGTTAAGTTTGACCATTAAAGGAATTTATTTATCAATGGAAGGATGATACAGATAAAGTATTCTATTTGAGAAAATTGAATTTATAGATTCTCAGGAATTAGAATTAAGAATATAGATTTTATTATCAGTAAGTTGAATTATTTAGACACAAAATATATTCTCAGAAATTAGGATTAAGATTATTGATTCCTACCACCAATGTAAATTTTCATTTAAAGAATAATAGGACTAATAAGTAATAAAAAGTGAACTAACAAAATCATATTGTTTTTCATAAAATAAATTATCATTCAAGATGATTTTGGAAGTAAATTAGAAAAAATAACTCCACCTCAAAATCTCAATGATCAATTTTCGTGTTGAGTGAGAAGATGACGATGCTAACAATCGCAGTGCGACGATCAACAGTAAGCAATGGCGGCGATGGGCGACGGTAATGACGATGGCGTTGACTACAGTGACAGAGGATTGGTAGGGAGATAGATTAGAATTTAAGTAATATATTGCCCTTTATTTTTTTAGTAATATTATAAAAAATCCTCACAATATTTTAAAAATTATAATTAAGCCCTTTAAAATATTTTTTAATGAAAAAATAAAAGACGTTGGTGGAAGCTTTTGAACAGGTTGACAAAGGTTAGGTTACTGTGCACTTTAATTTTTTTTATAATATTACAAAAAAACCCATAATATTTTAATAATTATGATCAAGCTATTGGGATCGATTTGAGGTGCTAGAGGGGGATGAATAACATTTTTCACTTTCTTCAATTGCATTCGTATGCTCATCTACAAATGATTAGTAATACGTAGCGGAAACACAAGCATACACAATATAAACACAAATAAAAGAATCACAACCACAAGATGAGATTTTACGTGGTTCAGAACTAGGGTTCCTACTCCACGGATGGGCTTTAGTGTCTACTCCACTAAACCTCGTCTTCTTCTTAGAATACAATTCGGAGATGAAGAAACCCCTTACAATATAAATTACAACAGTAATATAACCAAATACAACAATTACAAAAGCAAATATAAATGAAATGCAAATAACACTTTACAAGAGAATGCTTCTAATCGCTTGCTTATTTGGTTGCTTTGAATGCCTTGGAAGGTATGGAATGCAATAGCAAAATCCATCCCAAATACTCAAGAACCGACTTTGTCACGCCCCGAGGTAGACTCTGTCCGGCCAACGGACGGCACCCCCTTATGACAATTCCAATACGGTACAAAGTTGCAGCCAGTATAACACATATCGAAAATGTATAACAACACAGCAAAACGTATAACATCAATAGCGGAAGCCAACACATGGAAATACAAACTCGTCAACATAAGTACATCGGTATATCCGTCCATACTAGAATAAAATCCATACTGGATATCAAAAGAGAAACATACAGCATGATCTCCAAAACAATAAGAGTCCATATAAAGATACATGCGATGGGAAGCAAAAACCCTCGGAAAAACGGCGAGATGGGATCAGGTGGCAATGCTCCAAGTCCATGCCGAAGTCTTCTATCTACTACCTGGGCGACAGGAAACCCAGGGTCCAGGGTGGTGAGTATAAAACTCAGGGGTAATATATAGAAGTGCATGAACAACATACAGGGTAAAAAGATCTACAGGTATACATGTGAAGATCTACAGGTATACAACATGAGTCCATCATACATACAGTACTCAACATAGTAACCAGAAACTACAGATACGGTCATACTCATAGCATACACTAAACTAATAAACTAACATAAAATAATGTACATACCTGACGGTTTGCCATCCACATAACCTATAACATCCTGAACAGGTATATCATAACATAATCCAAATAACATGCGACAGACTAAACCAAAACATACTCATACTCAACACACAGCAGTATATAAAATGCAAATGACATGTAGCATGATATACAATCATATGCAGCAACCAAATGCAACATCTCACAAGCATATGTAAAACATATATCGAATACATGCATACATATATATATATCAGCAATGCATATGCATGGTCATGCCTGTGCACCCAACTCGCTACCACGACCCCAGTGTGGCCTAGGTGGCACGACATGACAACTATCCCGACTCCAGCCGCCACCACTCTCGAGTGACCGAGTTGGGTAGTATGAAACAGTAGCTAGCCGCCATAGAGCTATATGCTACTCACACGGGGGTCCCTGCTGCTAGCCGCTCCGTCCCTACCCATGAGTAGACGAGCAACGCACCCAGGACAACTGCACATCACACGACCACCATCTATAGTGGGTGAGTGCGCTAACTACCACTCCGCACAGTGGCCAAGTGCGCATCTCCAGCTACCACCATCCCTAGTGGCCGAGAACGGCACGCTCACAATACTCTGCCCTCAACCCTGCAGCCACTACCCCGAGTGGCCGAGGAGGCAGGATGACTGACGACTCGTCTCAACCATAAGGCAGACCCAGTCGTCAGCATGCATGAAATGTAATTATGCATAACCCACAAATCGATCCTCACAACACTCCCTAACTCACGAGGAGACCTAGTCAACCAAAAGTCAACCATGTAAGGGCGACAAATCCGTAATCACAACCTATTTACCTATGTACAGATAAATAGATCCATCAACTAACACACTAATATGTATACGATACAACTAATCGATCTCATAATTTGACTCATCACCAACCTAGTGATGCAACCCGATAACTTGATAACCGAGGTCATAAAGATAACCCTAACCACAGGTATTTACTGAACCTCTAACAGCTAACACATAATAGGGTTTTACAGTTCCTATCCATGCTAGATAATTAATGACATACAGAGTATATATCTCAAGGTCAAAGGCAGTACAAGAATATGATTAAATAAAAGTGGATTTAAGGTAAACAGGTATAACATATATATACAATGTCATGCACTGAAATTGATCAAACTACCGGACCAGGTAGATATTACCCACCTGATACGAAGCTCGAATAATCTTCACGGCCGCGGACCTGCTTCGTATCCCAAACCTGCACAATAATAACAAATTACGGTTAAGTGCAAATCGCCGATACTATACGAACAAATACTAGTTCATTTTATATTCGTATTCTTTTCCCGTCTACGAGTAAGAACCCTACTTATCCCAAATTCGATACACTACATAGGTCAACTACAAGAAAACCTAAGTAACAACTTCCTGAGCTTATACACCATAACCCAGCTCCTAATAACTCACCGACATCCTCAAAATTAATTACGGTGACAGATCTAACCACACTTACTTAACCTAATCATCATTTCCCTCACAGAGCACAACCCATAAGATCCTGACACTGAAATCTCCAAATCATCACATATTCTAATGACCTAACCTCAATCCACCCTTCGGCAGCTTACCATCACCTTACCATAGCAGTTACCAACTGCAGTTCCTCCTTCACACACACACCCAGATGGCATAATCAAATTACAATCACAGAACCTAAAATTAACACCAAATCAAATCTTACCACTCCAATCACAGCCTAGTTTCCAATCGAAATCCATCCCAAGCACTCAAATTCCCGATTGAAACTTATCACAAATGACACCATAAGAACACAGAGTTTTCCACAACCGATTACATATAAAAATCCCTAACAATCCAGACAAATCAAACATCAACAAGTAATTCCCGAGCAACAATACTCGAATCAACAATCTCAATTACTAATCGGCAACTCAAATTTACCCGAACAAACCAAATCCAACAATCACAGTATAACAGAACACCAATCAATTGATACCACAGCTGATAGTATTGGGTTAGATCCAACTTACCGAGACCAACCTTCACCGGCGGCGAAATTTTCTCAATTCCAGCGGCTCGCCGACCCAACCAACTCCGATCACTGCCATCCACAGATCCCAGCTAAAAACAGCCCAACAAATCCAGATCTCACTCGAAAGAAAGACGGCACACGATCCTTACCTCCGATGGCAGCTCGCTGCCGCGACAACAACGTCGTCCGCCCGCTGGGAGTGTCGCCGCGATTTCTTTCCAGGCGAGAACCCTCCCTTGATCCCCCGACCGGAGATCTACCAAATGGCGGCGCCGTCGAGCTGCTCGCACCGGATCGCCGACGAGATCGGCGAGGAAAACGCGCGGCGAAGAAATGTTCGGCGCGGAGAAGAACGGAAACAGGATCGCGATGGAATGCGACGATCCGTTCGTTCGGCCCCTTTTTAAAAGTCGTTCAAGTGATCCGGTTAACCCAGCTCAACCCAAACCCAATCCGATTGGGTTCAGCTCATCCGGTTTAACCACTTGACTCAAGTCCAAGTCTAATCCGAGTTCAGTCCAGATCCAATTCCAATTCAGCCCAAGCCCATGTTCAGCCCAAGCCCATCTCAGCCCAAGCCTATCTCAGCCCAATTTCATTTCAGCCCAATTTCAGCCCACTAATTAAGCCTAATTAATCCCAATTAATTACGGGTTAATCCATTTTTTTTTCCGTATACTACATTCTCCCCCACTTAATAAAATTTAGTCCCTAAATTTTCGTACTTATATGCAGTAATCAACATAAGAAATTTCTTGAATTACTACATACCTCACGTGAACAGATGAGGGTATCGAGCTCGGATGATATCCTCCAGCTCCCATGTAGCCTCCTCATCAGTGTGATGCTGCCATCCAACCTTTACCAGGCGGATGGTTTTGTTCCATAACTGACGCTCTTTGCGACCCAGAATCCGCACAGGAACCTCCTCATATGTCGCGTTAGGCTGGAGTGGAACCGGCACCTCCGTCAGAACATGATCCGGATGCGGTACGTATTTCCTCAGCATAGAAACATGGAATACGTTATGAACACTCGCAAGCGTCGGAGGTAGAGCCAATCGGTATGCTACACCTCCAATCCGTTCCAATATCTCGAATGGTCCAATGTAGCGGGGTGCTAATTTTCCTTTAATTCCGAATCTCTTGACTCCTTTCGTAGGCGATACACGTAGGAATACATGATCCCCTATAGAAAACTCCAGGGGTCTTCGCCTCCGATCCGCATAACTTTTCTGTCTGTCCTGAGCCTCTGACAATCGTCGTCTAATAATACGAACTAACTCTGCATCGTGCTGAATACTCTGAGGGTCCAATAACTGTCGCTCCCCAACATCCTCCCACAATACTGGAGATCTGCAGGGTCGACCGTACAAAGCCTCGAAGGGAGCCATCTGAATGGAAGAGTGATAGCTATTATTATACGCGAACTCCACCAAGTGAACGTGATCCTCCCAGCTGCCTCCGAAGTCCATGACGCAAGATCTCAATAAGTCCTCCAAAGTCTGAATAGTACGCTCTGACTGTCCATCCGTCTGCGGGTGAAATGCAGTACTGAGACGAAGCTCGGTGCCCATAGCATGCTGAAGACTCTGCCAGAATCGTGAAGTAAAATGCGGATCTCTGTCAGATATGATACTCAAGGGTACTCCGTGCAGTCTGACAATCTCTCTACAGTATAGCTCAGCTAGTCGATCCAATGGATGAGTCTCACGAATCGGAAGGAAATGAGCGGATTTGGTTAACCTATCCACAATCACCCAAATCGCATCATGTCCTTTACGGGTTCTGGGCAACCCCGTAACAAAATCCATCGTAATATGTTCCCACTTCCATTCCGGAATTGGGATTCTCTATAGCAATCCGGCGGGTTTCTGATGTTCAGCCTTTACCTACTGGCAGACCAAACATCGAGCGACGAAATCTGCAATATCTCTCTTCATACCATCCCACCAGTATGAACGCCTCAAATCTTGATACATACGGGTACCGCCAGGATGTATAGCAAATATCGAGTGATGTGCCTCTCGTAATAACTCCTCTTTAATCGGATGTGTGTCCGGAACACATAGTCTCCCTCGGAATCGGAGGACTCCAATCTCGTCACGAGAAATGCATCTGCGTCATTCTGCGAGTCTTGAGCTAGCTTGTGCCTCTTTGATCCTCTCAATAATAGTAGACTGGGCAACCATGGATACCAATATCCCTCGGGATGTTTGACCTGTTAACAACCCCAACTCGAGCTGTCGAACAAGATCGATCCATCATGCGGTCAAATGATCGCCGAATCCCACGGACTTCACTCGAGTGCATCGACTACGACGTTAGCTTTACCCGGATGATACTGAATGGTGCAATCATAATCCTTTAAGTATTCCATCCATCATCTCTGTCTAAGATTCAATTCCTTCTGAGTGAACAGATATTTCAAACTCTTATGATCCGTATAGATCTCAAAAGTAATCCCATATAGATAATGTCTCCATATCTTTAGCGCAAAAATAATGGCCGCTAACTCCAGATCGTGTACCGGATAATTCCTCTCATGATCCTTAAGGCGGGAGGCATAAGATACTACTGGCCGAATCAGATCAAAACTGCTCTCAAGCCTTGAAAAGAAGCATCAGTATACAGTACCATCCCATCGCAAGAAGAAGAAATCACCAATACCGGTGCCGAAACTAGACTCTGCTTAAGCTCCTGGAAACTGGACTCACACGCCTCTGACCAAGCAAACTTGACCCCTTTCCGGGTCAAGCGAGTAAGTGGTGTGGCTATCTGAAAAATCCCTCCACAAATCTACGGTAATACCGGCCAATCCAAAAAACTACGGACCTCTGAATGACTTTGCGCTCCCAGCGGTAATCGCTTCAATTTTACGGGATCATTGAAATACCTCTGCTAGATACCACATGTCCAAGAAATCCCACAGAAGATAACCAAAAAGCGCACTTACTGAATTTGGCATATAAATGCTCTCATCACAATGTCTCCAATACAATCCGAAGATGGTGTTCATGCTCTTCCTCAGAACGAGAATATATCAAGATATCATCTATGAATCGATGACAAAGTGATCTAAGTACCTCAAGAATACCTTCATCAAATCCATAAATGCAATTGGAGCATTAGTAAGACCAAATGGCATCACTAGAAACTCGTAATGTCCATAATGCGCGGTCTTGAACATCCTTGTCTCTTACCCTCAGCTGATGATAATCTGATCGCAGATCAATCTTGGAATACACGCAAGTATCCTTGAGCTGATAAAACAAATCCTCTATCCTCGGCAGTGGATATTTGTTCTTAACGGTTACTGCATTAAGTTGTCGGTCATCAATACATAACCGCGGAGATCCATCTTTCTTTTTAACGAGCGACCTGGAGCTCCCCAAGGTGAAACACTAGGGCGCACAAAACCCTATCCAATAACTCTTGCGGTGTATCTTTAGCTCACTTAACTCTTCGGTGCCATCCGGTGTGGAGCTTTGACACCGGTGTGGTTTCGGGAATCACCTCTATCGCGAATTCCACTTGCCTCGGTGGCAAGCCCGGAAGTTCATCTGGAAATATATCCGGATACTCACGAACTACCCGTACGCTGGAAAGAGGTGGTATCTCCTCACTCTCCACTTTGACCAAAGAGAATAAGTAACCCTGACAACCATGCGACAATAATCTCCGAGCCTGAAGTGCAGATATAACGGACACTCCATCATCCCGGGTACCCACGAATTCCCATGCAGGCTGATCTGGTGGTCGGAAGGTCACTACTCTCGCTCTAAAATCCACTGTAGCACAATATGTAGCCAACCAATCCATTCCGAGTATGATATCGAATTCTACCATCTCTAGCACCTGCAGGTCCACCGTAAGTATATGTCCCTCGAAATCCAACGGACAACCTTTGATTACTTGATGACTGGTCAAAACCTCGCCCGATGGTAATGATACCGCTAATCCACAAGAACGAATCATAGGGATTCTCCTAATTTTACTCAGAAATATACTAGAAATAAAGGAATGCGAGCTACCAGTATCAATCAATGTATCAGCAGGTATAGAATAAACCAAAATCATACCCCGAATGACCGATCCCTCGGCCCGCTGAGCGTCCTCTCGGGTAATGGCATAAACTCGTCCAGTCTCCACATGCGACGGCTGCGCTCCAGATATAATAGTAGAATGCCTCCACTCCGGATGGATCTGGGTGCTGATGATCTTTGTTGGAGGTTGACTCTCTGTGAGCATAATATATCCACGAGGCCGTAGGTAGATATCTGAGTAGGTGGTCGGAATGATAACTCTCTGGGTGGTGTATAATGAATCCTTGGGCATCCGGAAGAATCACTCCCATGTATATGATATATCTGAGCTGTAGGAGGGGGTGGCTGTCTCTGACCATGCATCTGCGTCCTAGGTCGACCTCTGCGATGATCTTGTCGGATCTCTTTCCCTTCTTTGGAATTTCTGAACCCTCTAGTGTGCCTTGAGTACACTCTCGACTAGTGTGCCACTGGATGCTTGCGATAATAACAAACACTCGGTCAAGGACACTCTGAAATGTGGTGGGTTCTGACGCATCTATAGCATCGAGCCATGTGTCCGCTCTTATGGTTCTTACGAGAACCTCCAGATCGGGTGTCGCTTCCCTTCTGTGCCCTAGATGATCCCTGAAGTACCACGAAGCCCCTCTCGATCTTGCTTTCTCGAGTCTCGGGAGTCGCATCCGATTTCCATTGCTTTCACTGGTTCATCATCTGTTTTCCAACTCTCTCTCCTTGGCGATTTGTTGAGAAGTCATCTCAATAGGCATGCCTATCCGGTGCCTCTCGATCTGAATTAATGGAAGATCCCGATAGTTTGGCCCGAATATACGCGGCCCAAACCGCATAAAGTGGAACATTGTCCCCATCTGTGCTACCAAATGTGGACAAAATTCCGAGTCAGGTGAACTCCGCATTATACTCCATGGTAGGATTGCCTGCTTAAGCGTTAAGAACTCCGACGGCGCGTCTTTGTAGAAAGCAGAAGGAAAATCTTGCCTCGAATATATCTCGAGCGCCCGGTGATGTTCTGCTCTCCCATCAAGGTCTTCTGCATTTTTCACCATGTAACCGCCTGCTCCCGAAGGTGATAAGCTGCTAGACCCACCTTCTCCTCATCGGTGCAACTCATGAACTCAAACGCATCCTCCAAATTGTCTAACCAGTCATGCAATCCAGGATCGGACTCACCTCGAATAACGTAAACGGTCCTTGGCTGTCCGTCTAGCTAACACGGTATCGTGCCTTGACTCGACCAGTGGAATCCGTAGCGATCGGTGTAGTCAAAGGTACATCAGGCTCTTGAGGTTCAGAACCTCTGGTAGGTGACTGTCGTGGCTCCTCCTGATCAACCGGTCCTCCGTGGTAGATTTGTTTAGAGAAGTCGACCTCTCTTACGAGTCTGAACAGGTGCCATAATATCGACTGTTCACACCTGTTGAACGACTTCCATAAATATTTAACCAGAAAATATTAAGTGTTAAGATTTCTTACTTCGGACAACTTGGAGCTCATGCCTCTGTCAATCCCATCTTACCGAAAATCGAAATCAAATCAAATCAAGCGATTTAGGGTCCCAAAATCCGACAAAAACATTATTGCATGGCATCGCAACCTAGAGCTCTGATACCAATAAAATTGTCACGCCCCGAGGTAGACTCTGTCCGGCCAACGGACGACACCCCCTTATGACAATTCCAATACGGTACAAAGTCGCAGCCAGTATAACACATATCGAAAATGTATAACAACACAGCAAAACGTATAACATCAATAGCGGAAGCCAACACATGGAAATACAAACTCGTCAACATAAGTACATCGGTATATCCGTCCATACTAGAATAAAATCCATACTGGATATCAAAATAGAAACATACAGCATGATCTCCAAAACAATAAGAGTCCATATAAAGATACATGCGATGGGAAGCAAAAACCCTCGGAAAAACGGCGAGATGGGATCAGGTGGCAATGCTCCAAGTCCATGCCGAAGTCTTCTATCTACTACCTGGGCGACAGGAAACCCAGGGTCCAGGGTGGTGAGTATAAAACTCAGGGGTAATATATAGAAGTGCATGAACAACATACATGGTAAAAAGATCTACAGGTATACATGTGAAGATCTAAAGGTATACAACATGAGTCCATCATACATACAGTACTCAACATAGTAACCAGAAACTACAGATACGGTCATACTCATAGCATACACTAAACTAATAAACTGACATAAAATAATGTACATACCTGACAGTCTGCCGTCCACATAACCTATAACATCCTGAACAGGTATATCATAACATAATCCAAATAACATGATACAGACTAAACCAAAACATACTCATACTCAACACACAGCAGTATATAAAATGCAAATAACATGTAGCATGATATACAATCATATGCAACAACCAAATGCAACATCTCACAAGCATATGTAAAACATATATCGAATACATGCATACATATATATATATCAATGCATATGCATGGTCATGCATGCGCACCCAACTCGCTAACACGACCCCAGTGTGGACTAGGTGGCACGACATGACAACAATCCCGACTCCAGCCGACACCACTCTCGAGAGACATAGTTGGGTAGTATGAAACAGTAGATAGACGCCATAGAGCTATATGCTACTCACACGGGGTCCTCCTGGCGCTCGTCCCTACCCATGAGAGTAGGCGAGCAACGCACGGGACAAGCGCATCACCGACCACCATCTATAGTGGGTGAGTGCGCTAACTACCACTCGCATACGGTGGCAGTCGCATCTCCAGCTACCACCATCCCTAGTCGCCAAGAATGGCACGCTCACAATACTCTGCCCTCAACCCTGCAGCCACTACCCCGAGTGGCCGAGGAGGCAGGATGACTGACGACTCGTCTCAACCATAAGGCAGACCCAGTCGTCAGCATGCATGAAATGTAATGATGCATAACCCACACACCGATCCTCGCAACACTCCCTAACTCACGGGGAGACCTAGTCAACCAAAAGTCAACCATGTAAGGGCGACAAATCCGTAATCACAACCTATTTACCTATGTACAGATAAATAGATCCATCAACTAACACACTTATATGTATATGATACAACGACCGATCTCATAATTTGGACTCATCACCTAACCTAGTGATGCAACCCAGTAACCCAGATCTGAGGTCATAAAGATAACCCTAACCATAGATATTTACTGAACCTCTAACAGCTAACACATAATAGGGTTTTACAGTTCCTATCCATGCTAGATAATTAATGATGTACAGAGTATATATCTCAAGGTCAAAGGCAGTACAAGCATATGATTAAATAAAAGTGGATTTAAGGTAAACAGGTATAACATATATATACAATGTCATGCACTGAAATTGATCAAACTACCGGACCAGGTAGATATTACCCACCTGATACGAAGCTCGAATAATCTTCACGGTGCGGACACCGCCATTATCCCAAACCCAACAAATTACGGTTAAGTGCAAATCACGATACTATCTGACAAATACTAGTTCATTTTATATTCGTATTCTTTTCCCGTCTACGAGTAAGAACCCTACTTATCCCAAATTCGATACACTACATAGGTCAACTACAAGAAAACCTAAGTAACAACTTCCTGAGCTTATACACCATAACCCAGCTCCTAATAACTCACCGACATCCTCAAAATTAATTACGGTGACAGATCTAACCACACTTACTTAACCTAATCATCATTTCCCTCACAGAGCACAACCCATAAGATCCTGACACTGAAATCTCCAAATCATCACATATTCTAATGACCTAACCTCAATCCACCCTTCGGCAGCTTACCATCACCTTACCATAGCAGTTACCAACTGCAGTTCCTCCTTCACACACAGACCCAGATGGCATAATCAAATTACAATCACAGAACCTAAAATTAACACCAAATCAAATCTTACCACTCCAATCACAGCCTAGTTTCCAATCGAAATCCATCCCAAGCACTCAAATTCCCGATTGAAACTTATCACAAATGACACCATAAGAACACAGAGTTTTCCACAACCGATTACATATAAAAATCCCTAACAATCCAGACAAATCAAACATCAACAAGTAATTCCCGAGCAACAATACTCGAATCAACAATCTCAATTACTAATCGGCAACTCAAATTTACCCGAACAAACCAAATCCAACAATCACAGTATAACAGAACACCAATCAATTGATACCACAGCTGATAGTATTGGGTTAGATCCAACTTACCGAGACCAACCTTCACCGGCGGCGAAATTTTCTCAATTCCAGCGGCTCGCCGACCCAACCAACTCCGATCACTGCCATCCACAGATCCCAGCTAAAAACAGCCCAACAAATCCAGATCTCACTCGAAAGAAAGACGACACACGATCCTTACCTCCGATGGCAGCTCGCTGCCGCGACAACGACGCCGTCCGCCCGCTGGGAGTGTCGACGCGATTTCTTTCCAGGCGAGAACCCTCCCTTGATCCCCCGACCGGAGATCTACCAAATGGCGGCGTCGTCGAGCTGCTCGCACCGGATCGCCGATGAGATCGGCGAGGAAAACGTGCGGCGAAGAAATGTTCGGCGCGGAGAAGAACGGAAACAGGATCGCGATGGAATGCGACGATCCGTTCGTTCGGCCCCTTTTTAAAAGTCGTTCAAGTGATCCGGTTAACCCAGCTCAACCCAAACCCAATCCGATTGGGTTCAGCTCATCCGGTTTAACCACTTGACTCAAGTCCAAGTCTAATCCGAGTTCAGTCCAGATCCAATTCCAATTCAGCCCAAGCCCATGTTCAGCCCAAGCCCATCTCAGCCCAAGCCTATCTCAGCCCAATTTCAGCCCACTAATTAAGCCTAATTAATCCCAATTAATTACGGGTTAATCCATTTAATTTTTTTTTCGTATACTACAGACTTCCTTCAACCTTCCCGTCAAGCTCCTTTTATAACTCTTCTCGAGCTGATTTTCCACTTTCTAGTCGACTGCTCTTACCTAACAGTCGATTGGACACTGTACTGTTATCTCACAATGGCTTAATCCACCTCAGATTAAGTCGACCAATTGACTGCCCTGACTTAGCATTCGATTGTTATAGGCATCAGTCGACTGTCCAACATTCTATGCCCTGACCACTTAATTCCAGTCGACTGCTAGTGGCTAGTCGACTTCTAAATCCTAGCAATCAACTGCTAGAGTCACAGAAACAGTCGAGCCTCAATCGACTACTTGACCAATCAACTGGGTCATAACCCCAGTTGATTGCCCGAGTCAACTAGACCTTCCAAGTGTCAAACACTCGGCCAGTCGACTAGCCAATACCACCAGTCGATTGATAAACCTCAAAAGTGAGATTTAATACAAGTATGATCCCCTCATACTTGATCAACCACCCTTAGCCTAGACCTAAGACTTCTAGCCACCGCCATCAGCCTCACTCCCTCAGGGTCCATCTGAATCCTCCATGACTCCTTCACTCTTCGCATTAGCCTTCAGGTGGTTCCATCGGCTATGTCATCCTAACCGAGTCTCCTTTGCCAAGATTCATTTGGACTTATGCCGCCAAGACTACATCTTGGACTTTACGCTGCCAAAACCTCACCCTTGGACTTCCTTGCCAAGATCCACTTGGACATACACCGCCAAGACCACATGCTTGGACTTATGCTGGCAAGATTACACCCTTGGACTTTCCGATTGCCAAGCCTTAATGCTTGGACTTTCATCGCCAAGATTACACACTTGGACTTATGTGGCTAAGACTATACCCTTGGACTTTTCCTTTACCAAATATACATAACTTGGACTTTCACCATGCCAAGACCATTCTTGGACTTTCCCTTGCGGAGTCTCCAAACTTGAACTTCTCTATTGCCAAGACCGTTCTTGGACTTTCCATGCTATGTATCCAAACTTGGACTTCCCCTCGAGTCTGGTCAACCTTTACCTGAGTTTGATTGCTCTAACGATCTCCCTCAAATAATCTCCTCTATATGACTTTGGATATCCCAAGCATCCACTTGTCATATGGTTAATATATGGTCAAACCCATTGTCAACCCATTATCAAACATTAAAACTCTACTCAAGTCCCACTTGAGTCTGGTCAATCGTGACTTGGGTCGATTGCACCAATAATCTCCTCCTTTTTTATGTTTGACAATACCTTTAAGTTAGGCTAAAAATAACCCAACTTAACTCTTCCAATGTCAAAGCATAGTGAAGGTTTACTTAACTTAAACCTCACTTCTCTCCCTTCGACATACATCAAAAAGACTACCAAGATTTTCAATGTTCCATCTCCCGATGGGATCCTACATTCTCCCCCTTGGTCCAAAATCATCTAGAATGTCTTCACTCTTCTTAGTGATAAATCTAATATCACTAAATGAGAGGCAATCCATAATGAAGGTTTACCTGACCCTCACTTCTCCCCCTTTGTAATCAAAGGTTATCCAACATACCAAGATGGGCAAAACTCCCCCTAAAGGCTTGCTCCTCCTTAACCATTGCACTAACAAGGTTCTTGGAGAGTTCCTAAGCACATAGGAAATCTACACCATCGAAATTAAGGGTAGGTAAAAGTTTAAACATGAACTTTAATCTCCCTTAAAATTTGATACTCCACCCTAAATAAATCTCCTAATCATTTTCAATGATTATTTTACCCTTCTAATGCTTTCCAAAGCATATCTTAGGATTAGGAGACATTAGGATATCCTAAAATTATTGATAAATGGCTAGACAAATCTTGTTCAGTTGAAATCAACTTGATGATCAACTAGGTCGCAACCGTCGGTTGCCCCACCACGGTCATTTGCTCTAGCGTGATCATTGGTTTTCTGCAAATGCAAAAATTAGTATTTCAAAATTGGATTTCAAAAATACATACATAATTATACATAATTTGAAAAATTATGAAATTTTATACGTTTAATACTTATGTCAAACATTATTGGTGAAAAATATTTTAATAATAAAATACCCATTAATTTTGAAAAATGATACAAAGTTCAAAAGCATTGAAAACTTCAATGTTTTTGCTTTACTTTGTGCCAACTTATTCAATGGTGATTGCTATCGAAAGATAGACTTCACCAAGGTTTTCTAAAATAATTTTAAAATATTTTCAAAACCTTTCTCCATGATTCATCCATTGTTTTATAATGAGTTTGAGTTCATTTGATGCAACATCTATGCACCTTGAACTTAACTCATTTTCCTAACATCTCACATGTGTCTAGGTGTATCAATACACACACATGTCAATTTAATATTTTTGTGAGATGTGAATCTTTGTTCTTCCTGATCTAAGGGTTCATGCATTTTTTCTAAGCAACTATATTTGATTCCCTTATCATGGGACTTCAAATCATGCCATTGTCCTTAATTTCATTTTAATTATCCTAAATGCAAGAATGATGATCATGGCATAAAAATGTGCATAATTTAAAATATTTATCAATAATCACGATGTCATGGCATAAAGATAAACCTAAATACAAATATAACATATTAACTTAAGCATTTTCATGATATTTTATATTATCAAATGAAATATGAGTCATGACATGACATATAGCAAACAAAGCATGGAAAATAAAATATAAAGGTATAAGAATATCTAGATTTCAAGGCTAATTGTCATTTACTAGGATTATATCACTTTTGTCATAATGCCTAATTTCCTTCAAGTGTGCCAAAAATCCAAAATGACACACTATATGACCTTCTAGTCTATTTGTGCCAATTATGATCAATTTTTCAAACTTCTTTAATTCTATTGGCACATCCTAAAATCTTTTAGGATCTAATTCTATCTCATTTTCAAGGTATCACATTATCTTGAAAATATCCTAAAGTGTCAACTCCACTATGGTTAGGTTATTGGTCAATTAACTACCCATCCATTTGAGGTTGACACACCCTAACCCATCTAGCGTGAGGGAATCATGCTCCAAGGAATTCAAAGCCTATTTGAGCTCATTGGGTTCACAAGGTACTCATTAGGGATAACCTCCCTTAGTACCTTTCTGATGACTTTCTTAGGCTTGGAAGCCTTGGTCATTTTAGTCTTGTCTAGGTCAACTCTAGGGATAGCCTCCCTTGTGACCTTCTTAGTGACTTTTCTATTGGTGCAACAATGCCCCAAGCATTTATGTGTTTTGATGTTTGGATAATCATTTATAGTTAGGCAATGTTTGTGATCTAACCGTGAATGTGTTAAGTGATAGGAAAATCCAAGTGTGAAGACTTGGTAAAGGAAAGTCCAAGTATGATCTTGGCAAGGGAAGTCCAAGGGAAGGTCTTGGCAGCATAAGTCCAAGCATGTAATCTTGGCAGCATAAAGTCCAAGCGGACCTTAGCAAGGAAGTCCAAAGGCAAGGTCTTGGCAACGTAAGTCCAAGCATGTAGTCTTGTCGGCCAAAAGTCCAAGCGGACTTTGGCAAAAAAGAGAAACCCAAGACATGACAAAATCGAGGGAAGCTCTTGGAAGCAAGCACAAGGATGAAGGAGTCGCGGACTCAGAGGGATCCTAGAGGCACAAGGCTAAAGGAAGAGCTAGAAGGTTGAGTCTAGGTCTAGGGAGTTTATTTCAAGTATAATTTGATCATACTTGAAATGTATCAGTCGACTGGTGCTTTGTCCCAGTCGACTAATCAGTCAGTCAACTGAAGACGGCTGAGTTCTATGGCCAACAGTCGACTGCTAGGGTTTGGCAATCGACTAGTCCACCATCAATCGACTACTATACTCCAGTAGTTGACTATTATAAGTGGACACGGGCACAGAAAGGTTTTGAGTTGATTGATGACTCAATCAGTCGACTGATGGTATAATCAGTCAATTGGTCAGGGTTTCGTTGGGCAGTGACGAATCAAGATCAGGCTTCGTCAAAAGCCGTGGGATTCAGTCAACAGTGGCATCAGTCGACTGAAGGTCTCCATGAGTCAACTGCTGTAGCTCCAATGGAAAAATCAGCCTCTTTTCTATAAAAAGAGGCCTTAGGTTCTTGAGAAAGATAGCGCTCTCATTCCTAACTATACTCTCAAGCTCTCCAAGCCTTCTTAAGCTTTCTATTGTGTTTTAACCTCCTCTTCCCTAATATTTATTTCCATCATTTGTAAGAAGAGGAGTGCTTTGTAAAAGAAGGTTTTAGTGAAAGATTTGCTTGGATTGATCCACCTTATGGATCGTTGTGGAGTAAGAGCATAATCTCCGAACCACGTTAAACAATCTTGTTAGCGCTTGTGTTATTTTGTCTCTTGTTTTCATTTCATATTTGTTTTGCTTCTGCTGATCTTAATTGTAGAAACGAAAAGAGGCTATTCACCCCCTCTAGCCTTCCAAGGATCCCCAACAAGTGGTATCAGAGCCCGAATTACATCGGAAGATCTAACAATCAACTGGAGCACAATGGCATTTCAAGAGGGATATAGCACGGTGCAGCCTCCTTTCTTCGATGGCAATGACTTCGGCTATTGGAAAGGTAGGATGGAATACTATCTTATGAATGATATTGAAAATTGGTTTAGTATTGTAGATGGGTTCGAGAAGTCGATCGACGAATTCGGAGCGCCAATACCAATGAAGGATTGGACAAGGAAAATGGCGAAGAAGGCTTAAGCCAACACAAAAGCAACGACCACACTTCAATGTGGTCTATCCAAAGAGCAACTATTCAAGGTCGGCCCCTTCAACTCCGCAAAAGAGCTTTGAGAGATGCTCATCGAACTAAATGAAGGGTCAAAGGAGACAAGAAGAGCCAAGAGGGACGTATTAATAGGTCAACTCCAAAGATTTAGCACGAAGACCAACGAGACCGTGAGCCAAATGCACGGTCGATTCAAGGAGGTAGTCAATGGACTACATGTAATAGGTGAGAAGGTTGAAAACCGAGACCTCATAAGGTATGTGCTTCAAGCCTTCCCTAGAATAACTCTATGGGCATCAATGGTGGATGCTTATGAGGTTTCTAGGGACCTTTCTTTAGTTAAATTAGATGAATTATTTTGTGAGTTTGAACTACATGAGCAAGCTAACACTTCATCGAAGGAGAAAGGTTTAGCTCTTGTTGTAGGTAAAAAGGAGAAGAAGAAGAAAGAAAAGAAGGAGGTCTCCTCATCATCCGAGTCGGACGACGAACCATCTAGTAGCAACGAAGAATTATCGGCTAGCGAGGTGGCTCATTATGTGAAGAAATTTGGAGGAAGATCAAGGAAGCTCACCAAGAAGGACGTGAGGAGGATGTTTCAATCCTCAAAAGGTAAATCCACTAGTAGTTCGGTTTCTAACACTAACGTTACTCTCTATGGTTGTAATAAGAAAGGGCATATCAAGTTGAATTGCCCGGATCTAAAGACGAAGGAGGAGAAGGAAAAGAAGAAGAAGGATGAGAAAGAAAAGAAGAAGAAGGAGGCCATGGTAGCACAAACATGGGATACACAAAGTCTAGAAGATTCATCTGATGACGAGGAGTTGTGCCACATTACAAGACATGTAGCACTTATGGCTTTGGAAGATGAAGTCGGAAGCTCAAGTGAGGAGTCATCATCATCATCAAGCAACGAATTGTCCTCTAGCCTTGTAGGGGATCGATTTGATGCTAGAGGGGGTGAATAGCGATGTGCTCGTATGTCGATGGAAATTGTTCGTTGATGCTTGCTACAATTATTGTTAGTATGCAGTGGAATAAACAATAATGAAAATACAACAAGAACACAAGCACTACACAATCATATAATGTGGTTCAGAATCGAATGATTCCTACTCCACGGATCGAGCTCTAAAGAGCTCTAGCGATGCCACAAACACCACTAAGCAATAAAATCCTTCTCGACAACAAGTCGGAGGTGGAGAAACCTCGTACAATGAATTATAAAAAGTAATACAAAGTAAACAAGCAAATACAAGTGAAAATGTAAAGAACACTTTACAAACTAGGGTTTTGAGTGCTTGCTTGTCGATTGCTTGGATGAGCTTGAAGGACCCTGAAATGCACCTACAAATCGCCTTCAAATCGACTCACCAATGCTCCCAAAGAACCAATGCCGAAATCCTCCACGAGCTCTTCTTTTTAACCTGCATCGGGCTGAATTTTCGCCGATCAGTCGACTGCCATAAGTCTCCAATTGACTGATGTCACTATTGCTGTGAGACAACGGCTCAATCCACGTTGGAAAAGTTCCAACGGGACTCTCACCAATCGACTGCCAACATTGGCAGTCGACTGCCAGCCCCGTAGTCGACTGCCTAGTCGACTACGGAGCATTCTATTCTCGCGACTAACCCAGCAGTCGACTGCCAGAGCAATTTCATCTCTAAACCGGCAGTCGAACTCTAGTCGACTCACGACAGTCGAACCGACCATAATGTCAGTCGACTGCCAACCTCAAACATGAGGTTTTAACCCAAATATGGTGCCCCCATACTTGCTAGACCACCCTTAGCCTAGACCTAAGCCTTCTAGCCACCTCCATCAGCCTCACGCCTCTCGGATCCCTCCAAGTCATCCATGATTTATTCATCCATCGCGCTAGCCTTCAGGTGCTTCCATCGGCTATGTCATGCTAATGGTGTCTACACCGCCAAGGCACATTGGACTTATGCCGCCAAGACTCTGCTTGGACTTTACGCCGCCAATATCAAACCCCTTGGACTTCTCAAATGCCAAGACTCAAGCTTAGACTTTCCCTTGCTAACCCATGTTGGACTTTCCATGCCAAGACCCATGCTTGGACTTCCCTTGTGCCAAGTACTCAAGACTTGGACTTTCCCAAATACCAAGTGTCCCACTTGGACTTTCCATGCCAAGTACTCATGACTTGGACTTTACCTTGCCAAGACCCATGCTTGGACTTTCCCATAATCACATGGTCAACCCTAGTCAACCATCAAAGTCTCCCTCGAGTTAAACTCGAGTCTGGTCAATTATAACCTGGGTCGATTGTATAAACAGTCTCCTCAAAACATATTAACCGACATCAATGTCAAACATCAACGTCAAACATCAAAATATCACTCGAGTCAAACTCGAGTCTGGTCAATCATGACCTGGGCCGATTGCACCAACAATCTCCCCCTTTTTGATGTTTAACAAAACAAACCTTGAGTAAGGCCCCTAACTCAAATTCCCTTACCAATTTTCCAAATTGGTAATTTAACCTTCTCCCCCTTTTTGACATACATCAAAAAGGTCTTCTCTCCAAGGAGGTAAATGTCTCATGTCCCAATGAGATCTTACAATCTTCCCCTTGATCCAAAAATACCTAGGATGCCTACCATCTTCCTAGTGATAAGTCCCATATCACTCAAGAGAGGCAATCCTATACACTCTCCCAATTTCCAAATTGGGTATCAAAAACCCATCAATTTTCCCAATTGATGACACTCTCCCAATAAGTTCTCCCCCTTCAAAAAGAAAAATACATCCATCATCCCATGATAGATACCTCCCCCTAAAGACTTGCTCCCCCTTGACCATTATACCAACAATATCCTTGGGAAGTCCCTAAGCCAATAGGAACTCTAAACCATCAAAAATAAAGTTAAAAGTTCAAACATGAACTCTCCCACACCTTAAATTTGATACATTATCCTAACTCCTCTCCTAATCCAAATCCAATGGATTTTCACCCTTTATAATACTTTCCAAAGCATATCCTAGGGTTATGAGTGGTTAGAAAACCTTACCATAGCTGAAATCAGGCTAAACAAACCTTGTTAATCCGAAATCAGACACAGCGTTCGACTCCTAACGATGTCGGTCATTTGCCCTTCATCGATTGACTTGCCATCGGATGACGATCGACTAATAACTGAAATTCTCGAATTTCAGCTATCAAAATCAAATTTTGAAAAGTCATAAGTAATTCTACGTATTTTGAAAATTCATGAAAATTCATTCATACATTACTTATAGTCAATACAATGGGTGAAAAATGTTTGAAAAATATTTTACCCATAAAAGAGTGAGTTTGATGCAAAACTCAAAACCATTAAAAATTTTAATTTTTTGGCCCTATTTTGTATCAACTCTATCAATGGTGATTGCTATCAAAAGATAGACTTCACCAAGGTTTTTCAAAATGATTTTGAAATGTTTTTAAAACCTTATTTTGGATCATATTCCTTGGGCTCTATGTACATGACTTGTGCACATGCTTTCCCAATGATCCACTATTGAAATTAGATGAGTTTTAGTTCATCTAGATGCAAAAACTATGCACCTTAAACTCAACTCATATCCTAGCATCTCACATGTATCTAGGGCATATAACATACACATACATGTCAATTTAATGTGAAATGTGGGTTTTGGTTTATTTAATCTAGGGTTTCATGCATTTTCTAAGGCAACCCTACTTGATTCCCTTATAAATGGGACTCCAAGTCATGTCATTGTCCTTAGATCAATTTTAATCAAATGCATGAATGATTATGGCATTAATGATGATATAAATAAGCATATGCTCATAATCATGATGTCATGGCATAAGATATAAATCTAAGCATACATGACATTAACCTTAAACCTAAGCATAATCATGACATATAAATGATAGAAATAAGCATGATGTTATGACATGACATATGACAAGTCAAAGCATAGAAAATAAGATATAAAGGTAAATAATACCTAAATTTCAATATTAGTTGCCATTTGATATGATTAAATATATTTTTCCATATTATCACTTTTCTCCCTAGTGTGCCAAAAACCCAAAATGGCACACTAACCTCTAAACCTAAATTGTGTCAATTTAATTGATTGTTCATAATTTCAAAAATACATTGACACATCCTAAAATCTTTTAGGATTAAATATAAAACCTATTTCCAAGGTACCAATAACCTTGAAAATTGCCTAAAGTGCCACCTTTACCATAGTTAGGTTAACTACCCATCCAATCAAGGTTGGCACACCCTAAACTCATCTAGCGTGAATCAATCACGCTCTTAGGAACCCAAAACCTATTTGAGCTCCTAGGATTAATTAGGTATTCCTTAGGGATGACCTCCCTAGATACCTTCCTAATGACCCTCCTAGGCTTGGTAGCCTTGGTCATTTTGGTCTTGCCTAGGTTAACCTTAGGGATTTCCTCCCTAATAACCCTCTTAATGGCCATCCTAGGTTTCCTTGAAACCCTAGCCACTAGATACAAACCTTGGTTACTCTTAGGGATAACTTCCCTAGTAACCTTGGTCTTCCTAGACCTAGTTTGTGCTCCATAATCAAATGGAACACTATGATAAGTCACCTTAGGCTTAGGTTTGTGACCCAAACCTTGTTTGCCCTTGGTTGACTTTTGACTCTTAGGTCTTAGGTGTTGACTTTGACTTTTGGACCTAGACTTTTGATCACTTGACCCTTTAAATTGATTTTGCATAATTTTAAGGGTCTTCTCAACTTTTTCAAGCCTTGATCTCAAGGCTTGGTTCTCTAATTCTAATTGCCCAATTTTAGAATTTTGATTTAATCCTTGGGCATGGTTCTTCCTAGGCATATGTCTAGTCCATTTGGGGTTAAAACCTAGGTGCTCTTGTATTTTCCTAATAGATTCCCTAGGTATGACATTTTTAAGGACATTAGTCCCAAATTTTCCTTTCTTTGAAAAGTAGACATTCTTAGCTCCTAGACACAATTTCTTATTTCTAGCATGCTCTTTATGATAGATAGCAAGATTGCTAAAATTATTTCTAGCATGTTTTTTGACATTATTTGAATAAGGAACTTTATTTAAAAATACCTTAGGGTTAGCTTTGGAAGCTCCCCCTACTTGTGTAGCTCCTTCTTGCCCCTTCTTCTTCCCTCTTGGACATTGACTCCGGTAATATCCTGGTAGCCGGCATTTGAAGCAAATCACTTGCTCCTTGCTCTTTTGCATTAAGGGACTGACATCTTTGACTTTTAGCGCCGGTGGAGCTATTCTTATTCTCTTTGTACATTTGCTCTTATAGTGCTCAAATTTCCTACACTCAAAACACATAATGTTATTTTTATTTTGAATTACGGTGTTTGAGTTACCTATGGTGGTGGTAGGTGTCAGAATTGAAGCTTCATCATCTTGACCGGATGTTGAAGCTTCTTCTTGTTGCTCCAAAGTGGAAATTCTTTCCTCCCCCTCAATCCTAGAGGTGGAGGTTTCTTCTACTTCTTCCACCTCCTCTTTCACCGATCCAGAAGTTGACTCCTCTTCAACTTCCGATTCCTCAATCTCTTTAGATGATGATGTATTTGCTTGAGCTTGAGAGGGTGAGCACTCCTCTTCTTCTTCTTCTTCTTCTTGGATTGATGATGGATTTTCATGGAGCTTTGCCACTTGGCTCCACAACTCCTTAGCATCCATATAGTCCCCTACCATACACACAATATCATTAGGGACCAAATCAAAAATAATTTTACTACCTTCATGTTTTTCTCGAAGGCTTGAATTTGATCTTCACTCCATCTCTTCTTTTTGAGGAATCCACCTTTTGGTCCTCTTGGATACTCAAATCCTTCCATTAATAGGGACCATTCCTCAAGGTCTCTCATCATCAAAAAATCTTCAATTCTTTTCTTCCAAGAATTGAAGCCTTCTCATCCGTATAGGGTGTAGAGCACCGGTGTGTTGATGTCCCAACCTAGTCGTTCTTCCAACCCCATCTTCACCCTCTAGCATGCTCCCTTAGTTGTTAAACTTCAAGAGTGGCCTCGCTCTGATACCACTTGTAGGGGATTGATTGGACGCTAGAGGGGGGGTGAATATCGATGTGCTCGTATGTCGATGGAAATCGTTCGTTGATGCTTGCTACAATTCTTGTTAGTACGTAGCGGAATAAACAATAATGAAAATACAACAAGAACACAAGCACTACACAATCATATAATATGGTTCGGAACCGAATGGTTCCTACTCCACGGATCGGGCTCTAAAGAGCTCTAGCGATGCCACAAACACCACTAAACAATAAACTCCTTCTCGACAACAAGTCGAAGGTGGAGAAACCTCGTACAATGAATTACAACAAGTAATACAAAGTAAACAAGCAAATACAAGTGAAAATGTAAAGAACACTTTACAAACTAGGGTTTTGAGCGCTTGCTTGTCAGTTGCTTGGATGAGCTTGAAGGACCCTGAAATGCACCTGCAAATCACCTTCAAATAGACTCACCAAAGCTCCCAAAGAACCAATGCCGAAATCCTCTACGAGCTCTTATTTTTAACCTGCATCGGGCTGGATTTCCACCGATTAGTCAACTGCCATAAGTCACCAGTCGACTGATGCCACTGTTGCTGTGAGACAACGGCTCAATCCACACTGGAAAAGTTCCAACGGGACTCTCACCAGTCGACTGCCAACATTGGCGATCACCGTAGTCGCCGCCCGACTCACGGGCATTCTCAGGCTCGCGACTAACCCAGCAGTCGATTGTCGTCCTTTGGCAATCGACTGTTGTCGACATCAGTCAACTGCTCCAATGAGCAGTCGACTGCCAGAGCAATTTCATCTCTAAACCGGCAGTCGAACTCTAGTCGATTCACGACAGTCGAACCGGTCATAATGTCAGTCAACTGCCAACCTCAAACATGAGGTTTTAACCCAAATATGGTCCCCCCATACTTGCTAGACTACCCTTAGCCTAGACCTAAGCCTTCTAGCCACCTCCATTAGCCTCACGCCTCTCGGATCCCTCCAAGTCATCCATGACTTGTTCATTCATCGCGCTAGCCTTCAAGTGCTTCCATCGGCTATGTCATGCTAACGGTTGTAAGGTCGATGAAGTGTAGATGCTGGCCAGCTAGAGGGGGGGTGAATAGCTCTCAATCGTTTGATGGTGGAATTCATTCATTCTCGTTGCGTTGCTTTCCTACAATTGTCGTTAGTGCAGCGGAAACAATAGAAACAATAATAATACTAACAACAATACAAACATACGTAAACACACACGATATAAGTGGTTCGAAACCGAATGGTTCCTACTCCATGGGCGAGCTCACCGAGCTCTAGTTATGTGCACGACACTAACTAAACTCCTTCTCAACTACACGTCGGAAGTGGAGAAACCTTGTACAAGCTATTACAAACAGTAATACTACAAGAAATACAAGTAAAGAATGCTTTATAACTCTTTGCTTTGAACCCTTTCTTGTTGCTTGCTTTGGATGACTCTTAAAGGACTATAATGCAACAGCAATTCCCCTCCAATCGCTTCCTTAAAGTCTTGGCGAAATCCTCCCACTTGAGCTCCATTTATAACCTACATCAAGCTATTTTCGTGCCCAGCAGTCGAATTCCAAAAGGCCCCAGTCGACTGCCCCTGAGTCGTTGTCTCACAACGGCCAGATCCACGTTGGATAAGTTCCAATGGATCACCTACCAGTCGACTGCTAGTCCATGGCAATCGACTGGTGACCTAGTAGTCGACTGCCAAGTCGGCTATGGAGCGTTCTGTGCTCGCGACATTCCCATCGATCATTGTATCATCCCTCGCGGTCATTGCTATCGACATCGATCATTGTCGATCCATGGCGATCGGTCGACTGCCAAGCACAAAACCGCAGTCTAACACTAGTCGAACCCTAGTCGACTTGGATCAGTCGAACCGACACCTATGCCAGTCGACTGTCGTCGGGCAAAACCTCAAACACCAAGTTGTTTGAGCATCCGATCGTCGGGTAAACCCTCAAACATTAAGTTTGAGCCTCCGACACTCAGTCTTAGCCACTTGGCCAAGTCCACCTTATCCCTCATGGAGTTCCCCACCAAAGCTCTCTTCCCTCGACCTACGTCCCTCGGATGCGCCAAGCGCACGGCTTCGCAACACCATCCTTCGCGTCTCTTGCCCTTGAAGTATGCTTCCCTTGGGCCTCACTCCATTCGCTCCCCATCCGGCGGTCCCTCGGATGCACCAAGCGCACGGCTTCGCAATGTCATCCTTCACCAACTCAAGGACCCCAAGCCTAGTGAACTTACCAAGTCCTCAAGACTTCCCACATGCACTAAGCGCACGGCTTCACAATGCATTTCTCACCAAGCACCAAGCGCACGACTTCGCAATGCTTTGGACTTTTCCCACACTAAGCTCCATGCTTGGATTTTCCATGCCAACTCCATGTTGGACTTTCCCATGACAATCCCATGTCATGAGTTTTGTCTATCATCAAAATACTATCAAGGTACTGCTCGAGTCAAACTCCAGTCAACCTGGGCCGATTGCACCAACAATCTACCCCTTTTTGATGATTGACAAAACTACCATCTCAAGTCTACCAATTCTCCCATATTGGCAATTCTCATATCCCAATGAGAATTCCAACAAACCCTAATTGGTAACTTGCTAACTTCTCCCCCTTTTTGACATTACATCAAAAAGATCCTCCCCAAGGGTATGAATGTCTCATATCCCAATGAGATCTTACAATCTCTCCCTTGAAGGAACACATGCCTACAATCTTTCTAGTGATCCCATATCACTTAAAGAGAGGCAACCCAATTTTCCTCCCATGAGGAAATACACATCCACCTTACCATGATGGATACCTCCCCCTAGAGGCTTTCTCCCCCTTGACTATTGCACCAACAATGTCCTTGGAGAGTCCCTAAGCCAATAGGAACATTTAACCAATCAAAATTAAGGCAATGTTCAACAATGAACTCTCATCCACCTTAAAATTGATACTCTCCCTAAACCCTTCTCCTAATCCATGTCCAATGGATTTTCACCCTTTCTAATGCTCTCCCAAGCATATCCTAGGGTTAGGAGTGGTTAGGGGATCTTAACCTAGCTGAACATGGGTCTAACCAACAAGATTTACCTGCAATCATCTTGGGCAGTCGACTGAATTCAGAAATAAGTCGGCTGCCACTCCATCGATCATTGGCCTCCTGGCAATGATCGATAACACATTCTTGATTTTGACATTTGAAATGGATTTCTGAAATCCATAAGTAAATATACATAAGTTTAAAATTCCTGAAATTTGGTATGTATATTACTTATCATAAACACTATGGGTGAAAAATATTTGAAAATTATTTTACCCACTAAATTAAGAGATTGACACAAAGTCCAAAAGTTAAGAAAAGCTTCAATAAATAGCCCTCTTTGTATCATCCCATTCAATGGTGATAGCTATCAAAAGATAGGCTTCACCAAGGTTTTTCAAAATGTTTTTGAAACCTTTAATTCATTTTCCCAAAACATCTCACTTGTATCTAGACGTGTAAAACACATACAAGTCAATTAATCTAGTGAGATGTGGGTTTTTGTTTTTTAATGGTCTCGTGCATATTTCTAGGCAATATTCTTTGATTCCCATCAAATTATGCCATGGTCCTTAATTCCATTTTATTTTATGCATGATGATGATTATGGAATAAATATGATATAGATAAAAGCATATGCCAAAATCATGATGTCATGGCATGTGAATGACATTTTAGCATACATGACATCTAAAAATAATTCTAAACATGATCATGATATTTTTATAGATAAAAATGAAAATGATGTCATAGCATGTCAAGACAAATAAATCAGCACAAGTAAAATATGCTAAGGTATAGAATACCTAAGTGTTGAATCCAAATTGTCATTTCTAAGGTTAAGTCCATTTTTGCCTTAATACTATCATTCCCCCTAGTGTGCCAAAAACCCAAAATGGCACACCAATACCTCTAAGACCTAATTATGCCAATTTAATCATTTTTCAACTTCTCAAAGCATATTGGCACACCCTAATGTGTCAACTCACTATGGCTAGGTTAACTACCCATCCATTTAGGGTTGACACACCTTAACCCATCTGGCGTGAATCGATCACGCTTCTAGGAACCCAATATCTATTGGAGATCCTTGGGTTAACAAGGTATTCACTAGGGATAACCTCTGTAGATACCTTCCTAATGACCCTTTTTGGCTTTAAAGTCATAGCCTTTTGGGTCTTTCCTAGGTCAACTCTAGAGGTGACTCCTTTGACCTTCTTAGTGACTTTCTTGGTTTTCCTTAAGTCCTTAGCCACTAAGCAAATACCATGGCTAGTCTTAGGGATAACTTCCCTATTAGCCTTGGTTTTTCTAGACCTAGAAATTGTTCCATAATTAAATGGAACGTTATGATATGTCTTCTTGGGCTTAGGTTTGTGACTCAAACCTTCTTTGCCCTTAGACCGTTTTTTAACCCTAGGTCTTGACTTTTGGGCATTTGACCTTAGAATTGAATTTTCTATGATTCTAAGGGTCTTTTCCATTCTCTCAAGTCTTGACCTCAAGACTTGGTTTTCTAGTTCTAATTTTTCCAATTTTGAGTTTTCATTTATCTTTTGGGAAATATTCTTCTTCTTAGGTATGTGTCTACCCTTCTTAGGGTTAATGCCTAGATGGTTTTCAACTCTTCTAATGGACTCTTTAGGTAAAATGGGTCTAGTGTTTTGAGTCCTAGGTTTGTACTTAGATAAACTAACATGCTTAGCACCTAAACACACATATTTATTCCTACTAGCATGCTTTTCATTAATGATTGCAAGAGAGCTAAAATAATTCTTAGCATGCTTTTTAACTTTAGGAATTGAAGGTGCATAATTTAAATTTACCTTAGGGTTAGCTTTAGGAGCTCCCCCTACATGATATACACCCTTTTGCCCTTTCTTCCTCCCCCTAGGGCATTGGCTTCGGTAGTGCCCCTTTTGATTGCATTTAAAGCACACAATGTGCTCTTTGCTTCTAGTTGTGGGGACTCCGGAATCCTTTGACTTTGGGTTGACTTTTGGTGTCAATGCCTTTTCCTTAGCAAATTTAGGGCATTTGCTCTTGTAATGTCCTTTCTCCCTACACTCAAAACATATTATGTGATTTTTATTTAAAATAACAACACTTGAGTTACCTAGGGAGGTGGAGGATTCTTCTTGATCACATCTTCCGGAGGTAGATGCCTCGTTTTGACTTTGCTTCGGAATAGAAACCCATTCCTCCCCCTCAATGCTAGAGGTGGAGGTCTCCACCAAATCATCAACATCTTCAAATGTGATGGATGCTTCTTCCTCGACATTCTCCTCTACTTGTGCCGATTGGGAATTTTCTTGGAATTTCATTACTTTATCCCATAATTCCTTTGCATTCCTAAAATTACCCAAACTAGACCAAATATTGTTAGGAATCAAATCACTAAGTAATTCGATTACCTTGAGATTTGTCTCGAATTCCTTGATTTGGTCTTGGGTCCACCTTGACTTCTCAATTTGCCTATTTCTTTCATCCCTAGGCAATTCGAAACCGTTTTCTAAGAGTAGCATAAAATCAAAATCGGTTTCTAGATATACCTCCATCATTTTTCTTCTCCACCATAGAAAATCTCTTTCGAACTTTGGTGGTTGAAGGTTATAGTCAGCCATTTTGTAGTGCTTGTGTCGGCAGTTAGTCCTCGACAAGCGCCTTGGCTCTGATACCACTTGTATGGTCGATGAAGTGTAGATGTTGGCCAGCTAGAGGGGGGTGAATAGCCCTCAATCGTTCGATGGTGGAATTCATTCGTTCTCGTTGCGTTGCTTTCCTATAATTGTTGTTAGCACAGCGGAAACAATAGAAATAATAATAATACTAACAACAATACAAACATACCCAAACACACACGATATACGTGGTTCGGAACCGAATGGTTTCTACTCCACGAGCGAGCTCACCGAGCTCTAGTTATGCGCACGGCACTAACTAAACTCCTTCTCGACTACACGTCAGAGGTGGAGAAACCTCGTACAAGCTATTACAACAGTAATACTACAATAAATACAAGTAAAGAACGCTTTACAACTCTTTGCCCTGAACCCTTTCTTGTTGCTTGCTTTGGATGGCTCTTAAAGGATTGGAATACAACAACAATTCCCCTCCAATCGCTTCCTTAAAGTCTTGGAAAAATCCTCCCACTTAAGCTCCATTTATAACATTGTTATTTTCGTGTCCAGTGATCGCCAAAGGCCTCATCATTAATCGTTGTCTCACAACGGCCAGATCCACATTGGATAAGTTCTAACGGATCACCTACTACCAATGCCAATCCATGATAATGATCAGTGACCTAGTAGTCAACGCCCGACCACGGTTGCTCGTGCTCACAACATTCCCATCACCGAATGTCATCCCTCTGATCATTGTCATTGCTAGTCCATGGCAATCGACTACCAAGCACAAAACCACAGTCTAACACTAGTCGAACCCTAGTCGACTTGGATAAGTCGAATCGGCACCTATTCCAATCGACTGTCGTCGGGCAAAACCTCAAACACCAAGTTGTTTGAGCATTCGACCGTCGGGTAAACCCTCAAATATCAAGTTTGAGCCTCCGACACTCAGTCTTAGCCACTTGGCCAAGTCCACCTTATCCCTCATGGAGTTCCCCACCGAAGCTCTCTTTCCTTAGCCTACGTCCCTCGGATGCGCCAAGCGCATGGCTTCGCAATGCCATCCTTCGTGTCTCTTGCCCTCAAAGTATGCTTCCCTTGGGCCTCACTCCATTCGCTCCCCGTCTGGCAGTCCCTCGGATGCACCAAGCGCACGGCTTCGCAATGCCATCCTTCACCGACTCAAGGACCCCGAGCCTAGTGAACTTACCAAGTCCTCAAGACTTCCCACATGCACCAAGCGCACGACTTTGCAATGCATTTCTCACCAAGCACCAAGCGCATGGCTTCGCAATGCTTTGGACTTTTCCCACACCAAGCTCCATGCTTGGATTTTCCATGCCAACTCCATGTTGGACTTTCCCATGACAATTCCATGTCATGAGTTTTGTCTATCATCAAAATACTATCAAGGTACTGCTCAAGTCAAACTCGAGTCAACCTGGGTCGATTGCACCAACAACGGTGTCTACACTGCCAAGGTACATTGGACTTATGCCGCCAAGACTCCGCTTGGACTTTACGCCACCAATATCAAACCCTTTGGACTTCTCAAATGCCAAGACTCAAGCTTGGACTTTCCCTTGTCAACCCATGTTGGACTTTCCATGCCAAGACCCATGCTTGGACTTCCCTTGTGCCAAGTACTCAAGACTTGGACTTTCCCAAATGCCAAGTGTCCCACATGGACTTTCCATGCCAAGTACCCATGACTTGGACTTTACCTTGCCAAGACCCATGCTTGGAATTTCCCATAATCACATGGTCAACCCTAGTCAACCATCAAAGTCTCCCTCGAGTCAAACTCGAGTCTGGTCAATTATAATTTGGATCGATTGTATAAATAATCTCCCCGAAACATATTAACCGACATCAATGTCAAACATCAACGTCAAATATCAAAACATCACTCGAGTCAAACTCGAGTCTGGTCAATCGTGACCTGGGCCAATTGCACCAACATCATCATCATCATCAAGCAACGAATTGTCCTCTAGCGATGATGAGATAAGAGACTCCCCTAGGGTTACAAGACTTTTGCATATCTTAAGAATGCCTTAGATAAATCTAAAACTAGGATTAAGGATTTGAAAGTAGAAATTAAGGCAATTAGGAATGTAGAACTTTCATGTAATCATGCATGCTCACTTAAGGATGAAAATGATGAACTTAAAAAGGATATAGGTGAATTAAGAGCATGTTTAGAAAAATTCACAAATGGTTCTAAATACCTAGAAATGATACTTAGGGCCCAAAGGGTTATTTACAACAAGGCCAGAATAGGATATAGACCTAAGAAGAAGGAAGTAGCCTTTACCTCCCTCATTAGTAGAAAATCAACAATAGGAGCAAGGCTAAAAAGGCATGGGTTCCCAAGAGTTTTGTAGTTGATTCTACCGGTCCAAAAATTTGAGTGCCTAAGGCTTGTGTTTTTCATGTTATTTAGGTAGAAGGACCAAGCATGTGGATTGTGGATAGTGGTTTCTCAAGACATATGACCGGAGATGTGAGCAAATTTTTCACAATCAACTACCTTAGCAAGGGAACCGTGTCCTTTGGAAATAGTGGTAAACCCAAAATTCTAGGTAAAGGCACAATTGAGGTATCCCCAAAACTTGCTATTCATAAAGTCTTCTTAGTCAAAAAATATGAAATTCAACTTGATTAGTATTAGCCAACTATGTGATGCCGATTTTAATGTTGAATTTAATTCTACTAAATGCTTTATAAGACACAAGAAATTGAATGATTGCATCTTATTAGGATATAGGAAATCAAATATTTACTATTTTGATTTATCCTATGCTTCTAACATTTCCCCTAAGTGTCTTATGGCAAAAGAAAAAGAAAGTTGGTTATGGCATAGGAGGCTTGAGCATATCAACATGAAGAATATTGCCAAGATAGCCAAGATAGATCTAATCAAAGGATTGCCAAAAGTGAGGTACATCAAGGACAAGATGTGTGATGCATGCCAAGAAGGAAAACGATCAAAGTCATCACACAAGGGTAAAACTTTAAATAGTACTTGTTTACCTTTAGAACTTTTACATTTAGATTTGTTTGATTTCCATAGTATTCCGTCTTTCAATGGTAGTAAATATTGCTTAGTTATAGTTGATGATTTTTCTAGATACACATGGGTTTATTTTATGAAACATAAGGATGATACCCTAGGAATAATCATAGGTTTTAGCAAAAGAGTAGAGAATGAAAGAAATCTCAAAATCAACCAGATCCGTAGTGATCATGGTGGAGAATTTGAGAATTCTAATTACTCAAAAATTTTCTTAGAACAAGGGTACAGGCATAAATTCTCTTGTCCTAGAACACCCCAACAAAATGGGGTGGTGGAAAGGAGAAATCGTGCCCTACAAGAAGCGGCTAGGATTATGCTTAATGCATATTCTCTACCTAGCTACTTGTGAGCGGAAGGGGTTAATACCGCTTGCTATATCCAAAATAGAGTCTTAATCCATAGGTTTTTAAGGAAAACACCATTTGAATTATGGAATGACACAATTCTAACAATTCATTATTTCAAAGTCTTTGGATGCAAAGTTTACATCTTAAACACCAAAGACAATTTAGAAAAATTTGAGTTCAAAGCGGATGAGAAAATCCTAGTTGGATACTCATCCACTAGTAGGGGATATACAGTCTACAACAAGAGGACCCAAAAGGTTGAGGAATCCTCAAATATTCAATTTGATGAAACCTCTAATACCTACCCTAGGAAATCCCCCATTGATAATGATATCAATGATAAAAACCAAGATATTACCCAAAAATTTCAAAACTTGACCTTAGGGGGTAATGATCAAGGGGGAGTATTAGATCAAGGGGGAGGAAGAGGAGATTCCGATGATGAGAGAAGAAAGGAGGATAACTATGATCTAAATCAATTTGAAACACCTCCTAGAACATTAAGGATTCATTAAAATCATCCTCTAGACCAAGTTGTAGGAGAACTCTCTCAAGGTGTTAGAACTAGGTCTTTTCATAGAACCCCCACTAGTCAAATAGCTCTCATCTCACAATTTGAGCCCAAATCAATCAATGATGCATTACTTGATCCGGATTGGATTCTAGCAATGCAAGAAGAATTGGCTCAATTTGAGAGGAGTCAAGTATGGGAGCTAGTCCCTATACCTAATAATAACACCATTGTTACTACAAGATGGGTCTTTAGGAACAAATTAGATTATCAAGGAAGCATAACAAGAAACAAAGCTAGGTTAGTTGCAAGGGGTTTCAATCAAGTAGAGGGTCTTGACTATGATGAAACTTATGCCCCGACTGCTAGGTTAGAGTCAATTAAAATCTTATTAGGATATGCATCTTACATGAGATTTAAACTCTATCAAATGGATGTAAAATCAGCTTTCCTAAATGGATTCATTAAGGAAGAAGTATATGTAGAACAACCCCCTGGGTTTGAGAGTGTAGACTATTCAAACCATGTATACAAGCTTAGAAAAGCTTTATATGGGTTAAAACAAGCTCCCTGGGCTTGGTATAAAAGATTATCTTCTTTCTTAATCTCTAAGGACTTTAGAAGGGATCAAGTAGATCAAACTCTCTTCATTAAGTCAAAGTCAAATGATATCTTTGTGGCCCAAATATATGTTAATGATATCATTTTTGGGTCAACAAATGATGAACTCCTTCAAGACTTCATCAAAAATATGGAAAATGAGTTTAAAATGAGTCTAGTTGGAGAATTAAATTTCTTCTTAGGTTTACAAGTTAAACAAACCAATGAGGGAATCTACATATAGCAAACCAAATATGCCAAAGAAATGATTAAGAAATTTGATTTGGAAAATGCTAAGGTAGTATCAACCCCAATGGCAACTAACACCAAAATAGACAATGATAATGAAGGTAAATCAATTGATCTAAAACTTTATAGGATTATGATTGGTAGCCTACTCTACCTTACCGCTAGTAGATCCGATATCTTGTTTGTGGTAGGTATATGTGCTAGATACCAATCATGTGCCGAAGAGTCTAATTTAGTAGTCGTTAAAAGAATTTTAAGATATATTAAAGACACACTAAATATAGGACTTTGGTACCCTAGGACTATGTCTTTTGACTTAATTGGGTACACCGATTCCGATTATACGGGTTACAAATTGGATCGGAAGAGTATTAATTGTGGATATCAATTTCTTGGATCCTCCCTAGTTAGTTGGAGTAGTATGAAGCAACTTTGTATTGCTCTATCCACCATCGAGGCCGAGTATGTAGCCATGAGTGGTTGTATAGCTCAATTACTTTGGATGAGACACACTCTAGAGGATTATGAGCTACAATACTCCAACATTAAAATATATTGTGACAATGTGAGTACCATAAATTTGACCAAAAATCCGATACATCACTCTAGGACAAAGCACATTAAAGTGAAGCATCACTTCATTAGAGATCATGTGGCAAAGGGAGACATTGAACTCAACTACATAGAATCTAAGTCCAACCTTGTCGACATTTTCACCAAGGCTCTCCCCGAAGCAGATTTTTCATCACTTAGAAGAGAACTTGGAATGTGCTTAGTAGAATAGAGATTTAATTTTGCATGATCCTATAGAACCCCTAGTAGTATACCTCTATAGCATCTCACAAAACACCTAAGAAACCATGATTTTTGTATTGAGCTACTTAGACATCATGTGAGATATTAGGAAGATGCATTTGGTCATCATGCTTGGTATGATGCATTACTATGAACCAAAGTGTCATCTAGAGACATTGATCCTTAATTGGACCAATCATTAGGAAGGCTTGTGTACAATTGATGTGCACAGAGCTCTAAGAACATGATTGGATATGTCAAACAAATATATTTTAAACTATGTTTATCATACTTTGAAAAATAGTTTTCACTTGACAAGCAAAAGTGATATAAAGTCTTCAAAAACCTTAAAGTTTTTGCTAGTTTTCAAATTTATATCATTTTCGAAATATGGAAAAGATATATTTTTTATATTAATTTTCCATGACAGAAAATGATTTCATAAATATGTCCACAATATTTCATGATTTTTCGATGTTTCTTGAATTTTTGGCGCATTTTTGAAGTTTGACTAAAATCCTGAAATTGGTGTTTCAGGCTTGGCAGTCGACTATCATGCTGATTTTTCTGCAAATCAGCCTTATTTCTTTGTCTTATGTTCAATCTTAAGTGTCCTAACCCTATGTTATGACAATCCCAGCAAATAAGGGGGTGTAGGTGTTGGGTTTCCCCGGCACCACGGTGAGTGTGTGTTTGAATACGTTTTGTAAACATGCACACAGCATAAGCAAAAATAAGTAATAAACTAATTTTATTACAACACACACACATCACACGCATGTAGGATACAACATGTGTAGACATAATCCCTATTTAAAATTTTTCAATAAAAGGAAATTTATTCTAGTTATACCTGACGCATCACGTGTAACGGGAATGACATCAACCGTAGCGACCCTCGCTAGAATCGCCTCTATCCGTATCCACGTCGAGTATCATCGGGATAGCTTCACAAAGCCACGAGCCTCATCTTCGCAAAAGTCACTAGTCTCGAGTCGAAGACGATGTGATCCGAGAGACGATCACAATCCGAATCAAAATCGGATCTAAAAATGAGCTCCATGAACTCGCTTCTCGGAAGCAGTTTTCGTCAACCAATTGACAAAACCTTGGTCCTCCACCTATGAGGATTGCCGGAGATCCAATCCCCGACAAGTAGGTCACTGTGGGAGTGTAAAACGCCAACCAAACGACCTTTCTACGAAGAGAGAAACAAGCTGTCCAAAACTGGACAACTTGTGTTTGTGGAGAAGATAACCGGCCAAAGGCTTGGTCGGTTGCTCCTTGGCCATCCGTGGCCAAGTGTGGTTGGCCAGAGGCTGAGGGTGGCCGGCGGCTAGTGGTTGGCCGAAGGCAAGGAGGTGGCAGCAAAAAACTTGGGCGGCAAGGGCAAGGAGGAAGAAGAGGAGGCTAGCTATTTCCAAAAATAACTCTTAGGGTTTCACAAAACCCTAAAGTCGCATTTTTATAGAGTGTGTGTTTCTTGACCATCAAGAAATCTTCTTCTAGGAGTTATTGGTTCATAACCAAAACTCGTTAACCCGCTTCAATAACTTAAGTTAAAATAAACCAAACTGCGTTGGTCTATTTAAGTTAAAATGAACCGAACCAACTTTGATTCATTCGTTTAAAACAAACCAAACCACTTAGGTTTATTTTCCACCATTGGATTAGAACCAAACCAATTTGGTTCATCCATCATGTCTTCATAAGACTCGGCCCATCCATGCTTCCGATGCGACTGAAACCATTTCATACTCGCTCTTTGTTTGATCCAATCAAACCTAGTCTCTCTCGATCTAAGAATCCTATCTCAAACTCATTTTAAATCCTTCGAATTATGCTCGTTGTGAGTGTGACCAAATAGGTTCTCGGTTTATGTTGGCAGTCTATAATTAATCATTAATTATAGAACGATCATGAGTGGCACCTAGCAGTACATCATGATCCCTAATTAATCGAAAAATCAATGGTTGATCCCAGAACCTTTTCTAAAACCCTTCAGCAGCTACAATGAAACGTGCCCCGTTTCATTCACTCATCTTATACCCACTTGGTTCAGGACATGGTCTATAGTGTCAGTCCCCACTAGGCTGACTACGTCACGCCTAGCCCAAGTATTACTTCCTTATCCTATGGATTTAATTACTGCACATGTATCCAAGAGTACCTTACTCTAAACATGTAATGCTTTGGCCAAAGACTTTAGTAACAATCCGACGAGAGGCCATAGGGTATACATCTCCTCGTAACGAGCGGTGAATCCTCTGTAGGCTATTCAAACACCTTCGATCACTTCGACTTATACCCAATCAACCTGGGTCCACATCTCCTCAGAGATGCTTGCTTAAGATGTCAAAGCATAAGTCTTCATGACCAAGATGACTTGAATACTGCAAGTCGAAGGAACATCTCACTTAAGCTGCAGTAAGAACTTTATTGACATATCCATATATGCAGAGAACCATATGAAGTCTTACAGCTAGTCACTCCAATGAACTAGTTACCATAACTAGCATCCACGATTAACTCCGGACATCACAATGTCTCCAGCTAGTGAGGAACAGCTGCTTGGATAAACCAAAGAGTACACCTCGTGCTAGTCTCAACAGAATCGATGGCGTCCGAATGCATCAATTCATCGACTAGGGATAATTCCAATACATCACAATTAAACATGTAGAGATATTCACTAGTTGTGATCCAATCATAAATTCTCTCATGTTGTGAATCGTATTGCGGACATTCAGGAAATGAGTTTAAGATCCAATCAAACACATGAAAACATGTATACTCAAATAGTGAATCTTCATTTATCAAATAAATAGTACAACCATAAGGCGATTGTCTTAGGACACCTCTCATATATTACCAACAAACTCCCACTTGGCCTAATGTCAATCGCCACGGTATCCAATACCATAAGCTCTAATATGACCCTCAAACTTACTCTGAGGTAAGGCCTTAGTTAAAGGGTCCTCTAAGTTCCTTTCAATGGGAATCTTCTCGATTTGTATTTCCTTCCTACTCATGATCTCCCCAATCAGATGATAGCGACGAAGTACATCTTTGGATCATTGATTCAACCTTGGCTCTTTCGTCTGTGCAATCACTCCATTGTTGTCGCAGTAGACTAGTATTGCTTCAACAATGGTTGGAACCACACAAAGTTCATAGACGAACTTCTTGATCCAAATCGCTTCCTTTGCTGCTTCCGAAGCTGCAATGTATTCTGCCTCAGTGGTAGAATCTGCTACAGTGTCTTGCTTGGAACTTTTCCAACTTATTGCGCCTCCATTTAAGATAAATATGTAACCAGACTAAGACCTAGAATCATCCTTATCTGTTTGGAAGCTAGAATCCGTATACCCACATATTACCATATCACTCTCTCCATATATTAGGAACACATCCTTAGTTCTTCTTAAGTACTTAAGGATTCTCTTAACAGCTTCCCAGTGATCCATTCTTGGATCATACTGATATATGCTCGTGACACTAAGAGCATAAGATACGTCGGGCCTCGTACATAACATAGCATACATGATAGATCCTATTGCAGATGCATAGGGAATCTTACTCATGCAAATCCTCTCGTCTTCTGTGTGCAGAGACATAGACTTCAAAAGGTGTATCCCATGCCTAATGGGAAGGAAACCTTTCTTGGATTCTGACACGCTAAACCTATTTAGCACTCGGTCTATTTATGTAGACTGTGAAAGACCAAGCAACCGTTTCGATCTATCTCTATAGATCTTAATCCCGAGGATATATGTCGCTTCTCCCAAGTCTTTCATGGAGAATGTTTTGGATAATAAAATTTTAACTGACTGTAAGACAGATATATCATTTCCTATAAGTAATATGTCATCGACATACAACACTAGGAACACGACTGCACTCCCACTAACCTTCTTGTACACACAGGGTTCGTCTGGATTTTGTGAGAAATTAAACCTTTTGATTGTCTCATCAAAATGGATATTCCATCTCCTGGATGCTTGCTTCAATCCATATATGGACCGTCGAAGCTTGCATACCTTGGTTTTATCAACCGATGTGAAACCCTCGGGTTGTATCATATGCATGTCCTCGAGTAGGCTTCTATTAAGGAAAGTCATTTTCACATCCATCTGTCATATCTCATAATCATAATGTGTCACTATGGCAAAGAGCATTCGAATGGATTTAAGCATAGCTACTAGTGAATAGGTCTCATCATAATCAACACCTTGCTTTTGATGATAGTCTTTCGCCACTAATCTAGTCTTATAGGTAATTACATTACCATCCATGTCGGTTTTCTTCTTGATAACCCACTTGCACCCTAAAGGCTTAATACCTTCAGGTGGGTCCTCCAAGTTCCAAACTTGATTTTCATACATTGAATCCATTCCCGACTTCATGGCTTCAATTCATTTGTCCCTTTCTGAACTTTTCAGAACTTCTTCATAACTGGTAGGCCCCTCATCGTTAATGAGTAACACATCATTCGATTCACTTACGAGAAATCTATATCTCTCAGGAATGTTACGTGTTTTACAATATCTACGAAGATGGGGTGTCACAATAGGTTCAGCCGATGTCTCATCACTATGAGTTATTAGTTGAGGTGCTTGACCAGGTATCTCATCAATGTCTATTGGAGTCTCTTGAGCCTCCTCAAGTTTAACAACACTCTCACTGTTTTCTTGCAAGAGAAACTCTTTCTCTAGAAATACAGCATGCCTTGAAACAAACACCTTTTGTTCCATAGGATGATAGAATTGGTAACCCCTCGTTTCCTTAGGGTATCCAATAAATAGACATTTATCAGACTTAGCATCCAACTTGTCTGACATAGTCCGCTTCACATAAGCAGGACAACCCCATATCTTCAAGTAAGATAAATGAGGTTTCTTACTATTCCGTATCTCATATGAAGTAGTAGAGACTAGCTTGGTCGGAACTCTATTTAGCAAGTAAACAATAGTCTGAAGTGCATAGCCCCAAAAGGACTTGAGAAGATTCGCGTGATTCATCATCGGCCTAACCATGTCCAACAAGGTTCGGTTTCGCTTCTCAGATACACCATTATGCTGTGGTGTATACAACGGATTCCATTAGGACAATATACCATTGTCCCTCAGATAATCTAGTAACTCTTAATTCAAGTATTCACCACCTCGATCCGATCGAAGTACTTTAATACTCTTTCCAAGTTGTTTCTCTACTTCACTTCTGAATTCTTTGAACCTTTCAAAGGCTTCAGACTTGTGTTTCATCAAGAACACATACCTAAACTGTGAGTGATCATCGGTGAAGGTAATGAAGTAGTTATAGCCTCCTAGAGCATGAGTTGACATAGGTCCACATACATCAATATGTATTAGACCAAGCAACTCTCCCACCGGTTCACCTTTTCCCGTAAAAGGTAACTTAGTCATCTTGTCTTTTAAGCATGATTTGCATGTATCAAATGAATCAGATTCAAACGATTCTAGAATTCCACATCGGTGTAATTCAGACATGCATTTCTTGCTTACATGGCCAAGACGACAATGTCACATGTAGGAGGCTAATTGATTATCTTTTCGAGCACGCTTGTTGCTCACTTTGATATTGAGAATGTCACTGGATATCTCTAATGTATATATATCATTGCACAATGTTCCAGTCCCATAAAGCACGTCATTCAAAGTTATGTAACAATAATTGTTACTAAAAGTCAAATGGTACCCATTTCTATTTAAGCAGAAAATAGAAACAATGTTCTTTATTAACGAAGGAACATAAAAGCAATTGTCCAGTTCTAAGACTAGTCCTGTAGGGAGCTTCAGCAAATAAGTTCTGATGGTGACCGCAGCAACCTTTGTTTTATTGCCAACTCATAAATTTGACTCCCCTTTGACGAGTCTTCTCCTATTCCTTAGCCCCTGTATGTCATTACATATATGTGAGTCACACTCATTATCCAATATCCAAGTGTCTAAGGAAATAGAATGACAATCAATAATGAAGATACCTGAAGAGGATGGGACATTGGATGTCTTCTTCTTCACGGACTCAAGATAAATCTTTTAGTTTCATTGTCAATGGCCCTCCTTGCCACAATCATAGCAAGTGCCCTTTTGTGCAGGTTCTGCCTTTTTTGCCTTCCTCTTCCCCTTTTTCTGTTCCTTTGATTTCCTCTTAGAACCTTTCTTTGAGGAATAAACTAACAGTGTCGTCTTATCCTCATGCTTTACAAAAGGTTCTACAGTCTTCAGCATATTGAGGAGCTCAGGAATTGTGGTTTCAATCTTGTTCATCCAGTAGTTCATCACAAATTGTGAGAAACTCTTGGGCAAACAATGTAGAATTAAGTCAATATTTAACTCATGATTCATCACAAAACCGAGTGTAGCTTGCCGCTCGATGTACCCATTCATCTTGAGCACAAATTGCACCACAGATGAATCCTCTTGCATCTTAGAAGTGAAGAGGAGCTTGGAGACTTCGAACCTTTTGGATCTCACTTGCTCATCAAACAACTCATGAAGATGGAAGACTATGATATTAGCATCCATATACTCATGTTGCTTCTGAGCTCGGGTGTCATCGTGGCTTGCATGATGCAACTCGCCAACTCAAAATCAGTCACATGTTTCTGATAGGCCAACAATCGGTCCGGAGTTGCATCATCCTAAGGACGGGTGGGAAGAGGCTCTTCGAAGACATATGCAAGCTTTTCAGCCTTGAGAACAATTCTCAAGTTTCTAAGTCAGTCCAAGAAGTTCGACCAAGTCAATTTATTTGAATCCAAAATTGAGCGCAAATTCAAAGACGTCATGATCAATCGATTAACCTAGAAATACAAATCAAGCATATATGAGAAAATAATTTTTAAAATGCATCAACATACATTTACAAAATCTCATTCATTTTTTTCGAATTTCAAAAACCCTCAAAATCAATTCGGGAGATCGTAGGTCCATCTCCGAATGGGTTGATATCCAACATAGATAAGAACAACCTTGGAGAGAGTCCAACAAGCCATTATTAGCTACGATGGTAGGTATTAAGTATACCAATTGCACATCACATATATGCAACTATCACAATGTGCTATCAACTAATTGAATGTTCACACATATATCGGGTTGTTAACTCACTAACAAGTATGCATCATATGCATAGCACCCAACTTCACCTCCCTTTACATCGACCTTGGAAGAGTCAACAAGCGATGCTCGAGGTTAAAGCCAACCCATTAATCGGGAAATAGTTTTAATATGGTTAGGCGCATTCAACCAATTAGCCCACTTGGAGAGAGTCCAACAACCAAAGCTAACGATTGACCTCGGCTCTTACCATATTAGTATTAAACTATTCCATGGTTTGAACATATTGGGTTGGCGTAGGGCTTGGAGAGATGGCCAACAACCCAAACAAGAGCGGAACTCTGGTTCTAACCATATTAATGGAAGGTGTAGGCTTTAATATTGAGTAGAAGGTTTTTATGTCTCATCCTCTTTGCATGCAAATAACTATTATCTACATGGCATAGCATACATGGCATACATCTACATGTCACGACATGTTGGCATAATGTTATGCATCTAATGCAATTACATGACATACAATTTTGTCATGTATATATTTCTTATATGTCATAACTATTTATGGAAATAAAATATATTTAAGATTTGATTCTCCAAATCAAATCATAATTAAATTAGGAAACAAATTTCCAAATCTAATCACATATTTTATTCATGGAATTATTTGATTAAGGAAAATCTATTTAGGAAACCAATTTCCTCAATCATTAAAACTACTTATGGAAATAAAATATTTTAAGATTTGATTTCCCAAATCAAATCATGATTAAATTAGGAAACAAATTTAAAATAATAAATCTAATTTATTACAACACACACACCACACACACACGCATAGTACAACATGTGTAGACATAATCGTAGTTTCCAATTTTGCAATAAAAGAAAATTTATTCTACGTATACCTTACGTATCACGTGTAGCGGGAAAGGCATCAACCGGAGCGATCCTCACTAGAATCGCCTCTATCCGTATCCACGCCGAGTATCTTTGGGATGACTTCACAAAGTCACGAGCCTCGTCTTCGTACGAGTCACTAGCCTTGTGTCGAAGACGATGTGATCGAGAGAAGATCACAATCCGAATCAAAATTCGGATTCAAAACGAGTCCTCAAAAACTCGCTTCTCCGGAGAGGTATTCGCCAACCGTTTGACGAATCCTTCGTCCTCCACCTATGAGGATTATCGGAGATCGAATCCCCGGAAAAGTGGCTGCTGTCGGAGCTCCAAATGTTGTCCAAACGATGCTCCAACACGAAATAAACAAGCTGTCCAGAAAACTGGACAGCTTTGGTGGAGGATTAGCGCTGGCCAAATAAGGAAGCTAGATGCTCACCTTGTCGCCGGAGCCAAGGAAGATCACCGGAGGGTCGCCAGAGGATCAATCGCTGAAGCTTGGACGCCGGCAAGGATATTGGACGGCAGCACAAGGGTGGGCGGCGGCTAGGGTATGGGCGCCAACCACAAGAGGAAACAAATTCTCTTAATGGTTAATGGATCATATCCATAAAGCCCGTTAACCCGCTCCATTAAGATAAGTTAAAATAAACCAACCCATGATGGTTTATTTTAAGTTAAAACGAACCGAACCAACCTTTGGTTCATTCGTTTAAAATAAACCAAACCCTTTGGTTTATTCTCCTCCATTGGATTAGAACCAAACCATTTTGGTTCATCCATTACGTCTTCATAAGACTCGGCCCATCCATGCTTCCATTGCGACTGAAACGATTTCATGCTCGCTTTATGTTTGGTCCAACCAAACCTAGTTTCTCTCGGTCTGAGAATCTCCTTCTCAAGCTCGTTTTAAATCCTTCGGATTACGCTCGTTGTGCGTGTGACCAAATAGGTTCTCGGTTTATGTTGGCCGTCTATAATTAACCATTAATTATAGAACGATCATGAGTGACACCTAGTAGTACATCATGATCTCCAATTAGCAAGAAAGATCAGCGGTTGATCGAGAACTATTTACGAAACCCTTAGGGCTTCGAATGAATCGTGCCCCATTCCCTTCACTCATCTTATACCCACTTGGTTGGGACATGGTCTATAGTGTCGATCCCCACTAGGTTGACTCGTCACACCTAGCCCAAGTATCATTTCCTCGTCCTCACAGTTCTAGTTCTGCACATGTATCGAAGAGTACCTTACTCTAAACATGTAATGCTTTGGCCAGACTTTAGTAACAATCCAGCGAGAGGCCATGGGTATACATCTCCTCGCGAGTGGTGAATCCTTTATAGGCTATTCAAACACCTTGATCACTTGACTTATACCCAATCATCCGGGTCCACATCTCCTTAGAGATGCTTGCTTAAGATGTCAAAGCATAAGTCTTCCATGATCAAGATGACTTGAATACCACAAGTCGAAGGAACATCGCACTTAAAGCAAGTAAGAACTTCATTGACATATCTATATATCACGAGAGAACCATATGAAGTCTTACGGTGGTCACTCCAATGAACTAGTTACCATAACTAGCATCCCACGATTAACTCGGACATCACAGTCTCGGCCGGTGAGAATCGGTGCTTGGATACACGAGGGTATACCTCGTGCTAGTCTCGATAGATTTGATGGTGTCCGAATCCATCAATTCATCGACTAGGGATAATTTCGATACATCACAATTACACATGTAGAGATACTCACTAGTTGTGATCCAATCACAAATTCTCTCATGTTGTGAATCGTATCGTGTACATTCAGTAAATGAGTTTAAGATCTAATCAAATACATGAGAACATGTATACTCAAATAGTGAATCTTCATTTATCATATAAATGATTCTAACATAAGGTGATTGCCTTAGGACATCTCTCACATATTACTAACAAACTCCCACTTGGCCTAATGTCAATCGCTACGGTATCCAATACCAAAGGCTCTAACATGACCCTCAAACTTATTTTGAGGTAATGCCTTAGTCAAAGGATCCGCTAAGTTCCTTTCATTGGGGATTTTCTCGATTTGTATTTCCTTTCTACTAATGATCTCTCTGATCATATGATAGCTACAAAGCACATGTTTGGATCATTGATGAGACCACATCAAGTTCAGAGATGAACTTTTTGATTCAAACCGCTTCCTTTGCTGCTTCCAAAGCTGCAATGTATTCTGCCTTAGTGGTAGAATTCGCTATAGTATCAAGCTTGGAACCTTTACAACTTATTGCGCCTCCATTCCAAGTGAATACATACCCAGACTGAGACATGGAATCATCCTTGTCTGTCTGGAAGCTGGCATCCGTATACCCACGTATCACCATGTACCCTTCTCCATATATTAGGAACACATCCTTAGTTCTTCTCAAGTACTTAAGGATTGTCTTAACAGTCGTCCAATGATCCAATCCTGGATCAGACTGGTATCTACTCGTGACACTCAGAGCATACGGTACATCGGGCCTCGTACATAACATAGCATACATGATAGATCCTATTGCGGATGCATAGAGAATCTTACTCATGCAAATTCTCTCGTCTTCTGTGCGTGGACACATAGACTTTGAAAGGTGTATCCCATACCTGATGAGTAGGAAACCTTTCTTGGATTCTGACATGCTATTTAGCACTTGGTCTATATATGTAGACTGCGAAAGACCAAGCAACCATTTTGATCTATCTCTATAGATCTTAATCCCGAGGATGTAAGTTTCTTCTCTCAGGTCTTCAATGGAGAATGTCTTGGACAATCAAATCTTAACTGATTGTAAGACTGAAACATCGTTTCCTATGAGTAATATATCATCGACATACAATACTAGGAACACGACTGGACTCCCACTAACCTTCTTGTACACACAAGGTTCGTCTGGATTTTGTGAGAAATCAAACCTTTTGATTGTCTCATCAAAACGGATATTCCAGCTCCTGGATGCTTGCTTCAATCCATATATGGACCGTCGCAATTTACATACCTTGGTTTTATCAACCACTGTGAAACCCTCAGGTTGTATCATATACACGTCCTTGAGCATGTTTCCATTAAGGAAAGTTATTTTCACATCCATCTGTCATATCTCATAATCATAATGAGCCTCTATGGCTAGGAGCATCCAAATGGATTTAAGTATAGCAACAAGCGAATAGGTTTCGTCATAATCAACACCTTATTTTTGACGATATCCTTTCGCCACCAATATAGCCTTATAGGTAATCACATTACCATCCATGTCGATTTTCTTCTTGAAAACCCACTTGCACCCTATAGGCTTTATGCCTTCAGGTGGGTCAACCAAGTTTCAAACTTGGTTTTCATACATGGAATTCATTTCCGACTTCATGGCTTCAAGCCACTTATCCCTTTCTGAACTTGTCAAAACTTCTTCATAACTGGTAGGCTCCTCATCATCAATGAGTAACATGTCATTCGATTCACTTACGAGAAATCCATATCTCTCAGGAATATTGCATGTTCTACCAGATCTACGAAGATGTGGTGTTTCAATAGGTCCAGCTGATTGCTCATCACTATGAGTTATCGGCTGTTATGCTTCACCAGGTATCTCATCAATGACTATTTGAGTCTCTCGAGCCTCCTCAAGCTCGACGACACTCCCACTATTTTCTCGCAAGAGAAACTCTTTCTCTAGAAACACAGCATGCCTTGAAACAAACACCTTTTGTTCCACAGGATGATAGAATTGGTAACCCCTTGTTTCCTTAGGGTATCCAATAAATAGACATTTATCAGACTTAGCATCCAATTTGTCTGATATAGTCCGCTTCACATAAACAGGACAACCCCATATCTTCAAGTAAGATACATGAGATTTCTTACTATTCCATATCTCATATGGAGTAGTAGAGACTACCTTGGTTGGCATTCTGTTTAACAAGTAAACAGCTGTCTGAAGTGCATAGCCCCAAAAGGACTTGAGAAGATTCGCATGATTCATCATTGACCTGACCATGTCCAACAAGGTCTGATTACACCTCTCAGATACACCATTATGTTGTGGTGTATATGGCGAAGTCCATTGAGACAATATACCATTGTCTCTTAGATAATCTAGAAACTCTTGTCATGTTGTTTCTCTACTTCATTTCTGAATTCTTTGAACCTTTCAAAGGCTTCAGACTTGTGTTTCATCAAGAACACATACCCAAATCGTGAGTGATCATCAGTGAAGGTAATGAAGTAGCTATAGCCTCCCAAAGCTTGAGTTGACATAGGTCCACATACATCAGTTTGTATTAGACTTAGCAACTCTCCCACTCGTTCACCTTTTCCTGTAAAAGGTAACTTAGTCATCTTGCCCTTTAAGCATGATTCGCATGTATCGTATGAATCCAATTCAAATGATTCCAGAATTCCACATCGGTGTAATTTGGACATGCATTTCTTGCTTGCATGGCCAAGACGATAATGCCACATGTAGGAGTCTAATTGATTATCCTTTCGAGCACGCTTATTGCTCGCTTCGATATTGAAAATGTCACTGGATACGTCCAACGTATAAATATCATTGCTTAAAGTTCCAGTCCCATAAAGAACTCCATTCAAAGTTATGTAACAACAATTGTTACTAAAAGTCAAATGGTACCCATTTCTATTTAAACAAGAAATAAAAATGATGTTCTTTATCAACGAAAGAACATAAAAGCAATTGTCCAGTTCTAAGACAAGTCCTACAGGGAGTTTCAACAAATATGTTCCGATGGCGAGTGCAGCAACCTTTGCTCCATTCCCAACACGTAAATTTGACTCTCCCTTGACGAGTCTTCTTCTATTCCTTAGCCCATGTATGTCATTACATATATGTGAGCCACACCCAGTATCCAATACCCAAGTGTTTGAGGAAATAGAATGACAATCAATAACGAAGATATCTGAAGAAGATGGGGCATCCGATGCCTTATTCTTCTTCACAAACTCAAGATAAATCTTACAATTTCTTCACCAATGGCCCTCCTTGCCATAATGATGGCAAGTGCCCTTTTGAGCTGGTTCTGCCTTTTTAGCCTTTTTCTTCCCCTTCTTCTATTCCTTTGACTTCCTCTTAGAACCTTTCTTCGAGGAATCAACTTACAGCATCGTCCCCTGCTCATGCTCCACAGAAGACTCCACGCCTTCATGTTAGCAAGAATATGAACCTTCTTGCATCTCAGAGGTGAAGAGGAGCTTGGAGACTTCGAACCTTTCGAATCTCACTTGCTCATCAACCAACTCATAAAAATGAAAGACTATGGTATGAGCATCCATATGCTCATGCTGCTTCCACAGCTCAGGTACCATCGTGGCTAGCATGATGCAACTCACCATTTCAGAATCAGTCACATGTTTCTGATAGGCCAACAATTGGTCCAGAGTTGCATTGTCACTAGGATGGGCGAGAAGAGGCGCTTCGAGGATATTTGCAAGCTTTTCAACCTTGAGAACAATTCTCAAGTTTCTAAGTCAGTCCAAGAAGTTCGGCCCAGTCAATTTATTCGAATCCAAAATGGAACGCAAATTCAAAAACATCATGATCAATAGATTAACTTAGAAATACAAAACGAGCATATATGAGAAAATGATTTTAAAATGCATCAACATACATTTATAAATCCGATTCATTTTTCGAATTTCAAAAACCCCAAAATCACTTTAGGAGATCGTAGGTCCATCTCCGAATGGGCTGATATCCATCATAGATATGAACAACCTTGGAGAGAGTCCAACAAGTCATTCATAGCTACGATGGTAGGTATCAAATATACCGATTTCATATCACATATATGCAACTATCACAATGTGTTATCAACTAATTGAATGTTCACACATACATCGGGTTGTTAACACATTAATAAATATGCATCATATGCAAAGCACCCAACTTCACCTCCCTTCACATCGACCTTGGAGAGAGTCCAACAAGCCGATGCTCCAGGTTAAAGTCAACCCATTAATCGAGAAATAGTTTTAATATGGTTAGAGTGCATTCAACCAATTAGCCCAGCTTGGAGAGAGTCCAACAACCAAAGCTAACGATTGACCTCTGACTCTTACCATATTAGTATTAAACTATTCCATGGTTTGAACATCTTCGGGTTCGAGCCGGGCTTGGAGAGAGTCCAACAACCCAAACAAGAAACGGAACTCTGGTTCTAACCATATTAATGGAAGGTGTAGGCTTTAATATTGAGTAAGGGTTTTTATGTCTCATCCTCTTTGCATGCAAATAACTATTATCTACATGGCATGGCATACATCTACATGTCACGACATGCATGGCATACAATTATGACATGTACAAAATTTCCTTATATGTCATAACTATTTATGGAAATAAAATATGTTTAAGATTTGATTCTCCAAATCAAATCATGATTAAATTAGGAAACAAATTTTCAAATCTAATCACATATTTTATTTGTGGAAAGTGTTGATTAAGGAAAGTCAATTTAGGAAACAAATTTCCTAAATCATCAAAACTACTTATGGAAATAAAATATTTTAAGATTTAATTTTCCAAATCAAATCATGATTAAATTAGGAAATAAATTTCCAAATCTAATCAAATATTTTATTTATGGAAAATATCAATTTCCATAAATACTTCTAACTTTCCAAAGTAGAAGATTTCCATAAATACTTCTAGACTTTCCAAAATTAAAAATTTTCATAAATACTTCTAACTTTCCAAAAGTAGAAAATTTCCATAAATACCATTATGACTATCGCAAAACAATTTTACGATTATGTCGAAACACAACCTGTGCTCTGATACCACTGTTGGGTTTCCGGCACCGCGGCGAGTGTGTATTCGAACATGTTTCGTAAACATGTGCACAACGGAAGAAATAAAAATAATAAATCTAATTTATTACAACACACACACCATACGCATGCATAGTACAACATGTGTAGACATAATCGTAGTTTCAAATTTTTCAATAAAAGGAAATTTATTCTACGTATACATTACATATCACGTGTAGCGGGAAAGGCATCAACCGGAGCGATCCTCGCTAGAATCGCCTCTATCCGTATCCACGCCGAGTATCTTCGGGATGACTTCACAAAGTCACGAACCTCGTCTTCGTACGAGTCACTAGCCTCGTGTCGAAGACGATGTGATCGAGAGAAGATCACAATCCGAATCAAAATTCGGATTCAAAATGAGTCCTCAAAAACTCGCTTCTCCGGAGAGGTATTCGCCAACCGTTTGACGAATCCTTCGTCCTCCACCTCTGAGGATTATTGGAGATCGAATCCCCGGCAAAGTAGCTGCTGTCGGAGCTCCAAACCTCGTCCAAACGATGCTCCGACACGAAATAAATAAGTTGTCCAGAAAACTGGACAGCTTTGGTGGAGGATTAGCGCCGGCCAAATAAGGATGCTAGATGCTCACCTTGTCGCCGGAGCCAAGGAAGATCACCGGAGGGTCGTCGGAGGATCGCCGGCTGAAGCTTGGATGCTGGCAAGGATCTTGGATGGCAGCACAAGGGTGGGCGGCGGCTAGGGTATGGGCGTCGACCACAAGAGGAGAAAAGGGAGGGGGCGGCAACTTGGATTAGGGCTCTCATTAAACCCTTGAGCCCTATTTTATAGAGAACAAATTCTCCTAATGGTTATTGGTTCATAACCAAAATCCGTTAACTCGTTCCATTAATTTAAGTTAAAATAAACCAAACCGATTTGGTCCATTTTAAGTTAAAACGAACCGAACCAACTTTGGTTCATTCGTTTAAAAGAAATCAAACCCCTTTGGTTTATTCTCCACCATTGGATTAGAACCAAACCAATTTGGTTCATCCATCATGTCTTCATAAGACACGGCCCATCCACGCTTCCATTGTGCCTGAAACGATTTCATGCTCTCTCCTTATTTGGTCCAACCAAACCTAGTTTCTCTTGGTCTGAGAATCTCATTCTCAAACTCGTTTTAAATCCTTCGGATTACACTCGTTGTGCGTGTGACCAAATAGGTTCTCGATTTATGTTGGCCGTCTATAATTAACCATTAATTATAGAACGATCATGTGTGGCACCTAGTAGTACATCATGATCCCCAATTAACCAAAAAGATCAACGGTTGATCCAGAACTATTTCTGAAACCCTTCAGCAGCTCCAATGAATCATACCCCATTCCCTTCACTCATCTTATACCCATTTGGTTTAGGACATGGTCTATTGTGTCAGTCCCCACTAGGTTGACTACGTCACACCTAGCCCAAGTATCATTTCCTCATCCTACGGATTCTAGTTTCTACACATGTATCCAAGAGTACCTTACTCTAAACATGTAATGCTTTGGCCAAAGACTTTAGTAACAATCCGACGAGAGGCCATGGGTATACATCTCCTCGCAAGGATTGGTGAATCCTTTATAGGCTATTCAAATACCTTCGATCACTTCGACTTATACCCAATCATCCCGGGTTCACATCTCCTTGGAGATGCTTGCTTAAGATGTCAAAGCATAAGTCTTCATGACCAAGATGACTTGAATACCGTAAGTCAAAGGAACATCACACTTAAGCTGTAGTAAGAACTTCATTGACATATCTATATATGCAGAGAACCATATGAAGTCTTACGGCTGGTCACTCCAATGAACTAGTTACCATAACTAGCATCCACGATTAACTCCGGACATCACAATGTCTCCAGCTAGTGAGAATCAGCTGCTTAGATACACCAAGGAGTATATCTCGTGCTAGTCTCGACAGATTTAATGGTGTCTGAATCCATCAATTCATCGACTAGGGATAATTTCGATACATCACAATTACACATGTTGAGATACTCACTAATTGTGATCCAATTACAAATTCTCTCATGCTGTGAATCGTATCGTGGACATTCAGTAAATGAGTTTAAGATCTAATCAAATACATGAGAACATGTATACTCAAATAGTGAATCTTCATTTATCATATAAATGGTTCTAACATAAGGTGATTTCCTTAGGACATCTCTCATATATTACTAACAATTGACAGCATGTTTTGCGACACACAAGAGAAACTGAAGTCCTAGAATCCCTTTTAAAGATCTCGGCACGCTCCTTTATTCCTCCATGTGACACCGTATTAGAGTTTAGTCCACCGACAACCCTCGCAATCGAAACCTTTTAGATTTTACTTCCGAATAATTTCAACCACTGAACATATCGGTATTCGAATCTCAGTCCCTGTGGGATCGATAATCTTTTATTACTTGACGACATCTGTGCACTTGCGGGCGTTGAGTGCGAGCACGCGCTTCGAGTACTCGACGACCTCCGTCGCGAGATTTGAGGTCGCGTTCACGTGCATCAAGTTTTTGGCACCGTTGTCGGGGACTGATTGATTCGATATTGAATCGAACAGTGGAAAATTGGATCGGATTTAGGATTAGACTTATTTACTTGCTTCATTTCCTTTTTAGTTTGCCTTATTTACTTTAGTTCTAAATTTTCCATATTTAGATTTAGTTTTTGATTTTTACATTTTTAGCAGTAGGTTTCTATTTCCTTATTGCATCTTAGATTTTATTAGCTAGATTGTTTTATTTCCTGCATCTTAGAATTAGGTAGCACTCCTAATTTTTGTGGCTCGGTTCTTCGTATGCTTAAATGCTTAGGATCGGAAGGCCTGATTCTGATCGACTTAGAAATCGAATGAACCTTTCATCGTCGGAAAGCAGAACAGCAAAAGATGAAGGATCAAGCTGCATCCGAAGTAAATATAGGTAGTCGACCTCTGCGAGATTACGCAGATCCTAGTGCTAGAGGATTTAGGCCAAGTATAGTTGGACTATCTATTTCGGCGAACAACTTTGAACTTAAACCAGCACTTATACATATAGTCTAGTAGAGTCAATTCGGGGGAGCTACGACTGAAGACCCGAACCTGCACCTTGAGGCATATTTAGAATTCTACTCAATAATGAAGATGAACGGAGTCCCTGCTGATGTGATCCGCCTGAGCCTATTCCCACTCTCATTGCAAGATAAGGCTAAGGCATGGTTTCACTCCCTACCTTCGGGAAGCATCACTACATGGGAGCAATGCGAGCAGCAGTTTCTGAACAAATACTTCCCACCAAGAAAGAATGCTCACATGCGCCATCTCATCACAAGCTTCCGCTAGAAGGAGGGGGAGTCCTTATTCGAAGCTTGGGATCACTACATGGGGCTACTCTACCAATGCCCCCACCACGGACTGGAAAGGTGGCTGGTGATCCACATCTTCTACAAAGTGAAAACTCGCAGCTCCATGGATTCGGGTAGATTTTGCGATCAGGCAACCAATCGCATTCGACCTCTTTGGAAGACTCAAGCAATACGTAACCGAACGAAGTGTAACCACCATCAATGGGCTTCCAAAGGTGGTCAACCAACGCATGCAGCGGGGCGATACATTGTCAACTCCTATGACCACTTATCAGCAAGGATAGACGCACTTATCAGACATTTTGACTCTTTGAATCCTTCATCTAAATGCGTGGCCATTGACTTTGGAGAGGGAGCGACAGTGTATCGAGAGGACCACTATGGAGGGCAGGGAACCTTAGAAGAGCAGATTGAGCATGTTGATGTGGTTGGAGACTATAAGAATAACTCGAAAACTCCCAACCATAGGGGTATAAGGGCAAGGGCAAGAACCACGTAAGTCGGACTAGAACTGATGATAGAGGACTTCATTGGTACCCAAACTAAGTCCAATAAGGAATTTCATTGCCAACATCAGAAATCTGAAGAATCACTCAGAGACTTGAAGGCCACCGTTGATGGCCTTGCAAGTCACACAAGGATGTTGGAGACACAAGTGGCCCGGATAGCCCAAACCATGTCACAACCCATGAAGAGCTCTCCGTCATTACCCGAGCGGAGTCAAGCTAAAGAAAAAGGAGTGGGGCAGAGTTAAAAATTCGCCAAGGGGTGTGCAGCCATGATTACCACGCTACCTGACCAAGCTGAAATTGAAGATAAGATTCCACCACAGCTTAAGGACCTTGGTGAATTTGTTATCCCCTGCTCAATTTATGGGGAGAGCTTCAATGAAGCGCTATGCGACTTGGGGTCATCAGTTAGTGTGATGCCCTACGCATACTATCTAAAGATGGGACTGAATGGGCTCCAACTAGTAAATTTTGGTATTCGTATGGGGGATGTCTCAGTCAAGGAACCCATCGGCTTGCTAGCACATGTGCCTGTGGTTGTCGAGAATTTCGTGATACCCACAGACTTCATCCTACTAGATACATGACCAGATCCCCAGAATCCCATCATTCTGGGAAGGCCTTTTTTGACAACTGCGAGAGCGTGCATAGATGTGAAGGCACACCAGATCTCCCTTGAGGTAGATGGGGAGATCATCCTCTTCAGCCTTTCGGAGCACAGAGCCCCCTACCTCGACGGCTTCACATTTAGCAGAATGAAGTCGGATCCACCAGATGAACATCCCGAGATGGTTGGATGGAGGTTCATTGAACCTCCAGAGGCAAGTTGATAGTGGAGTGCGGTCAAGCTAAACGACCTTAAACAAAGCGCTTCTTGGGATGCAACCCGAGTTTAGTTTTTTGTTTTAGATTTCCCTTTGATTGTATTGCATACATTTATTTAATTTGAGTTTTGATTTCCATCTCATTTATAATTAGGACTAGAAAAGAACTTTGCTAGGTAAAAATAAAATACATATTAGCTTACACAGCGAAGTGTATGAGGAAATTCGGACCATTAAACAAAAATAGGAGAAAAAGGGGGACAGACGGCCTGGTTATGTATTTTCCCATGGCCGTGCCCGATTGACCCAAGGCGCACATGGCATGGCCGTGTGTTTTAACACGGCCATGTCGCGCAAGGTTAAATAGGGCGAGCCATGTGTTTTCCACTCCATTTGCGCCATGTGCTTCAATTGCTCTTGCCCTAGCCGTGTGGTTTTGTCTTCCCCACCACCTAGAAGCTCTTGTAACCTCAAAGGAAGCCAAAAGAAGCAAGGATGAGGAGGACAATCATGTAGCATCTCGATCAGGTGCTTCAGAGCGATGAACAAGGAGAGCCAATGCCCCTCAAGTTCCGGAGGAGGGTAACGCCCTACCAACCCTTCTTTTTTGCAATAATGAACATAGAGATAGATATAATATACTTTCTACTCGTAAACTCACTGCTACTAGGTACCTAGATGAAGATTTGCTAGAGTTTTTAGGGTTGTTGGGTGACATTCAAGCCCTATTTGCACAAATGGGGTGGGAAGAGATGATGGGAATAAGCCACCCAACCTACCCTAGGATAGTTCTAGAATTTTTGAGTTCCTTAGAGGCGGAAATTTTAACGGGTAGAGAGAGCAAAGAGGGTAGGATAAATTTTAGGATTTTTAACATTGAACATGAATGGACCCTTCACCAATAGAATTCATGCTTTGGCTTGTCGAGTGGGGGAGAGAGAAGAATCCCTATTGGGTTTAACTCTCGGATATTTTGGACCGAGTTGACGAGGGAGCACGCTTATGACCCTTCTAGGGCCAAAGCATCGCGCCTCTAAAACCCCGTCTTCCGATACCTCCACTGCATCATGGTCAGTACTATATTTGGTCGTGGGGAGAGTGACGGTGTAGTTAGAGCTAGCGAGCTGCTTTGCCTCTGGACATGCTACAATAAAGGAGTAGCATCCAAGTAGGGTCCCACTTCATCAAACACTTAGTGAAGATGGGCAAAGCAGCACGAGGAGAGATTAATGTAGGGGACCTACTTACCCAACTTTTCCGTAGGATGGGGTACGATTACACTGCATTAGAGAGTATAGAGGGGAGCCCTAGGATCGACCTAGGAGTGTGCATGGCCATGAAGATGATTGTGAGAGAAGGACACTCCTTATGCTTTGTAAGGAAAAATCTGACGACCCTTAGGCTCCCCGACCCTAATCGTACCATCATCACTATAAGCGCCAACTGGCACTTGAACCTGATAGTGGAGTCCCCTCCACATGTGGGACCACCCACATCGGCGCTCTGAAGGTTTTGCGGAACCGAAGCTCTGATACCACTTGAAGGTGGAAACTTCGCTTCCCACTTCAACTTGGTCGCTTGTGCATGGCGATCCCGTCTACGTCTCCGAATTAAAAAAATTAATCCTTGACAAAGAGGGATTACCCAAGCAACCGTTCCATCGTCGTGCTACTCGATTAGAGTGGTCACTTGAACAAACTTGTTGTTCCAGCAACCTACCTCTTTTCTTCGATTAGCCGTGGAATAGACGATGTACGGATTGCCGATTTTTGTGTTTGTCTTCGGGGTCCAAGTAAATTAGCCACATACAATTTGCATAGAATAAGAAAACATACATAAACAAGAATTATGCCTCTTGTTTACCTTAAGGTCTTCTATTGTATGTCCTATCCTCCTCTTGGACATTGTGTGGGCAACGATCCTCCAAGAGTTGAAGCCTCCTAGATCACTAGCTTCCCTTCCTTGCTCGCTCCGAACAAAGGGAAGACACACACTCCCTTCTTCTCCTATCTAGTGCCGACCAACAATTCTCCAAGAATTGTTGCCGCCGGCCAAGGAGAGGGAGAGGAAGAAGTGGGCGCTGGCCAACAAGAGGAATTCTTGTTGCCGCCGGCCAAGGAAAAATAGGAGAAGGCACCGGGAATGAATATGGAGAAGATAAGGGTGGCGTCGGCCAAGGAGAACCAAGAGACAAACCCTAATCTCCAAGTAGTCGTCGGCCAAAAGAAGCACTCCTTAGGTTGCCGCCCAAGAGAAACCAAACCCTAATCTTCTTATGTTGTCGCCCACTCCTAAACCCTAATCACCAAAAGGATGATCTTGCCGCCCAAGCCTCTTCCTTATTTATAGAGTTAGGCTTAAGCCTCCTTTCAATCTCCACCGTCGGATCTAGAGATTTAATCTCCACTGTCGGATCTAGAGATTTAATCTCCACTGTCGGATCTAGAGATTTAATCTCCACCGTCGGATCTAGGGATTTAATCTCCACCGTCGGATCTAGAGATTTAATCTCCACCATTGGATCTAGGCTTCATGAGGGTTTTAATAGGCTACAATAGGGACCATGAGGAGGAGTTGGATCTTAGCCACCCAATGGATCTAGCCCACATAAAGTCCGATCCATTAATGATAATCCATTCCACTAGAGGATTACCATTGATCTACCTCACCAACCTCCATAAATAAATATGGGCTCCATATATTAATTGTACAAATATCTCCCTGTGTTTAAGATCTCGAATGTCCGTCAATTAATTAATTTACTGACAATTAATTAATCAATATCTAACTCCATGAGTAGTACCACTCAACCTTATCATCATGCCAGACCAAGTGCACCTGCAGGGTTTACATGATGAACCTTATGAGCTCCTCAAGGGGACATCATCATCCTAATATATAGGACATGGTTTCCTCCTATAATCAACGGCACACTATATAAATAATATCATTTCCCAACTTACCAAGCCTATCGATTTACTCTATAAATCTCGCCCATTGGTAAATCAAAGAAATAAATACTAAGTATATATGCCCGTTATTATATCGGGATTAAGAGAATGTGCACCATAATATCCGAGGTCCAATTCAATTATGTAGTCGGCAATAAATCGAATCACCTCTAAGTCGGTTCTGCTCAATACACACAAAGTGTACTAGTACAACTCTATGGTCAAGACAAACCAATACCAAATCACATTACAACCATACCAATGGTTTGTCCAAAACCATCTCGGTTCTGAGCCTCTACTTATACTCGACAAGGAACTGATAACATGATCTCCCGTGTGACACTACACATCATGTTATCTATAATGTAATGTATCAGACAATATGCATAACCATAAATATGTAAACAATGATCATGTGATTCTTATTTCAAAAATAAAGATGTACATACAAAAGATAGACTTTTTAGTATACATCTCAATAATCTCCCACTTATACTAAAAGACTATGTTGTCCTCATACTGTCATACATCTGATTCACATTCCCTCCACATGCCTATCAATGCTCTCGCTAGAAGGGCCTTAGTGAAAAGATCTACCGGGTCATCCTCTGATGCAATCTAGGCGACAACAACTTTTACCCGCTTTATGATTTCTCATATCAGATGGTACTTGCGCTCTATGTGTTTACTTGCCTTATGGGCTCATGGTTTCTTCGAGTTTGCAATTGCACCACTGTTATCACAATAAATTGTGATAGTTCTGGGCAAACCAGAAATCACATCCAAGTCCATCAAGAAGTTCCTGAGCCATACAACTTCTTTGGCTGCCTCAGAGGCTGCCACATACTCAGTTTCTATGGTGGAGTCCGCCACGCATTTCTGCTTGACACTCCTCCATACAATGGCTCCACCTCTTAAAGTAAACATAAAACCTGAGGTAGACTTACTGTTATCCCTATCTGATTGGAAGTCAGAATCTGTGTAACCCACAGGGAGAAATTGATCTGCCTGGTATACCAGCATATAATCCCTAGTCCTTCTCAGGTACTTCAATATATGTTTTATCGCACTCCAATATCCCTATCCTGGATTACTCTGATATCTACTAACCATGCCTATGGTAGAGCAGATATCCGACCTCATACATAACATAGCATACAAGAGGCTTCCTACTGCCGAAGCATAAGTAACCGCCTTCATCTCCTCTATCTCCTTAGATGTTCTAGGTCACATCTCCTTAGATAAAGGTAGTCCATGCCTAAAAGGTAGAAAACCTTTCTTGGAGTTCTGCATGCTAAAACGAGCCAAAATGGTGTCTATGTATGAAGCTTGAGATAAGCACAACATCATTTTCCTGCGATCCCTTATAACCTTGATCCCAAGGATGTGTCCCACTTCTCCCAAGTCCTTCATATCAAACTGTTTGGACAACCATACCCTTGCGTCTGATAACACCTTGATATTGTTGCCAATTAACAAAATGTCATCTATGTATAGTACAAGAAATACCACTACGTTTCCGTCACATCTCTTATATACATAAGACTCATCCGAACTTTGAATAAATCCATAAGACTGGATTACCTCATCAAAGTGGATGTTCAAAGATCTCGAAGCTTGCTTTAATCAATAAATAGACCGATTAAGCTTGCACACAAGATGCTCTTTGCCCTTTGCAATGAATCCTTCTGGTTGCTTCATATAGATGTTTTCCTCAAGACTTCAATTAAGGAAAGCTGTCTTGACATCCATCTGCCACACCTCATAATCCATATGAGCAGCAATACATAAGAGAATCCGGATAGACTTAAGCATGGCTACCGGCGAAAAGGTCTCCTCATAATCGATACCCTCTTTCTGAGTATACCCCTTCGCAACAAGCCTCGCTTTGAAGGTCTCAACCTTCCCATCTATTCCTCTCTTTCTTTTGTAGATCCACTTGCATCCAATGGGTTGTTCTATGTAGGGATGTATACTGAAAAGTCTATCTTTTGTATGAACATCTTTATTTTGAAATAAGAATCACATGATCATTGTTTGCATATTTTTATGGTTATGCAATATTGTCTAATACGTTACATTGTAGATAACATGGTGTGTGGTGTTACACGGGAGATCTTGTTATCGGCTCCTTGTAAAGTATAAGTAAAGTCTCACAACCGAGATGACTTTGGACAAACCATCATAATGGTTGTAGTGTGATTTGGTATTGGTTTGTCTTGACCATAGAATCACACTAGTGCACTTTGTGTGTATTGAGCAGGACCGACACAGAGGTGATTCGATTTATTGCTGACTACATAATCGAATCGGACCTCAGATATTATTTAGTACATGCTCTTAATCCCGATATAATAACGGGCACATATACTTGGTACTCATCTCTTTGATTTACCAATGGGCGAGATTTATAGATTAAATCGATAGACTCGGTAAGTTGGGAGATGATATTATTTATATGGTGTGTCATTGATTATAGGAGGAAATCGTGTCCTATATATTAGGATGATGATGTCCCCTTGAGGAGCTCATAAGGTTCATCATGTAAACCCTGCAGGTGAACTTGGTCCGGTATGATGAAAAGGTTGAGTGGTACTACTCAAGGAGTTAGATGTTGATTAATTAATGGTTAGTAAATTAATTAATCAACGGACATTCGAGATCTTAAACACGGGGAGAAAATGTACAAATAATATATGGAGCCCATATTGTCATATGGGGGTTGGTGAGGTAGATCAATGATGGACCTTTAGTGGATTGGATCATCATTAGTGGATCAGACTTTATGTGGGCTTGATCCATGGGTGGCCAAGACCCAACTCCTCCTCATGGTCCCTAATGTAGCCCATTAACACCTCAAGATGCTTAGATCCAATGGATAGAAACGAAACACTAAGATCCATTGGTAGAGATTAAATCTCTAAGATCCGACGGTTGAGATTAAATCTCTAGATCCAACGGTTGAGATTAAATCCCTAGAACCAATGGAGGAGATTAATTCATGACTTATCCCTAACTCTATAAAAGAAGGGCATGGGGAGTGGTCGTGGATTAGATGATGGAGAGAGAGGGAGCAAGGCTTGGGCGGCAAGAATAGGGCAATCCTAGTTGAGATAGGATTGGAATTAGGGTTAGGGTTTGGAAGCAAGGGTGGCACCAAATAAGGCAAGTTTTCCTTCTTCTTCCTTGCCTTGTGGCCAACGTCCAGCAGCTATTCCATCCCTTCCCAGCCCTTGGCCGGTGCCCAAAACACTCCCCTCTCTTCTCCTTAGGTGGTGGAAACAAGATATAGGGTTTCCCTTGGTGTCTTGGTAGTTTTCCATCATCTTCTTCTCCTTCTAGTTGGCCGGCGGCAAGAACTTCTATAGTTCTTTGTTGGTTGAGTTTTTGAAGGAGAAAAACATTGTTTCTCTTCTTCCTCTTGCTTGGGAAAAGCAAGGAAGGAAGTTTTGCGATCTAGGAGCTTCGACTTTTGGTGGATCGTCGCCCACACGACGTCCAAAAGGAGGAGGGTCATACATTAGAAGACCAAGAGGTATAACTATTCTTCTATCTCTTCTATTCATTGCTTGTGTTTGTTTTTCAAAATATAAGAATGTTATATTTCTGTAAATAGGCTAAATAATACTTTGATCCTGAGTATAAACACAAAAACCAGCGATCCGGACATCGTCTATTCCGCGGCTACTCGTAGAATAGAGGATGGTCGCTTGAATAACTAATTTGTTCAAGTGACCTCTCTAAACAAATAGCACGACGATGACTTGGTTGCTTTGGGAATCCCTTTTGTCTAGGATTAAATTTTTAATCCGGGGACATCGAAGGGATCACCATGGTCAAGCAACCGAGGCGAAGGGGAAGCGAAGTTTCCCCTCACGGACTCGACAAGGGAAATCCCTTCAATTGGTATCAGAGCTTCCGGGCAAAACTTTCAATTGGTATCAGAGCCAAGGTTTCTGGTTTTGTGTGTTTAGGATTCGGTTAATTTTTATGCACTTTTTCATATATTATATGTGCTAGATAATAGTAGGATATGCGTAGTTTAACTCTTTGGTTAAAGGCATAAGATCCGACGATTATGGCCATATGTGTGTATATGATTGTATGTGTGTAAATATTTATTTTGTTGAATCCTTAGGGTTGACAAGGCTAGTATTTAGTTTTTGTAAATTAAACACGGCATTGTTTAGCCACTCTTTATTTTAGTTTACTTTTGATCTAGATTTCATGTACAGTCCCTAGTGGAATATTGGATCAATGCATGTAAATTAAAATAGGTTTTAGTCTCGACTCGGATCTCCGAATGGCTCATAAAGGGCATAGGAGGAGAGGATGAGATGGCGATGCGACGGGAGTCATATTGAAGACAAAAGGCATAATAGTTGAAAAATAACTTATTTTTCATATTTATTGTTTTTGTTTGATATGCATGTCGTAGGCTAGGAAAATTCCTCAATTTCAAATTACTAAGTGGGAGAGGGATATTTTTATAAATTCCTGCGGCCTCCATTACAATTTGACAAGTGATGCAAACAAACTTGCGCGTCGGCTCTGAGTGCCTTCCTCCCCATCGGATGGGTTTGTTTGCGGATCACAAGGTCGAATATGGTTATAGGAAATTATTAAGGAGCGTGTGTACTTGCCCATCGTAAGGCACATAACCCAAGATAATTACCTTAGTACCGAGTAATGGTGAACACTTAGATACAAATATAAGTATCCTCCCCATCGGAGTCACTGCTTTTATTTGTAGGGCTGAAGAGGAACAAACTATTAATTTTATTTGTCAAAAAATAAGGTTGACAGGATAATAAAATTAATGGGTAAAACCTCCTCTTACAAATGTAGAATTCATATACGTCCACACGATCGTGGCATGCGACATTCTCGGTGTCTAGAGGTGTTGGTTGATTTTGAAATTTTATTGTTTGAGGAATCAATAATTTTTTGAAATCTACAGTAATGATCTATGTGATTCTTAGGATTTTCAAAAATGACTTTCAGTCCACTTACTATGATACTAAAGGAAACAAACTTACTGTACTAAATAATGTTGATTGGAAAAGAATCTAGATATTGTCTTATCTCGCTAAGGAGTACAAGTATGCACTCTTCAAGAGTGTCCTCAAACCATAGATGCTCAAAGGGTTTCTACTTGCCAAAAGGCAAGAAGAAGAAGAAACAAGGTGAAGCAAAGATGGTGGGAGGATCTCAAGGAGGAGTGAGGAAGCCGAAAAGGTAAGTACTTCACTTGCAAGGTGATGGACATTGGAAGAAGGACTGCCCCACCAAAATGTAACAAAGGTATATCTTTGGACTAGTCATTGAAACATGATTAGCGTGTGATATCTACCACACTGTGAGTAGATACGGAGCCACTAATCATGTCTCGCAACACTTTGCAGTGGGGTTCCAGAAACCCGATGACTAGCTAAAGGAGATTACCATTTACTTGGGCAATGCCATGAAGGTGGCGGCTATTACAAAGGGGAGAAGTTTTATTTATCTCTTGAGAATAATAAAACTTTGGTTCTGGAAAATTCCCTTTATGTACCTTCATTTAGAAAGAATTTAGTTTCAGTTTCTAAATTGTTTATGGATGGATATTCTATTTCCTTTAATGACAGAGTTGTTATAAAAGGAATAGGGAGAATATTTGTTCAGGTACATTGATAGGAAATTTGTATACACTTGAACCAAAACCTCCCACGATGCAAATTGAAGTTAATAACTCATCTTCTAATTCCAATAAGAGAAAAGAACCTTCGAAGATGAACCAAACATATCTTTGGCATCTTAGGCTTGGTCACATTAACCTAAGCAGAATTCAAAGGTTGATAGCTGATGGACCTTTGGGTTCATTAGTGGTGGAGGATCTCCCAACCTGTGAATCTTGCTTGGAGGGTAAGATGACCAAGAGGCCTTTTAAGGCCAAGGGGTATAGAGCCAAAGATGTGTTAGAATTGGTTCATTCTGATTTGTGTGGTCCTATGTCTATCCAGGCTAGAGGTGGTTTTGAGTATTTCGTCTCTTTTATAGACGATTACTCAAGATATGGATACATTTACCTAATGCACCGCAAGTCTGAATACTTTGACAAGTTCAAAGAATTCAAGGCTGATGTGGAGAAACGTCAAGGTAAAAGTATCAAAACACTACGATCTGATCGTGGTGGTGAGTACCTCTTGGGAGAGTTTAGGAACTGCTTATCAGAGGTCGATTCAATCCCAATTGATGCAGCACACCCAGTGAATGGTGTAGCAGAGCGAAGGAATAGGACTCTTATGGAGATGGTTAGATCGATGATGAGTTATTCTAACTTGCCAGATTCGTTCTGGGGATATGCTCTAGATACGGCGGTATACATTCTGAACTTGGTTCCATCTAAATCAGTGCCTTCTACTCCCACAGAGTTGTGGACTGGGCGAAAGCCTAGTCTAAGACATATTCAGATATGGGGGAGTCCAGCACATGTGCTGAAGGCAGATGCTGGTAAGTTGGAACCTCGTACAGAAGTACGATTATTCGTTGGCTATCCCAGAGGAACGAAGGGTGGATTGTTTTATAGTCCTAGAGATCAGAGGGTGATCGTTAGCACGAACGCTAGATTTCTAGAGGAAGACTATGTGATGAGCCACAAGCCCAAGAGTAAAATTGTTCTGGAGGAGTTAAAAGGGGAAGTCACTTCTTTAGTACCACCGATACAAGAGGATATACCACATGTCACTGCACCGCGTGTCACAGAGGATACACAGGTGATACCTCGTCGTAGTGGGAGGGTTGTGAGATAGCCTGATCCCTGGCGAACATGAACCTGATCCCTGGACATATGATGAGGCAATCCAAGATAAAGATGCAGTATCTTGGCAGAGTGCAATGAATGCTGAGATTGAATCTATGGATTCAAATCAGGTCTGGGAGCTAGTAGAACCACCCGATGGTGTAAAAACCATTGGATGCAAGTGGATCTACAAAAGAAAGAGAGGAATAGATGCGAAGGTTGAGACCTTCAAAGTGAGGCTTGTTGCGAAGGGGTATACTCAGAAAGAGGGTATCGATTATGAGGAGACCTTTTCGCCGGTAGCCATGCTTAAATCTATCCGGATTCTCTTATGCATAGCACCTCATATGGATTATGAGGTGTGGCAGATGGATGTCAAGACAGCTTTCCTTAATGGAGGTCTTGAGGAAAACATCTACATGAAGCAACCAGAGGGATTCATTGCTAAGGGCAAAGAGCATCTTGTATGTAAGCTTAATCGGTCCATTTATGGATTGAAGCAAGCTTCAAGATCTTGGAACATCCGCTTTGATGAGGTAATCCAGTCTTTTGGATTTATTCAAAGTCCGGATGAGTCTTGTGTATACAAGAGATGTGACGGAAACGTAGTGGTATTTCTTGTACTATACGTAGATGACATTTTGGTGGTTGGCAACAACATCGAAGTGTTATCGGGCGTAAGGTATGGTTGTCAACGGTTTGATATGAAGGACTTGGGAGAAGTGGACACAATCCTTGGGATCAAGGATGTTGTGCTTATCCCAAGCTTCATACATAGACACGATTATGGAGCGTTTTAGCATGCAGAACTCCAAGAAGGATTTTCTACCTTTCAGGCATGGAATACCTCTATCTAAGGAGATGTGTCCTAGATCATCTGAGGAGATAGAGGAGATGAAAGCGGTTCCTTATGCTTGGCGGTAGGAAGCCTCATGTATGCTATGCTATGCGAGACCGGATATCTGCTTTTGTAGGCATGGTCGAGATATCGAGTAATCGGGACAGGACATTGGTGCGGTAAAGCATATATTGTAGTGCACGAGAAGGACTAGGGATTATATGCTAGTTTATCAGGCACACCAATTACTCCTGTGGGTTACACGATTACGATTTCCAATCGATAGGGATAATAGTAAGTCTACCTCGGGTTTGTGTTTACTTTGGGAGGTGGAGCCATTGTATGGAGGAGTGTCAGCAGAAATGCGTGGCGGACTCCACCATGGAAGGAGTATGTGGCGGCCTATAAGGCGCCAAAGAAGTATGTGGCTCAGGGAACTTCGATGGACTTGGATGTGATTCTGGTTTGCCCGGAACTATCACAATTTATTGTGATAATAGTGGTGCGATTCTGCAAACTCGAAGGAACCACGAGCCCATAAGGCTAGTAAACACATAGGCCAAGTACCACGATCGAGAAATCGTAAAGGAGGTAGAAGTTGTTGTCGCCTAGATTGCATCGGAGGATGACACAGTAGACCCTTTCACTAAGGCCCTTCTAGCGAGGCTTTGATAGGCATGTGGAGGAAGGGAATCGGATGTATGGCGATATAAGACAGCATAGTCTTTTAGTATAAGTGGGAGATTGTAGGGATGTATCTTGAAAAGTCTATCTTTTGTATGAACATCTTTATTTTGAAATAAGAATCACATGATCATTGTTTGCATATTTTATGGTTATCATATTGTCTAATACGTTACATTGTAGATAACATGGTGTGTGGTGTCACACGGGAGATCTTGTTATCGGCTCCTTGTAAAGTATAAGTAAAGGCTCACAACCGAGATGACTTTGGACAAACCATCGGAATGGTTGTAGTGTGATTTGGTATTGGTTTGTCTTGACCATAGAATCACACTAGTGCACTTTGTGTGTATTGAGCAGATCGACATGCAGGTGATTCGATTTATTGTCGACTACATAATCGAATCGGACCTCATATTATTTATTACATGCTCTTAATCCCTATATAATAACGGCACATATACTTGGTACTCATCTCTTTGATTTACCAATGGGCGAGATTTATAGATTAAATCGATAGACTCGGTAAGTTGGGAGATGATATTATTTATATGGTGTGCTGTTGATTATAGGAGGAAACCGTGTCCTATATATTAGGATGATGATGTCCCCTTGAGGAGCTCATAAGGTTCATCATGTAAACCCTGCAGGTGGACTTGGTCCGGCATGATGAAAAGGTTGAGTGGTACTACTCAAGGAGTTAGATGTTGATTAATTAATGGTTAGTAAATTAATTAATCGACGGACATTCGAGATCTTAAACACGGGGAGAAAATGTACAAATAATATATGGAGCCCATATTATCATATGGGGATTGGTGAGGTAGATCAATGATGGACCTTTAGTGGATTGGATCATCATTAGTGGATCGGACTTTATGTGGGCTTGATCCATGGGTGGCCAAGACCCAACTCCTCCTCATGGTCCCTAATGTAGCCCATTAACACCTCAAGATGCTTAGATCCAATGGATAGAAACAAAACACTAAGATCCATTGGTAGAGATTAAATGTCTAAGATCCGACGATTGAGATTAAATCTCTAGATCCGACGGTTGAGATTAAATCCCTAGAACCAATGGAGGAGATTAATTCATGACTTATCCCTAACTCTAGAAAAGGAGGGCATGGGGAGTGGTCGTGGATTACATGATAGGGAGGGAGCAAGGCTTGGGCGGTAAGAATAGGGCAATCCTAGTTGAGATAGGATTGAATTAGGGTTAGGTTTGAAGCAAGGGTGGCACCAAATAAGGCAAGTTTTCCTTCTTCTTCCTTGCCTTGTGGCCAACGTCCAGCAGCTATTCCAGCCTCTTCCCAGGGCGTGCCCAAAACACTCCCCTCTCTTCTCCTTAGGTGGTGGAAACAAGATATAGGGTTTCCCTTGGTGTCTTGGTAGTTTTCCATCATCTTCTTCTCCTTCTAGTTGGCCGGCGGCTAGAACTTCTATAGTTCTTTGTTGGTTGAGTTTTTGAAGGAGAAAAACATTGTTTCTCTTCTTCCTCTTGCTTGGGAAAAGCAAGGAAGGAAATTTTGCGATCTAGGAGCTTCGACTTTTGGTGGATCGTCGCCCACACGACGTCCAAAAGGAAGGTCATACATTAGAAGACCAAGAGGTATAACTATTCTTCTATCTCTTCTATTCATTGCTTGTGTTTGTTTATCAAAATATAAGCATGTTATATTTCTGTAAATAGGCTAAATAATACTTGGATCCCGAGTATAAACACAAAAACCAGCGATCCGTACATCGTCTATTCCGTGGCTACTCGTAGAATAGAGGATGGTCGCTTGAATAACTAATTTGTTCAAGTGACCTCTCTAAACAAATAGCACGACGATGACTTGGTTGCTTTGGGAATCCCTTTTGTCTAGGATTAAATTTTTAATCCGGGGACATCGAAGGGATCACCATGGTCAAGCAACCGAGGCGAAGGGGAAGCGAAGTTTCCCCTCACGGACTCGACAAGGGAAATCCCTTCAATTGGTATCAGAGCTTCCGGGCAAAACTTTCAATTGGTATCAGAGCCAAGGTTTCTAGTTTTGTGTGTTTAGGATTCGGTTAATTTTTATGCACTTTTTCATATATTATATGTGCTAGATAATAGTAGGATATGCGTAGTTTAACTCTTTGGTTAAAGGCATAAGATCCGACGATTATGGCCATATGTGTGTATATGATTGTATGTGTGTAAATATTTATTTTGTTGAATCCTCGGGGTTGACAAGGCTAGTATTTAGTTTTTGTAAATTAAATACGGCATTGTTTAGCCACTCTTTATTTTATTTTACTTTCGATCTAGATTTCATGTACACTCCCTCGTGGAGTATAGGATCGATGGATGTAAATTAAAATAGGTTTTAGTCTCGGCTTGGATCTCTGGATGGCTTGTACATGGCATAGGAGGAGCAGACAAGATGGCGATGTGACGGGAGTCATATTGAAGACAAAAGCCATAATAGTTGGAAAATAATTTATTTTTCATATTTATTGCTTTTTGTTTGATATGCATGTCGTAGGCTAGGAAAATTCCTCAATTTCAAATTACTAAGTGGGAGAGGGATATTTTTATAAATTCCCGCGGCCTCCATTACAATTTGACAAGTGATGCAAACAAACTTGCGCGTCGGCTCTGAGTGCCTTCCTCCCCATCGGATGGGTTTGTTTGCGGATCACAAGGTCGAATATGGTTATAGGAAATTATTAAGGAGCGTGTGTATGCCCATCGTAAGGCACATAACCCAAGATAATTAACTTAGTACCGAGTAATGGTGAACACTTAGATACAAATATAAGTATCCTCCCCATCAGAGTCATTGCTTTTATTTGTAGGGCTGAAGAGAAACCAACTATTAATTTTACTTGTCAAAAAGTTAGGTTGACAAGATAGTAAAATTAATGGGTAAAACCTCCTCTTACAAATGTAGAATTCGTATACGTCCACACGATCGTGGCATGCGATATTCTCGGTGTTTAGAGGTGTTGGTTGATTTTGAAATTTTATTGTTTGAGGAATCAATAATTTTTTGAAATCTACAGTAATGATCTATGTGATTCTTAGGATTTTCAAAAATGACTTTCAGTCCACTTACTATGATACTAAAGGAAACAAACTTACTGTACCCAAATAATATTGATTGGAAAAGAATCTAGATATTGTCTTATCTGCTAAGGAGTACAAGTATGCACTCTTCGAAGAGTGTCCTCAAACCATAGATGCTCAAAAGGGTTTCTACTTCTAAGCCGAAAGGCAAGAAGAAGAAGAAACAAGGTGAAGCAGGATGGTGGGAGGATCTCGAGGAGAGTGAGAGAAAGGCAAGTACTTCACTTTGCAAGCGGGATGGACATTGGAAGAAGGACTGTCCCATCAAAAGCGAACAAAGGTATATCCTTTGGACTAGTCGTTGAAACATGATTAGCGGTGATATCTAGGCACTGGTGAGTAGATACGAGCCACTAATCATGTGCAACACTTGCATGGGTTCGAAACAGAAACTAGCTAAAGGAGATTACCATTTACTTGGGCAATGCCATGAAGGTGGCGGCTATTGCGATGGGAGAAGTTTTATTTATCTCTTGAGAATAATAAAACTTTGGTTCTGGAAAATTCCCTTTATGTACCTTCATTTAGAAAGAATTTAGTTTCAGTTTCTAAATTGTTTATGGGTGGATATTCTATTTCTTTTAATGACAGAGTTGTTATAAAAGGAATAGGGAGAATATTTGTTCAGGTACATTGATAGGAAATTTGTATACACTTGAACCAAAACCTCCCACGATGCAAATTGAAGTTAATAACTCATCTTCTAATTCCAATAAGAGAAAAGAACCTTCGAAGATGAACCAAACATATCTTTGGCATCTTAGGCTTGGTCACATTAACCTAAGCAGAATTCAAAGGTTGATAGCTGATGGACCTTTGGGTTCATTAGTGGTGGAGGATCTCCCAACCTGTGAATCTTGCTTGGAGGGTAAGATGACCAAGAGGCCTTTTAAGGCCAAGGGGTATAGAGCCAAAGATGTGTTAGAATTGATTCATTCTGATTTGTGTGGTCCTATGTCTATCCAGGCTAGAGGTGGTTTTGAGTATTTCGTCTCTTTTATAGACGATTACTCAAGATATGGATACATTTACCTAATGCACCGCAAGTCTGAATACTTTGACAAGTTCAAAGAATTCAAGGCTGATGTGGAGAAACGTCAAGGTAAAAGTATCAAAACACTACGATCTGATCGTGGTGGTGAGTACCTCTTGGGAGAGTTTAGGAACTGCTTATCAGAGGCTGGGATTCAATCCCAATTGACTGCACCTGGCACACCCCAGCAGAATGGTGTAGCAGAGCGAAGGAATAGGACTCTTATGGAGATGGTTAGATCGATGATGAGTTATTCTAACTTGCGGTTCGTTACGGGGATATGCTCTAGATCTGGTATACATTACGAACTTGGTTCCATCTAAATCGGTGCCTTCTACTCCCACGAGTTGTGGGTGAAGCCTAGTCTAAGGACATATTCGGATATGGGAGTCGGCACATGTCTTTGGCGAATCTTTGGTAAGTTGGAACCTCGTGCAAAATGACGATTGTTAGTTGGCTATCCCGAGAGAGCGAAGGGTGGATTGTTTTATAGTCCTAGAGATCAGAGGGTGATCGTTAGCACGAGCCTTGATTTCTAGAGGAAGACTATGTGATGAGCCACAAGCCCAAGAGTAAAATTGTTCGGAGGAGTTAAAGGGAAGTCACTTCTTTAGTACCACCGATACTGAGGATATACCACATGTCAGCACGCGTATCACAGAGGATACACAGGTGATACCTCGTCGTAGTGGGAGGGTTGTGAGATAGCCTGATAGATTCATGTTCTTGGGAGAATCTTTGATTTGGTCCCTGGCGAACATGAACGATGAGGCAATCCAAGATAAAGATCGATATCTTGGCGAGTGCAATGAATCTTTGAGATTGAATCTATGGATTCAAATCAGGTAAGAGAGCTAGTAGAACCACCCGATGGTGTAAAAACCATTGGATGCAAGTTGATCTACAAAAGAAAGAGAGGAATAGATGGGAAGGTTGAGACCTTCAAAGTGAGGCTTGTTGCGAAGGAGTATACTCAGAAAGAGGGTATCGATTATGAGGAGACCTTTTACGTGTATGCTTAAATCTATCCGGATTCTCTTATGCATAGCACCTCATATGGATTATGAGGTGTGGCGGATGGATGTCAAGACAACTTTCCTTAATGGAAGTCTTGAGAGAAAACATCTACATGAAGCAACCAGGAGGATTCATTGCTAAGGCAAAGAGCATCTTGTATGTAAGCTTAATCGGTCCATTTATGGATTGAAGCAAGCTTGAGATCTTGGAACATCGGTTTGATGAAGTGATCGATCTTATGGATTTATTCAAAGTTCGGATGAGTCTTGTGTATACAAGAGATGTGTGTGAAGCGTAGTGGTATTTCTTGTACTATCGTAGATGACATTTTGGTGGATTGGCGACAACAATATCGAAGTGTTATCGGACGTAAGGGTATGGTTGTCAACGATTTGATATGAAGGACTTGGGAGAGTGGGACACATCCTTGGGATCAAGGTTATAAGGATCCCAAGCTTCATACATAGACACGATTATGGATCGTTTTAGCATGCGAGAACTCCAAGAAGGGTTTTCTACCTTTCGGGCATGGGTTCCTTTATCTAGAGATGTGTCCTAGATCATCTGAGAAGATAGAGATGAAGCGGTTCCTTATGCTTGTGTGTAGGAAGCCTCATGTATCGCGATGCTTGTATGCGAGACCCGGGATATACGCTTTAATGCATTAGGCATGGTCGTCAGTAATCGAGTAATCCAGACATTGAGCTGCGGTAAAAGCATATATTGTAGTGCCCGAGAAGGACTAGGGATTATATGCTAGTTTATCGGGCATACTAATTACTCCCTGTGGGTTGAATGGATTTCGACTTCCACTCAGATAGGGATATCAGTAAGTCAACCTCAGTTTTTGTGTTTACTTTGGGAGGTGGAGCCATTGTATGGAGGAGTGCCCAGAAAATGCGTGGCGGACTCCACCATGGAAGCCGAGTATGTGGCCTATGGGCGAGGCGAAGCTGTGGCTGGGAACTTCACGATGGACTTGGATGTGATTTACGGTTTGCCCGTAACTATCACAATTAATTGTGATAATAATGGTGCGATTGCAAACTCAAGGAACCACGAGCCCATAAGGCTAGTAAACACATAGAGTGCAAGTACCACCCGATACGAAAATCGTAAAGGAGGTAGAAGTTCTTTGTCGCCTAGATTGCATCGAGAGGATGACTGGTAGACCCTTTCACTAAGGCCCTTCTAGCGAGAGCTTTGATAGGCATGTGGAGGGAAAGGGAATCGATGTATGGCAAGATAAGGAATGACATAGTCTTTTAGTATAAGTGGGAGATTGTAGGGATGTATACTGAAAAGTCTATCTTTTGTATGAACATCTTTATTTTGAAATAAGAATCACATGATCATTGTTTGCATATTTTTATGGTTATGCAATATTGTCTAATACGTTACATTGTAGATAACATGGTGTGTGGTGTCACGGGAGATCTTGTTATCGGCTCCTTGTAAAGTATAAGTAAAGGCTCACAACCGAGATGACTTTGGACAAACCATCGGAATGGTTGTAGTGTGATTTGGTATTGGTTTGTCTTGACCATAGAATCACACTAGTGCACTTTGTGTGTATTGAGCAGGACCGACACAGAGGTGATTCGATTTATTGCTGACTACATAATCGAATCGGACCTCAGATATTATTTAGTACATGCTCTTAATCCCGATATAATAACGGGCACATATACTTGGTACTCATCTCTTTGATTTACCAATGGGCGAGATTTATAGATTAAATCGATAGACTCGGTAAGTTGCGAGATGATATTATTTATATGGTGTGTCATTGATTATAGGAGGAAATCGTTTCCTATATATTAGGATGATGATGTCCCCTTGAGGAGCTCATAAGGTTCATCATGTAAACCCTGCAGGTCGACTTGGTCTGGCATGATGAAAAGGTTGAGTGGTACTACTCAAGGAGTTAGATGTTGATTAATTAATGGTTAGTAAATTAATTAATCGACGGACATTCGAGATCTTAAACACGGGGAGAAAATATACAAATAATATATGGAGCCCATATTGTCATATGGGGGTTGGTGAGGTAGATCAATGATGGACCTTTAGTGGATTGGATCATCATTAGTGGATCAGACTTTATGTGGGCTTGATCCATGGGTGGCCAAGACCCAACTCCTCCTCATGGTCCCTAATGTAGCCCATTAACACCTCAAGATGCTTAGATCCAATGGATAGAAACAAAACACTAAGATCCATTGGTAGAGATTAAATCTCTAAGATCCGACGGTTGAGATTAAATCTCTAGATCCGACGGTTGATATTAAATCCCTAGAACCAATGGAGGAGATTAATTCATGACTTATCCCTAACTCTATAAAAGGAGGGCATGGGGAGTGGTCGTGGATTAGATGATGGAGAGAGAGGGAGCAAGGCTTGGGCGGCAAGAATAGGGCAATCCTAGTTGAGATAGGATTGGAATTAGGGTTAGGGTTTGGAAGCAAGGGTGGCACCAAATAAGGCAAGTTTTCCTTCTTCTTCCTTGCCTTGTGGCCAACGTCCAGCAGCTATTCCAGCCCTTCCCAGCCCTTGGCCGGTGCCCAAAACACTCCCCTCTCTTCTCCTTAGGTGGTGGAAACAAGATATAGGGTTTCCCTTGGTGTCTTGGTAGTTTTCCATCATCTTCTTCTCCTTCTAGTTGGCCGGCGGCAAGAACTTCTATAGTTCTTTGTTGGTTGAGTTTTTGAAGGAGAAAAACATTGTTTCTCTTCTTCCTCTTGCTTGGGAAAAGCAAGGAAGGAAGTTTTGCGATCTAGGAGCTTCGACTTTTGGTGGATCGTCGCCCACACGACGTCCAAAAGGAGGTGGGTCATACATTAGAAGACCAAGAGGTATAACTATTCTTTTATCTCTTCTATTCATTGCTTGTGTTTGTTTTTCAAAATATAAGCATGTTATATTTCTGTAAATAGGCTAAATATTACTTGGATCCCGAGTATAAACACAAAAACCGGCGATCCCGACATCGTCTATTCCACGGCTACTCGTAGAATAGAGGATGGTCGCTTGAACAACTAATTTGTTCAAGTGACCTCTCTAAACAAATAGCACGACGATGACTTGGTTGCTTTGGGAATCCCTTGTTAGTAATATATGAGAGATGTCCTAAGGCAATCGCCTTATGTATGAACCATTTATATGATAAATGAAGATTCACTATTTGAGTATACATGTTTTATGTATTTGATTGGATCTTAAACTCATTTACTGAATGTCCACGATACGATTCACAGCATGAGAGAATTTGTGATTGGATCACAACTAGTGAGTATCTCTACATGTGTAATTGTGATGTATCGGAATTATCCCTAGTCGATGAATTGATGGATTTGGACACCATCAATTCGCTGAGACTAGCACGAGGTATACTCCTTGGTGTATCCAAGCACCGATTCTCACCGGGCCGGAGACATAGTGATGTCCGAGTTAATCGTGGATGCTAGTTATGGTAACTAGTTCATTGGAGTGACCGTAAGACTTCATATGGTTCTCTCGCATATATAGATATGTCAATGAAGTTCTTACCGTGGCTTAAGTGCGATGTTCCTTCGACTTATGTATTCAAGTCATCTTGATCATGGAGACTTATGCTTTGACATCTTAAGCAAACATCTCTAAGGAGATGTGGACCCGGATGATTGGGTATAAGTTAAGTGATCGAAGGTGTTTGAATAGCCTATAAAGGATTCACCACTCCTTGCAGGAGATGTATACCCATGGCCTCTCGGATTGTTACTAAAGTCTTTGGCCAAAGCATTACATGTTTAGAGTAAGGTACTCTTCGATACATGTGGAGTAACTAGAATCCGTAGGGCGAGGAAATGATACTTGGGCTAGGTGTGACGTGAGTCACTAGTGGGGATCGACACAATAGACCATGTCCCGAACCAAGTGGGTATAAGATGAGTGAAGGGAATGGGGCACGATTCATTCGAGCCATCAAGGGTTTCGTAAATAGTTCGATCAACCGCTGATCTTTTCGCTTAATTGGGGATCATGATGTACTACTAGGTGCCACTCATGATCGCTCTATAATTAATGGTTAATTATAGACGGCCAACATAAACCGAGAACCTATTTGGTCACACGACAACGAGTGTAATCCAAAGGATTTAAAATGAGCTTGAGAATGGGATTCTCGCATCGAGAGAAACTATGTTTGGTCGACCAAACATAAAGCGAGCATGAAATTGTTTCAATGCAATGGAAGCGTGATGGGCCGTGTCTTATGAAGACATAATGGATGGACCAAAATGGTTTGGTTCTAATCCAATGGATGAGAATAAACCAAAGGGTTTGGTTTATATTAAACGAATGAACCAAAGGTTGGTTCGTTCGTTTTAACTTAAAATAAACCATCATGGTTTGGTTTATTTTAACTTATCTTAATGGAGCGGTTAACGGGCTTTATGGATATGATCCATTAACCATTAAGAGAATTAGTTCTCTATAAAAGTGGGCTTAAGGGATTGTTAAACCCTAACTAATTGTCCAACCAGCGCCTTGTTGTCGGCCGTCCAGCTCCTTGCCGGCTAGCTGCTGCCGTGAACCTCGCCAGTTCCTCCGTGATCTCCCTTAGGTTTGGCATCAAGGTGAGCTTGGCTTCCTTTTTGGCCGGGCGCTTATCTCTTCCACCAAGCTGTCCAGTTTTCTGACAGCTTGTTCTCCTTCCTCCGAGCGCTGCTTGACGACGGTTAGTGCTCCGACAGCGCTAACATACCGGGATTTGATCTCCGTAATCCTCTGAGGTGGAGGACGGCGATTCGGCCAAACGGTTGACGAATACCTCTCCGGAGAAGCGAAGTTTTGAGAACTCGCTTTTAGGATCCGAATTTGGATTCGGATCGTGATCATCTTCGATCACGCCGCCTTCAACACGAGGCTAGTAACCCGCACGAAGACGAAGCTCGTGACTTAGCGAAGTCATCCCGAGGAGCTCGGCGTGGATACGGAATAGAGACGATTCTTACGAGGATCGCTCCGGTTGATGCCGTTTCGCTACACGCCATACGGAAGGTATAACGTAGTTTAATTTCCTTTATTGCAAATTTTAATTTACGGTTATGTCTACACTTGTTGTAATAGCATGCGTGTGTTGTGTGTGTTGTAATAAATATAGATTTATTATTTTATTGCTTCACGTGCTCATGTTTACGAAACATGATCGAACACACACACGCCATGTGCAAACCCAACAAGGGTATCAGAGCCCAGTTGTGTTTCACATAATCGTAAAAATGGTTTTGCGATAGTCATAATGTATTTCTGAAATTTTCTAAATTTGGAAATTTAGAAGTATTTATGGAAATTTTTCAATTTTGGAAAGTCTAGAAGTATTTATGGAAATCTTCCACTTTTTGAAAGTTGGAAGTATTTATGGAAATTGATATTTTCCATAAATAAAATATTTAATTAGATTCTGGAAATTTGTTTCCTAATTTAATCATGATTTGATTTGGGAAATCAAATCTTAAAATATTTTATTTCCATAAGTAGTTTTAATGATTTAGGAAATTGGTTTCCTAAATAGATTTTCCTTAATCAAATAATTCCATGAATAAAATATGTGATTAGATTGGGAAATTTGTTTCCTAATTTAATTATGATTTGATTTGGAGAATCAAATCTTAAACATATTTTATTTCCATAAATAGTTATGACATATAAGGAAATATATACATGACATAATTGTATGTCATGTAATTGCATTAGATGCATAACATTATGCCATGCGTGTCGTGACATGTAGATGTATGCCATGTATGCCATGCCATGTAGATAATAGTTATTTGCATGCAAAGAGGATGAGACATAAAAACCCTAACTCAATATTAAAGCCTACACCTTCCATTAATATGGTTAGAACCGTAGTTCGCTTTTCTTGTTTGGGTTGTTGGACTTTCCAAGCCCAAACCTCAATATGTTCAAACCATGGAATAGTTTAATACTAATATGGTAAGAGTCAGAGGTCAATCGTTAGCTTTGGTTGTTGGACTCTCTCCAAGCTGGGCTAATTGGTTGAATGCGCTCTAACCATATTAAAACTATTTCCCGATTAATGGGTTGGCTTTAACCTGGAGCATCGGCTTGTTGGACTCTCTCCAAGGTCGATGTAAAGGGAGGTGAAGTTGGGTGCTATGCATATGATGCATACTTGTTAATGTGTTAACAACCCAATATATGTGTAAACATTCAATTAGTTGATAGCACATTGTGATAGTTGCATATACATGATATGCAATCGATAGATGATACCCACCATCATAGCTAAGAATGGCTTGTTGACTCTCCAAGGTTGTTCATAACTATGATGGATATCACCCATTCGGAGATGGACCTACGATCTCCCAAGTGATTTTGGGTTTTTGAAATTAAAATGAATGGGATTTATAAATGTATATTGATGCATTTTAAAATCATTTTCATATATGCTCGCTTTGTATTTCTAGGTCAATAAATTGATCATGACGCCTTTGAATTTGGCGCACTATTTTGGATTCGAACAAACGGACTGGGCCTAACTTCCTGGACTGGCTTAGAAACCTGAGAATTGTTCTCAAGGCGAAAAAGCTTGCATATGTCCTTGAAGAGCCTCTTCCCGATCCCCTAAGGACGATGCAACCTGCATCAAATGTTGGTCTATCGTGGCATGTGGCGATTCTCGAAATGGGCGAAGTTGCATCATGCTAGCGGCGATGGTACCCGAGCCGCAGGCGAAAGATGAGCATATGGATGCTAACACTATGGTCTTCCATCTTCATGAGTTGTTCACGAGCAAGCGAGATCCGGAAGGTTCGAGGTCTCTAGGCTCCTCTTCACCACGAAGATGCAAGAAGGTTCGCTCAGAGTGCAGCTTTGTGCTAAAGATGAACGCGTACATCGAGCGGCTAGCTACCCTCGGTTTTGTGATGGATCATGAGTTAAGTATTGACTTAATTCTGCATTGTTTGCCCAAGAGTTTCTCGCAATTTGTGATGAACTATCTGGATGAACAAATTGAATCCACCATTCCCGAGCTCCTCAATATGTCAAGACTGGAGCCTTCGTGAAGCATGAGGAGAAGGCGGTTCATAGTTGATTCTCAAAGAAAGGTTCTAAGAGGAAGGCAAAAGAATGTAAGAAAGGAAAGAAAAAGGCAAAGAAGGCGGAACTAGAAAAGGGCACTTGCCATCACTGTGGCAAGGAAGGCCACCGCGAAGAAATCGCAAGATTTATCTTGAGTCCATGAAGAAGAAGAAGGCATCCGATGCCCCATCCTCTTCTGTATCTTCGTTTATTGATTGTCATTCTATTTCCTTAGACACTTGGGTATTGATACCGGGTGTAGCTCACATATATGTAATGACATACAGGCTAAGGAATAGAAGAAGACTTGTCGAGGGGAGTCAAATTTCATGAGTCGGCAATGGAGCAAAGGTTGTCTACGCCATCTGAACTTATTTGGTCAAGCTCCCTAGTGGACTAGTCTTGAACTCGACAATTGCTATTATGTTCCTTCTATAATAAAGAACATTGTTTCTATTTCTGCTTAAATAGAAATGGTTTCCATTTAACGTTTAGTAACAATTGTTGTTATATAACTTTGAATGGCGTACTTTATGGGCTGGAACTTTGAGTAATGGCATTTATCGTTGGGCGTATCGATGACATTTTCAATATCGAGCGAGCAACAGCGTGCTCGAAGGATAATCACATAGACTCTATATGTGGCATTGTATCGTCTTGGCCATATAAGCAAGAAACGCATGTCAATTACACCGATGTGGAATTACGGAATCGTTTGAATTGGATTCATACGATACATGCGAATCATGCTTAAAAGGCAAGATGACTAAGTTACCCTGGAAAGGTGAGCAGTGGGAGAGTTACTAGGTCTAGTACATCGATGTATGTGGACCTATGTCAACTCAAGCTTTAGGAGGCTATAGCTACTTCATTACCTTCACGATGATCACTCACGGTTTGGGTATGTGTTCTTGATGAAACACAAGTCTGAAGCCTTTGAAAGGTTCAAAGAATTCAGAAATGAAGTAGAGAAACAACATGACAAAAGTATTAAAATACTTGATCGGATCGAGGTGGTGAATACTTAAGTCAAGAGTTTCTTGATTATCTAAGAGACAATGGCATATTGTCTCAATGGACTCCGCCCTATACACCACTGACATAATGGTGTATCAGGAGAAATGCTTAGGACCTTGTTGGACATGGTCAGTCAATGATGAATCATCGACTCTTCCCAAGTCCTTTTGGGGTTATGCACTTGAGACATTGTTTACTTGTTAAGCAGAATGCCTACGAGGTAGTCTCTACTACTCCATATGAGATATGGGCTAGTAAGAAACCTCATGTATCTTACTTGAAGATATGGGGTTGTCTGCTTATGTGAAGCCCGATGATATCGGACAAAGCTGGATGCTAAGTCGATAAATGTCTATTTATTGGATACCCTAAGGAAACAAGGGGTTACCAATTCTATCATCTGTGGAACAAAGGTGTTTGTTTCAAGGCATCTTTGTGTTTCTAGAGAAAGAGTTTCTCTTGCAAGAAAAGCAGTGGGAGTGTCGTCGAGCTTGAGGAGGCTCGAGAGACTCAAATAGACATTGATGAGATACGGTGAAGCACAGCGGAGACTCATAGTGATGAGCAATCAATTTGGACCTATTGTAACACCACATCTTCGTAGATCTGGTAGAACACGCAATATTCCTGAGAGATATGGATTTCTCGTAAGTGAATCGAGCGACGTGTTACTCATTGATGATGAGGAGCCTACCAGTTATGAAGAAGTGCTGACAAGTTCAGAAAGGGATAAGTGGCTTGGTGCCATGAAGTCGGAAATAGATTCCATGTACGAAAACCAAGTTTGGAACTTGGTTGACCCACCTGAAGGCATAAAGCCTATAGGGTGCAAGTGGGTTTTCAAGAAGAAAATCGACATGGATGGTAATGTGATTACCTATAAGGCTAGATTGGTGGCGAAAGGATATCGTCAAAAGCAAGGTGTTGATTATGACGAAACCTATTCGCCTGTAGCTATGCTTAAATCCATTCGGATGCTCCTGGCCATAGCGGCTCATTATGATTATGAGATACGGCAGATGGATGTGAAAATAGCTTTCCTTAATGGAAACTTGCTCGAGGGCGTGTATATATGATCTGACTGAGGTTTCACATCGGTTGATAAAAAACCAAGGTATGCAAGTGCGGCGATCCATTTATGGATTGAAGCAAGCATCCGAGTGGAATATCCGTTTTGATGAGACGCGATCAAAAGTTTGATTTCTCACAAAATCAGACGATCCTTGTGTGTACAAGAAGGTTAGTAGTGCGATCGTGTTCCTAGTATTGTATGTCGATGACATATTACTTATAGGAAGCGATGTGTCCATCTTCTGATCGATTAAGGTTTGGTTATCAAGACATTCTCCATGAAAGACACGGGAGAAGCAACCTACATCCTTGGGATTAAGATCTATAGAGATAGATCGAAGCGGTTGCTTGGTCTTTCGCGGTCTACATATATACCAAGTGCTAAAGAGGTTTAGCATGTCGGAATCCAAGAAAGGTTATCGCCCATCGGGCATGGGGTACACCTTTCGAAGTCTATGTGTCCGCCGCGAAGATTTGCATGAGTAAGATTCCTATGCATCATAATAGGATCTATCATGTATGCTATGTTATATACGAGGCCCGATGTATCGTATGCTCACGAGTGTCACGGCGGTACGATCGATCGAGGAATGGATCATTGGTATGTTAAGGCGATCCTTAAGTACTTGAGAAGAACTAAGGATGTGTTCCTAATATATGGAGAAGGGTACATGGTGATACGTGGGTATCACGGATGCCAACTCGGAAAGACAAGGATGATTCCATGTCTTGTGCAGGTATGTATTCACCTAGAATGGGCGCAATAAGTTGGAAAGGTTCCAAGCTTGACACTATAGCGGATTACGCCATTAAAGCGAGAATTTGCGGCTTTAGGCGGCAAAGGAAGCGGTTTGGATCAATAAGTTCATCTATGAACTTGATGTGGTCTCATCAATGATCCAAACATGTGCTTCGCCGCTATCATCTTATCAGAGAGATCATAAGTAGGAACGAAATACAAATCGAGAAAATTCCCATTGAAAGGAACTTAGCGGATCCTTTGACTAAAGCATTACCTCAAAATAAGTTTGAGGGTCATGTTGGTGCTTATGGTATTGGATACCGTAGCGATTGGCATTAGGCCAAGTGGGAGTCTGTTAGTAATATATGAGAGATGTCCTAAGGCAATCGCCTTATGTATGAACCATTTATATGATAAATGAAGATTCACTATTTGAGTATACATGTTTTATGTATTTGATTGGATCTTAAACTCATTTCTTGAATGTCACGATACGATTCACGGCATGAGAGAATTTGTGATTGGATCACAACTAGTGAGTATCTCTACATGTGTAATTGTGATGTATCGAATTATCCTAGTCGATGAATTGATGGATTTGGACACCATCAATTACATGAGACTAGCGAGGTATACTCCTTGGTGTATCAAGCGGTGATTCTCCTTGGTGGAGACATAGTGATGTCGGAGTTAATCGTGGATGCTAGTTATGGTAACTAGTTCATTGGAGTGACCAGTAGTAAGACTTCATATGGTTCTCTGCATATATAGATATGTCGATGAAGTTCTTCTTGTGGCTTAAGTGCGATGTTCCTTTGACTTGCGGTATTCAAGTCATCTTGATCATGGAGACTTATGCTTTGACATCTTAAGCAAACATCTCTAAGGAGATGTGGACCCGGAGATGATTGGGTATAAGTCGAAGTGATCGAAGGTGTTTGAATAGCCTATAAAGGATTCACCACTCCTTGCGAGGAGATGTATACCCATGGCCTCTCGTCGGATTGTTACTAAAGTCTTTGGCAAAGCATTACATGTTTAGAGTAAGGTACTCTTGATACATGTGGAGTAACTAGAATCCGTGGGACGAGGAAATGATACTTGGGCTAGGTGTGGCGTAGTCGACCTAGTGAGGGACACAATAGACCATGTCTGAACCAAGTGGGTATAAGATGAGTGAAGGGAATGGGGCACGATTCATTCGAGAACTCTTGAAGGGTTTGAGAAATAGTTACGGATCACCGTTGATCTTTTGGTTAATTGGGGATCATGATGTACTACTAGGTGCCACTCATGATCGTTCTATAATTAATGGTTAATTATAGGCGGCCAACATAAACCGAGAACCTATTTGGTCACACGCTGCGAGTGTAATCCAAAGGATTTAAAGCGAGCTTGAGAATGGGATTCTCGGCCAGAGAAACTATGTTTGGTTGGACCAAACATAAAGCGAGCATGAAATTGTTTGATCGCACAATGGGCGTGGATGGGCCGTGTCTTATGAAGACATAATGGATGGACCAAAATGGTTTGGTTCTAATCCAATGGATGAGAATAAACCAAAGGGTTTGGTTTATATTAAGCGAATGAACCAAAGGTTGGTTCGGTTCGTTTTAACTTAAAATAAACCATCATGGTTTGGTTTATTTTAACTTATCTTAATGGAGGCGGGTTAGCACGGGCTTTATGGATATGATCCATTAACCATTAAGAGAATTAGTTCTCTATAAAAGTGGGCTTAAGGGATTGTTAAACCCTAACTAATCCAATCATCCAAACCCTAGCCGCCAACACATTGTTGCCGCCCGGCTTGTGTTGCCGCCGCCCAACCAGCTCCTCCAACCGGCGTGAAGGCGGCTTCCTTCCTCCTCGCGGCGTCGAGCTGCTGCGGAAGAGTTCCGGCGATCCTCCTTAGGTTTGGCATCAAGGTGAGCACTTGGCTTCCTTTGTTGGCGGCGCCTATCTCCTCCACCAAGCTGTCCAGTTTTCTGGACAGCTTCTTTCTCCTCGTCGGGCGTCGTTTGGGCGGCGGTTAGTGCTCCGACAGCGGCTAACATACGAGATTTGATCTCCGGTAATCCTCTGAGGTGGAGGGCGAAGGATTCGTCAAGCGGTTGTGAATACCTCTCCGGAGAAGCGAGTTTTGAGAACTCGTTTTGGATCGAATTTGGATTCGGATCGTGATCATCTCTCGATCACGTCGTCTTCAACACGAGGCTAGTAACCCGTCACGAAGGCGAAGCTCGTGACTTAGCGAAGTCATCCCGAGGAGCTCGGCGTGGATACGGATAGAGCGATTCTTACGAGGATCGTTCCGGTTGATGCCGTTCCCGCTACACGTCATACGGAAGGTATAACGTAGTTTAATTTCCTTTTATTGCAATTTTAATTTACGGTTATGTCTACACTTGTTGTAATAGCATGCGTGTGTTGTGTGTGTTGTAATAAATAGGAGTATTTATTATTTTTATTGCTTCCGCTGTGCTCATGTTTACGAAACATGATCGAACACACACACGCCGCGGTGCCGGAAACCCAACATCCCTTTTGTCTAGGATTAAATTTTTAATCCGGGGACATCGAAGGGATCACCATGGTCAAGCAACCGAGGCGAAGGGGAAGCGAAGTTTCCCCTCACGGACTCGACAAGGGAAATCCCTTCAATTGGTATCAGAGCTTCCGGGCAAAACTTTCATTCTACTAGCTCCCAGACCTGATTTGAATCCATAGATTCTATCTCAGAATTCATCGCACTTTGCCAAGATACTGCATCTTTATCTTGGATTGCCTCATCATATATCCAGGGATCAGGTTCATGTTTGCCAAGGACCAAATCAGAAGATTCTCCCAAGAACATGAATCTATCAGGCTATCTAACAACCCTTCCACTACGATGAGGTATCACCTGTGTATCCTCTGTGACACGTGGTGCAGTGACTTGTGGTATATCCTCTTGTACCGGTGGTACTGAAGTAGTGACTTCCCCTCTCAATTCCTCCAAAACAATCTTACTCATGGGTTTGTGGTTCATCATAGAGTCTTCCACTAGAAATCTGGCGTTCGTGCTAACGATCACCCTCTGATCTCTAGGACTATATAACAAACCACCTTTCATTCCTCTAGGATAGCCAACGAACATGCGCGCCATGCGAGGTTCCAACTTACACGTCGGCCTTGGACAATGTCTTTGGACTCTCCAAATCGAATATGTCTCGGACTAGGCTTCGCCTATCCACAGTCTAATAGGAGTAGAAAGGCAACAGTTTAGACGGTACTAAGTTCAAAATATACACTGTCGTATCTAGAGCATACCCCCAGAATGAATCTGGCAACTCATAATAACTCATCATTGATCTAACCATCTCCATAAGAGTACTATTCTTTCTCTCTGCTACACCATTCTGCTGGGGTGTGCCAGGTGTAGACAATTGGGATTGAATCTCAGCCTCTGATAAGTAATTCCTAAACTCTCCCAAGAGGTACTCACCACCACGATCAAATCGTAGTATCTTGATACTTTTACCTTGACGTTTCTCCACATCAGCCTTGAATTCTTTGAACCTGTCAAAGCATTCAGACTTGCGGCGCATCAAGTAAATGTATCCATATCTTGAATAATCATCTATGAAAGAGACAAAATATTCAAAACCACCTCTTGCTTGGATAGACATAGGACCACACAAATCAGAATGAACTAATTCCAACACATCTTTGGCTCTATACCCCTTGGCCTTAAAAGGTCTCTTGGTCATTTTACCCTCCAAGCAAGATTCGCAGGTTGGGAAATCTTCCACCACTAATGAACTCAGAGGTCCATCAGCTATCAACCTTTGAATTCTGCTTAGGTTAATATGACCTAACCTTAGATGCCAAATATATGTTTGGTTCATTTTCGAAGGTTCCTTTCTCTTATTAGAATTAGAAGATGAGTTATTTACTTCTATTTGCATCGTGGGAGCTTTTTGTTCAAGGGTATATAAATTTTCTATCAATGCACCAGAACAGATAGTCTCCCTATTCCTTTTTATAATAACTCTGTCATTAAAAAAAATAGAATATCCATCCATAAACAATTTAGAAATCGAAATCAAATTCTTTCTAAATAAAGGTACATAAAGACAATTTTTCAAAACCAAAACTTTATTCCTCTCAAAAGACAAATAAACATCTCCCACTGCAACATCAGCCACCTTCGTAGCATTGCCCAAGTAAACGATAAACTCTCCCTCAGCTAGTCGTCTGGTTTCTTGGAACCCCTGCAAAGTATTGCAGACATGATCAGTGGCTCCCGTATCTACACACTAGGTGTCGATAGATAACACCGCTAAACATGTTTCAACAACTAGACCAAAGGATATACCTTTGTTCTGCTTTCTGTTGGGACAACCCTTCTTTTAATGTCCAGTCTGCTTGCAAGTGAAGCACTTGCCTTTCGGCTTCTTCACTCGTCCCTGAGATCCTCCCACCACCTTTGCTCCACCTTGTTTCTTCTTCTTCTTGCCTTTCGGCTTAGAAGTAGAAACCTTCTGAGCAACCATGGCCTAAGCCTGAGCAAGCCCTTCTACCGCCTGGAGTTCTGTCAGAAGCTCCGCCAACGAATACAACCTTTTATTCATATTGTAGTTCAGGCGAAACTTCTCAAAACTCCTGGGTAGAGACTGGAGAATGATATTAACCTGGGTTTCCCCATCGATCTCAGCTCCAAGGACTTCCAGCTTATTCGCAGGCTTAGGAGGACACTCTTCGAAGAGTACATACTTGTACTCCTCAGCAGTTAAGACAATATCAAGATTCTTTTTCCAATCAACATAATTGGGTCCAGTAAGTTTACTCTCTTTTAGTATCACAGCAAGTGGGTTGAAAGTCATTTTTGAAAAACCTAAGAATCACATAGATCAAAACATTAGATTTCACAAATTATTGATTCCTCAAACAATAAAATTTTAAAATCAACCAACACCTCAAAACACCGAGAATATCGTATGCCACGATCGTGTGGACGTATACGAATTCTACATTTGTAAGAGGAGGTTTTACCCATTAATTTTACTATCTTGTCAACCTATCTTTTTGACAAATAAAATTAATAGTTGGTTCCTCTTCAGCCCTACAAATAAAAGCAGTGACTCCGATGGGAAGGATACTCCTATTTGTATCTAAGTGTTCACCATTACTCGGTACCAAGGCAATTATCTCGGGTTATGTGTCTTCCGATGGGGAAGTACACACGCTCCTTAATAATTTCCTATAACCATATTCGACCCTGTGATCCGCAAAACAAACTCATCCGATGGGGAGGAAGGCACTCATAACCGACGCACAAGTTTGTTTGCATCACATGTCAAATCGTAATGGAGGTCGTGGGAATTTAAAAAAAAATATCCCTCTCCCACTTAGTAATTTAAAATTGAGGAATTTTCCTATTCACACGACATGCATATCAAACAAGAAGCAATAAATATGAAAAAAATATTTTCCAACTATTATGGCTTTTGTTCTCTAATATGCCTCCCGTCGTATCGCCATCTCGTCCGCTCCTCCCTATGCCATGTACAAGCCATCCGGAGATCCGAGCCAAGAATAATTATTTTAATTTACATCCATCGATCCTATACTCCACGAAGGAGTGTACATGAAATCTAGATCAAAAGTAAACTAAAATAAAAAGAGTGGCTAAACAATATCGTACTTAATTATAAAAATTAAATACTAGCCTTGTCAACCCCGAGGATTCAAATAATATTACACACATACAATCACATACACACACATATGGCCATAATAGTTGAATCTTATACCTGCAACCAAAAAGTTAGCCTACGCACATCCTACTATCATCCGGCACATACAATATATGATAAGTGCATAATATTAACCGAATCCTAAACACAAAACCGGAAACCTGGGCTCTGATACCAGTTGAAGGTTTTGCGGAACCGAAGCTCTGATACCACTTGAAGGTGGAAACTTCGCTTCCCACTTCAACTTGGTTGCTTGTGCATGGCGATCCCATCTACGTCCCCAGATTAAAAAAATTAATCCTTGACAAAGAGGGATTACCCAAGCAACTGTTCCATCGTCGTGCTACTCTATTAGAGTAGTCACTTGAACAAACTTGTTGTTCAAGCAACCTACCTCTTTTCTTCGATTAGCCGCGGAATAGACGATGTATGGATCGTCAGTTTTTGTGTTTGTCTTCGGGGTCCAAGTAAATTAGCCATATACAATACATACAATTTGCATAGAAATAGAAAACATACATAAACAAGAATTATACCTCTTGTTTACCTCAAGGTCTTCTATTGTATGTCCTATCCTCCTCTTGGACGTTGTGTGGGCAACGATCCTCCAATAGTTGAAGCCTCCTAGATCACTAGCTTCCCTTCCTTGCTCGCTCCGAACAAAGGGAAGACACACACTCTCTTCTTCTCCTATCTAGTGCCGACCAACAATTCTCCAAGAATTGTTGCCGCCGGCCAAGGAGAGGGAGAGGAAGAAGTGGGCGCCGGCCAACAAGAGGAGTTCTTGTTGCCGCCAGCCAAGGAAAAATAGGAGAAGGCGCCGACAATGAATATGGAGAAGATGAGGGTGGCGCCGGTCAAGGAGAACCAAGAGACAAACCCTAATCTTTAAGTAGCCGCCGGCCAAAAGAAGCACTCCTTAGGTTGCCGCCCAAGAGAAGCCAAACCCTAATCTTCTTATGTTGCTGCCCACTCCTAAACCCTAATCACCAAAAGGATGATCTTGCCGCCCAAGCCTCTTCCTTATTTATAGAGTTAGTCTTAAGCCTCCTTTCAATCTCCACCGTCGGATCTAGAGATTTAATCTCCACCATCGAATCTAGAGATTTAATATCCACCATTGGATCTAGGCTTCATGAGGGTTTTAATAGGCTACAATAGGGACCATGAGGAGGAGTTGGATCTTGGCCACCCAATGGATCTATCCCACATAAAGTCCGATCCATTAATGATAATCCATTCCACTAGAGGATTATCATTGATCTACCTCACCAACCTCCATAAATAAATATGGGCTCTATATATTAATTGTACAAATATCTCCCCGTATTTAAGATCTCGAATGTCCGTCAATTAATTAATTTACTGACAATTAATTAATCAACATCTAACTCCATGAGTAGTACCACTCAACCTTATCATCATGCCAGACCAAGTGCACCTGCAGGGTTTACATGATGAACCTTATGAGCTCCTCAAGGGGACATCATCATCCTAATATATAGGACACGGTTTCCTCCTATAATCAACGGCACACCATATAAATAATATCATTTCCCAACTTACCGAGCCTATCGATTTACTCTATAAATCTTATCCATTGGTAAATCAAAGAAATAAATACTAAGTATATGTGCCCGTTATTATATCGGATTAAGAGCATGTACACCATAATATCCGAGGTCCGATTCAATTATGTAGTCAGCAATAAATCGAATCACCTCTAAGTCGGTCCTGCTCAATACACACAAAGTGTACTAGTGTAATTCTATAGTCAAGATAAACCAATACCAAATCACACTACAATCATACCAATGGTTTGTCCAAAACCATCTCGGTTGTGAGCCTCTACTTATACTCTACAAGGAACTGATAACATGATCTCCCGTGTGACACTACACACCATGTTATCTACAATGTAATGTATCAGACAATATGCATAACCATAAATATGCAAACAATGATCATGTGATTCTTATTTCAAAAATAAAGATGTTCATACAAAAAATAGACTTTTTAGTATACATCCCAACACGCCCATCTCTCCCCCTTTACATCACTCTCCCTCCAGTCCACACATGCATAGGATCCCACCTAGTCCACGTTGACATGAGCCTGCACCTGCACCATCACTTTTTTTCACTTTTGAGCAGGATGCAGGTACGTCGGCCTATGATTTCTTGGAGTTCCGATCGCGCCTCGATGACATATACGCCGAGCAGCAGACGCAGAGGCAGTGATGGGAGGAGTAGAGTGCTTACACGCTGGTGGAGTTCCAGGGTTTCCGAGAGCACTTCCAGCGAACTGAGGAGTTCTACGACGAGGCCCGCATCTACTTCCAGGAGGAGGCTGCTCGTCGCCAGGATTAGGCCGCCTACCGCTAGGAGATGCGGCAGCACATGCATGCCCAGCAAGCACAGTGGGCTAGGGAGGAGGAGCACCGAGCAGCCGCTGCATCCACCAGCTCCCAGATCGACCACATGTACATGTGGCATCAGCGGCTTAGCAGCAGGTTCTCCCAAGATCCCAAGATGCCGAGACTTCCAGACTTTCCACCTCATCCACCATACTAGAGGTATACTTTCATTTAAGTCTGGGGGGACCCCAAATTTTATTTTGTTTCTAGCAGTAGTTTCTTTCCTAGTATTTTCATTATTATTAGCATTCATTTATTCATGCATAGGTTGTTGAGTTTTTTTCAGTACTTAGTTTTTGTTATCCGTAAAGTTGTCTCAGTAGTATTTTTAAAAGTTACTTACATGAGTTGTTCCCATAGGTAGCTTAACTTCATTTATCTCATGGAATTTTATTTTATTCGCTCTAATGAATGTTCTAGACTTACACTGGTTAGCTTTTATTTTTACACCTACACATGTCGAACATTCTGAAAGGGAGAATCTAGTACATACCTAGTTATGATTCATCTCAGTAGTCTAGTACTTTGGAATTCATAGGTGACTCTAGGTTTAGCATTTTAGTTACTAGAGATGCTCGGATTGTGTAAGCCCATTCGGAAAAATCAAAATCCCAGTGAGCCGAAAAATAAAAGAGAGAAAAGAAAAGTGAAATAAAAGAGAAAGAGAAAAAGATATGAAAAAGAAAACAAAGAAAAGAGAGAGAGAGAGAGAGAAGATTATGAGGGATAAAAAAATAGTTATCGTGGGTGGAAATGGCTAGGTACCCCTTTGAGACTGAGTTAGGTTACTGAGAAAATACCTACCAATTTCTCTCAATACCGAGCACGTCTTTGAGACTTTGTGCTAGATCTAGGGAATGACCCTCGCTATGGGCAGGTAAGTGTCTAAGAGTCGAAGACCTTAGGAAAGCTATAGGATGACGACTTAACTCACCATGGAACGGGTATCCCCTAAGAATGATTCGCTTAGCACGAGCACGAGGAGCTAACTTAGTGAATTTCTAGAACATATTTATTTTTCTTTAATTGCAAATACCACTTGATAAATTTAGTTAACATGCTAAGTATGAAACAATATCTTTTTAAAATTTCATGGCACTGAGGTTTGCTTGAGGACAAGCAAAGATATAAGTCTGGGGGAAGTGATGTGAGTGAAACATATAGAGTTTTAGGAGTAGTTTTCGCTCACATCTCATTACGTTTTATGTTAGTTTCATGCATATGTCACTCTGTTTTGCACGCATTTCCTATTTTCTGGTTCAGAGGTCTGCTCTTTGTACTTTTGCATACCGGATAGCATTTTGGGGGGAAAAGGCGCACTTTCGGAGCAAAAGAAGGACATTTTGCAGCTAGACGTAGAATGGGATACGATCAGGGCATGTGGCTACACACGATCGTGTCCAATGGGGGAGATCAGCCACCCCAGGGTCACACACGACCTAGCCGTGTGGAAACACATGACCGTGTAGCATCCTGACAGATTGACGTGACTAGGGCTTTTTTCAGATTTTATAGTGGTCCAAGGTGATGTATATATAAGGATGGCTCTGCCCAAACCCTAGGGAGGAGGCACGATGGCTGGGATGGCACACCGAAGCCCTAAAAAGATTCGGGAACTCGCAACGGGGAGGAAGAACACCGCCGGAGGTCCACGTTCTGTACTTCAACGCCGGAGAGGACACATAGGCATTGTAATTTCTTGTTCTTGCATTTTATTTCTGATATATTCAAACATGTACATGCCTTGTGATTCTCCTCTTTTATATATGGAGTAGTTCCTTCAATTCTAGGATTAGGGAGTAGCTTGTGTGCGCATGACATGTTGGTTCAAATTAAATTTTGTTTTTGAGTTTGAATTTGCAATTGGAAATTGTTTATACCCATATCTATACATATTTGGTTTTCTACCTGCTGTGCTTAGGCGATACGAGGGGTGACAACCCTCATATCTAAGATTTAGGGGATTTTATACAAGAAACCTAGGTATAAACCTGATCTCCTGTAACCGTGGTTAGAAGGATGCAATGGAACCAGAAACGGTTCGTCGCAGGGATTGATTTGGCATCCTCGTACCATCTATCCCGTCCTTGTAAGCTAGAGATAGCTCCTAGTAGATGCGGTGGCTCATTGGGAGAGTGTATGATGTCCCGTCTACAAAACCATAGCTAGACATTTAGACAATGCCCAGTTGACAACATGTTTTGTGACACACAAGCGAAATCGAAGTCCTAGAATCCCTTTTAAAGATCTCGGCACGCTCCTTTCTTCCTCCATGTAACACCGTATTAGATTTTAGTCCACCGACAACCCTTGCAATCGAAATCTTTTAGATTTTACTTCCGAACAATTTCAACCACTGAACATATTGGTATTCGAATCCCAATCCCTGTGGGATTGATAATCTTTTATTACTTGACAACATCTGTGTACTTGTGGGCATTGAGCGCGAGCGCGCGCTTCGAGTCCTCGACGGCATCCGTCGTGAGATTTGAGGTCGCATTCGTGTGCATCACATATGCATAGCACCCAACTTCACCTCCCTTCACATCGACCTTGGAGAGAGTCCAACAAACCGATGCTCCAAGTTAAAGTCGACCCATTAATCGCGAAATAGTTTTAATATGGTTAGAGCGCATTCAACCAATTAGTCAGGCTTGGAGAGAGTCTAATAACCCAAACTAATGATTGACCTCTGACTCTTACCATATTAGTAATAAACTATTCCAACGGTTTGAACATGTTCAGGTTCGAGCCGGGCTTGGAGAGAGTTTAACAACCCAAACAAGAAAGAGAACTCTGGTAAAAAACCATATTAATGGAAGGTGTAGGCTTTAAAATTGTGTAAGGGTTTTAAAGTCTCATCCTCTTTTTCATGTAAATAACTATTATCTACATGGCATGACACACATGGCATACATCTACATGTCACAATAGCATGACATAATAATATGCATCTAATGCAATTACATGGCATACAATTATGGCATGTACAAATAGTTTCCTTATTTGTCATAACTATTTTGGAAATAAAATATATTTTAGATTTGATTTCTCAAATCAAATCATGATTAAATTAGAAAACAAATTGTTGGATCGAAGCGGATCGCTAGAGGGGGGGGTGAATAGTGATAAACCTTTTTTTTTCTTTTCTTTCGGTAGACGATTCAAAAACACTTATACGCAGCGGAAATGTAAATGTAAAGTAAAAAGAGACAAGGGAATTTTACTTGGTTCGTAGCGTTCGGCTACTACTCCAAGGCCCTAGCGGTCCTTGACCACGTACGGAGGGCAAAAACACTAAAGAACTCCTCCCCGTTAGAGGTAGGAGTTTAATCGATACAAGTGAAGTACAAAGCTTGAGGTAGAGGGACACTCCCCCTCTCCTCGTTATGATAAAAGCTCTGAGAATTGAAAGTACTAAACTGAAATAAAAAATTTAACCGACGTAATAAAATGGAAACAAATAAACCTAGACGTCGGAGAAGAAGCACTTCGTTGTCGGAAGGTTGTAGCTTGGTGGAGGCTTTTGGAAGCTTAGAATTGATGAAGAAACCCTAGGATTGGCCCTCCTTTTATAGACTTTGAGCCCCTTTTCGAGAGGAACTTCACCCAATAGAGTTTTGGCACATGGATCCTTGAAAAATGGTGATAAGGCTTGACTTCTCGAGGTTGATCCTGACCATCAGTCGAATGTTGACCTCAGGCAGTCAACTGTTGGACGACAGTCGAGTCCTCTAAGCTGGCAGTCGACTGATGCTAGCTGCAAGGCAAAGTTAGCTTAACAAAAATATTAATTTGACGGCCTCCGACCGTCCAATCTTGACCTAGACCACCTATAGGATGTCTTTGGTTGGATCTACGCCTAAGATCATCCCCGTAAAGAGGATACAACCTCACTTACTCTCGCACACACACGAGCTTACCTTGATACTTACTGTGTTGCTTTCGCTTCCGGTCTTCCACTCGATTCCTTTGGCTCCCTCCGAAGTCACTCGAGTGTCGCTCGACCACCGCGGCTTCCTCCTGGTGTCGCTAGCCTTCAGCTCTAGCTATAGCAATTTTCTACACACTCGATTCAGCTCGTGAGATAACGACATGAGCTTAACTTTGTATCGTTTGCTATAATCAAAACTCAGGTTCGACTTAGGTGTTTACTGCACCAACACAAATTTCCAAATCTAATCACATATTTTATTTATGGAAAGTGTTAATTAAGAAAAGTCAAATCTAATTTAGGAAACAAATTACCTAAATTGTAATTTCCTAATCATATTAAGAAACTTCCAATTTGAATTTCTTTACAAATTAAAATTTCCATAAATACTTCTAAACTTTCCAAAAGTAGAATATTTCCATAAATACAATTATGACTATCGCAAAACAATTTTACGATTATGTTGAAACACAATGGGGCTCTAATACCACTGTTGGGTTTATCCGGCACCGCAACGAGTGTGTGTTCGAACACGTTTCGTAAACATGCATACAGCAGAAGCAAAAAAAAAGTAATAAACAAATTTTTTACAACACACACATCGCATGCATGCAGGATACAACATGTGTATACATAATCGCTATTTAAAATTTTGTAATAAAAGGAAATTTATTCTAGTTATACCTGACGTATTATGTATAGCGGGAATGGTATCAACTGTAGCGACCCTCGCTAGAATCGCCTCTATCTGTATCCACGTCGAGTATCGTCGGGATAGCTTAACAAAGCCACGAGCCTCATCTTCGCAAAAGTCACTAGTATCAAGTCGAAGACGATGTGATCCGAGAGATGATCACAATCCGAATCAAATTCAGATCTAAAAATGAGCTCCACGAACTCGCTTCTCGGAAGCAGTTTTTGTCAACCAATTGACAAAACCTTGGTCCTCCACCTATGAGGATTGTCGGAGATCCAATCCCCGGCAAGTAGGTCGCTATGGGAGTGCAAAACGCCGGCCAAACAACTTCTCTACAAAGAGAGAAACAAGATGTCCAAAACTGGACAGCTTGTGTTGGTGGAGAAGATAACCGGCCAAAGGCTTGGCCGGTTACTCCTTGGTCGCCGACGGCCAAGGGTGGTTAGCCCAAGGGTGGCCAGCGACTTGTGGTTGGCCGGCGGCAAGGAGGTGGCAGCAACAAACTTGGGCGGCAGCTCCAAGTGTGCGGCAAGGGCAAGGAGGTAGAAGAGGAGGCTAGCTATTTCCAAAAATAACTCTTACACAAAACCCTAAAGTCGCATTTTTATAGAGTGCATGTTTCTTGTCCATCAAGCAACCTTCTCCTAGGAGTTATTGGTTCATAACCAAAACCCGTTAATCTGCTCCAATAACTTAAGTTAAAATAAACCAAACCTCGTTGGTCTATTTTAAGTTAAAACGAACTGAACCAACTTTTGTTCATTCGTTTAAAACAAACCAAACCACTTTGGTTTATTTTCCACCATTGGATTAGAACCAAACCAATTTGGTTCATCCATCATGTCTTCATAAGACTCGGCCCATCCATGCTTCCGATGCGACTAAAATCATTTCATACTCGCTCTTTGTTTGGTCCAACAAAACCTAGTCTTTCTCGATCTAAGAATCCTATTCTCAATCTCATTTTAAATCCTTCGGATTACGCTCATTGTGTGTGTGACCAAAAAGGTACTCAATTTATGTTGGTCATCTATAATTAACCATTAATTATAAAACGATCATGAGTGGCACCTAGTAGTACATCATGCTCCCCAATTAACTGGAAAATCAACGTTTGATCCCAGAACCTTTTCTGAAACCCTTCAGCAGCTACAATGAAACGTGCCCCATTCCATTCACTCATCTTATACCCACTTGGTTCAGGACATTGTCTATAGTGTCAGTCCCCACTGGGCTGACTACGTTACACCTAGCCAAAAGTATTACTTTCTCGTCCTACGAATTCTAGTTACTGCACATGTATCCAAGAGTACCATACTCTAAACATGTAATGCTTTGGCCAAAGACTTTAGTAACAATCTGACGAGAGACCATAGGGTATACATCTCCTCGCAAGGAGCAGTGAATCCTCTGTAGGCTATTCAAACACCTTCGGCCACTTCGACTTATACCCAATCATCCCGGGTCCACATCCCCTCGGAGATACTTGCTTAAGATGTCAAAGCATAAGTCTTCATGACCAAGATGACTTAAATACCGCAAGTCGAAGGAACATCGCACTTTAGCTGCAGTAAAAACTTCATTGACATATCCATATATGCAGAGAACCATATGAAGTCTTATATCTAGTCACTCCAATGAACTAGTTACCATAACTAGCATCCACGATTAACTCCGGACATCCCAATGTCTCCATCCAGTGAGGAACAGCTGCTTGGATAAACTAAAGAGTACACCTCATGCTAGTCTCAATAGAATTGATGGTGTTCGAATGCATCAATTCATCGACTAGGGATAATTCTAATACATCACAATTACACATGTAGAGATACTCACTAGTTGTGATCCAATCACAAATTCTCTTATGCTGTGAATCATATTGCGGACATTCAGTAAATGAGTTTAAGATCCAATCAAACACATGAAAACATGTATATTCAAATAGTGAATCTTCATTTATAAAATAAATGATACAACCATAAGGCGATTGCCTTAGGACACCTCTCATATATTACCAACAGTAGGACTGATTGATGCATTATTTTAGTGGGAGTTTCATTGTGTAATCTTTTCATCCCCAAAATCTATATTGTTTGTGCAAAGTTAGGACATATTTTCACATTATGCTTTTCTCAACATGTTGTTTACACATCATGAACCATGTCTTCGATTAAGGGGGAGCCCCATATCTATCTTACATCTTAATTCAAGGCTTAATCAATTATATTCATTCTTGAATTTATTTTTCATAAGTCCTTCTCTTTTTTATGTGTGTCAAAGGGGGAGAAGGAGAATTTAAGTTAGAATTCATATTGATATATGATGTTTTTATTATGTGCATATTTCAAGACCTAACTTAAATGATTATCAAACATCAAAAAGGGGAAGAATATTGGTGCAACAATACCCCAAGCATTTATGTGTTTTGATGTTTAGATAATCATTTATAGTTAGGCAATGTTTGTGATCTAACCGTGAATGTGTTAACTGACAGGAAAATCCAAGTGTGAAGACTTGATAAAGGAAAGTCCAAGTATGATCTTGGCAAGGGAAGTCCAAGGGAAGGACTTGGCAGCATAAGTCCAAGCAGGTAGTCTTGGCAGCGTAAAGTCCAAGCGGACCTTGGCAAGGAAGTCCAAAGGCAAGGTCTTAGCAGCATAAGTCCAAGCATGTAGTCTTGGCGGTGTAAAGTTCAAGCTGACTTTGGCAAAAAAGAAAAACCCAAGACATAATAAAACCGAGGGAAGCTCTTGGTGTTGGGTTTCCCCGGCACCATGGCGAGTGTCTGTTCGAACACGTTTCGTAAACATGCACATAGTGGAAGAAAAAACAAGTAATAAACTAATTTTATTACAACACACACATAACATGCATGCAGGATACAACATGTGTAGACATAATCGCTATTTAAAATTTTGCAATAAAAGAAAATTTATTCTAGTTATACCTGGCGTTTCACGTGTAGCGGGAATTACATAACCGTAGCAACCCTCGCTAGAATCGCCTCTATCCGTATCCACGCCAAGTATAGTCGGGATAGCTTCACAAAGCCACGAGCCTCGTCTTCGTAAAAGTCACTATCCTTGAGTTGAAGACGATGTGATCCGAGAGACAATCACAATCCGAATCAAATTTGGATCTAAAAATGAGCTCCACGAACTCGCTTCTCAGAAGCGATTTTCGTCAACCAATTGACGAAACCTTGGACCTCCACCTATGAGGATTGCCGGAGATCCAATCCCCAGCAAGTAAGTCACTGTCGGAGCACAAAATGTTGACCAAATGACCTCCTTACGAAGAGAGAAACAAGCTGTCCAAAACTGGACAGCTTGTGTTGGTGGAGAAGATAACTGGCCAAAGGCTTGGCCGGTTGCTCCTTGGTCGCCGGAAGCCAAGGGTGGTTGGCCGGAGGCTGAGGGTGGCCCAAGGGTAGCCGACGGCTGGTGGTTGGCCGACGGCAAGGAGGTGGCAGCAACCAAGTTGGACGGCAACTCCAAGTGGGTGGCAAGGGCAAGGAGGAAGAAGACAATGCTAGCTATTTCCAAAAATAACTCTTAAGGTTTTTCAAAAACCCTTAAGCCGCGTTTTTATAGAGTGCGTGTTTCTTGACCATCAAGAACCCTTCTCCTAGGAGTTATTGGTTCATAACTAAAATACATTAACCCGCTCCAATAACTTAAGTTAAAATAAACCAAACCGCATTGGTATATTTTAAGTTAAAACAAACCAAACCACTTTGGTTTATTTTCTACCATTGGATTAGAACCAAACCAATTTGGTTCATCCATCATGTCTTCATAAGACTTGGTCCATTCATGCTTCTGATGCGACTGAAATCATTTCATATTCGCTCTTTGTTTGGTCCAACTAAACCTAGTCTCTTTCGATCTGAGAATCCTATTCTCAAACTCGTTTTAATTCCTTCGGATTACGCTAGTTGTGCATGTGACCAAATAGGTTCTCGGTTTATGTTGGTCGTTTATAATTAACCATTAATTATAGAACGATCATGAGTGACACCTAGTAGTATATCATACATGACCTAGTAGTACATAACATAGCATACATGATAGATCCTATTGTGGATGCATAGAAAATCTGACTCATGCAAATCCTCTCGTCTTCTGTGCGTGGACACATAGACTTCGAAAGGTGTATCCCATGCCTGATGGGAAGGTAACCTTTCTTGGATTCCAACATGCTAAACCTCTTTAGTACTCGGTCTATATATGTAGACTAGGAAAGACCAAGCAACCGTTTTGATCTATCTTTATAGATCTTAATCCCGAGGATGTAGGTCGCTTCTCCCAGGTCTTTCATTGAGAATGTTTTGGATAACCAAATTTTAACTGCCTGTAAGATAGATATATCATTTCCTATAAGTAATATGTCATTGACATACAATACTAGGAACACGACTGCACTCCCACTAACCTTCTTGTACACACAGGGTTCGTCTGGATTTTGTGAGAAATCAAACCTTTTGATTGTCTCATCAAAATGGATATTCCAACTCTTGGATGTTTGCTTCAGTCCATATATGGACCGTCGAAGATTGCATACCTTGGTTTTATCAACCGATGTGAAACCCTCGGGTTGTATCATATACACATCCTTGAGTAGGTTTCCGTTAAAGAAAGTTGTTTTCACATCCATCTGTCATATCTCATAATCATAATGAGCCGCTATGTCCAGGAGCATCCAAATAGATTTAAGCATGGCTACTGGTGAATAGGTCTCGTCATAATCAACACCTTGTTATTGACGATAGCCTTTCGCCACTAATCTACCCTTATAGGTAATCACATTACCATCCATGTCGGTTTTCTTCTTGAACCCCCACTTGCACCCTATAGGCTTAATACCTTCAGGTGGGTCCACCAAGTTCCAAACTTGATTTTCATACATGGAATCCATTTCCGATTTCATGGCTTCAGTCCATTTGTCCCTTTCTGAACTTTTTAGAACTTCTTCATAACTGGTAGGCTCCTCATCGTCAATGAGTAACAAATCGTTCGATTCACTTACGAGAAATCCATATCTCTTGGGAATGTTGCGTGTTCTACCATATCTACGAAGATGTGGTGTCACAATAGGTTCAGCCGATGTCTCATCACTATGAGTTATCAGTTGAGGTTCTTGACCAGGTATCTCATCAATGTCTATTGTAGTCTCTTGAACCTCCTCAAGTTCAACAACACTCACACTGTTTTCTTGCAAGAGAAACTCTTTCTCTAGAAACATAGCATGCCTTGAAACAAACATCTTTTGTTCCATAGGATGATAGGATTGGTTACCCCTTGTTTCCTTAGGGTATCCAATAAATAGACATTTATCAGACTTAGCATCCAACTTGTCTGACATAGTCCGCTTCACATAAGCAGGACAACTCCATATCTTCAAGTAAGATAAATGAGGTTTCTTACTATTCCATATCTCATATGGAGTAGTAGAGACTACCTTGGTCGAAACTCTGTTTAGCAAGTAAACAACAGCCTGAAGTACATCGACCTAACCATGTCCAACAAGGTTCGATTTCACCTCTTAGATACACCATTATATTGTAGTGTATACGACGGAGTCCATTGGGACAATATACCATTGTCCCTCAGATAATCTAGAAACTCTTGACTCAAGTATTCACCACCTCAATCCGATTGAAGTATTTTAATACTCTTACCAAGTTGTTTCTCTACTTCACTTCTGAATTCTTTGAACCTTTCAAAGGCTTCAGACTTGTGTTTCATCAAGAACACATACCTAAACCGTAAGTGATTATCAGTGAAGGTAATGAAGTAGTTATAGCCTCCTAGAGCATGAGTTGACATAGGTCCACATACGTCAGTATGTATTAGACCAAACAACTCTCCCACCGGTTCACCTTTTTCCCGTAAAAGGTAACTTAGTCATCTTGCCTTTTAATCATGATTCGCATGTATCGAATGAATCAAATTCAAACGATTCCAGAATTCTGCATCGGTGTAATTCGAACATGCATTTCTTGCTTACATGGCCAAGACGACAATGCCACATGTAGGAGTCTAATTGATTATCTTTTCAAGCACACTTGTTGCTCACTTCGATATTGAAAAACATCACTGGATACATCCAACGTATAAATATCATTGCTTAAATTTCCAATCCCATAAAGAATGTCATTCAAAGTTATGTAATAATAATTGTTACTAAAAGTTAAATGATACCCATTTCTATTTAAACAAGAAATAGAAATGATGTTCTTTATCAACGAAGGAACATAAAAGCAATTGTTCAGTTCTAAGACAAGTCTTGTAGGGAGTTTCAACAAATATGTTCCGATGGCGAGTGCAGCAACCTTTGCTCCATTCCCAACACGTAAATTTGACTCTCCCTTGACAAGTCTTCTTCTATTCCTTAGCCCATGTATGTCATTACATATATGTGAGCCACACCCAGTATCCAATACCTAAGTGTCTAAGGAAATAGAATGACAATCAATAACAAAGATATCTGAAGAAGATGGGGCATCAGATGCCTTATTCTTCTTCATGGACTCAAGATAAATTTTGCAATTTCTTCGCCAATGACCCTCCTTGCCACAATGATGGCAAGTGCCCTTTTGAGTTGGTTCTACCTTTTTAGCCCTTTTCTTCTTTCCCTTCTGTTGTTCCTTTGACTTCCTCTTAGAACCTTTCTTCGAGGAATCAACTAACAGCACCATCCCCTGCTCATGCTTCATAGAAGGCTCCACAGTCTTTAGCATGTTGAGCAGTACCATAGATGAACCTTCTTGCATCTCAGAGGTGAAGAGGAGCTTGGAGACTTCGAACCTTTCGGATCTCACTTGCTCATCAAACAACTCATAAAGATGAAAGATTATGGTATGAGCATCCATATGCTCATGCTGCTTCCGCAGCTCGGGTACCATCACAGCTAGCATGATGCAACTCACAAATTCAGAATCAGTCACATGTTTCTGATAGGCCAACAATTGGTCCGGAGTTGCATCATCCTAAGGACGGTTGGGAAGAGGCTCTTCGAGGACTTACACAAGTTTTTTCGCCTTGAGAATAATTCTCAAGTTTCTAAGCCAGTCCAAGAAGTTTGGCCTAGTCAATTTATTCGAATCCAAAATAGAGCATAAATTTAAAGACATCATGATCAAGTGATTAACCTAGACATACAAATCGAGCATATATGAGAAAATGATTTTAAAATGAATCAACATACATTTACAAATCTCATTCATTTTTCAAAATAAAAAACCCTCAAAATCAATTCGGGAAATCGTAGGTCCATCTCCGAATGGGTTGATATCCAATATAGATAAGAACAACCTTGGAGAGAGTCCAACAAGCCATTCTTAGCTACCATGGTAGGTATCAAGTATACCAATTGCATATCACATATATGTAACTATCACAATGTGCTATCAACTAATTGAATGTTCACACATATATCGGGTTGTTAACACATTAACAAGTATGCATCACATGCATACCACCAAACTTCACCTCCCTTCACATCGACCTTGGAAAGAGCCCAACAAACCGATACTCCAAGTTAAAGCCAATCCATTAATCGCGAAATAGTTTTAATATGGTTAGAGCACATTTAACAAATTAGCCAGGATTCGAGAGAGCCCAACAACCCAAGCTAACGATTGACCTCTGACTCTTACCATATTAGTGTTAAACTATTCAATGGTTTGAACATGTTCAGGTTCGAGCCGGGCTTAGAGAGAGTCCAACAACCCAAACAAGAAACAGAACTCTGATTCTAACTATATTAATGGAAGGTATAGGCTTTAATATTGTGTAAGGGGTTTAAAGTCTCATCCTCTTTTTCATTCAAATAACTATTATCTATATTGAATGACACACATGGCATACATCTACATGTCACGACACGCATGACATAATGATATGCATCTAATGCAATTACATAGCATACAACTATGGCATGTACAAATAGTTTCCTTATTTGTCATAACTATTTTTGGAAATAAAATATGTTTGAGATTTGATATCTCAAATCAAATCATGATTAAATTAGGAAATAAATTTCTAAATATAATCACATATTTTATTTATGGAAAGTGTTAATTAAGGAAAGTCAAATATAATTTAGGAAACAAATTTCCTAAATTGTAATTTCCTAATCATATTAGGAAACTTCCAATTTGAATTTCTTTACAAATTAAAATTTCCATAAATACTTCTAAACTTTCCAAAAGTAGAATATTTCCATAAATACAATTATGACTATCATAAAATAATTTTACGATTATGTCGAAACACAATGAGGCTCTGATACCAGTGTTAGGTTTTTCCGGCACCGCGATGAGTGTGTGTTCAAACACGTTTCATAAACATGCACACAGTGGAAGCAAAAATAAGTAATAAACTAATTTTATTACAATACACATATCACACGCATGTAGGATATAACATGTGTAGACATAATCGTTATTTAAAATTTTGCAATAAAAGGAAATTTTTTCTAGTTATACCTGATGTATCACATGTAGCGGGAATGACATCAACCGTAGCGACCCTCGCTAGAATCGCCTCTATCCGTATCCACGCCGAGTATCATCGGGATAGCTTCACAAAGCCACGAGCCTCGTCTTCGCAAAAGTCACTAGCCTTGAGTCAAAGACGATGTGATCCGAGAGACAATCACAATCCGAATCAAATTCGGATCTAAAAATGATCTCCATGAACTCGCTTCTCGGAAGCGATTTTCGTCAACAAATTGACGAAACCTTGGACATCCACCTATGAGGATTGCCGGAGATCCAATCCCCGGCAAGTAAGTCGCTATCGGAGTGCAAAACATCGACCAAACGACCTCTCTACGAAGAGAGAAACAAGCTATCCAACACTGGACAGCTTGTGTTGGTGGAGAAGATAACCGACCAAAGGCTTGACTGGTTGCTCCTTGGTCGCCAATGGCCAAGGGTAGTTGGACGGAGGCTGAGGGTGGGCCAAGGGTGGCCGACGGCTGGTGGTTGGCTGGCGGCAAGGAGGTGGCAGCAACCAAGTTGGACGGCAACTCCAAGTGGGCGGCAAGGGCAAGGAGGAAGAAGAGGAGGCTAGCTATTTCCAAAAATAACTCTTAGGGTTTTTCAAAAACCCTTAAGTTCCATTTTTATAGAGTGTGTATTTTTTTGACCATCAAGAAACCTTCTCCTAGGAGTTATTGGTTCATAACCAAACCTGTTAACCCGCTCCAATAACTTAAGTTAAAATAAACCAAACCGCGTTGGTCTATTTTAAGTTAAAATGAACCGAACCAACTTTGGTTCATTTGTTTAAAACAAACCAAACCACTTTGGTTTATTTTCCACCATTGGATTAGAACCAAACTAATTTGGTGCATCCATAATGTCTTCATAAGACTCGGCCCATCCATGCTTCTGATGCGACTGAAACCATTTCATACTCGCTCTTTGTTTGGTCCAACCAAACCTAGTCTCTCTCGATCTAAGAATCTTATTCTCAAACTTGTTTTAAATCCTTCGGATTACGCTCGTTGTGTGTGTGACCAAATAGGTTTCCGATTTATGTTGGTCGTTTATAATTAATCATTAATTATAGAACGATCATGAGTGACACCTAGTAGTACATCATGATCCCCAATTAACTGGAAAATCAATGGTTGATCCCAGAACGCTTCTGAAATCCTTCAGCAACTATAGTAAATCGTGCCCCATTCCTTTCACTCATCTTATACCCACTTGGTTCAGGATATGGTCTATAGTGTCAGTCCCCACTAGGCTGACTACGTCACGCCTAGCCCAAGTATCATTTCCTCGTTCTGCAAATTCTAGTTACTGCACATGTATCCAAGAGTACCTTACTCTAAACATGTAATGCTTCGGCCAAAGACTTTAGTAACAATCCGACGAGAGGCCATAGGGTATACATCTTTGTTGGTGCAATCGGCCCAGGTCACGATTGACCAGGACTCGAGTTTAACTCGAGTGATGTTTTGATGTTCGACAAAAACATATGACAATGTAATTGTCATGGGAAAGTCCAAGTCTTGCGTACTTGGCATGGAAAGTCCAAGTGGGACACTTGGCATTTGGGAAAGTTCAAGCATGGGTCTTGGCATGAAAAGTCCAACATGGGTTGGCAAGGGAAAGTCCAAGCTTGAGTCTTGGCATTTGAGAAGTCCAAGGGTTTGATATTGGCAGCGTAAAGTCCAAGCGGGAGTCTTGGCAGCATAAGTCCAATGGTTGGCAGCGTAAAGTCCAAACGGAGTCTTGGCGGCATAAGTCCAATGTGCCTTGGCAGTGTAGACACCGTTAGCATGACATAGCCTATGGAAGCACCTGAAGGCTAGCGCGATGGATAAACAAGTCATGGATGACTTGGAGGGATCCGAGAGGCGTGAGGCTGATGGAGGTGGCTAGAAGGCTTAGGTCTAGGCTAAGGGTGGTCTAGCAAGTATGGGGGAACCATACTTGGGCTAAAACCTCATGTTTGAGGTGTGCCAGTCGACTGGTGTCATGTGGCAGTCGACTGGACCGAGTCAACTAGGGTTTGACTGCGGGAAGTGGCCTAGCAGTCGACTACCAGAGGTGAGCAATCGACTGATGGCTCGAGCAGTCGACTGATCGTGTGATCAGTCGACTGGTGCTCGAGAAATCGGCCACAGAATGGAGTCGAGACTCGACTGGTCGAGTGAGGACTCCATCAGTCGACTGATGGTAGATCCGTTGGACTTATCCAGCGTGGATCTAGCCGTTGTCTCACGACAACAGTGGCATCAGTCGACTGATGGTCCCGATCAGTCGACTGATAGACTTTTTCCATCACAGGTTGAAGCTTTATAAGGAGCTCATGATGGAGGAAATTGGTATGGTTCTTTGAGGCGATTTGGGGCAAGTTGCTGCTGCAATTTAGGGTCTCCAAGTGCTACTCGATCAACCTAGCAATCAAGCATTCAAGAGCATTTGTAAAGTGTTTTTCTTTACTAGTCTTGCTTTGTATTTCATTGTATTTGCTTGTAGCTTTTGATTATTATTGTAATCATCTTGTACAAGGTTTCTCCGCCTCCGGATTGTTCCGAGAAGGAGTGTTTTATAGTGGTGTGTGATTGGCATCGCTAGGGTTCGTACGAACCTGATCCGTGGAGTAGGAACCGTGCGGTTCCGAACCACTTTAAACAATTGTGTTTGCGTGTTGTTAATTGTTTCGTTATTGCTTTCATTACTATTTCGCTACATACTAACAAAATTGTAGAGACGAACACGCGATCGAATTCCATCACACGACGCTATTCACCCCCCTTTAGCAGCCTCAAATATCCTACAAGTGGTATCAGAGCCTGGGGCTCTTCTACGGACTAACCGCCGAGAGCTAAGACAAAAGGCTAGAGGGTGAAGATGAAAGAACCATTGGGATGGGATATCAACTCCCCAATTCCCTATTCCTTCTATGGACAAGAAGGATTTCGACAATGGAAGGCGAGAATTGAGGACTTCCTAATGATGAGAGACCTTGAGGAGTGGTCCGCTTTGATGGAAGGATTTGAATATCCTAAGGGACCAAAGGGAGGGTTTCTCAAGAAGAAGAAATGGAGTGAGGAGCAACTCCGACAATTCAATAAAAACAAGAAGGTAGTCAAACTCATTTTTGATTTAATTCCTAATGACCTCTTGTGTAGCCTAGGTGACTGTGGGGATTGTAAAGACGCCAAGGAGGTATGGAACAAATTGGCAAAATTCCATGAAGAGCCTCATTCAATCCAAGAAGACAAGGAGGATGAAGAAGAGAGCTCATCCTCAAGTGAAAATGAGGAATCGGAAGTTGAGATGGAGTCAACTTCCGGATTGGAGAAAGAAGAAGTGGGAGAGGTGGAAGAAGCATTCACCTCTAGGATTGAGGGGGAGAGACCATCCACACCGGAGCCGGAACCAATTCAAGAAGAAGCCTCAATCTCCGGGAAGAATGAAGAATCCACTCCGGCACCCACCACAAATATCCTAGGTAACTCAAGCAATTTAGGCTTAAATAAAAATCACATAACATGTTTTGAGTGTAGGGAAACCGGGCACTATAAGAGCAAGTGCCCAAAGAAGATTAGGAAAGCTCCACCGGTGCCAAAAGTCAAAGATGTCGGTCCCTCAATACAAAAGAGCAAGGCGCAAGTGATTTGTTTCAAATGCCGGCTACCGGGACATTACCGAAGTCAATGCCTAAGAGGGAAGAAGAAGGGGGAAGAAGGAGCTACACATGTAGGGGGAGCCTCCAAGGCAAACCCTAAGGTATATTTCAATAATGCACCTTCTAAATTTAAAAGTCAAAAGCATGCTAGGAGTTTTAATTCTCTTGCTATTGTACATGAAAGGCATGCTAGAGATAAATATTTTTGCTTAGGTGCTAAAAATGTCCACTTAGATAATGAGAAGAAATTTGGGACTAATGTCCCTAAAAACAATTTACCTAAGGACAAACCTAGGTCAAATAATTCAAGATCAATTTTACCTAGGGAGACAATTAGAAAGGTGCAAGAGCACCTAGGTTTTAATCCAAAATGGACTAGGCATATGCCTAGAAAGTCCCATGCCCATGAGTTAAATCAAAATTCTAAAATTTGACAATTAGAATTAGAGAACCAAGCCTTGAGGTCAAGGCTTGAAAAATTAGAAAAGACCCTAAATAAGATCCAAAATCAATTTCAAGGGTTTAATGGTCAAAGTCAAAGGTCTAGGACTCAAAGTCAACACCTAGGACCTCAAAGTCAAAAGTCAACCAAGGGCAAGCAAGGTTTGGGTCACAAACCTAAGCCTAAGGTGGCTTACCATAGTGTTCCATTTGATTATGGGACACAAACTAGGTCTAGGAAGACCAAGGTCAATAGGGAAGTCATCCCTAAGGTTGACCAAAGGTTGTGCCTAGTGGCTAGGGTTTCTAGGAAACCTAGGGTGGCCACTAAGAAGGTTGCAAGGGAAGTTACCCCTAGAGTCAACCTAGGTAAGACCATAATGACCAAGGCTAACAAGCCTAGGAGGGTCATTAGGAAGGTATCTAGGGAGGTTATCCCTAACAAATACCTAATTAACCCTAGGAGCTCAAATAGGTTTTGGGTTCCTAAGAGTGTGATTGATTCACACTAGATGGGGTTAGGGTGTGTCAATCTTGATTGGATGGGTAATTAACTCAATCATGATAAAGGTGGCACTTTAGGTTATTTTCAAGGTTAGGGTCACCTTGGAAATACATTTGAGTCTTAATCCTAAAAGATTTTAGGATGTGCCAATATTATTTGAGAAGTTTGATAAAATGATCAAATTGTCACAATTTAGGTTTAGAGGTTGGTGTGCCATTTTGGGTTTTTGGCACACTTGGGAGAAAAGTAGAAATATGGCAAAATATGATGAATTATATCAAATGGCAATTAATATTAAGATTTAGGTATTATTATACCTATATATTTTATATGCCATGCTTTGTTTGCCATATAACATGTCATGACATCATGCTTACTTTTATTCATTGTATATGTCATGTTCATGTCTTAGGATTAAGGTTTTAAATGTCATGTATTTTTAGATTTTATCATATGTCATGACATCATGATCATTGGCCATGCTTAATTATTGCTATCTTTATGCCATGATCATTTCATGCTTTTAAATTGATTAAAATTGAATTAAGGATAATGACGTGACTTGGAGTCTCATTTATAAGGGAATCAAGTAGAGTTGCCTTAGAGAATGCATGAAACCCTAGATTAGGATGAACAAACCCACATCTCACATCTAATTGACATGTATGTGTACTTATACACCCTAGATACATGTGAGATGCTAGGATATAAGTTAAGTTCAAGATGCATAGCTTTTGCATCTAAATGAACTAAAATTCATCTAATTTTATTAGTGGATCATTGGGAAAGCATGTGTACAAGTCATGTACATAGAGCCCAAGGAATAGGATATAAAATAAGGTTTTGAAAACATTTTAAAATCATTTTGAAAAACCTTGGTGAAGCCTATCTTTTGATAGCAATCACCATTGATGAGATTGATACAAAGTGAGCTTAAACTTTAAAGTTTTTAGTCACTTTTAGATTTTGTATCAATTTCGCTATTTTATGGGTAAAATATTTTTCAAACATTTTTCACCCATTGTATTGGTCATAAGTATTATACGTATCAAATTTCATAATTTATCGATATACGTATAATTAGTTATGATTTTCCAAAACTCGTTTCTGATAATTAAAAATCGAGATTTTAAGATCACCGACGCCTCGGTGGCGATCGATGACGTGTCACGATCGATTTCTGAATCACTCGACTGATAGCTTGATTTCGGGGTAACCAAGGTTGTTTAACCCGATTTCAGCTGCGGTTAAGGTCCCTAACCACTCCTAATCCTAGGATATGCTTTGGGAAGCATGATGAAGGGTGAAAATCCATTGGATATGGATTAGGAGAGGTGTTTAGGGTTTGTATCAATTTTAAGGTGTTGGAAAGTTCAATGTTGAATTTCTAACCTTAATTTTGATGGCTTAGAGTTCCTATTAGCTTAGGGGCTTCCCAAGAACATTGTTGGTGCAATGGTCAAGGGGGAGCAAGCCTTTAGGGGGAGGTATCCATCTTGGGATGATGGATGTGTTTTTCTCCTTGAAGAGGAGAAGTTATTGGGAGAGTATCATCAATTGGAAAAATTGATGGGTTTTGATACCCAATTTGGAAATTGGGAGAGTGAATAGGATTGTCTCTCTTGAGTGATATGGGACTTATCACTAGGAAGATGGTAGGCATCCTAGGTATTTTTAGACCAAGGGGGAGATTGTAAGATCTCATTGGTACATGAGACATTGACCTCCTTGGAGAGAAGACCTTTTTGATGTTAGTCAAAAAGGGGGAGAATGTTTGGGGGAGAACATTTGGAGAATGTTTAAGATTACCAATTTAGGATAATTGGTAAGGGATTTGAGTTAGTAACTCAATGTTTTGTTTGGTTTTTGTCAAACATCAAAAAGGGGGAGATTGTTGGTGCAATCGGCCCAGGTCACGATTGACCAGGACTCGAGTTTGCCTCGAGTGATGTTTTGATGTTCGACAAAAACATATGACAATGTAATTGTCATGGGAAAGTCCAAGTCTTGGGTACTTGGCATGGAAAGTCTAAGTGGGACACTTGGCATTTGGGAAAGTCCAAGCATGGGTCTTGGCATGAAAAGTCCAACATGGGTTGGCAAGGGAAAGTCCAAGCATGGGTCTTGTCATGAAAAGTCCAACATGGGTTGGCAAGGGAAAGTCCAAGCTTGAGTCTTGGCATTTGAGAAGTCCAAGGGTTTGATATTGGCAGCGTAAAGTCCAAGCGGGAGTCTTGGTAGCATAAGTTCAATGGTTGGCAGCGTAAAGTCCAAGCGGAGTCTTGGCGGCATAAGTCCAATGTGCCTTGGCAGTGTAGACACCGTTAGCATGACATAGCCGATGGAAGCACCTGAAGGCTAGCGCGATGGATAAACAAGTCATGGATGACTTGGAGGGATCCGAGAGGCATAAGGCTGATGGAGGTTGCTAGAAGGCTTAGGTCTAGGCTAAGGGTGGTCTAGAAAGTATAGGGGAACCATACTTGGGCTAAAACCTCATGTTTAAGGTGTGCCAGTCGACTGGTGTCATGTGGCAGTCGACTGGATCGAGTCAACTAGGGTTTGACTGCGGGAAGTGGCCTAGCAGTCAACTGATGGCTCGAGCAGTCGACTGATCGTGTGATCAGTCGACTGGTGCTTGAGAAATCGGCCACAAAATGGAGTCGAGACTCGATTGGTCGAGTGAGGACTCCATTAGTCGACTGATGGGTATGATCAGTCGACTGATGGTAGATCCGTTGGACTTATCCAGCGTGGATTTAGCCGTTGTCTCACGATAACAGTGGCATTAGTCGATTGATGGTCCCGATCAGTCGACTGATAGACTTTTTCTAGCACATGTTGAAGCTTTATAAGGAGCTCGTGATGGAGGAAATTGGTATAGTTCTTTGAGGCGATTTGGGGCGAGTTACTGCTGCAATTCAGGGTCTCCAAGTGCTACTCGATCAACCTAGCGATCAAGCATTCAAGAGCATTTGTAAAGTGTTTTTCTTTACTAGTCTTGCTTTGTATTTCATTGTATTTGCTTGTAGCTTTTGATTATTATTGTAATCATCTTGTACGAGGTTTCTCCGCCTCCGAATTGTTCCGAGAAGGAGTGTTTTATAGTGGTGTGTGATTGGCATCGCTAGGGTTTGTACGAACCCGATCCGTGGAGTAGGAACCGTGCGGTTTCGAACCACGTTAAACAATTGTGTTTGCGTTTTGTTAATTGTTTCGTTATTGCTTTCATTACTATTCCACTGCGTACTAACGAAATTGTAGAGACAAACACGCGATTGAATTCCATCACTTGATGCTATTCACCCCCCCCCCCTCTAGCGGCCTCAAATATCCTACAAGTGGCGACTCCGCTGGGGAGCGGTGAATCCTCTATAGGCTATTCAAACACCTTCGGTCACTTCGACTTATACCCAATCATCCCGGGTCTACATCTCCTCAGAGATGCTTGCTTAAGATGTCAAAGCATAAATCTTCATGACCAAGATGACTTGAATACCGTAAGTCGAAGGAACATCGCACTTAAGCTGCAGTAAGAACTTCATTGACATATCCATATATGTAGAGAACCATATGAAGTCTTACAGCTAGTCACTCCAATGAACTAGTTACCATAACTAGCATCCACGATTAACTCCGGACATACCAATGTATCCAGCCAGTGAGGAACAGCTGCTTGGATAAACCAAAGAGTACACCTCGTGCTAGTCTCAACAGAATCGATGGCGTCCGAATGAATCAATTCATCGACTAGGGATAATTTTAATACACCACAATTACACATGTAGAGATACTCACTAATTGTGATCCAATCACAAATTCTCTCATGTTGTGAATCGTATTGCGAACATTCAATAAATGAGTTTAAAATCCAATCAAATACATGAAAATATGTATACTCAAATAGTGAATCTTTATTTATCAAATAAATGGTACAACCATAAGGTGATTGCCTTAGGACACCTCTCATATATTACTAATACTTGGAAGCAAGTGCAAGAATGGAGAAGTCAAGGACTCGGAGAGATCCTGGAGGCGCAAGGATGAAGGAAGAGCTAGAAGATTGAGTCTAGGTATAGGGAGTTTATTTCAAGTATGATTTGATCATACTTGAAGTGTATCGATTGATCGATCTATCGGTCCAACCGAAGATATTGAAGTCTTCAGTGCCCAACATCGGTTTTGAGTCGATTGATTATGTGGAGCAGTCGATTGATTACTCAATCAGTCGACTGATGGTATGATCAGTCGACTGATGGTATGATCAGTCAACTGATCAGAGTTCCATTGGGCAATGACGAATCGAGATCAGGCTTCATCAGAAGCCGTTGGATCCAGTCAACAGTGGCATCAATCGACTGAAGGTCTCCATCAGTCGACTGATGCAGCCCTAACAAAAAAATCATCTTTTTCTCTATAAAAAGAGGTCTTGGGGTGCTTGAGAAGGCTAGTGCTCTCATTCATAACTATACTCTCAAGCTCTCCAAGCCTTCTTAAGCTTTCTATTCTGTTTTAACCTCCTCTTCCCTAATCTTTATTTCCATCATTTATAAGAATAGGAGTGCTTTGTAAAAGAAGGTTTTAGTGAAAGATTTTCTTGGATTGATCCACCTTATGAATCGCCTTGGAGTAGGAACATAATCTTCGAACCACATTAAACAATCTTGTTAGTGCTTGTGTTATTTTGTCTCTTGTTTTCATTTCATATTTGTTTTTCTTTCGCTAATCTTAATTGTAGAAACGAAAAGAGGCTATTCACCCCCCCCCCCTCCCTCCCCTCTAGCCTTCCAAGGATCCCCAACATTTTCTAGACTTCTTCGAAGCCTTAATCACTTGAGTCCTATTATGGTCAACTCTAGGGATAGCCTCCTTTGTGACCTTGACACTCCTATATCTAGGGTTAGTTCCTTAGTGAAATGAAACATTATAGTAGATAGCCTTGTCTACCTTGGACTTAGCCTTGTGATCCAAGTCTTTCCTATTCTTATGTAGTTGTTGCATTAGACTCTAAAACCATGTTTTCCATCTTCCTAAGGATATTTTTTAATTTATCAAGCTTAAATCTTAAAACTTGATTTTCTTTTTCTAATTTTCTAATTTTTGAATTTTTATTCATCTTTTGGAAATTAACTTTGCGTGTTCATTATTTTATTTCACTAATATAAATATATTCATTGTATTTGCAAGTGACAGGTACCTGAATTATTATGAACCAATATTATGGTTGAAGATGATCTGCCTAGTTCAATTTTTATTTTACAATATTTTATTACTTTTAAATTTAATATTTTGAGTGTACGTAGTGTATAGTTAGTTTTGTATGTTAAAAACTCATCAATAGTATTGTATTTGTATCTTTGACTCAAATGATTGTTAGCTGAATTTATATTTTCTATTAGCATGCACTTTAAATTGCAGTTTAATTTTTTTTTATTCTAAATGATGGATGACTTATGATGATGTGTAAATATTAAATTCAAATTATATATTCTTAATAAATATTAATGATCATTTTAGATTAGTTAAGATAACATTTTAAAATAATTTTTATTTTCCTTATAAAAAAATATAAGATATTTATAAATATCAAAATAAATAAGTTTAGATTACATTTTAATTTTATCCTTATAACAATAATAATAAACAAATATAAATGCACTAAAAATATTTTTTTATATTTTAAAATATCGTTATATCTCTAAATTGTTTTGATATTAATATTGATAGTGTATAATATTATAAAATATCAAAAATGCGATGATATAAACCGACATCACTATATATATAATTAGCATTTTTCAATATCACTAAAATATTAATGTCATCAAAAATATATTATAAAGATATTTATGAATATTCTTAAAAATTATTATTTTTATAATAATATCTTTTACTTTGTTTGGGGGCGTACTCTTATAATTGTTTACATATTATCAGACTGTCAAAATCTTCACCTACCTTTGACAAGGCAACAATTTCAATTGTTAGCATCCAAATTTAAAATATTCATCGCGCCCTATCGAGTTGGCAAGGCGCAAGCATGCATGAATTAAATTTAATCCTCTACATTTGCCACACAGTTCCACTGAATTTACTTGCTTTACTTTACGCACTAACGATCACACCACATCACATTTTCGCATCACAAGAGCGGTTACTTATTTATCTATATATTCATGATGTTTTTCCTCGCTTGATTACCCTGCACGTGTCTGCCCTAATAAACTCCGAAGGGTGTGACACATGCGGGTTCCAGTACTGGAGGAAAGAGGTAGAAGCAGGCCGTCTGGGGGGCGGACGCCTTCTTCTCCCCCATGCCCATAGATTTGATCGCTGGTTGGTTCAGGTAGGCATACTTGCTTCTGGTCCACCTGCACAAAATCAAAACAAGTTGATGAATAACTACGTACATGGCTACAGATGCTTTCAATCGAACTCTTTGCATGGAGACCAGACGATGAAATTCAATTTGAAGTTCACAATCTATAGTCCGAGCTAAATGGTGGAAACTGGAAAGTGTATGTTAAATCCAGCCTGAAAAGAAGTTCCACTCAGTGGTGTCCAACTTCTGCAGTGCCAAGGCGACCATCCTTAGTGGAGAAGGGAGCACGAGATATCCTTTTGCGTCCCAATTTAAAGTTGCTCGTCCAAAGAATCAAAGAAGCATTTTGGTTAATGTCCACTTCCTCGTCATCACCCTGTAAATGTTTATAAGATTTCGTATATATCTCCACTGTGATATGATATTGTCCACTTTGAGTTTAAGTCCTCATGGTTTTGTTTTTGGGCTTCACCCAAAAGGCCTCATACCAATTGAGATATCTCTTGATCTTATAAGCACATGATCTTTTCCATGTCTTGCCAATGTGAGACTTTGATTGTATTTTCCATACTCCAACAATCCCCCTCTCAAACGAAGGACCATAATGAGCCCCCCCTCAAACCTATATGTCCTCGAAGGACTTCCTCCGCTTGACATCCGATCTTTAACCCACCAGGACTTAATGTGGTTCTCTTGATCCAGACATGGGAGCTCCCCTTTTTCGTTCGAGATTCATAGCTTGACATGGAACCTAGCTCTGATACCAATTGTAAGTGCTTATAAGATCCCGTATATATCTCCACTGTGGTATGATATTGTCCACTTTGGGTCTAAGCCCTCATGGTTTTGTTTTTGGGCTTCACCCAAAAGGCCTCATACCAATTGAGATATCTCTTGATCTTATAAGCACATGATCTTTTCCATGTTTTGCCAATGTAGAACTTTGATTGTATTTTCCATACTCCAACACACCCTCCTCAAGTTGCGATTATATTAATATCTGAATGTCCTTTATTAAAATACTACTGCGTACCGTAGGTTCGAATTTTAAAACAATAGATTCCAAGTCACCTACGTCTTTTAGAGAAGACGGCCAATGCATAGTTTGTTGTTATCACAAAATAATAATAATAATAAATTTAAAAAAGAAAAAGAGAGAAAGGAGTTTGTTGGTTACCAGTCCTTGATTCCTATCTGCAGCTCCTTGTTTTCTCCGGCATCGGTTTTCTCATCCAGCATCTCCTTCAGCAGTTCCTCGAATCGCCTCTGGTCTTCCTCCTGCACGCTCCACAAGAGCCTCAGATAAGGGGGGAAGAAACAAATTAACACAGCTTAATTAATTCCAAGAACGATCGATCGAACTCTCTCTGTGACTTGTTTAAAAACAAATAACTGGTTAGAAGTGGCAGGGAACATTATCTGTTGCATGCCTTGAGAGCCTTGGCCTTGATCCTAGCTGCCGCTTTCTCAGCGAAGAGGAGGTGGTCCTCTTCGACCAGCCTTCTCATCCTCCAGAACCGGTCGATCTCCTCCCTGGTGAAACTCTTCACCTTCGCCGCCTTTCTGCTCGCCGGGGGCGCTGAAGGCGGTGGCAGACGAGTTGCCGACGAGATTGCACGCGTCCCCTCCTTCTGCATGGTTCTTAACACTTAGCAGGCAGGCTCTTACTTGCGTTCCTTGTCGTCCTCGCTTCTTTCTTGGCTCGGCAGCTTCTTCACTGCCTTTTTTGCAATAGATATACTACAAGAATTACGATACTGTAAAAAGAACGCCTACTGCAATGTTGCTGTGCACATCCTTGCACCGCTTAAATAAGGATCACTCTCATTTTGCCATTTTGGCTCCTCTTCTTGTTTGTTCTCATAAATTTGACCCTAAAATTCTCTTTCTCAGTTTGCCCTTTTCAGATTGCAGTAACATCAGGAAATAATGATCACTCGCCGCTTTGGAGGGTGATTGCGTCTCTCTCACCGTGCTAATCTCTCGTCATAGCATCAGAGTACTGTTTTTGTTTTCCTCAAATTACAGAGAGGAAATTAATGGCCGCTAAACTAGAGGATGAATCAGAAAGTATTTGTGGAGTAGGGTCCTGTCATAAAGCAAAACTCACTTAAAAAACCAGGAGGTGGTGATAATGACTTCGGTGGTTTCTAGCTGCAACGCATTAGATACGCAAATTCACAGAAAGGAAACCAGGCGATGAATTACTGCATGGCTTTTGTGTTTATTTTTCTTTGCAAATTACTTTTTTGACGTTATGAAACACCATCATAAACGATAATAGTATCTCAGTGCAGAATTAGGATGAAGAAGAGATGTATCTAAAAGATTAGGTAATTAAGATGCAATCTACAAGGCAAGTCATGGATCAAATTAAACTGGTAAACTGTCTTTATCCAAACAAGCCAAGTCATACCACAAAAGCAGACCAAAGGATTGGGCAAGCTAAGGGCGTGCAGTCCTAATTAAGATGACGTGGTGGTTATCCTTTGTTAGTTTTATCATTAAAAGGATGTCCCACCATATATTTTTTTTTGTTTTTACTTTTTTTTAAACAAAATTTATCCCTCTAAACTAGCCTCTGACGTTGCATTTTCACTTGTCTGTATAAATAAGTCGGACTAAAACCTCATCAGCCAATTGATCCGTCATCCAAAATTGCGCATAATTAACCTTCCCACTTGCACTTAACTTTCCTTTTCCTAATATGCTTTTCTGACTCACCTTTTGCCTGTCCAAGTGCATCGTTCTTGACAAAACTAATTAAGTTGCACAAGTTACAAAAAAAAAAAAAAAATAACACTATAAATAGTCGTCCATTAAAGGTTACTATATATATATGAATTGCTTAGATTGTTTTATGATTTATGATTTTAAGATTTTAATTTGTCACAAGGAAATTTAGTGTTTACTAGGTTTACTATTTAGGATGCTTTAGTTTTTAGTATTTATATTTGTAAACCTAGTGTAGTCATATCATTGTTAGGCTAGATAGATTTAAGCCTATAGAAATCTCAGAATAAGCAGCAATTAATATTTGACTCGCCTACATGCCACTTAATTTGGATTTATTTTTATTTATCTTTTACTTTTTAAAGTTCTGTAGGTTAATTTATCTGTTAATTTTGTCAAAATTGTTACACTGGCCTACAATAGAAAACACATTTAAGGTTCAAGGAGTTCATCAACATAATAAAAACATCGGAGAGGAAATCAGAAACTCCGTCGTACTTTGAAATGCCTTGAATAGATTTCTAAAGACTCATCGATAGAATTTTTTGGTGGACGACACTTTCTCAATGCCCATTAATTTGTAGATTTGCTTTTTAAAAAGAATTATTTTTCATTATGGAGTTACATATATGAAGCAAAGGAAGTTGCACTTGTAACGTACACACCAAGAGAAAGGAGAAGAATGTCGAGATTGTGATGAAGAGAGGCATGAAAAAGGAAATTGCCCTGAATTGAGAGACAAAGGATGAGGGGAAAAAAAGAATATATCTCTTTAATTTGAAGGTCACATGGGATGGAATGACTCTTCCACATGTAAATATATCTTTTGTAATGATAGACAAAGGGTTAAGTCGGAATATATATGCTTTAATTTGTGACAAATATATGTAAGAGCTTATCACGAGGTAAGAAAAAGTCTCAACCCTTCAACTGTCTAGTAAGGAGAAGTTTCAATAGATCAAGGGCGATGATATACTTAGCAAGAACAAATCTTGGCAATCAAAGTTGATTAAATTCTTAGAAAGATTAACATCCAATCGATGGAAGGCTTGGTAAGATGAAAAAGATTCCATTTGATTGATGGAATTTTTCTGAGTATCATTGTACACCGTTTATGAATCGAAAAGACAGAATTACTCACAAGATCTTATCATTGATATATATAGAAAGTTAAGAAACCAATAAAAACGGAAGCAAAAATTGTAAATCAAACGTAAGTCCAGATTCATCGCCATCACATGATGATGCCACACAATCTGGAAAGGAAGAAAATGTAGAAATTCACTACGTGTGGAACTTCCATAGGAGCTAGGGTCATGACAATAGCCATATGAAGAAGGAGCTTCTTAATCATGAATCCTAATATCGAAATTTCAATAGATTCATGCATGCACAAAATCTAGTTAACATCATATTTTATAGTAGAAATAGAATAAAATGAATGACTACAGCTAAGATAAATCAAATTCGAATGCAGCGAAATTGTCATCATCGATCTCAATGTCGCCCATGAAATCCAAAGATCCTAAAAAGAAGCATTGGATGGATCTTCCATAGCACTACAAAAATAATAGTTTTTGGTGACGAATTTTGCAACGAAATTTGTAAAAAATTTCGTTGCAAAATTTTTTTGCAACGAAAATTTTTTCGTTGCAAATAATTCGCCGCTAAATTTTGCAACGAAAAAATAAAATTTGTCGCCAAATTGCAACGAATAATTTTTTCGTTGCAAAATTCGTCGCCAAATTTGGGGACGAATAAATATTTCGTCGCCAATTTAGCGACGAAAAGAAGATTCGTCGCAAATTTTTGCGACAAATAATACTTTTCGTCGCCGAATTTGACGACGAATTATACTTTCGACGCCAAATTAGTGACGAATAAATTTTTTCGTTGTCGAATTTGCGACGAAATATTTATTCGTCGCAAAACTCTCGCATGCATCTCCACCCAATATAATGAAATTTGGCGACGAATATTTTTTTCGTCACAAATTTTGCGACGAAATATTTTTTTCGTCGCAGAATTTGCAACGAAAAAAATATTTGTCGCCAAAATCTGATGAATGGGATTGACAAATAAAATTAAATTTGGCGACGAATTTTTTTTCATTGCAAATTTGGCGACGAAAAGAAAAATTCGTCGCAAAAAATTTCACTATCAGTCGACTGATAGTGCGACCCGATCGGATCGACACGCTACCGATGTTCTGTGAATTCACATAGATGACAATGACCGATCATATCCATCGATCGATCGCAAGTGAGTAGTCGACCGTCGTCGACTACGGCTGCTCAGAATCAAGATACATCAGTCGACTGATAATGTTTATCAGTCGACTGATGCCCAAAATAATTTTGGATTGCGCAGTTTCTCAAGTATCAGTCGACTGAATGTTTACATCAGTCGACTGATACATATAATTTTGCAACGAAAATTGTATTTTCGTTGTAAATCTGGAGAAAAATGAAAAAAAATATTTTAAATTAATCTTTTTTTCTCTTTTTACAATAAACACACAACAATATTAACAAAATTATACAACAAACATTAATATGGACGACAACAACAACAACAAAGCCTTATCTCACTAGGTGGGGTTGGCTATATGGTGTAGGATATTTGACGCCGCTACAGGGGGTGAATAGCGTAGTGTCCGTTTGTAGATGGAATTCGATCGCGTGTTCGTCTCTACAATTTCGTTAGTACGCAGCGGAATAGTAATGAAAGCAATAACGAAACAATTAACAACATGCAAACACAATCGTTTAACGTGGTTCGGAACCGAACGGTTCCTACTCCACAGATCGGGTTCGTACGAACCCTAGCGATGTCAATCACACACCACTATAGTAAACACTCCTTCTCGACACAAGTCGGAGGCGGAGAAACCCCTTACAAGTAATCTTACAACAGTAAGAAACTAAAACAAGCAATTATAACCATTTATATGAAATGCAAGTAAAGAAAAACACTTTACGAGAGCTTTTGATTGCTTGATCTTTGATTGCCTTGAACTAGCTTTGAAGGACTGGAAAGCACCAACTTTCCCCTTCAATTTTGCCCAATAAAATCGCTATCTTTTCCTCCATCACGAGCTCCTTTTATAGCTTCAACCTGTCTTTGAAAGGTTGATCGATCGACCGCCGACCATCACGATCGATCACCACTTCTGCCGAGACAACGGTGTAATCCACGCTGGAAAAATCCAACGGCTAGGTCATCAGTCAACTGATCAAACACATCAGTCAACTGATGAAGCATCACTCTACTGCTTGTCCCAGCGGTCGAGTGAGACTCCATTCTCGCGGCCCTCGAATCAGCATCGGGCCGATCGGATCACACGCGATCGATCGAACGCTCAATCGGCCGATCGCCCACCTGAGGTTTTAACCCAAGTATGGTGTCCCCATACTTGCTAGACCACCCTTAGACTAGACCTAAGCCTTCTAGCCACCTCTATCAGCCTCATGCCTCTCGGATCCCTCCAAGTCATCCATGACTTGTTCATCCATCGCGCTAGCCTTCAGGTGCTTCCATCAGCTATGTCATGCTAACGGTGTCTACACCGCCAAGGCACATTGGACTTTACGCCGCCAAGACTCCCACTTGGACTTTACGCCGCCAATACCAAAACCCCTTGGACTTCTCAAGTGCCAAGACTCAAGCTTGGACTTTTCCTTGCCAACCCATGTTGGACTTTTCATGCCAAGACCCATGCTTGGACTTTCCTTGTGCTAAGTACTCAAGACTTGGACTTTCCCATGACAATTACATTGTCATATGTTTTTGTCAAAAACATCAAAACATCACTCGAGCCAAACTCGAGTCCTGGTCAATCGTGACCTGGGCCGATTGCACCAACAATCTCCCCCTTTTTGATGTTTGACAAAAACCAAACAAACCATTGAGTTAGACCACTAACTCAAATCCCTTATCAATTATCTCAAATTGGTAATCTTAAACATTCTCCAAATGTTCTCCCCCAAACATTCAAACATTCTTCCCCTTTTTGACTAACATCAAAAAGGTCTTCTCTCTGAGGAGGTCAATGTCTCATATCCCAATGAGATCTTACAATCTCCCCCTTAGTCTAAAAATACCTAGGATGCCTACCATCTTCCTATTGATAAGTCTCATATCACTTAAGAGAGACAATCCTATTCACTCTCCCAATTTCCAAATTGGGTATCAAAAGCCCATCACTTTTCCCAATTGATGATACTCTCCCAATAACTTCTCCTCTTCAAGGAGAAAAATACATCCATCATCCCAGGATGGATACCTCCCCCTAAAGGCTTGCTCCCCCTTGACCATTGCACCAACAATGTCCTTGGGAAGTCCCTAAGCCAATAGGAGCTCTAAGCCATCAAAATTAAGGTTAGAAATTCAACATTGAACTTTCCAACACCTTAAAATTGATACAAACCCTAAACACCTCTCCTAATCCATATCCAATGGTTTTTCACCCTTTATAATGTTTCCCAAAGCATATCCTAGGGTTAGGAGTGGTTAGGGACCTTTACTGCAGCTGAAATCGGGCTAACCCAACCTAGTTTTCCCGAAATCAGTATTGTGATCGACTCATCGGCTACGGATCTGATGTGTTCATCATCAAGCACGCGAAGCTAACGGTCGAGTGATACTACTGCGATCGAGTCCAAAGCGCTGCCCATCTCGACTTCCTGTAGAGCGATCGATAAGCTATTAGACTCGACTTTTGGAAATTCATAAGTAATTCTACGTAAATAAAAAAATCACGAAACTTGATACGTATATTACTTATCACACATACAATCAGTGAAAAATTTTGGAAAAATATTTTTACCATGAAAATAGGAGATTGGTACAAAGTTCAAAAACTATTAAAACTTTAAAGTTTTTGATCCACTTTGTATAAACTTCTACAATGATGATGGCTATCAAAAGATAGACTTCACCAAGGTTTTCTAAATTGATTTTAAAATGTTTTTGAAAACCTATTTTGAACCATGGTTTATTGGCTAAATATACATGACTTGTATATTAGCTTTCCTTATGATCTTTGGTGATGATTAAAATAAGTTTGAGTTCATCTAGATGCATTACCTATGCACCTTGAACCTAACTTGTTATCTTAGCATCTCACATGTATCTAGGGTGTATAAATACACATACATGTCAATGTGATGTGAGATGTGAAGTTATTCTCCCTAAATTTAGGTTTCATGCATTTTTCTAAGGCAACTCTACTTGATTCCCTTATAAATGAGACTCCAAGTCATGCCATTATCCTTGAATCAATTTTAAACAATTAAATGCATGAAATGAACATGGCATAAATGATATCAACAATAACGCATGGCCAATGATGTCATGGCATATGATATAATCTAACAACAAACATGACATCTAAAATAATCATAACCAATGACATGACATATTATATGATAAGATGAAATTTCATGTCATGATATAGCAATTTTCATAAACCAATACATTAATACAAATACACTCTCAAACACACATGATTTTCACAAACAGAAATTTCATTCAATTTAAAAAGATTTCAGTTTCTTACATCCAAAATAGAGATTTGATATAATCAATCTCACTACAAAAACTTAAAAACAAAAATCTAACATCCTCTAAATCTAGTCGTCTGCAGGAGGTGGCGGTGGAGGAGGCAGCTGACTCAAAGTCCAGGTCTGCATCATCTCATACATATCGAGCTGACGCTGCTCGATGCGGCTCTGGGACTCTGCAATCTGAATGTATCTCTCCTCCATTCGACTAAAATGTGCGCCCATGGAGGCTTGCCCTACTAAGAGCTCTGACAGCCGTGAGTCGATCGTCGATAGTCCCGAATCGACTCACCGCCAAGACGATCTGATGGACCCGCCGTTGATGCATCTGCTGGCATCTGATCCTCCTCATCAGCGGCGTCTGCATCCTCATAGTCCTCTCCAGCCTCTCCAGGCACCAGGGGCGGCTCTCCACGTGCCCTGGGCGGTGGTCGAGGTGCCAACTCCATCTGTCCACGCCCCATCCGCAGCTTTGCTAACGAGAAGTTACGAACTGTTATGCAGTCGTACACCTCTGATAGCGCTCTCAGTGATCCCCTGTGAATGTTGATGCCTACTGACTCTAACCATGCTGTGATAATGTGCCCATAAGGCATATGCACTTTCCCTTGTACAGGGGAAATAAAATGCACAATGCAATGAAACATGTTTAATGGAATATTTATGTCTAACCTATTACGCATGGCGTACAGTAGAAAGAGATGGGGAGGCCGAATCTTGGCTAGACCCCGAGTGACGATCGGAAGAAAACACCCAACAATGACCTTGTAGAGTACATTGTCAGGTGCAGATAACTTAGTAATAGGAAATAGATTTTGAGCTGGTGGACGAGGATGACCAAAAACATGCTCATGCATGGAGTCTAAAGAGATATGGTCAAATGGCTCGGGTAAAGGGGCATCAAAGGTAGGGTAGAAAATGAAGGTGTCATCCGACGACCTACACTCAAGAAACTCCTGCAATATCGCAGGAGTGAACTCTAAATCACGTTTTGCAACGCGAGTAGTGTAGGTAGGGCCATCGTCTACCTTCTTTAGGTTCTGATAAAACTCCTTAAGGAGATCATCGTTAATGGCATGTGTGCATAAGACAATTTTCATGAGATGATAATATGCAAATATGTCCATGACATCACTACAGTAACATGCAAAGAAGTCCCTATCAATGTACCTAACCAACATAGGTTGGTACAATCGTGATTCACCCTCGGGTGGATCATTTCTACGGGATCTCCTATATGAATGGAATGCAATGATATGAAATACAGGGGCACCAATACATGATTAGATTATAATAGATTACAATGGAAAGGAAAAATTAGGTTTTTAGTAAGAAAATTTTACTTCGGTGCCATTTGAAGGGGTGATGAGGGAATGCTTGGATATCGCTGAGGGGGCCACCGGAAAGTTCGCTGGAGGACTGGACGCCGAAACCCTAATCGGAAACGAAGAAATAAACGCTGGAAACGAGTGAACTAGGGCTGTGAGATGAGTGAAAACGCGAAAGGAAAAGCTTAGCTATCGGAGAGAAGAAGGAAAGGTGCTCACGGTAGCATCGGATCGCTAGTGCGATCACCACTCGGCTTTCGGTGAGCACTTTCGGTGATGACCCTCGGCCTCGGTGAGCGATTCCATCGATCGGTGATGTCAAGCGATCGAGTCGAGCGACACTCATTCTTTGGCGCATCACGTGTCGTATCTGATATTATCGATCGATATCAGATTAATCAATCGATCTCGACGATTTCCGATTACGAAATTCAAAAGATCTCAATTTCTTTATCCAGCAATTCCATTTTCTCATGTTTTAATCTTGTATATTGAATATATTGATGTTATGCTTATATTCATGTATTCGTTAATGCATTTTGATATTTTATTTTATTTTAGCAAACATTAACATTCAATGGTTTTAAAATCCTAACATCTCACCCTTTCTAAGTGTTGAAATACACAATCAAGGTAAAAGACATATTTTGTGAGATGCAATCCACCCTATACATTCCTTCCATGCAAACACATGGTGAAACACATGAAGCATGGTAAGTACAAGACATCAAGGTGTGTGGCACTTGAGTATCACTCTTGATGTAACTTCTATACCTTAAACACACTTCTATTGATACATTGATTCCTAAGGTGTGCCAAAGATCAAAGTGACACACTATGACCTTTAAACCTAGATTGTGCCAATTTTATTGATTTTCATGATTTAAAAAAAAATATATTGGCACATCCTAAAATCTTTTAGAATTAAAGCTCAAATGTATTTCCAAGGTAACCATAACCTTGAAAATAACCTAAAGTGTCATCTTTACCATGGTTGAGTTAACTACCCATCCAATCATGGTTGGCACATTCTAACTCATTTAACGCGAATCAATCACGCTCTTTGGAACCCAAAATCTATTTGAGCTCATTGAATTAATTAGGTATTCCTTAGGAATAACCTCCCTAGATACCTTCCTAATGACCCTCCTAGGCTTGTTAGCCTTGGTCATTGTGGTCTTACCTAGGTTGACTCTAGAGGTAACTCCCCTTGCAACCTTGGTCTTCCTAGTTTGTGTTCCATAGTCAAATGGAACACAATGATAAGCCACCTTAGGCTTAGGTTTGTGACACAAACCTTTCTTACCCTTGGTTGACTTTTGTCTTTTGGGTCCTAGATGTTGACTTTGAAATCTTGACCCTTGACTTTGACCATTAGACCCTCTAAATTGATTTTGTATCTTATTTAGGGTCTTTTTTAGTTTTTCAAGACTTGGCCTTAAGGCTTGGTTCTCTAATTCTAATTTCCCAAATGTTTTTTGATTAGGTTTTTGGGCATTACCATTTACGTTAGTCATATGTTTACCCTTACTGGGATTGATACCTAAATAGTTTTCGATTCTCTTAATTGCTTTCTTAGGAATGACATTTCTGGGGACATTAGTCCCAAATTTCTCCTTCTTTGAAATAGATCTAGAGTTATCATTCCTAGCATGCTTTAAATCATGAGTAATAGCAAAGTTATTTGAATTAATTCTAACATGCTTTTGCTTAGAATTTAAGGAATGAGCATTATGACGATATACCTTAGGGTTTGCCTTAGTAGCTCCCCCTACTTGTGATGCTCCTTCTTGGGTCTTTTTGCTCCCCCTAGGTGTTGGGTTTCCGGCACCGCGGCGTGTGTGTGTTCGATCATGTTTCGTAAACATGAACACAGCGGAAGCAATTAAAAATAATAAATACTCCTATTTATTACAACACACACAACACACGCATGCTTTTACAACAAGTGTAGACATAACCGTAAATTAAAATTGCAATAAAAGGAAATTAACTACGTTATACCTTTCGTATGACGTGTAGCGGGAACGGCATCAACCGGAACGATCCTCGTAAGAATCGTCTCTATCCGTATCCACGCCGAGCTCCTCGGGATGACTTCGCTAAGTCACGAGCTTCATCTTCGTACGGGTTACTAGCCTCGTGTTGAAGACGACGTGATCGAGAGATGATCACGATCCGAATCCAAATTCGGATCCAAAACGAGTTCTCAAAACTCGCTTCTCCGGAGAGGTATTCGTCAACCGTTTGACGAATCCTTCGTCCTCCACCTCAGAGGATTACCGAAGATCAAATCTCGCAGTTAGCCGCTGTCGGAGCACTCCAACCGCCGCCCAAACGACGCCCGACGAGGAGAAGAAGCTGTCCAGAAAACTGGACAGCTTGGTGGAGGAGTAGGCGCCGCCAAAACAAGGAGAGAAAAGGCTCACCTTGACGCCAACCTTTAGGAGATTACCGAGGGTCGCCGGAGGTTCACCGGCTGAGCTTGATGCCGCAAGGGTCTTGGACGGCGCACAAGGCGGCGCTTTGGGTTGGCGCCCTCCTCCAAGGAGTGGGCGGCAACTCCTGGGGGCTAGGGTTTGATTAGTTAGGGTTTAACAACCCTTAAGCCCACTTTTATAGAGAACTAATTCTCTTAATGGTTAATGGATCATATCCATAAAGCCCGTTAACCCGCCCATTAAGATAAGTTAAAATAAACCAAACCATGATGGTTTATTTTAAGTTAAAACGAACCAACCAACTTTTGGTTCATTCGCTTAAAATAAACCAAACCCTTTGGTTTATTCTTATCCATTGGATTAGAACCAAACCATTTTGGTCCATCCATTACGTCTTCATAAGACGCCCATCCACGCTTCCTCTGCGATCAAATAATTTCATGCTCGCTTATGTTTGGTCCAACCAAACATAGTTTCTCTCGGTCCGAGAATCATTCTCAAGCTCGCTTTAAATCCTTTGATTACACTCACGCGTGGTGACCAAATAGGTTCTCGGTTTATGTTGGCCGCCTATAATTAACCATTAATTATAGAATCATGAGTGGCACCTAGTAGTACATCATGATCCCCAATTAACCAAAAGATCAACGGTTAATCCGTAACTATTTCAAACCCTTCAAGAGCTCGAATGAATCGTGGCCCCATTCCCTTCACTCATCTTATACCCACTTGGTTCAGGACATGGTCTATTGTGTCAGTCCCCACTAGGCTGACTACGTCACACCTAGCCCAAGTATCATTTCCTCGTCCTACGGATTCTAGTTGCTCCACATGTATCGAAGAGTACCTTACTCTAAACATGTAATGCTTTGGCCAAAGACTTTAGTAACAATCCGACGAGAGGCCATGGGTATACATCTCCTCGCAAGGAGTGGTGAATCCTTTATAGGCTATTCAAACACCTTCATCACTTCGACTTATACCCAATCATCCCGGTCCACATCTCCTTAGAGATGTTTGCTTAAGATGTCAAAGCATAAGTCTCCATGATCAAGATGACTTGAATACCGCAAGTCAAAGGAACATCGCACTTAAGCCACAAGAAGAACTTCATTGACATATCTATATATGCAGAGAACCATATGAAGTCTTACTACTGGTCACTCCAATGAACTAGTTACCATAACTAGCATCCACGATTAACTCCGACATCACTATGTCTCCAAAAGGAGAATCACCGCTTGGATACACCAAGGAGTATATAGTCTCGACAGAACTGATGGTGTCCAAATCCATCAATTCATCGACTAGGATAATTCCGATACATCACAATTACACATGTAGAGATACTCACTAGTTGTGATCCAATCACAAATTCTCTCATGCCGTGAATCGATCGTGACATTCAAGAAATGAGTTTAAGATCCAATCAAATACATAAAACATGTATACTCAAATAGTGAATCTTCATTTATCATATAAATGGTTCATACATAAGGCGCATTGCCTTAGGACATCTCTCATATATTACTAACAGACTCCCACTTGGCCTAATGCCAATCGCTACAGATCCAATACCATAAGCTCTAACATGACCTCAAACTTACTTTGAGGTAATGCTTTAGTCAAAGGATCCGCTAAGTTCCTTTCAAAGGGGAATTTTCTCGATTTGTATTTCGCTCCTACCGATGATCTCTCCGATAAGATGATAGCGGCGAAGCACATATTCGGATCATCGATGAGACCACATCAAGTTCATAGATGAACTTTGATCCAAACCGCCTTTGTCACGCCTAAAGTCGCAACGATTCTCGCTTTAGTGGCGTAATCCGCTATAGTGTCAAGCTTGGAACCTTTCCAACTTATTGCGCCCATTCTAGGTGAATACATACCTGCATCAAGACATGGAATCATCCTTGTCTGTCTCGATCCGCATCCGTGATACCCACGTATCACCATGTACCCTTCTCCATATATTAGAACACATCCTTAGTTCTTCTCAAGTACTTAAGGATCGCCTTAACATACCAATGATCCATTCCTCGATCGGATTGGTATCCGCCGTGACACTCGTGAGCGCATACGATACATCGGGCCTCGTACATAACATAGCATACATGATAGATCCTATGTGATGCATAGGGAATCTTACTCATGCAAATCCTCTCGCCTTCAGGCGCACATAGACTTCAAAGGTGTACCTATGCCCGATGGGCAGATAACCTTTCTTGGATTCCGACATGCTAAACCTCTTAGCACTTGGTCTATATATGTAGATCGCGAAGACTACAACTGCTTCGATCTATCTCTATAGATCTTAATCCCAAGGATGTAGGTTGCTTCTCCTGTGTCTTCATGGAGAATGTCTTGGATAACCAAACCTTAATCGATCAGAAGATTGACACATCGCTTCCTATAAGTAATATGTCATCGACATACAATACTAGGAACACGATCGCACTCCCACTAACCTTCTTGTACACACAAGGTTCGTCTGGATTTTGTGAGAAATCAAACTTTTTGATTGTCTCATCAAAACGGATATTCCAGCTCCTGGATGCTTGCTTCAATCCATAAATGGATCGTCGCAAATTGCATACCTTGGTTTTATCAACCGATGTGAAACCCTCAGGCTGTATCATATACACGTCCTCGAGCAGGTTTCCATTAAGGAAAGCTGTTTTCACATCCATCTGCCATATCTCATAATCATAATGAGCCGCTATGGCCAGGAGCATCCGAATGGATTTAAGCATAGCTACAGGCGAATAGGTTTCGTCATAATCAACACCTTGTTTTTTGACGATATCCTTTCGCCAATTAATCTAGCCTTATAGGTAATCACATTACCATCCATGTGCTTTTCTTCTTGAAAACCCACTTGCACCCTATAGGCTTTATGCCTTCAGTGGGTCAACCAAGTTCCAAACTTGGTTTTCGTACATGGAATCCATTTCCGACTTCATGGCACCAAGCCACTTATCCCTTTCAACTTGTCAACACTTCTTCATAACCTGTAGGCTCTCATCATCAATGAGTAACACGTCGCTCGATTCGACTTTTAGAAATCCATATCTCTCGTGAATATTGCGTGTTCTACCGTGATCTACGAAGATGTGGTGTTACAATAGTCCAAATTGATTGCTCATCACTATGAGTTCCAGTGCTTCACTGTATCTCATTAATGTCTATTTGAGTCTCTCGAGCCTCCTCAAGCTCGACGACACTCCCACTGTTTTCTTGCAAGAGAAACTCTTTCTCTAGAAACACAGCATGCCTTGAAACAAACACCTTTTGTTCCACAGGATGATAGAATTGGTAACCCCTGTTTCCTTAGGGTATCCAATAAATAGACATTTATCAGACTTAGCATCCAGTTTGTCTGATATGATCCGCTTCACATAAGCAGACAACCCCATATCTTCAAGTAAGATACATGAGGTTTCTTACCATTCCATATCTCATATGGAGTAGTTGAGACTACTTGGTAGGCATTCTGCTTAACAAGTAAACAATGTCTCAAGTGCATAACCCCAAAAGGACTTGGGAAGAGTCGATGATTCATCATTGACCGACCATGTCCAACAAGGTCCTAAGTACGCCTCTCGATACACCATTATGCCGTGGTGTATAGGGCGGAGTCCATTGAGACAATATGCCATTGTCTCTTAGATAATCAAGAAACTCGACTTAAGTATTCACCACCTCGATCCGATCAAGTATTTTAATACTTTTGTCATGTTGTTTCTCTACTTCATTTCTGAATTCTTTGAACCTTTCAAAGGCTTCGACTTGTGTTTCATCAAGAACACATACCCAAACCGTGAGTGATCATCGGTGAAGGTAATGAAGTAGCTATAGCCTCCTAAAGCTTGAGTTGACATAGGTCCACATACATCAAGATGTATTAGACCTAGTAACTCTCCCACTGCTCACCTTTTCCCGTAAAGGTAACTTAGTCATCTTGCCTTTTAAGCATGATTCGCATGTATCGTATGAATCCAATTCAACGATTCCGCATTCCACATCGGTGTAATTCGGACATGCGCTTTCTTGCTTATATGGCCAAGACGACAATGCCATAGGAGTCTATTTGATTATCCTTTCGAGCACTCTTGTTGCTCGCTTCGATATTGCAAATGTCACTGGATACGTCCAACGTATAAACACCATTGCTTAAAGTTCCAGTCCCATAAAGAACCCCATTCAAAGTTATGTAACAACAATTGTTACTAAACGTCAAATGGAAACCATTTCTATTTAAACAAGAAATAGAAATGATGTTCTTTATCAACAAAGGAATATAAAAGCAATTGTCCAGTTCTAAGACAAGTCTGCAGGAGTTTCAACAAATACGCTCCGATGGCGAGTGCAAGAACCTTTGCTTCATTCCCAACACGTAAATTTGACTCTCCTCGACGAGTCTTCTTATATTCCTTAGCCCATGTATGTCATTACATATATGTGAGCCACACCCAGTATCCAATACCCAAGTGTCTAAGGAAATAGAATGACAATCAATAAAGAAGATTTCTGAAGAAGATGGGGCATCCGATGCCTTATCCTTCTTCACGGACTCAAGATAAATCTTGCACTTTCTTCAAGAATGTCTTCTTGCCATAATGATGGCAAGTTTCCTTTGTGCTAGTTCTACCTTCTTAGCCTTTCTCTTCTTTCCTTCTCTTCCTTTGACTTCCTCTTAGAACCTTTCTTCGAGGAATCAACTAACAGCACCGTCCCCTGCTCATGCTTCTCAGAAGACTCCACAGTCTTCAGCATATTGAGCAGTACCACAGATGAACCTCCTAGCATCTCAGAGGTGAAGAGGAGCTTTGAGACTTCAAACCTTTCGAATCTCACTTGCTCATCAACCAACTCACAAAGATGAAGGACTACGATATGAGCATCCATATGCTCATGCTGCTTTCGTAGCTTGGGTTCCATCGCGGTTAGCATGATGCAACTCATTTGTTCAGAATCACTCACATGTTTCTGATAGGCCAACAATTGGTCTAAAGTTGCATCGTCACTAGGACGGGCGGGAAGAGGCGCTTCGAGGACATTTGCAAGCTTTTCAACCTTGAGAATAATTCTCAAGTTTCTAAGCTAGTCCAAGAAGTTCGGCCCAGTCAATTTATTTGAATCCAAAATGGAACGCAAATTCAAACACATCATGATCAATATATTAACTTAGAAATACAAAACGAGCATATATGAGAAAGATGATTTTAAAATGCATCAATATACATTTATAAATCCCATTCATTTTTCAAATTTCAAAACCCCAAAATCACTTCGAGATTGTAGGTCCATCTCCGAATGGTCGATATCCATCATAGTTATGAACAACCTCGAGAGAGTCCAACAAGCCATTCATAACTACGACGGTAGGTATCATCTATACCGATTGCATATCCTGATATGCAACTATCACAATGTGCTATCAACTAATTGAATGTTCACACATACATCGGGTTGTTAACACATTAACAAGTATGCATCATATGCATAGCACCCAACTTCACCTCCCTTTACATCGACCTTGGAGAGAGTCCAACAAACCGATGCTCCAGGTTAAAGCCAACCCATTAATCAGGACATAGTTTTAATATGGTTAGAGCGCATTCAACCAATTAGCCCAGCTTGGAGAGAGTCCAACAACCAAAGCTAACGATTGACCTCTGACTCTTACCATATTAGTATTAAACTATTCCATGGTTTGAACATATTCGTTCGAGGGCTTGAGAGAGTCCAACAACCCAAACAAGAAACAACTCGTTCTAACCATATTAATGGAAGGTGTAGGCTTTAATATTGATTAAGGGTTTTATGTCTCATCCTCTTGCATGCAAATAATCCTAGGCGCCGATCCGACTAAGGCTGTCACAACACGCATGGAGAATGTCGATCTAATGCATGGGCTAGCGACCGTCACACTAGCAATACGTAAGATTTGATTCTCCAAATCAAATCATAATTAAATTAGGAAACAAATTTCCAAATCTAATCACATATTTTATTCATGGAATTATTTGATTAAGGAAAATCTATTTAGGAAACCAATTTCCTAAATCTTTAAAACTACTTATGGAAATTAAATATTTTAAGATTTGATTTCCCAAATCAAATCATGATTAAATTAGGAAACAAATTTCCAGAATCTAATCAAATATTTTATTTATGAAAATATCAATTTCCATAAATACTTCCAACTTTCCAAAAGTGGAAGATTTCCATAAATACTTCTAGACTTTCCAAAATTGAAAAATTTCCATAAATACTTCTAAATTTCCAAAATTAGAAAATTTCCAGAAATACATTATGACTATCGCAAAAACATTTTACGATTATGTCGAAACACAACCTGGGCTCTGATACCACTGTTGGGTTTCCGGCACCGCGGCGTGTGTGTGTTCGATCATGTTTCGTAAACATGAACACAGCGGAAGCAATTAAAAATAATAAATACTCCTATTTATTACAACACACACAACACACGCATGCTTTTACAACAAGTGTAGACATAACCGTAAATTAAAATTGCAATAAAAGGAAATTAACTACGTTATACCTTCCGTATGACGTGTAGCGGGAACGGCATCAACCGGAACGATCCTCGTAAGAATCGTCTCTATCCGTATCCACGCCGAGCTCCTCGGGATGACTTCGCTAAGTCACGAGCTTCGCTTCATGCGCGGTTACTAGCCTCGCGGTTGAAGACGACGTGATCGAGATGATCACGATCCGAATCCAAATTCGGATCCAAACGAAGTTCTCAAAACTCGCTTCTCCGGAGAGGTATTCACAACCGCTTGACGAATCCTTCGCCCTCCACCTCAGAGGATTACCAAGATCAAATCCCCGTAAGTTAGCCGCTGTCGAGCACTAACCGTCGCCCAAACGACGCCCGACGAGGAGAAGAAGCTGTCCAGAAAACTGGACAGCTTGGTGGAGGAGTAGGCGCCGCCAAAACAAGGAGAGAAAAGGCTCACCTTGATGCCGAACCTTAGGAGATTACCGAGGGTCGCCGGAGGTTCACGGGAGCTTGCGACGCAAGGGTCTTGGACGGCGGCACAAGGTCAAGCGGCAATCGCTCTGGGTTGGCGCCAAAACTCTCCAAGGAGTGGGCGGCAACTCAAGGGGGCTAGGGTTTGGATTAGTTAGGGTTTAACAATCCCTTAAGCCCACTTTTATAGAGAACTAATTCTCTTAATGGTTAATGGATCATATCCATAAAGCCCGTTAACCCGCTCCATTAAGATAAGTTAAAATAAACCAAACCATGATGGTTTATGTTCAGTTAAAACGAACCGAACCAACTTTTGGTTCATTCGTTTAAAATAAACCAAACCCTTTGGTTTATTCTCATCCATTGGATTAGAACCAAACCATTTTGGTCCATCCCTTCCGTCTTCATAAGACGGCCCATCCACGCCTCCTCTGCGATCAAACAATTTCATGCTCGCTTTATGTTTGGTCCAACCAAACATAGTTTCTCTCGGTCTGAGAATCCCATTCTCAAGCTCGTTTTAAATCCTTTGGATTACACTCGTTGTGTGTGTGACCAAATAGGTTCTCGGTTTATGTTGGCCGTCTATAATTAACCATTAATTATAGAACGATCATGAGTGGCACCTAGTAGTACATCATGATCCCCAATTAATCGAAAGATCAACTTAATCCGTAACTATTTCAAACCCTTCAAGAGCTCGAATGAATCATGCCCCATTCCCTTCACTCATCTTATACCCACTTGGTTCAGACATGGTCTATTGTGTCACCTCACTAGGTCGACTCACGCCACACCTAGCCCAAGTATCATTTCCTCGCCCTACGGATTCTAGTTACTCCACATGTATCAAGAGTACCTTACTCTAAACATGTAATGCTTTGGCCAAAGACTTTAGTAACAATCCGACGAGAGGCCATGGGTATACATCTCCTCGCAAGGAGTGGTGAATCCTTTATAGGCTATTCAAACACCTTCGATCACTTCGACTTATACCCAATCATCCGGGTCCACATCTCCTTAGAGATGTTTGCTTAAGATGTCAAAGCATAAGTCTCCATGATCAAGATGACTTGAATACCGCAAGTCAAAGGAACATCGCACTTAAGCCACAAGAAGAACTTCATTGACATATCTATATATGCAGAGAACCATATGAAGTCTTACTACTGGTCACTCCAATGAACTAGTTACCATAACTAGCATCCACGATTAACTCCGACATCACTATGTCTCCACCAAGGAGAATCACCGCTTGGATACACCAAGGAGTATACTCGTAGTCTCGATGAATTGATGGTGTCCAAATCCATCAATTCATCGACTAGGATAATTCGATACATCACAATTACACATGTAGAGATACTCACTAGTTGTGATCCAATCACAAATTCTCTCATGCCGTGAATCGTATCGTGGGCATTCAAGAAATGAGTTTAAGATCCAATCAAATACATAAAACATGTATACTCAAATAGTGAATCTTCATTTATCATATAAATGGTTCATACATAAGGCGATTGCCTTAGGACATCTCTCATATATTACTAACACTAGGACATTGATTTCGGTAATGCCTCGGTTGTTGACATCTGAAGCAAATGATGTGCTCTTTGTCTTTAAGTGATGGGGAACCGGCATCCTTTGACTTTTGTTGACTTTTAGGCGTCGGAGGAGTCTTCTTAACCTTCTTTGGGCACTTGCTCTTGTAGTGCCCATACTCCCTACACTCAAAACACAATATATGGATTTTATTTGAAATTAGAGTGTTTGAGTTACCTAGGTTAATTGAGACCGGAATTGGATCTTCTTCATCTTGACTAGATGTCGAAGCTTTCTCTTGTTGCTCCGGAGTGGAAATTCTTTCCTCCCCCTCAATCCTAGAGGTGGAGGTGTCTTCTACTTCTTCTTCCACCGATCCGGAAGTTGACTCCTCTTCCACTTCCGATTCCTCACTTGCTCGTGAGGAAGATGAGTTCTCTTCATCCTCTTCCTTATCTTCTTCTACTTGTGTCAAGTGGGGCTTCTCATTGAATTTGGCTAATTTGTCTCATAGCTCCTTGGCATCAAGATATTCACCTAGCCTAGACAAAACATCATTAGGTATCAAATCTTCTAAGAGTTTTATTACCTTGGCTTCGGTTTTGAATTTTTGCCGTGCTCTTGGGTCCATTTCTTCAACTTGAGGACTTGTCCCTTTCTATCCTGAGGGGGTTCAAAACCTTCTACGAGGATGAACCAATCCTCTATATCCATCATAAAGAATGTCTCCATTCTTGTTCTCCACGCCGAAAAATCTTCTTGATCATATGGCGGTGGAGTGTTGATGTCCCATCCGAGCTTGTTTTGGAATTCCATCTTTCCTCTAGCCTTTTAGCTCCCGGCGGTTAATCCGTAGAAGAGCCCCGGGCTCTGATACCAATTGTAGGATATTTGACGCCGCTAGAGGGGGGGTGAATAGCGTAGTGTCCGTTCGTAGATGGAATTCGATCGCGTGTTCGTCTCTACAATTTCGTTAGTACGTAGCGGAATAGTAATGAAAGCAATAACGAAACAATTAACAACACGCAAACACAATCATTTAACGTGGTTCGGAACCGAACGGTTCCTACTCCACGGATCGGGTTCGTACGAACCCTAGCGATACCAATTACACACCACTATAGTAAACACTCCTTCTCGACACAAGTCGGAGGCGGAGAAACCCCTTACAAGTAATATTACAACAGTAAGAAACTAAAAAAAGAAATTACAACAATTTATATGAAATGCAAGTAAAGAAAAACATTTTACGAGAGCTTTTGATTGCTTGATCTTTGATTGCCTTGAACTAGCTTTGAAGGACTGGAAAGCACCAACTTTCCCCTTCAATTTTTCCCAAGAAAATCGCTATCTTTTGCTCCATCACGAGCTCCTTTTATAGCTTCAACCTGTGCTGAAAAAGGTTGATCAGTCGACTGATCACACTGTTGCTATGAGACAACGGTGTAATCTACGCTGGAAAAATCCAACGGCTAGGTCATCAGTCGACTGATCAAACACATCGGTCGACTGATGAAGCATCACTCGACTGCTTGTCCCAGCGGTCGAGTGAGACTCTATTCTGTGCCCTGAAACCCGAGCATCAGTCGACTGATCACACGATCAGTCGACTGCTCGGCCAATCAGTCGACTGCTAGGGTAATTCCCGCAATCAAACCCTAGTTGACTACGCCAGTCGACTGTCACATGGCATCAGTCGACTGGCACACCTCAATCATGAGGTTTTAACCCAAGTATGGTGTCCCCATACTTGCTAGACCACCCTTAGGCTAGACCTAAGCCTTCTAGCCACCTCCATCAGCCTCACGCCTCTCGGATCCCTACAAGTCATCCATGACTTGTTCATCCATCGCGCTAGCCTTCAGGTGCTTCCATCAGCTATGTCATGCTAACGATGTCTACACCGCTAAGGCACATTGGACTTACGCCGCCAAGACTCCCGCTTGGACTTTACGCCGCCAATACCAAAACCCCTTGGACTTCTCAAGTGCCAAGACTCAAGCTTTGACTTTCCCTTGCCAACCCATGTTGGACTTTTCATGCCAAGACCCATGCTTGGACTTTCCTTGTGCCAAGTACTCAAGACTTGGACTTTCCCATGACAATTACATTGTCATATGTTTTTGTCAAAAACATCAAAACATCACTCGAGCCAAACTCGAGTCCTGGTCAATCGTGACCTGGGCCGATTGCACCAACATATGGATCCTTCTACGTCATTGGACTCTATCCCCTACTATATCATCATCTATATTTATGGACATCAAACAAATTTATACATATAACAAATACATTCAAAGGTCTACCGTACCATTATCATCAGGTAACATTTAAATACCACAAACTTATAAACATAAATATCGTATATGTCACAAGTCAAGTAGCTAACAATTAAACTTTCACAAATATAGTCAAAGATAACCACCATCATCACCATCATCATCAAAAAATACATCATCATTGTCTCCATGGCAGGGATCAGGAGGAGGAGGAGCAGAGCCAGAAGGAGGAAGTTGATTTGAGATAGACATTAACTGAAGATGTTGCATAATAAACATTTGTTGCCTTTGAAATTCGTTCATCTTTTCTTTTAAGTCTTGAACTTTCTGAGCGTTCTCTCTCGATTCAATTTCCTTCTGCGCTAGTAACTCTCTCAAATGATTAACCTCTTCAGTTAATTGAATTACTTGGGCTTTTGATGCTGGAGAGGATGAAGAAGAAGTACCAGGGACTCTATAGGATCGGCTCAAAGAGCCGAGTCCAAGTATTCTTCCACTTTTCAGTCCTCCAGATGTTTCGAGCCATAAATTTATATTGCTAACAGATGGCTCTGATTCGACTCCATCATCACTTGCACCCGAATTTCTTTGTGAAAGTTCATAGTATTTCTCCTATTGTGAAAGAAAAAAAAATATAAATAGTAAATAAGAAATTAAATTTTTACAATTACACACCTTTATTGTTCTAGCTCTTTCCCCACTCCATGTTTTATCCTTTTTTTGAAATGTACGGGTGAAAGTGTCAATAAATAATGGCTCAGTTCCAGTCTCCTTGGCCTAAACAAATTAAACAGTTAATATTTATAAATTAGTGAATATTAGATTACAAAACCATAAATTGAAAATACTCACCAATCGATGTCTATACTCATCGATATTTATGGATCCTCTTGCATACGTGGCAGACATAACGCCGGAGTTATAATTCTGATTTTGCTTATTCTGTTCACTCCTATGCTTACTTTCATTAGATCCCCAATACTTAACAATTTTATTCCAATTCTCCTCGGTTATACAGTGCGGTTTCTTATTTCTAGTTTTGGCATGATTTAGTATGTTTCTAATATGATCACCACACTTTTTCTTAAAAATCCTTCTAATCTCTAGTGTTTGACTCTCCTCCCAAATAAATACCCGCTGCAGTAGAGAAAAATAAAAATTGATTATATTAACTGCAATTTCATATACTAAATGATTGAAATAAGTTACCTTGAACTCATTCCACCACAGAACTTTAATTTCTTCCGGCGTGCTTGTATAAGTCATAGAAGCGCTGCCCCAATGGTTATTCACTATTTTATTCACCTCGTGAATAACATGTACAGAATTTATAAATCTAACATAAACCAAAAACAAACCCCGTTATATACTTATAAAAAAACATATTGTATTAAAAATTAAATATAGATATTCTAAAACTTGAATACTTACGAATCTTCGTGTGGAGATATAAACTCTCTCGTATCTTCCCTCTCCATGAGTGATTATTGTACCGGGGAAGACACATTAGCAGGTATATGATGAGAATCAGAGGATCCTGCAACTGGAGAATAGGTGGAGGGCACATTTCCTACAAGAGCATCAGAATGTGCGGGTGCTGAAGCAGAGGAAGACTGTGATCTTCCATCACTACTACGTCTATGACCGCCACGTCGAAATTAACAATCATGATTATTAGAAGAATATTACATGAAAAAAAATACAGTTGCATATCGAATTATTAATAGGAAAAATATAAAAATATTACCATATTCATAGCAACTGGATGACCCTAAATAAAAAAAAAGTTCATTAGTATATCAAATATATGGAATTTCGAATAGCACAGTGAATTAAAGCATAATTGGTACTCAATAAAAGGTAAATTACCAATAATTAGAAATCGAAGTCTGCAATAAAATATTCGGCCTGGTAATGCGTCTAATCGTCATCGTCATCGTCATCGTGATGGTGATCGTCATCGTCTTCCTCATCGTCATCGTCATCGTCATCGTCATCCTCATCCTCATCCTCATCCTCATCATTGAAATCTTCATCTTCATACTCATTCAAATCACTTGCATCAACATTTATTACTATGTCGCTGGGATCTCGTAACTTTGAAATATTATACTCTTCGATATGAAATGTATTGACAACTTCATCTTGTTGATATGCTATGTCTTCCCAATGTTCCTCAATTTTATTACGTACTTTTGTTTTACAAACTGCCCACCAATCACTTTTGTCTCATCTCAGACTAGGATATGAAGCATAAAATACTTGAATCGCTTGTTGTGCTAATACAAATGGTTCGTATCTCTTGTATATTTTTTTGTAGTTAATTTCAACCAAATTTATAAAATACCCCGAAAAAAAAATTGTATGGTTAGGAGTTAATTACATCTAACCTAGCTTAAGGAATTTTAATAGTTTAATTAACCTAGATTTAATTAAATCTAGGGTTAATGGCTTATTGGATTTAAAACCCAATAAGTATGGTTAAAGGCCAACCCATTAAAAACCACCTGACCCGCTAAGCCAATAAACGCAGCCGCTTTTCCCTTTCTGTTTCTCACCGACGATTTCCATGAATTTCACGCAGCGACGCGCGATTTCGTCACGACTCGCGCTACTGTCTCCCGAGCCCCTCCCTTTTCTTTTCTCCTTGCGACCTCATCTTTTCCTCCACTGCGCCTTCAATCTTCGCCACCGCTTTTTCTCGGAGAACGAACCCATCAACTGACCTCAAGACCTCTCGCAACTCTTCGGTTCGAACAACCAATCCGGCGACGACCGGTGGGAGAGCTAGCAAGGGGGGAGGATAGATAATCGGGCTCCTCCAGGCATCCTCGGTCTCGGGAACTAGGAATCGACAGTGGCTCTGGCCGATCATCGTCGGTGAAAGGTAAGCTCTGCTCCTCTGCTTGTCTTGGACGGAATCAAACCTCTGTGGTGATTTTCCTTAGTTGAGTGTGGGTTTGATTTGGGCAGGAGGTGGTTCAGTAAACAGGGGATAGTGAAAGGTTGGCTGCCGATTGTGGGGACTTTGCTGCTGACGGGGTTCAACACTAGGTAAGCAAGATTAATTCCTATTGTTCTGTGAATTTCTTACGGTAAAGATTGCATGTGGAGATGGCTATGGGTTGGTTGTGAAGTGTTGAACGGGATGTGAGGGTTGTTGGCTGTGATCTGTGGAGTGTTTGTTCTTGTCGATGGAGTTGACTGTGAGCAAGGATTTGTGAGTGTTTTGTGGGTCAATCAGTAGATTTTCAGATAACCTACACATCTCTTATTTCTGGTAAGATTATTTCCATTGATTTGTTGGTAGGTGAATGATGTGTAATTTCAGGTTTAGGATTATTAGAATTGGAATCTGCCTCTAATTTAATTGAGTGGTTGTAGTTCAACGAGTTGATTTGGATTGAGCTATTTAGCAATTGAAGCTAACCTAGGTGAGTCAGGAGCTAAGTTGTTATGGATGTATACTACTGGTTATTTTGTTACCTGATCTGGTGTAGGTTAGTGATGAAATATAGGGATGATGTGAAAGATTGATTAGGTTAGTTGGATAACCAACTCAATCTTATAGATTGAGATATGAAATCGATGTGGAGTTTGATTCGATTATGCGATGTACGATAGAACTTAATCATGTTCTATGTTGTGTGCAAGATGTTGAATCGAGAGAAATTCTTGGACGTGAAGGCAAAGGATATTTCCAGATATTCTACATAGCAGGTGGGTAATTCCTACCCTGGTCAGGTAGTTTAATGCATACAGATTTAGATGCATGATCATCTTATATGATCATGTTACCTTGACTCTGTTCTTATTCATCTTGCTCTTGATACTTTACCTTTGACTATTAACTTCATTGCTGCTATCATGTTTATTTTGCCATGATTAGGAGTTATATATATAGGTGATGTAAGTAACTTAGAATTTGTTAAGTTAAGTGCAAGTAGTAAAGTCCGGATGACAACCTAATTGTAAATTGGGCAAAAAGGTCATCCGTATGTAGATAATGTCTTGAACCTAGGGTTAGTTCTAGTACCCTTAGGTTGCATGTTTACTGTTGGTGCAATCGGCCCAGGTCACGATTGACCAGGACTCGAGTTTGACTCGAGTGATATTTTGATGTTCGACAAAAACATATGACAATGTAATTGTCATAGGGAAGTCCAAGTCTTGAGTACTTGGCATGGGAAGTCCAAGTGGGACACTTGGCACATGAAAAGTCCAAGCATGGGTCTTGGCAATGTAAAAGTCCAACATGGGTTGGCAAGGGAAAGTCCAAGCATGGTCTTGGCATTTGAGAAGTCCAACATGGGTTGGCAAGGGAAAAGTCCAAGCATGGGTCTTGGCAATGTAAAAGTCCAACATGGGTTGGCAAGGGAAAGTCCAAGCTTGAGTCTTGGCATGAGAAGTCCAAGGGGTTTGATATTGGCTGCATAAAGTCCAACCGGGAGTCTTGGCAGCATAAGTCCAATGGTTGGCGGCGTAAAATCCAAGCGGAGTCTTGGCGGCATAAGTCTAATGTGCATTGATGGTGTAGACACCGTTAGCATGATATAGCCGAGGGAAGCATCTGGAGGCTAGCGTGATGGATGAACAAGTCATGGATGACTTGGAGGGATCCGAGAGGCGTGAGGCTGATGGAGATGGCTAGAAGGCTTAAGTCTAGGCTAAGGGTGGTCTAGTAAGTATGGGGGCACCATACTTGGGTTAAAACCTCATTTTTGAGGTTGGCAGTCGACTGGCATTATGGCCGGTTCGACTGCCGTGAGTCGACTTGAGTTTGACCGTTAGAGCCGAAATGTCGAAATGCTCGCGATCAAAGCCGATCAGGCCGATCAATGATCGCTAAGGGTAGGATCGCCACCCAATGTCGAGCATAACGCTCCGTAGCCGCTCGCCAACACGCAATGGGCAATGACGCCAATGTTGGCGCCGATCGCCAAGAGATCTATTGGAGTTTTTCCAGCGTGGATCGAGCCGTTGTCTCATGACAACAGTGGCATCAGTCGACTGGTGACTTATGGCAGTCGACTGATGGGCGAAAATCCAGGTCGCGCACAAGGATAAAAGGAGCTCGACGGGAGGGTTTTTGGCAGCGATTTCTTGGACGTTTTTGAGGCGATTTGCTACTGCAAATCAGGGTCTTCAACCACGGTTCAAGCAATCAACAAGCAAGCAATCAAAAGGCATTTGTAAAGTTGTTTTCTTTACTAGTTTTGCATTGTATTATTGTATTTGCTTGTATTCCTTTCGTTTATTGTTGTAAACGTTTGTACGAGGTTTCTCCGCCTCTGACTTGTTGTCGAGAAGGAGTTTATTGATTAGTGATTGCATTAGCGTCGCTAGACCTCGTTAGAGCTCGATTCATGGAGTAGGAACCGTGTGGTTTCGAACCACGTTAAATCTTCGTGTTATTGTGTTTCGTTATTGTTATCATATATATATTCCGTTGTGCTAACGAAACTTGTAGACACGAACACGCGATCGAATTCCATCTACGAACGGTCAAACGCTATTCACCCCCCCTCTAGCGGCATCAAATTTCCAACAATTGGTATCAGAGCCCGGGGCTCTTCTACGGACTAACCGTCGGGAGCTAAGACAAAGAGGCTAGAGGGTGAAGATGGAAGAACCATTGGGATGGGACATCAACACCCTAATTCCCTATTCCTTCTATGGACGAGAAGGTTTCAATTCTTGGAAGGCGAGAATTGAAGATTTTTTGATGATGAGAGACCTTGAGGAGTGGTCCGCATTGATGGAAGGATTTGAATATCCTAAGGGACCAAAAGAAGGGTTTCTCAAGAAGAAGAAGTGGAGTGAGGAGCAACTCCAACAATTCGATAAAAACAAGAAGGTAATCAAATTCATTTTTGATTTAATTCCTAATGGCCTCTTGTGTAGTCTAGGTGACTATGTGGATGCCAAGGAGCTATGGAGCGATTTGGCCAAGCTCCATGAAAACCCTCAACTGGTCCAAGAAGAAGAAGAAGATGTAGAATGCTCATCGGTTCAATCGGAAGAGGCCGAAGAAGCAAGCTCCTCCTCACAAGCAAGTGAGGATTCGGAAGTTAAAGAAGAGTCAACATCCGGGTCAAGTGGAGAGTGTGAAGAATTGGAGGTTGAGAGGCCATCAATCTCCAAGGAGGAGGTAGAAGTGGAAGAAGCATCCACCTCAAGGATTGAGGGGGAGGAGAGAATTTCCACTCCGGGGCAACAAGAAGAAGCTCAAACTCCGGCACCTTCCACCTTGGACCTAGGTAACTCAAACATATCAATTTGTAATAAAAATCATATCATATGTTTTGAGTGTAGAGAAGCCGGGCACTACAAGAGTAAGTGCCCAAAGAATGTTAGGAAAGCTCCACCGGCACCGATGCCGATGCCCCGAGTCAAATGAGCAAGGAGCATATCATATGCTTCAAGTGCAACTCAAAGGGGCATTACCGGAGTCAATGTCCTAGGGGAAGCAAAAAGACCCAAGAAGGAGCTATACATGTAGGGGGAGCCTCCAAGGCAAACCCTAAGGTATATTTCAATAATGCACCTTCTAGATTTAATAGTCAAAAGCATGCTAGGAATTTTAATTCCCTTGCAATTCATAAAGAGCATGCTAGAAGTAAGGAATTTTGCTTAGGTGCTAAAAATGTTTACCTTAGGAGTAAGGAGAAATTTGGGACTAATGTCCCTAAAAATATTTTACCTAAGGAATCAATTAGGAAAATAGGAGAACATCTAGATCTAAATCCTAAATGGACTAGGCATATGCCTAGAAAGTCTCATGCCCATGGTTTAAATCAAAATTCTAAAATTGGGAAATTAAAATTAGAGAATCAAGTCTTGAGGTCAAGGCTTGAAAAACTTGAAAAGACCCTAAATAAGATACAAAATCAATTTAAAGGGTCTAGTGGTCAAAATCAAGGGTCCAAAAGTCAAAGTCAACACCTAAGACCTAAGAGTCAAAAGTCAACCAAGGGCAAGCAAGGTTTGGGTCACAAACCTAAGCCTAAAGTGGCTTATCATAGTGTCTCATTTGACTATGGAACACAAACTAGGTCTAGGAAGACCAAGGTCAATAGGGAAGTCATCCCTAAGGTTGACCAAAGGTTGAGCCTAGTGGCTAGGGTTTCTAAGAAACCTAGGGTGGCCACCAAGAAGGTTGCAAGGGGAGTTACCCCTAGAGTCAACCTAGGCAAGACCCAAGTGACCAAGGCTAATAAGCCTAGAAGGGTCATTAGGAAGGTATCTAGGGAGGTTATCCCTAAGGAATACCTAATTAACCCTAGGAGCTCAAATCAGTTTTGGGTTCCTAAGAGCGTGATTGATTCACGCTAGATGGGTTTAGGGTGTGCCAACCTTGATTGGATGAGTAGTTAACTCAACCATGGTAAAGGTGGCACTTTAGGATATTTTCATGGTTATGGTTACCTTGGAAATAGATTTGAATTAATATCCTAAAAGTTTTTAGGATGTGCCAATGTACTTTTTGAAATTAAGAAGAATCAATTAAATTGGAACAATTTAGATTTAGAGGTTAATGTGTCATTTTGGATTGTTGGCACACTAGGGAGATTAATGATAATATGGCAAAATATATCTAATTATATCAAATAGAAATTAATATTAAAATTTAGGTATTACTATACCTATATATTTTATATGTCATGCTTTGTTTGCCATATAACATGCCATGACATCATGTTTATTTTAATCATTTTATATATCATGTTCATGTTTAGGATTAAGGTTTCAAATGTCATGTGTTTTTAGATTTCATCTTATGTCATGGCATCATGATTATGAGCATATGCTTATTTATATCATTTCTAATGTCATAATCATTCATGCATTTAAGACAATTTGGTTGAAATTGAATTAAGGACTATGACATGACTTGAAGTCCCATTTATAAGGGAATCAAGTAGGGTTGCCTTAGAGAATGCATGAAACCCTAGATTATGATGAACAAAATCCACATCTCACATTAAATTGACATGTATGTGTATTTTATACACCTTAGATACATGTGAGATGCTAGGATATGAGTTAAGTTCAAGGTGCATAATTTTTGCATCTAGATGAACTAAAACTCATCTAATTTCAATTAGTGGATCATTAGGAAAGCTTGTGTACAAGTCATGTGCATAGAACCCAAGGAATATGATCCAAGACATGGTTTTGAAATCATTTTAAAATCAATTTAGAAAACCTTGGTGAAGTCTATCTTTTGATAGCAATCACCATTGATGAAGTTGATACAAAATAGGGCCAAAACATTGAAAATTTCAATGGTTTTGAGTTTTGTATCAAACTCACTATTTTATGGGTAAAATAATTTTCAAATATTTTTCACCCATTGTAATGACTATAAGTAATATACGTATCAAATTTTATGATTTTTCAAATTACGTAGAATTACTTATGCTTTTCCAAATCTCGATTCTGATTGAAAATCGAAATTTCACTATCACGATCGCTCTGGTGGCGATCGATGATGGCAATGACCGATGACATATCGTGAGTCGATCGCCAGTCTGATTTCGGGTTAACAAGGTTTGTTTAGCCCGTGTTCAGCTATGAAGGTTCCTAATCACTCCTAACCCTAGGATATGCTTTAGAAGCATTATAAAGGGTGAAAATCCATCGATATGGATTAGAGTCGTGTTAGGTCAAAGTATCAAATTTAGGGTGAAAGTTCTATGTTGAACTTAGAACCTTAATTTTGATGGTTTAGAGTTCCTATTGGCTTAGGGGCTTCCCAAGGACATTGTTGGTGCAATGGTCAAGGGGGAGCAAGCCTTTAGGGGGAGGTATCCATCTTGGGATGATGGATGTGTTTTTCTCCTTGAAGAGGAGAAGTTATTGGGAGAGTATCATCAATTGGGAAAATTGATGGGTTTTTGATACCCAATTTGGAAATTGGGAGAGAGTATAGGATTGCCTCTCTTGAGTAATATGTGACTTATCACTAGGAAGATGGTAGGCATCCTAGGTATTTATTTTTGGATCAAGGGGGAGATTGTAAGATCTCATTAGGACATGAGACATTGACCTCCTTGGAGAGAAGACCTTTTTGATGTTAGTCAAAAAGGGGGAGAATGTTTGGGGGAGAACATTTAAGATTACCAATTTGGAATAATTGGTAATAGACTTGAGTTAGTGGTCTAACTCAAATGATTTGTTTGGTTTTTGTCAAACATCAAAAAGGGGGAGATTATTGGTGCAATCGGCCCAGGTCACGATTGACCAGGACTCGAGTTTGACTCGAGTGATATTTTAATGTTCGACAAAAACATATGACAATGTAATTGTCATAGGGAAGTCCAAGTCTTCAGTACTTGGCATGGGAAGTCCAAATGGGACACTTGGCACATGAAAAATCCAAGCATGGGTCTTGGCAATGTAAAAGTCCAACATGGGTTGGCAAGGGAAAGTCCAAGCATGGTCTTGGCATTTGAGAAGTCCAACATGGGTTGGCAAGGGAAAAGTCCAAGCATGGGTCTTGGCAATGTAAAAGTCCAACATGGGTTGGCAAGGGAAAGTCCAAGCTTGAGTCTTGGCATGAGAAGTCCAAGGGGTTTGATATTGGCTGCGTAAAGTCCAAGCGGGAGTCTTGGCAGCATAAGTCCAATGGTTGGCGGCGTAAAGTCCAAGCGGAGTCTTGGCGGCGTAAGTCCAATGTGCCTTGGCGGTGTAGACACCGTTAGCATGACATAGCCGATGGAAGCACCTAGAGGCTAGCGCGATGGATGAACAAGTCATGGATGACTTGGAGGGATCCGAGAGGCGTGAGGCTGATGGAGGTGGCTAGAAGGCTTAGGTCTAGGCTAAGGGTGGTCTAGCAAGTATGGGGGCACCATACTTGGGTTAAAACCTCATTTTTGAGGTTGGCAGTCGACTGGCATTATGGCCGGTTCGACTGCCGTGAGTCGACTTGAGTTCGACTGTCAAAATGATCGCTAAGCTGGTCGAGCCGATCGCCACCCAATGTCGAGCATTAACGCCCGTAGTCGACCGCCACCGGCCACGGCGCGCCGGCAATGATCGCTAAGAGATCCGTTGGAATTTTTCCAGCGTGGATTGAGCCGTTGTCTCACTACAACAATGGCATCAGTCGACTGGTGACTTATGGCAATCGACTAATGGGCGGAAATCCAGGTCGCGCGCAAGGATAAAAGGAGCTCGACGGGAGGGTTTTTGGCAGCGATTTCTTGGACGTTTTTGAGGCGATTTGCTACTGCAAATCAAGGTCTTCAACCACGGTTCAAGCGATCAACAAGCAAGCAATCAAAAGGCATTTGTAAAGTTATTTTTTTTACTAGTTTTGCATTGTATTATTGTATTTGCTTGTATTCCTTTCGTTTATTGTTGTAAACGTTTGTACGAGGTTTCTCCGCCTCCGACTTATTGTCGAGAAGGAGTTTATTGATTAGTGATTGCATTGGCATCACTAGAGCTCGTTAGAGCTCGATCCGTGGAGTAGGAACCGTGTGGTTCCGAACCACGTTAAATCTTCATGTTATTGTGTTTGTGATTGTGTTTCGTTATTGTTATCATATATATATTCTGCTGTGCTAACGAAACTTGTAGACACGAACACGCGATCGAATTCCATCTATGAACGGTCAAACGCTATTCACCCCCCCTCTAGCGGCGTCAAAATTCCAACATTTACTACCAACCATGTATTATGTAAATGGTCAGGTGAATGGTATTTAGTGTGTCGCTACGGACCGGTGGTCCTAGCCTGATATAATTAGTTTGAGTACGACTCTTTACAAGATAGAGAGTTCGTTGATCTGGTTAGTATGACTTTCTGTAGAATAGAGAGTCTATGGTGGATGTCTGTATGTGAGACATTGTATTCATGTCATTTGCATGCACGCTGGCGACGAGGTCTCCCTTGTGGTTAAGAGTGTCGCCAGTCATTCTGCCTCCACGGTTACTCATAGGAGGGGTAACCGGTGTGAGGGCAGAGCATTGTGGTGCCGCACTTTACCACTATAGATGGTGGTAGTTGGATTTGTGTGTCGTAGTCTTGCGTGTGTGGCACTCGACCACTCATGGGTAGTGACCGTCGGAGTGGCCAACAGCAGGGACCCCCATCGTGTAGCTTGCTCTTCACGCTTATATGCTATTCAATCATACTGCCCACTCGGCCACTCGAGAGTAGTGGTTGGTGTTGAGTTGAGACAGTTGTCATGCTCGAGCCACCGAGGCCACACTGGGGTCGTGGTAGCTTTAGGGTGAGCCGACATGACCATGCATGTTGCATTGCCGACTTATGACATTTTTGCATATTTCCATATATATACATATATGCATGTATATATATATATGGATGATTGTGATTAGTATACATATATAGATGCAGTCTATATATATATGCTTATTGTGATGCTGCATTTATATGTACTATGTTTGTTGCATTTGTTTGTACATATTCATATATGCTATTGCATTTTCTGTATGGTAGTAGGCCGGTACTTGTATACTTGTTGGTTATTCACTGTGATACCCTCGACCCATATCAGGATGTAGTATGAGTTAGTATTATTCTTTATACTTTGTGTTGTGGATATGTGCTCAGGTTGGATAGGTGTAGCGTAACAGACGTTCAGGTATGTCTGCATTTCATATTGGCTTTTGGTTAGAAGGTATATACATGGATATGTTATCATGCTAGTGATACCTGTAGATTTTTCTATCGAAATACATGTGATATTAATATATACATGTTTTTCTATTACCTGCTGAGTTTTACTCACTACCACGGACCCTGGGTTTTTCTGTCGCCCAGGTAACAGATTGAAGTCTTCGTAACGGCTTGGAGCTGCGCCGGCGATCCATCCCATCTCCGCTTTTCTGAGTCTCCCGAGGATTTGTGTTTACGTTATGGATTTTGTTCTATGTCATGGACTCTAGTTTATGTATGAATTTCGTCTTTATGCTGTGGACTTTGTTTTGTGTCGATGCTTTATGTACGGTTTTAGTACTGTAGACTTGTCAGGTGGTGTACACCTGTATGTTTTGGTATATTTGTTGTGGGTATGTGGTTTCTATTTCCGTTGTGGTTGTTATGTTATATTATGTTATTGTAGTGGGCCTACAGGCCTTGTATTAACCCGAATGTTGCCACGTACAGGAGAGATGTCGTCCGTTTGATTTTCGGCACGGCATACTCTCGAGGCGTGACAACTTTAGTGGTATCAGAGCCCTAGGTTCTGCGATGCCATACAATATTGTTTTGTGTCGAGTCTTGGATTCTCGGGAGTCGATTTGTTTCGGTTTTGGTTTTCTGAGATGAGATGGACAGCGGCCTGAGCTCCAAGCAGCACGAGGTAAGAATTCCTGATAATTTATAGTTTAGTAGATATTTATCTAAACTTGATCAATAGGTATATACAGTAGAGTTATTATACCTGTACAGACTTGTAGTAGAAGTCGCCCACCGTGGTGACCAACCGGAGTTGCCATTAGGGTTTATACTCTCGGTTTTGTTGGTTATGTATTTAATGTTTAAACAGGAAATAACATGTAGAGTGTTGGTTATTATTCGTAATCGTGATTTATGTCGACCACGGGAACGACCTGTTGAGTCTGTGAGTATTGAACCTGTGTCGAAAAGGTGATTTACCTTTGAGAGCCGACTGATACCGAGTCAGAAAACAGGGGTCAAATCGTCACATTTCTGGTGGAAATCGGAGACTACAGTCTTAGAGATTTTTCACTAATTATACTAGTCAGATTATTACCTGTTGGGTAATGGAGAAGACAAGTAGACGATTGTTGATGCAGATAGTGGAAGACTAGTTTACAGTGTTTCATAGAGATTTTTATCCCTGAGTTGTTCGTACTGGGTTGTATAACCTCGAAGGTACTTTTGAGTACTTAATTTGGGTTATACAGAGAAAGTAGAGTTATTTGCATACTATTATCTGGATCAAGTCGGTATTTAGTGGTAAATACAGAAAATAATCTTCGGAGAATAATATATCACTTGATCATGGTTGAGTGATGTTGAAAGAGAGTATTTTCCCGCGTCACTTTCAGTGACACATTGTAGGAAATTCTTGAGCTTTAAGTAGAGTGATCGTTCGATAATGGGAGTACCGTGCAGAGTCATTAGACTTGCCGAGGTTACGACCACCTAATAGTTCAAGAATGTGAATGAATATTTTAAGCCACCCATGGTTATTGGCTTACTTTTGGAGTAAGATGACTGGATCTTCTATCATATCCTGCCGGAAGACATTGGATTGAGTCAAGAGTTTAGAAATGACTTTGTACAAGTGTTTAGGAGATGGAGATCGATAAACAGACATTGCAAGTCAAATATTGGTATAAGACTTTATTATACTTGCATAAAGTCTTATATCTGGTTCTCATACTGTGGAAAGGGGTATCTTGTGAACTCTTTTGGTTGAGTTTCTACTGAATGACTTAAATCGTAAGGTATATTGAGAATTGAATTTGTTATTAGACTCGATGTCAATCACTAAGATAGCCTTGAAGGGAAAGACAATTTTCACGGTAAACAATTTTATACTTATGGACAGTGGGAATGCAACCTTGAGGAAGATGATACACTCGCTAAGACCATACTATTTCTAGCATCACTTGAAGGTAAAGGTAAAGCGAGATAATAGTGCTAGAATTTCTCGATCTGAATTCTTTGACTGTCTCGACAATGGATTATATCTAGATACTGGTATAGAGGATTATGAAATCTCCTTGGAAAGAATCCTCGGTGACTATGATGGCAGATTTTGATTAGTATTTAATGAGGTAAAATGGTAATGTTGATTTCCAGATTGCACTAAGAGTAAGAAAAAAAAAACATGGAGTAGTTCAATGGGGATAGAACCTTTCGAATTCCACCTATGCTATTTTATTAAAATGTCCTACTGCTAACTATGACCAACTAAAAGGAGTTGTTGGTCTGATTTGTGGTATGCCAAACTTATTTGAACAACAAAATAGTGAAACTCTTAATTTGCTCCTGCAAATGCAAATGCAAAAAAATAAAAATAAAATGGAATGGTAGACACTGCAAAGTTTACTTCAAGGAGGTTGTTTAACAAAGATCTGATGGTGGAGAGTCAATTTTTTTTTTCGGTCTTCTAAAGGCATTGGGCATGACAAGTTATACAAGTGTTGGTTATATGTTGATGGAGAAACTTTCTCAGGGAAATATATTCAAGGATGTCACAGCTTAACAATATCTAGGTATGGATTTTTCTTTTTGAAGGAGAAGCATCTTATTGAAGCACTAGGAATGTTGGACATATTACATAGCCAGAACATGACCTTATCTATAAATGTTTACCAGAACTTTGCACTAGTATTGCTTAAGTTTGACTGAAGTGAGGAAGCATTGGCTTTTAAACAATCTTTGTTGACCAGGAAGCCTGAAAGTGCTAAACCATCATGTCCCTCTTTATTGCATAAATGATTAAACAGTTAATGCTAGAACGGACAAATTATTTGTTGTTGCTGGTTTTGTCTGAATCTAGTTGACAAAAAAAAACTCATGCTCGTGTCATTAGCATTGATTTGTTTAGCTTGGCGATTTTGTTCCCTTGAGTCCATTATAAGAACTGTGAACTCCTGGAGTTCACAAATGCAAACACTCATAATAAGCTACTTACAAATAGCATTAAAGACAAAGTAAAGGAGGAAATTGTCCGTTGAAAGTGCTAGTGTTCTCACCTCCCTATTGGCCTCAGGTTCTCTGAGTCTAATTAGGCATTTGTACAAAGTTCCTCTCTCCTTTACTGTTTTTAAAATCTTTATCATCTCACCGTCGCTGCCTTCTCTCTCCTCAACTCAATTAAACAAATTGCATTTTTATTTGATTTGTCGAGCGAGTGACCTGTTTTGAATTTGCATAGGATGCATGATCACGTATGTACCAAATAGTTTCTGGTTCTTTCTGAACTCATTATAAGTGGATGGGATGTAGCGTGACGATACCACAGATTTGTTTGGCAAAGGTGATATTAGAAATTATTTAGTCGGAAGCTGGTGAAACCAGTTACAAGATCTAAACGGCGGTTAACTTTTACACGAGTATTAGTTAATCCTTCCGGAGTGGATAAAAGGATGTTGGACGCGGATGCATCGTTCCAAGGAACGGAGCGATCCCAATGCAGTTGAATGAGATGTATCTCGAGCTTACGTCAGTTGTGAAACTACGAAATAGGCTGTTATATACATGACGCGGCTTTAGTAGTTATTATCTGGATTTATAGATGCATGAAACAGGAATGCTTATCGGATTTTAACTAGCTATTGGGTAGCTACTATAAAGTATCTGGAACGCGAACAGTTGCAACTTGCGAGAAATGGTCGCTATAGTCTTCCGTGTACTCACAGAGTGTGTGGTAGAGTGGATTTTGAATGGTTGATGGACTTCTCTTTTGAGAAAATAATTCTCCGTCTCTAATAAGGATAGTAGGTTCCGGAGTTACAGTGTTTAAGGAAGAGTTGCTACAGAAAGCATATCATTCGAGATGGGCTATATACCTTGGTGGTACTCAGATGTACCGAGAGTTGAAACATTTATACTAGTGGAATGGTATAAAGAGAGTTATAGCAAATTTTGCTGCTCGATATTTAGTATGTCAGTAGGTGAAGGCTGAACATCAGAATCTCGCTGGAGTGCTCTAAAAAATTCCGATTCTGGAATGGAAGTGGGAGCATATCACGATTGATTATGTTACGGAATTGCCTAGAACCCGTAAAGGGCGTGATGCGATTTGGGTGATTATGGATCGACTGACCAAATCAGCTCATTTCCTTCCTATTCGTGGGTCGTACTCTTTGGACCATCCGACAGCGTTGTATTACCGAAAGATTATCAGATGGCTTGGGGTACTTTTAAGTACTATATCGGATAGAGATTCGCAATTTACCTCGCGATTTTGGCAAAGTTTGCACCAGACTATTGGCACAGAGTTTCGGCTTAGTGCAACGTTTCATCCGCAGACAGATGAACAGTCTGAGTGTATCATTTAGACGTTGGAGGATCTATTTAGATCTTGTGTCGTGGATTATGGAGGTGTAACTTATCGGTTGGCTTTACCTCCGACACTTGCGGGTGTTCACAATGTATTTCCTGTTTCTATGATGAGGAAATACGTTCTGCGTTCAGATCATTTTCTGAAAGAGATTCTCATTCTACCTGAGTCTAATGTGACTTACAAGGAGATTCCAGTGCGGATTCTTGGTCGCAAGAAGCGTCAATTGCAAAACAAAATCATGCGACTCATAAAGGTTGGATGACAACATCATATTGATGAGGAGGCTACTTGGGAGATGGAAGATACTATCCAAGCTCGATAGTCTCATCTGTTCACTTGAGGAAGGTATGTGGTCATTTCGGAATATACTTGAATTAATTTTTGCATTTAAGTACAAAATTTGGGGACCAAATTTTTAATAAGTGGGGGAGAATATAAAATACCCCCAAAAAAAAATTGTATGGTTAGGAGTTAATTACGTCTAACCTAGCTTAAGGAATTTTAATAGTTTAATTAACCTAGATTTAATTAAATCTAGGGTTAATGGCTTATTAGATTTAAAACCCAATAAGTATGGTTAAATCCCAACCCGTTAAAAACCACCCGACCCGCTAAGCCAATAAACGCAGCCGCTTTTCCCTTTCCGTTTCTCGCCGACAATTTCTTTCGCGCGAGCGTTTCACGCATGCGGCGACTTCCGTTCGTCGCCGACTCCGCCGCTAGCTCTGTCTCTTCCGAGCCCCTCCCTTTTCTTTTCTCCTTGCGACCTCATCTTTTCCTCCACCATGCCTTCAATCTTCGCCCAACCGCTTCTTTTCCTGTGGCGAACGAACCCACCGACCAGACCCTCGACGACCTCTGCAGCTCTTCGGTGCCGAACAACCAACTACCGAAGACCCCGTCCGGTGGGAGAGCCAGTAAGGGGGGAGGATAGATAATCGAGCTCCGCCAGGCATCCTCGGTCTTGGGAACTAGGGATCGATAGTGGCTCTGGTCGATCATCACCGGTGAAAGGTAAGCTCTTCTCCTCTGCTTGTCTTGGACGGAATCAACCCTCTGTGGTGATTTTCCTTGGTTGAGCGTGGGTTTGATTTGGGCAGGAGGTGGTTCGGCAAACAGGGGATAGTGAAAGGTTGGCTGTCGATTGTGGGGACTTTGCTGTCGACGGGGTTCAACACTAGGTAAGCAAGATTAATTCCTATTGTTCTGTGAATTTCTTACAGTAAAGATTGCATGTGGAGATGGCTATGGGTTGGTTGTGAAGTGTTGAACGGGATGTGAGGGTTGTTGGCTATGATCTGTGGAGTGTTTGTTCTTATCGATGGAGTTGACTGTGAGCAAGGATTTGTGAGTGTTTTGTGGGTCAATTAGCAGATTTTTAGATAACCTACACATCTCTTATTTCTGGTAAAATTATTTCCATTGATTTGTTGGTAGGATTAAGGAATCAAGTTTGGTAGGTTTGAGATAATTTGAATGTTGTGTAATTTCAGGTTTAGGATTATTAGAATTGGAATCTGCCTCTAATTTAATTGAGTGGTGGCAGTTCAACGAGTTGATTTGGATTGAGCTATTTAGCAATTGAAGCTAACCTAGGTGAGTCAGAAGCTAAGTTGTTATGGATGTATACTACTGGTTATTTTGTTATCTGATCTGGTGTTGGTTAGTGATGAAATATAGGGATGATGTGAAGGATTGATTAGGTTAATTGGATAACCAACTCAATCTTATAAATTTAGATACGAAATCGATGTGGAGTTTGATTCGATTATGCGATGTACGATAGAACTTAATTATGTTCTATGTTGTGTGCAGGATGTTGAATCGAGAGAAATTCTTGGACGTGAAGGCAAAGGATATTTCCAGATATTCTACATAGCAGGTGGGTAATTCCTACCCTGGTCAGGTAGTTTAATGCATAAGATTTAGATGCATGATCATCTTATATGATCATGTTACCTTGACTCTGTTCTTATTCATCTTGCGCTTGATACTTTACCTTTGACTATTAACTCCATTGCCGCTATCATGTTTATTTTGTCATGACTAGGAGGTATATATATAGGTGATGTAAGTAACTTAGAATTTGTTAAGTTAAGTGCAAGTAGTAAAGTCCGGATGACAACCTGATTGTAAATTGGGTAAAAAGGTCATCCGTATGTAGATAATGTCTTGAACCTAGGGTTAGTTCTAGTACCCTTAGGTTGCATGTTTACTACCGACCATGTATTATGTAAATGGTCAGGTGAATGATATTTAGTGTGTCGCTACGGATCGGTGGTCCTAGCCTGATATAATCAGTTTGAGTACGACTCTCTACAGGATAGAGAGTGCGTTGATCTGGTTAGTATGACTCTCTGTAGAATAGAGAGTCTATGGTGGATGTCTGTATGTGAAACATTGCATTCATGTCATTTGCATGCACGCTGGCAACGAGGTCTCCTTTGTGGTTGAGAGCGTCGCCAGTCATCCTGCCTCCACGGTTACTCATAGGAGGGGTAATCAGTGTGAGGGAAGAGCATTGTGGTGCCGCACTCTACCACTATAGACAGTGTTAGTTGGATTTGTGTGTCGTAGTCCTGCATGTGTGGCACTCGACCACTCATGGGTAGTGACCGTCGGAGTGGCCAATAGCAGGGACCCTCATCGTGTAGCTTGCTCTCCACGCTTATATGCTACTCGATCATACTACCCACTCGGCCACTCGAGAGTAGTGGTTGGTGTTGAGTTGGGATAGTTATCATGCTCGAGCCACCGAGGCCACACTGGGGTCGTTGTAGCTTTAGGGTAAGCCGACATGACCATGCATGCTGCATTGCCGACTTATGGCATTTTTGCATATTGCCATATATATACATATATGCATGTATATATATATATGGATGATTGTGATTAGTATACATATATAGATGCAGTCTATATATATATGTTTATTATGATGCTGCATTTGTATGTACTATGTTTGTTGCATTTGTTTGTACATATTCATACATGCTATTGCATTTTCTGTATGGTAGTAGGCCGGTACTTGTATACTTGTTGGTTATTCACTATGATACCCTCGACCCATATCAGGATGTAGTATGAGTTAGTATTATTCTTTATACCTTATGTTGTGGATATGTGCTCAGGTTGGATAGGTGTAGCGTAGCAGATGTTCAGGTATGTCTGCATTTCATATTGGCTTTTGGTTAGAAGGTATATACATGGATATGTTATCATGCTAGTGATACCTGTAGATTTTTCTATCGAAATACATATGATATTAATATATACATGTTTTTCTATTACCTGCTGAGTTTTACTCACTACCACGGACCCTGGGTTTTTCTGTCGCTCAAGTAACAGGTTGAAGTCTTCGTGACGGCTTGGAGCTGCGCCGGTGATCCATCCCATCTCCGCTTTTCTGAGTCTCCCGAGGATTTGTGTTTACGTTATGGATTTTGTTCTATGTCATGGACTCTAGTTTATGTATGGTTTTCATCTTTATGTTGTGGCCTTTGTTTTGTGTCGATGTTTTATATACGATTTTAGTATTGTAGACTTGTCAGGTGGTGTACACCTGTATGTTTTGGTATATTTGTTGTGGGTATGTGGTTTCTATTTCCGCTGTGGTTGTTATGTTATATTATGTTATTGTTGTGGGCCTACGTGCCTTGTATTAACCCGAAATATTGTCAAGTACAGGGGAGATGTCGTCCATTTGATTTTCGGCACGGCATACTCTCGGTGCGTGACAAAATTAATCTATGGATGTACCCTCATGCCTTTGATAGGGTCAAACCAACGACACATAAATAAAATAACTCGTAAATCAGAGCCTGGATACGCTACCTCTAAAATTTCATCTAGCAAACCGTAAAATTCATTCCTTGCACCCCCATCAATAGATGATTGAACACAAACTCCGCTATTCATTATAGTTTTCCCAGTTCCATAAGCTTGAGTATGAAAATTATATCCGTTTATGAAATATGCCGGCCAAGTTTTAACCATTGAATTTGGACCCCATGACAGATGTTTTATTAGGTCTTGCTCAATGTGACCGTGATTATTAAGAACCTAAAGTAAAATAAATATGTGTCATCATACAAGATTTATCAAATTTACTATCATATACTACTTACATAATTTTTGAACCATTGTGCAAATTCTTCATCACAGAAATTATTAAACTTATGCTCCGGAAGCTCCGAATATAGAGTTTGAAAAATCTTACAATATAATTAAATAAAACATGAACAATATTTTATGATATACGAAATGTTTAATATAACTATTATATACTTACTCGAAATACGGCGTTACTTCTTGACAGTTAAATAAAATATATGTATGGGCTGCTCGCCACTCCAAACTAGTTAAGTATCTACTTATACAAGATCCACTTGGTCGACCAAGGTAATTAAAAATTGAGAATGCCCTCAAATTTGGATCAACGGGACCCTCATCATTTCTTCCTGCTTTCCGACTCTTGCATTGAACGTGAGGTTCAAAGTAATATGATGCAAAAGTTGTAACTTCCTCCATAATATATGCATTAACAATATAAATTTCAACATGAGCCTTATTTTTCACTTTTTTTTTTCAAGTGATAGAGGAATCTAAGAGTAATACAATAAAATTTATTAGCAAATAAATTAGACTAAAATTGACCAAATGAAATAACAATGAGAAAAAAGTAGAAAAAAAATCAACTTTCAAATGGATACATCCATCGAAATTGAACAGGACCTCCAACTTTAGCCTCATATGACAAGTAAACCAAAAGATGTTCCATTGAATCAAAAAATACAGGTGGAAATATCTTTTCTAAGTTACACATAATAATCGGAATATCTCTCTCTAATGTCTCCATGTATAAATGACTCAGTACTGTCGAGCAGATATCATGAAAGAAAATGTTTAATTCTGTAATTGCACCCCAGAAAAAATTTGGTAACAGTTCCTTCAAAGCAATAGGAATTAATCTTTCCATGAATATATGACAGTCATGACTTTTAAAACCTATAAATTTGCATTCCTTCAAATCAACGCATCTACCAAGATTTGAGACATAACCATCAAGAAATCTCAATGATTTCAACCATTCACAAACAATCCGTTTCTGATCCTTATTCAATGTATAAACTGCTTTCAGTTTTGGTCCCCTACTATTTGCATCAACATCAAGGGTGGGTCGTTTACATATGAGACGCAAATCTTTTCTTGCATTCAGATTGTCTTTTGTTTTTCCAGTTATATCCATCACTGTATTTATCAGATTTTCAAAAACATTCTTCTCAATATGCATTAAATCAAGATTGTGACGAATCAAATTACTCTGCCAATATGGTAAATCTCAAAAGATACTCCGTTTTATCCATTTATGCATAATTCCATAGTCATATGTTGTAACATTTGGGTCTTCAATAACAGATGGAAAGTTAAGCACTCTTTGCCATAAAATTTGACCGGTGAATCTTAATGGTGGAGGTGTTCTTTCAATTCTATTATTAGTAAATTCTTCTTTATTTCTTCTGAATTTATGATTTGGCGGTAAAAATTGTCTATGACAATCAAATTAACTCGGTTTCTTTCCATGTTTCAATCTGAATGACTTTGATCTCTCCATACATATTGGACATCCTAAAATCCATGATCTCACCGATAACATCCCATAAGCAGGAAAATCATTTATTGTCCAAAGAAGTGCAACTCTTATTGTGAACATCTGATTAGTATGGACATCATATGTGGAAACACCCACGTCCCATAGTTGGATCAACTCGGCAATCAACGGTTGCATGTAAACATCTATTAACTTCTTCGGATTATGAGGGTCAGACACAATCAATGTTAAAAACATATAAGGTGTTTTCATACACATACCAGGAGGAAGATTGTACGGAGTTACGATAATTGGCCAGCAAGAATAGGTTCTTCCTGATTTGCCAAATGGAGCAAATCCATCAGCATATAGCCCCAACCTGATGTTTCGGGTCTTATTTGTAAACTCAGGATATGTTCGATCAAAATTTTTTCACGCCTTTGCATCAGATGGATGACACATTAGCCCATTCTCTGTTTCATGATTTGTATGCCAAGTCATGTGTTCAGCAGTCACCTTCGAAGCATAAAGCCTTTGCAATCTAGGAGTTAAAGACAATTAGAACATTTGTCTGAATGATTTTAATAGCTTATTATGATTTGATCTCGTGGTACTCTTGTACCTGCATTGACTACAGAATTTGCAAGTCTCTAAATCTGCATTATCTCCCCAATATAGCATGCAACCATTTCTGCAAATATCAATTCTTTGCACCGGAAGACCCAAATCTTTCACAAGTTTTTTCATACTGTAAAAATCATTCGACATTATGTGATCACGCGACAATACTTCTCCAATAACTTGAACAAAATCATTAAAACATTCTCCGGACACATTATGCTCAGCTTTAACATTCAACAATCTTGCGGTGAGAGATAATTTTGTGTGACTGTCACAACCGGACCACACGGGTTCATCTGCAGCTCTCAATACTTCTTGAAATTTTATATATGGATCATTGTACACATTTTCATTACCACCAGTAATTTCTACCTCCTCCAACGGTGTTGAATAATTATTATATATGTGTTCAAATGCTTGAGGATAATGACTAGAACTTGTCGTGTTTGGTTCGCTATTCAAATTATGACCAACTGCATCAACTATCATCCTCTGGTACAGATTGAATTGATCGTAATATACTTGCTCTCCACTAACTGTCCTTTGTATGTTTCGTCCAACCTCTTCATCGGATATAAACGGTTCACCATGACAAGTCCAATTATAATAATTTGGCGTAAAACCAAATCTACAAAGATGTTCTCGAACTTTATCACATTGGAAAAATTTATCATTATGATATTTTTTGCACGGACACCTTAATTTATTCTCATCTATAAACTCACCATTATTATTAGCAAATCTCAAAGATGGTTCCAACCCCATTATAAATTCATCAGTTAAACCACGACGTTCTGGTAAAATTTTTTTATACATCCAACTTCGTTCTCTCTCCATCGATCCTGTTTTCGAAATTATATCAACAATTAATTTTAATTTTTTCCAAATTAACTTTATCCATATATATATCAATCTAACCATAAATTTATACTTAACATTAATTAATTTTTTCTAATACTAAATATGATTTTGTGTGATATTTAATTGCAAATTATAATATAATTTCGAACAATTATGATCTATTAACAGTAATTAAATTACTTAAAATCAAACATTAAGAATAAAAATTATAACAGAATTAATAATACTGTAATTAATGTTATAAACAATATTTTTACGCGTATATGTCCAAACGGAAACAACGTACGGATGAGCTCGGCTAGATATGAACACTTGACGATCACCTTCAAAGTAGGACAACCTATATGAAAAAAATATTGTATTTAGATTACGACACAATATTATTAATTTATATATATATATATATATATATATATTGATTTATATAATTAATTTAAATAACATTTGAATTCACGATCGAAATCACGTGACAACTGTATGCCAAGCACGCGCAATGCACAACATGCAAGTACGTAAGGTGCGACTTAAGCTACAGTACGCGAGCGAGGGCACGCACGCGACGGCAGTGAACGCGAGGACACTCGCGCGGGCACGCATGCGGCGGTCGCGAGGGCACGTGCGCAGTGCCCGCGTGGACAAGCGTACGACGACTACGTATAATGCCGCTGTGCTAGGGCATGCGCACGGCTGCCGCAAGCACGCATGGCGGCACCGCAGCAACCACGCGCACGTGGGAGCACCACCACGAGCACGCGCAGCCGCTAGCACCGCCTCGAGCTCGCGGTGGCGCCTGCTGTCGCGCGTGATCTCGCGGTAGCAACCTAGGTGTACGCGGCGGCAAGACTACCCTACCGCCAAAGACGCGCGAGCTGCCGCCGCAATCGATGTCATAGCGAGCTCGCGCCCACCGCGAGGTCGCGCCGACTGATGCCGCCGTGTGCTCGTGGCAGGATCTGTCGTGAGCTCGCGGTAGGATCGCCGCATGAGCTCGCGCAGAGCTGCCGCGAGCACGCGATAAAGAATCGCCGCATGTACGCGGATACGCGCACTGGCCAGAGCTCGCCGCATAAAGACTGCGAGCACGTGGTAGCAGGCTAACGAAGGCGCAGCCATTGTGCCGTCGGCACTCGGCCCGCCGGAAGGGAGAGTTGGAAGGGAGGGAGAGAAGGGAGACGTACGGACGGGGCGGCGGGAGGAGGACGAGCATGATATGATCGCGGAGGAAATGGAGAGATTGGGTGAGGCGGGATAATTAGGGGAAATTTAGTGACGAATATTTTTTCGTCGCTAAATTCGTCGCCAATTCGCCAATTTGGCGACGAATCCTATATTTGTTGCAGAATCTGCAACGAATTTTGAATTCGTTGCAGAATTCTGCAACGAAAAAAAAATCGTTACAGATTCTGCAACGAAAAAAAAATTCATTGCAGATATTTGTAACGAAAATATTTTTTTATCGCAAATTGGCGACAAAAAAAGATTTTCGTCGCCAATTTGCGATTAATTTTGCAACGAAAATTAAATGTTGGAAATTTTAAAATTTTTGTAACAATTTTTTTTTGTTGGAAATTTCATTATAAATTTGCGACAAAATATAAAATTCGTCGCTAAATTCATTGCACATTTGCAACGAACTATTTTCGTTGCTAAAGTTTGTCGCCAATTTCATGTTTTTTTTTGTAGTGTAGGGATTGCAGATACCAACATCGTACTCTCTTCACCAATGGGAATCAGGAATATCTCATAAGTTATCCAATCCTATAGGGATCACATGCTATATATAACCTGCACCTTTCTATATATAACCAGAGATTTATGATTAGTTAAATTAGATGATTTTTTTTTGTAAATTTAAACTTCATGAATAGACTAATCTTGATTAATTAGATAAAGATATAGATTTGATTGTTGAAAATTCAAAGTCAACTAAAGTCAAGTCAAGGATCAAGAACAAGTCAAAGGTTGAATGCGGGTCAAAGATTGAGTGTGAGTAGAAATCTAACAATGAAGATCCGTCATTAAAAATTGCCAGCGCTATGAAAGAGATTATCAAGAGAAAAAGGTTTATAAAAAGAGGGATAAAGAAAGACCCGGAATAAGTTGGTAGTGTTGGACTTTCCGAGCCACAAAAATCGCTTTTTGCGTTGCGGAAATCCCGGAAGTCCGGCTACGGATCCGTGCGAAGATATATTAAAATAAAAACATGTATGTGCTAAATAAACCTAGATCTACCTTAGATCTAGAAGTTGAGAGTGTTACCCTCGATGCGACGCCCTTCTCAAATCCCGCTCGTCCAAATATCTTGCCAGAACTCTAGAGTGTCAAGTGTACACTCCTCTATTGGTATACACACAAGCAATAGGTGGAGAAAACACACCCTTGAGTGTGCTAGCACCCTATGGATGGTTCGGCCAAGGAGGAGAGGGGAGCTTGAGAGGATGATCCAAGGAGGAAGATGAAGTTGGAGTAACTCATCAAATCAATTCCATCTAATGGAATAAGTGGCCGGCCACTTCCGGGGGGGGGGTTACATGCATGCATGTAACTCCAAGAGCCAATATCTCTTGATCTCCCTTATGTGATGGCACCACTTGATAAGTCAATGATGATGTAGAGCATCATCATTGGCTGGTCATGTCAAGTCATCATCATGACATGCCATTTGGTCAAGTCAAACTTGATCTTTCATCTTCCCTCTCAAGTCAAGTCAAACTTGACATCTTATCTCCCATGGTTGATCAAATCCAACCACTTGATTCAAATCAATTTGATTTAATGAATCTCTATTCATTAATTTAAATTGACTAAATGAATCAAATCTAAATTAGACTCATTCAACACTTGAATCAACTTGAGTCTAACTCAATTAGTCTAATTTGGATTACTCTTAATCCAATTTGGTTCATCACATGAACCTAATCCTCATGGTCCATCATATGAACCTAATCTCCATCTAATTGCCCTTTGTGTGTGACCCTATAGGTTCTTGTAACGTTGGCAATGTCCCTAAACCGATTTAGGAACATAAGCAATGAGCGGTATTTAGCAACACATCATTGCTACCCAAGTTATAAGAATGTTGAGCTCCAACATCACGTTTGTGATTACTAATTGTGACTCTCACAATATGTGACAATGTCCCTCTATCCTTGACATCTAGATTGACCAATCGAGGCATAGACCGTGTCATCCTCGGTACAATCTATATCTTGAACTCCAAGTAGACTCACTCTAATTAAATGAGCTCAATATCTCATATTGACTCATTTGGGCATGATCATGCACTTCGTGGTCTCACTCTATCAAGAATAACGATGTCACTCCCGTCATATAGGAGGGATAGATCCCATCTATATCACTCACATCCCTCCGCATAATTTGTTATATACCCAGTAATCGCCTTTATAGTCCGCCCATTTACGGGTGATGTTTGACGAAGCCAAAGTATGCAACTCCTTATGTAGGGAACCATGGTGACTTCAGGTCTAAGGACTAATAGTCATACTAATAGTCACATGAGAAAGTATATGACACTCATATAACGATCCACGATACTTTCTCATGGCGGGTCATTCAGTATACATTCTCTAATGTATACCCATGTGTCAACTTGATATCTCATATCCATGACTTGTGAGATCAAGTCATCGAGTTGACCTACATGCTAGTCTCTACGCATTAATATTGTCCCTGAATGTTAATACTTGACTAGAAATGATTAAGAGTAGTGTTCTCTATATCATCTCATTATCGATTCAACCAATCGATTGATATAGATAAGAACCTACTACTCAAGGACATTATTATATTTAGTTATTTGGCACTAATACAAGTAAATATAATAACCATGCCTTTATAAATAGAAATATGATACAATAAAGTCCATACAACAATCATCACATGATTGACTCTAGGGCTTTCACTAACAATCTCGCCCTTTGTCTATTGTCTACTTGTAGGTCCACCTCGCCCTTTGTCAATGCCCTGCTATTTCTCAGCGCCTGTACATTGGTACAAATGTGAGATGCACATCCGGTATCTAATACCCATGATGAAGAAATAGATAGATTGACTTCTATAACATTTATACCTAAAGTAGAAGTCTCACTTCTCTTCTTCTTAAGATCTTCCAGGTATGCCTTTCAGTTACGCTTCCAGTGTCCAACTTCCTTGCAGTGGAAGCAAGCCCCTTCCTTGGCCACCCCTCCTTTGGGTTTCAGTTCCTTGCCTTTGCCCTTGGCTTGGGACTTTCCCTTACCTTTAGGCTTGCCCTTGCCTTTCTTCTTTTGTACCATCAAAATGGCGTATGATTTTCCCTTCTTAAGGTTGAGCTCAGTAGCTCTCAACATGCTGAGCATCTCAGGCAGTGGCTTAACAATTTCATTCATGTTATAATTCATGACAAATTGATTGTAGCTTTGCGGCAAAGATTACAAGATCAAGTCAGTGGCCAGCTCTTGGCCAAGGGGGAATCCCAATCTCTGTAGGTTTTCTACGTACCCAATCATATTGAGTACATATGGACCTACGGGAGTCCCATCTTGCATTTTGGAACCAAACAGTGCCTTAGAGACTTCATATCTCTCGTGCCTTGCTTGTCCTTGATATAGTTGACAAAGATGTTCAACCATATCATAAGCATTCATGAACTCGTGTTGCTTCTGAAGCTCAGAGTTCATGGTCGCGAGCATTAGACATAACACATCTAATGCATCATCTTGATGCTTCTTGTAAGCATCTTTGTCAGCTCGTGAGGCAGTGGCAGGAGGTGCCTCCGGAATGGGCTGCTCCAGGACGTATAGTCTCCTTTCTTGGGTGAGAACAATTCTCAGGTTCCTGTACCAATCCAGGAAATTTACTCCATTGAGCTTGTCCTTCTCAAGAACAGAACGCAGAGAGAGTGTGTTCGTGTTTGTCGACATAGCAATCTACAACATACAATGCAGAGAATTAATATCATATTCCTTTTATCATTTAATTAGGCCTTTAATCAAATGATGCTCCCACTGAATTATAGGAATTTTGTAGAATCGAGTTATGGATGTGGTCAAACCACATTACTAAATTTGTACAAACTAGATATAATTCCTACGGGATAAGATCCACATCATACTAAGACTTGAGTTAGCTTTGGCTAAATCGCCCAAGACTTAGTACGATCGGTGGGTAACACATTACCGATTACATCTCTATGCAACTCTTGTTTATAGGATCAAGACCCACATTTACAAAAGACCTTGAGTTAGCTTTGGCTAAATCGCCCAAGATTTAGTGTAAATGCGATCTTATCCTATCTTTCCAACGGTTGGAATATACCTATAGTTCTACTCGATCCAATTGAGTTAACTAGTTTTACTCAATCTAATTGAGCTTACTCTAACCCAAGACGTGATAGGCGGGACCAAGATTGTCCCTCCGCACCCTACCAAGATAATATGCGTTGCTCTGCTTTGGCAGATTCAACAACTACAAATGATCGAGGTAGTGATGGGTATCAAGGACTTGGTAGGCATTTACGAGTTGATTCGATTAAGATCTAATCTAATCGTAATGTGTATCATATACGCATTAAGGCCTTTATTATCCTATATTAGCATGCATCACATACATACAAACATTATTCTAGCATGCATCATATACATACAAAAAAAATATCCTAGCATGCATCATATACATATAAGCATTATTCTACTAGCATGCATCACATACATACAAGCAAAATCAAATATATATATATATATATATATATATATATATATATAATTAACTGTGATGTGGTCATGACTCTACTACGATCTTCTCAAGCCAATGAGAAGATCGGACGGTCAACCTAGGGCTAGCGGCTTCTCCAAGCGCTTCCTTTGACCGCCATGTGTCGTCGGCACCCTTCTCGTAACTTCGTCTACAAGTGGACTTTTCACCGCTCCATTTTGTACATTACAAATATAAAACTCGAGTTATATTCGAGTCTAAAACTATTTACAACTAGAATTTCAAAAGAAGAGGTACGACGCGCAGGTCGTATACACTATACAACACGCACAACCACAAAAATGGTACGTAGGCCGTATTATGAATTACAACATATTAATGTCCAATCAAATTGGGGTTATTGGGCCATGACAATCATAGAATTATACATAATTCTAAATTATGTATTTTTACAAAAAATTTCTATAATTTTTCTTATTTTTTTTCAATTTTATGAGTCACCTCTCCGTAACGGTCCCGCTAAGCGATTTCCGGACGCGATCGCGGGACAAGGCCCCTTTCGGGGATAGGGGCAGCGCCCCTACTCGAAAAATAAACTTTGTGAGTGTCCCTACTATAATCTTACAGCGACTTAAGTCGCTGTCCCAAAAACCTAAAGCGAGAACTCGCCGTTTTGGAGAGTTTTTCTCGATGGTTAAAGCCTACAAGTGTCCCAACACTCGTTGCTTCGACTCTTCGAGAAAAATACCCAAAAATTCTATAAAATAGGAAATTTACAGAAACATAAAAAACTATAATTTTTATATCTAATACAAAAACTACAAAAACAAAATACATACATGCTTCGCACGTGGCTCTGATACCACTGTTGGACTTTCCGAGCCGTAAAAACTGCTTTTTGCATTGCGAAAACCCCGGAAGTCCGGCCACGGATCCGTGCGAAGATATATTAAAATAAAAATATGTATGTGCTAAATAAACCTAGATCTACCTTAGATATAGAAGTTGAGAGTGTTATCCTCGATGCGACACCCTTCGCAAATCCCGCTCGTCCAAATAGCTTACCGGAACTCTAGAGTGTCAAGTGTACACTCCTCTATTGGTATCCACACAAGCAATAGGTGGAGAAAACACACCCTTGAGTGTGCTAGCACCCTATGGATTGTTCGGCCAAGGAGGAGAGGGGAGCTTGAGAGGATGATCCAAGGAGGAAGATGAAGTTGGAGTAACTCATCAAATCAATTCCATCTAATGGAATAAGTGGTCAGCCACTTCATGGAGGGGGGAGAGGGGGGGGGTTACATGCATGCATGTAACTCCAAGAGCTAATGTCTCTTGGTCTCCCTTATGAGGTGACACCACTTGATAAGTCAATGATGATGTGGAGCATCATCATCATCATGACATGACATTTGGTCAAGTCAAACTTGACCTTTCATCTTCTCTCTCAAGTCAAGTCAAGCTTGACCTCTTATCTCCCATGGTTGATCAAATCCAACCACTTGATTCAAGTCAATTTGATTTAATGAATCTCTATTCATTAATTTAAATTGACTAAATGAATCAAATCTAAATTAGACTCATTCAACACTTGAATCAACTTGAGTCTAACTCAATTAGTCTAATTTGGATTACTCTTAATCCAATTTGGTTCATCACATGAACCTAATCCTCATGGTCCATCGTATGAACCTAATCTCCATCTAATTACCCTTTGTATGTGACCCTATAGGTTCTTGTAATGTTGGCAATGTCCCTAAATCGATTTAGGAACATAAGCAATGAGCGGTATCTAGCAACACATCATTGCTACCCAAGTTACAAGAATGTTGAGCTCCAACATCACCTTTGTGACTACTAATTGTTACTCTCACAATATGTGACAATGTCCCTCTATCCTTGACATCTAGATTGACCAATCGAGGCATAGACCGTGTCATCCTCGGTACAATCTATATCTTGAACTCCAAGTAGACTCACTCTAATCAAATGGGCTCAATATCTCATATTGACTCATTTGGGCATGATCATGTACTTCGTGGTCTCACTCTATCAAGAATAACGATGTCACTCCCGTCATATAGGAGGGATAAATCTCATCTACATCACTCACATCCCTCCGCATAATTTGTTACATACCCAGTAATCACCTTTATAGTCCGCCCATTTACGGGTGATGTTTGACGAAGCCAAAGTATGCAACTCCTTATGTAGGGAACCATGGTGACTTCAGGTCTAAGGACTAATAGTCATACTAATAGCCACATGAGAAAGTATATGACACTCATATAACGATCCACGATACTTTCTCATGGCGGGTCATTCAGTATACATTCTCTAATGTATACCCATATGTCAACTTGATATCTCATATCCATGACTTGTGAGATCAAGTCATCGAGTTGACCTACATGCTAGTCTCTACGCATTAACATTGTCCCTGAATGTTAATACTTGACTAGGAATGATTAAGAGTAGTGTTCTCTATATCATCTCATTATCGATTCAACCAATCGATTGATATAGATAAGAACCTACTACTCAAGGACATTATTATATTTAGTTATTTGGCACTAATACAAGTAAATATAATAACCATGCCTTTATAAATAGGAATATGATACAATAAAGTCCATACAACAATCATCACATGATTGACTCTTGGGCTTTCATTAACAGGCAGATACGGCAAATCAATTAGAGTTTTAATTATATTAATAATTTATGTATGGTCGAATTGACATTTGATAAATTGACAGGGGTATTTTTGTCACAATGGGTAAAAATCGGAGGATAATTTTGGAAAAAAATTCCATAATCTTGGAAAACCTCACTTCAACAAGGTTTTTCGATTCTGAATTCCATAACCCTTTTGCTAACGTGTCATGACGTATTAGGCATCCATCATGACTCGATAATCATTCGAATCTTAAATCAAAAAAGATTTTTATTAATATCCTTGGATAGATAACTAAGGTTATTAATAAATACCCTGAACCAAACACATCCTAAAAGCTACCTAAGATGAATCAACAAAATCTGAGTTAAAAACAAATCAAATTAGTTGTTTGGCCTTAGTAGTTGAAGCTTCAACAGAGTCAGAATTTGATTCAAGTTCAAGCATATAATCAGAACGAGAAGAATTAATCAATGACTCAGATGAGTCAACAGTTGAGGTAAAAGATCCTTTTACTGAAAAGTTATATGATACAATTACTTAACTAAAGCATTGGCCATATAAAAAAGTCTAGAATCAAGTTAAGTAGGTCAAAATCTCAAGGAGAAGACTTATGCTGACTCTTCAACTAAAAAAGTTCAAGATAGAACTTCGACTCAGGTGTTACAATTTAAGGGAAAAATTATGTTTTGAAAATTCAAGTTGAAGAGTTAAAGATTATATTACACAAATTTTCATTGGGATCAAACTATTTAAATATAATGCTTGGATCCCAACGAACTATGTATAATAAAACTGGGCTTATGTATAACCAAAATCAGAATATTTCTTACCTATCATTTATAAACAGAAACTATCATATTCAAATTAATAAATCTTAGGTGCTAAGTCATTTTTGATAAATAAGGATGGAAATAATTCTTTTTGGGTAATAAAATTATGTATTCATTTTGTGAATTAAGTTTGTCTAGATTCCTAGTATAAGATTAATTTTTATATTTTTCAAACCCTACTCTCTTTTTTTTCAAAATCTACCTATTTTTCAAAATTTACATATTTTTCAAAATCTATTTATTTTAATTATTGAACCTAGCTTAAGTCTTACTATAGAACTACATATATCTATTGTCTTAGAAAACCTTTACATCTCACAAACACAATAGAATTAAACTTTTTGTGTATTTAGCTATGTAGATGATACTAGAATTCTTTTTTGATTCCAAATACTTAATTTTGTGTATTAATATGAACCAGGAATTATAAAAATAGATCACATAATGTGATTAATATATTGAAGACTTATGTCTTATTGACATTAGGTTGGAAATGTAAAGATTTAACAAATTATTTTTAAAAAAAATACTATCTTCAAAGTTATTTATTTTGCAAAAAATTTAATTATAAATTAAAATTTTATTGTTCGAGGATCCCAGAACAAATTTGGGCACCCTTATTAGATTATTAGATTATTAACTTAAATTTTTGGATTTCCATGGGCTTTGATCATAGTTTGACCATTCTGGGCAACTGGAACAGTTCCAGTCACTTGTGTAGGATTATTGATAAAAATTTATTAGGACAATGAAAATTATAGTTTCATCCACCCAGAATGTTTTTGAGTGCTTGGAGCATTTGTTACGCATCAGTTTGACTAGACCAATCTAGCCACCCGGAACCCCTTTGAGTACTTGAATTAACTTTCTAAGAACAACCTGAGACATCAATTCTAGGTGCCCTGATCACTACCTCCCTTGCTCGATTAATCTTGTTTCGGTCCAATTTAATCTATTTTCAATTCATGTCTCTATATTTTCCCTATTAACATCAAAATGCCTAGGTAATGTTCTAAACTTGGTTATTAAGTTCATTTTCTTTTATAGAATTAAACAAAAAATGACTGAGACTGGCCCTTCAAATTTATCTAGTATAGATTTTAATTAAGTTTCCAACTAAGGAACATAGGCCGATGGAGCATCATCCTCCTCCTCCTCCTCCTCCTCCTCCTCCTTCTTCTAATTAGGACACTTTACATTTGGCTTGGCATAATTTGACTTTAATTTTAGTGTATTAATTTTAGTTGACTTCTAAATTTGACTTAGGAGTTGACTAATCTTATTATTTGACTTAGTGGTTGACTTGTATACTTGACTTAGAAGTTGAATAATTTGGTGTGACTTAGATTAATTTTATTTGATTATCTTATTTTGAAGTTCACTTATCTTAATTTACTTAACTTAGATCTAACTTATCTTATTACTTCCTACATCTTGTTTGATCTTAATTGTCTTATTTGTTAACCATGTCATGAACCTTTTGGACTTATATATATAGTTAACTCGTATTAGAATGATATCTTAATCTTGTATTGACTCTAATATTACTTGCTTTATTTGATTTTATGTTGATTTAATTGATTTTATTTGGTTTTCTTCTGCAAAAAGGTTGAAATCGCTAACCTAGTAACCCCCACCAATCTATCCCACGATTATTGTGAGGGAGGTAAATCACGGAGAGTCCTATGGGCATTCACGTGGTGGCCAAGACACATGGGGGTCATCTGAATCTAAAAAATGGCTTTAGGCCTCCTCCGAAATTGACTCATGTCATTTCTATAAACACCACCGTACCTTAACTACCACGCCATCCTCATGGGAACTTATTTGGTTTTCTTTGCATGCATTAGGGAACGATGCAAAGTTTAACGATTTTTACTCCATGATTTTGATGAATGTTAAAGGGGAAGAAAGTAAAAAAAATTTAAAGTCTAAAGTGGTTATTTGATTAGGAGGATATTGAAAAAATTTCTGATTAATTATTCAAGGGGAGAGTACATTTATTTATGGATATTTATTTCTAGCTTTAAAAAGATTGTCACACATAAAAATGGAGAGACTATTAGTATAGGGAGCACTACAAAATCAAACTTATATCTTGATGTATAGAATAGAATTTAATTAAAGTTAGGATATTTAAGTATATAAGTGCAAGAAAGTAAAGTCCAAAAGTATTTGAGAGATATGAATTCTATCCATTGGAGTATTGGGAATACAATCAAAGTTCCACATTGGTAAGACATGGAAAAGATCATGTGCTTATAAGATGAAAAGATATCTCCATTGGTATGAGACCTTTTAGGTAAAACCCAAAAATAAAACCATGAGGGCTTGGATCCAAAGTGGATAATATCATACCATTGTGGAGATATGTGAATCTTATAGGCACTAACAATTGGTATCAGAGTCATGGTCCATGTCAAGCCATGAACCTCGAACGAAGGAAGTTGAGCTCCCATGTCCGGATCAAGAAAACCAGACAGTTAGCAGGAAGTCCTAGTGGGTTGAGGATCGGACATCAAGTAGAGGATGTCGTTCGAGGATGGATAGGCTTGAGGGGGGTCAATATGGTCCTTCGTTTGAGGGGGAGATTGTTGGAGTATTGGAAATACAATCAAAGTCCCACATTGGTAAGACATGGAAAAGATCATGTGCTTATAAGATGAAAAGATATCTCCATTGGTATGAGGCCTTTTGGGTAAAGCCCAAAAACAAAACCATGAGGGCTTGGATCCAAAGTGGACAATATCATATCATTGTGGAGATATGTGAATCTTATAGGCACCAACACTATCAAGGTGATCAGAAAACTAATTAAGGACTCAATGGGATCGTGTAGGAGAAGTCTAGAAGCATCATAGAGAAAGATTCTGACAAAGTAGTCAGGTGACCAAGAAAGACCTGGTGGGACCAGACAAGGTAAGTCATAGAGGCGTCAAATAAGGTAAGCTCCAAGATCTTTTATTTTAGAAAAGATAGTGAGGGAATGTTATTATTTTTGAAACAAAGGTTGTTATTGAGTTAGGTGCAACACTGATATAAATCACGAGTGAAACAACTGAGTTGTTGCATACTAGAAATATTTGTATGCTAACTTTGTGATTTAGGAACTCAACTTGAATCAAATCAATCAGATCATAACAATCTGGGTGCCCTTATCTAATTCAGGCACTCGAATAATCAGGCTACCTGATGGAATTTGGGTGACCGAAATTAAGATCCAGATCATGTAAAAAATTTTTTTAGTGTAATCAACCTCCATGGTTCCGATGTTTAATAATATATTTATGTCTAGTCAAGTATTAACCAAGGGTTAATCCAAACATGACAAGATTTTGGATGACTAACAAAGGTAAAGTCTAGTCTAGTCAAGGTTGATCGGATGACTATCAAAGAAAAGTCTAGTCAGGTCAAAGTTGACCGGATGGAATGACTAACAAAGGAAAATTATAGTCAAGGTTGACTAGATAACTAGCAATGGAAAGTCATAGCAGGTTAGAGAGAGAATTGGATGTTAGGAAAGGAAAAAGTCCAAGCAGGTGAAGTGTAATCGAATGCTTGGTCTAGACAGGTCAAGGATAATCAGATGTCGGCAAGTGACAAGTCCAAGCAAGTCAAGATGACCAGATGCTTGGCAAAGGGAAAACCCTAGGTATTGTCTTAAGTTAGCAAAATGTAGAATCTTTCAGTTTGGCATAGGACCCTTAAGACCTAATTCTAATTAACTTAAGAGTTTTTTCGAACATCAAAAAAGGAGAGATTATTGGTGCAATCAGCCTCTAGAGTTTGGATGTTTGATAATATATTTATGTCTGATCAAATATTGACCAAGGGTTGATCCAAACAAGATTAGATGTTTGAATAACTAGCAAAGGTAAAGTCTAGTCAGGTTAAGGTTGATCGGATGACTAGCAAAGGAAAAGTATAGTCTGGTCAAAGATTGATCAGATGATTAACAAAGAGAAAGTCTAGTCAAGTCAAGATTGATCAGATAACTAGTAAAGGAAAAGTCTAGTCAAGTAAAAGATTAATCATATGACTAGTAAAGAAAAAGTCTAGTTAGGTCAAGGTTGACCGAATGACTAGCCAGGAAAAAGCAAGTTAGAGAGAGAACCAGATGTTAGGCAAGGAAAACGTTTAAGCAGGTCAAGTGTGATCGAATGCTTGGTCTAAGCATGTCAAGGATAACCGGATGTTTGGCAAGTGGCAAGTCCAAGCAAGTCAAGGTGATCGGATGTTTGGTATAGGAAAAACCCAAGAAGAGTGAACCCTAGGTAGAAGTCTTGGAGGAGTTAACTCCAAGCAAGAACTAAGTAAGCCTAGTAGGTCTGATAGACTATAAGATTGGATTATTTGTTTGGTTGCTTGTGTGCTTGTCTTGCAAGAATTGGTGCTAGAATCAAGACAGAGAGCAAACAAATGCAACCAGACAAACTAGGACTCAGTGAGTCTGGGTGACAAATTTGGTTCCAAGTGACCAAAGGTCTAGGTAACTCGATTGGTTCCAAGCAACTAAATTTAAGATTCAGAGTAAGTCCAAATTTGGTCTAGATTCCATGTCAGATTCAGGCAATCGGAAGGAGTTTGAGTGACTAGAGGGAGATAAGACCCAGTTGAATCAGACAAATCAAGTTTTGTTAGGAGTGTAATACGTCAACATCTTGGTGACTGAAAGGGTTCCAGATGATCAAAAGTGGATTAAGTCTAAATAACTCAGACTGGATCGAGGTCATGTTGGTGGCACCTGGAAGGGTTTCTAGGCTATCAGATTCACACTATAAGAGTAGGGTTGAGCAACAACTTTACAACATCAATCACATTGAAATCAATTTGATGTGCTTATGAAAGCTCTCGAAGTTCAGCTCATGCAACCAGGGAAGCACCAAGAGAAGTGTGAAACACTCAGGGCTTCTGAACTGACTGTGAGATTGTTTACTTTACCTTTCATATGCTTTTAGTTTATTATTACTTGTGTTTGTAATACAAATTATGTAAGAGGTTTCTTCACCTTCAAAAAAGTTTCAAAAATGAGAAAACTTAGTGCAAAAATTTCCCCATATATATAGGCCTTAGATGTACTAAACCTGGGAGTTGGGAACCAAGTTAAAACCTCTGTGTCATTCTTTATTATTTTAAGACCTAAGCCTAACTTAAGAGTATTGTCAAATATAAAAAAGGAGGAGATTGTTGGTACAATCAACCTCCGGGATTTTGATGTTCGATAATATACCTGTGTCTGGTTAAGTATTGACTAAGGATTAATACAAAGAGGACTAGATGTTTAGATGACTAGCAAAGGTAGAGTCTAGTCAGGTCAAGGTTGATCGGATGACTAGCAAAGGTAAAGTCTAGTTAGGTCAAGGTTAATTAGATGACTAACAAAGGAAAAATATAATTATTTCAAAAGTTAATCGGATGACTAGAAAAGGAAAAGTCTAATCAGATCAAAGGTTGACAGGATGACTAGCAAAGGGAAAGTCTAGTCTGGTCAAGGTTGATCGGATGACTAGCTAGGGAAAGTCCTAGCAAGTTAGAGAGAAACCCAAATATTAGGCAAGGAAAAAGTTCAAACATATCAAGTGTAATCGGATGCTTGGTATAGGTTGTTGGGATGTATACTGAAAGCCTAGCCTTTTGTATGGACATCTTTATTTTGAAATAAGAATCACATGATTATTGTTTGCACTTTATATTTATTATATGTGTGCATATTGTCTAATACTCTACATTGTAGATAACGTGGTGCTTGGTGTGGCACAGAAGATCATGTTATCAGTTCCTTGTAAAATATAAGTATAGGCTCACAACCAAGAAGGTCTTGGACAAACCATTGGCATGGTTGTAGTGTGATTTGGTATTGATTTATCTTGACCATAGAATTACACTAGTACATTTTGTGTGTATTGAGCAGGACCGATATAGAGGTGATTCAATCTATTGCTGACTATATGATTGAATCAGACCTCGGGTATTATGTTGCACATGCTCTGAATCCCGATATAATAACGGGCACATGTACTTAGTATTTATTTCTTTGATTTACGAATGGGTGAGATTTATAGATTAAATCAATAGGCCCGGTAAGTTGGGAAATGATATTATTTACATGGTGTGCTGTTGATTATAGAAGGAAACTGTGTCCTATATATTAGGTTGATGATGTCCCCTTGAGGAGCTCATAAGGTTTATCATGTAAACCCCGCGGGTTGACTTAGTCAACATGATAATAAGGTTGAGTAGTACTACTCGAGGAGTTAGATGTCAATTAATTGATGGTCAGTAAATCAATTAATTGACGGACATTCGATATCTTAAACACGGGGAGATAGTTGTGCAAATAATACATGGAGCCCATATAAATGGGGGTTGGTGAGGTAGATCAATGATGATCTTCTAGTGGAATGGAACATCATTGATGGATCAAGTTTGTGTGGTTCCGATCCATCGGGTGGCCAAGATCCAACTCCTCCTCATGGTCCCTATCGTAGCCTTATTAAAACCTCATGGAGCCTAGATCCAATGATGGAACATAAAACCCTAGATCTGACAGTTGGGATGAAACCCTAGATCCGACGGTTGGGATGAAACCCTAGATCCGACGGTTGGGATGAAACCCTAGATCCGACGGTTGGGATGAAACACTAGATCCGACTGTTGGGATGAAACCCTAGATCCGGCGGTTGGGATGAAACCCTAGATCCGACGGTTGGGATGAAACCCTAGATCCGACGGTGGAGACTAAGTCTCTAAATCCGACGGTGGAGATTGAAAGGAGGTCTAAGCCTAACTCTATAAAAGGAGGGCTAAGGGCTTGGGCGTGCAAGATAGAGATATATCAAGAAGGAGATTAGGGTTTTTGGCTTGGACGACTAGGGTTTGGGAAAAGGTTTGGGCGGCAATCCTTGGAAGGATTAAGGTTTCATTCCTTCTCTTCCTAATTGGTAGCCAGCGCCCATCTTCTTCCTCCTTGCTTTGGCCGGCGCCCATACCCATTATTCCTTCTCCCTCTCTCCTTGGTGGCCAACGGCAACCTTTCTTCAAGGTTGGCCGACGCTCAATTATCTACTCCTTGGCCGACGGCTATATCAAGCTCCTTGGCTTGGTGGTCGGTTCTAGATAGGAGAAGGAGTTTTTGTTTGGTTCTTCTCTTTGTTTGGAGTGAGCAAGGAAGGGAAGAACGTGATCTAGGAGGCTTCAACTCGTGGAGGATCTTCACCCACATGACGTCCATGAGGAGGATGGGACATACGGTAGAAGACTAAGAGGTATAAAAGTTTTACAAACTTTATTCTTGATCCTCTTATGATAAGATATGCTAGCTTATGTTATTTATGTTAGTATGTGTTGATTATACTAGTTTGCATTTGTTTGTATTTGTATAATCATGGACCCCGATAAGAAACACAAAAATCGGCGATTCGTTCGTCGTCTCTTCCACGGCTAACCGACTAGAAGAGTTGATTTCTTGAACAACAAGTTTGTTCAAGCGATCGCTCGAGTCGTTGGCACGATGACGAAATGGTTGTGCTTCGGAAACTCATCCTGTCTGAATTAGTTTTAGTTGATAAAATTTTAATTCGGGGACATGGGAGGCAATGAGACTCCGACGCAACCAATGGCACTCCCTTCAATTGGTATCAGAGCCAAGGTTTCCAGTTTTGTTTATTTTGGATTCGGTTACTTTCATGCACATATCATATATTGAGTATGCCGGATAATAGTAGGATGTGCGTAGGCTAACTTTTTGGTTGCAGGCATAAGATCCGACTATTATGGCTATATGTGTGTATGTGATTGTTTGTGTGTGATTGTATGTATATCATTTGAATCCTCAGGGTTGACGAGGCTAGATTAGTATTTAATTTTTGTAATTAAATACGGCATTGTTTAGCCGATCATTCTAGTTTACTTTCGATCTAGATAGTTTGTACACTCCTTCGTGGAGTATAGGATCGATGGATGTAAATTAAAATGATATATCTCGGCTCGGATCTCTTTTGTGGCTTGCGCACGGAAAAGGTGGAGCGGACGAGGTGGAGACACGGCGGGACGCATATTGGGGAACAAAGCCATAATAGTTGGAAAAATTCTATTTTTTTTTCATATGCATGTTGTCTGTGCTTGAAAATTCCTCATTTTCAATTTACTAAGTGGGAGAGGGATATTTTAATTAATTCCCGCGGCCTCCATTACAATTTGACGTGTGATGCAACAAACTTGTGTGTCGGCTCTGAGTGCCTTCCTCCCCATCGGATGGGTTTGTTTGCGGATCACTAGGTCAAATATGGTTATAGAAAATTATTTAGGAGCGTGTGTACTTCCCCATCGGTAAGGCACATAATCCGAGATAATTGCCTTAGTACCGAGTAATGGTAAACACTTAGATGAAAATAAAGGTATCCTCCCCATCGGAGTCACTGCTTTTATTTGTAGGGTCTAAGAGGAACCAACTATTAATTTTATTTGTCAAAAAGTAAGGTTGACAAGATAATAAAATTAATGGGTAAAATCTCCTCTTACAAATGTAGAATTCGTATACGTCCACACTATCGTGGCATGCGATATTCTCGGTGTTTTGAGGTGTTGGTTAATTTCGGAATTTTATTGTTTTGAGGAATCAATAATATTTGAAATCTAATATTTTGATCATTGTGATTCTTAGGATTTTCAAATAGTTTTCAACCCACTTGCTGTGATACTGAAAGAAAATAAACTTATTGGAATAAAATACATTGATTGGAAAAGAAATTTGGATATTGTCTTAACTGTCGAGGAGTACAAGTATGTGCTCTTCGATGAGTGTCCTCCTAAGCCTACGGATGATTCTGGGGAAAAGGAACTTTCCGGAGACCAGAATCGGGCTGCTAGGCAGGAAGCCATGGTTGCTCAGAAGGTTTCTACTTCTAAGCCGAAAGGCAAGAAGAAGAAGAAACGAGGTCGAGCAAAGGTGGCAGGTGGACCTCAGGGAGGAGTGAAGAAGTCGAAAGGCAAGTGCTTCACTTGTAAAAAGACTGGACATGGGAAGAAAGACTGCCCCAACCTAAAGCAGAACAAAGGTATATCTTCTGGCTTAGTCGTTGAAACATGTTTAGTGGTGTTATCTACCGGTACCTGGTGTGTAGATACAGGAGCCACTGATCATGTCTGCAATTCTTTGCAGGGGTTCCAGGAAACCCGACGACTAGCTGAAGGAGAAATTACCGTCTACATGGGCAATGCTACAAAGGTGGCGGCTATTGCAGTGGGAGACGTTCATTTATCGTTTGATAGAAATAAAGTTTTGGTTTTGAGAAATTGTCTTTATGTACCTACATTTAGAAAGAATTTGATTTCAGTTTCTAAATTGTTTATGGATGGATATTCTGTTTCTTTTAATGACAGAGTTGTTATAAAAAGAAATAGAGAGATTATCTGTTCAGGTACATTGGTTGGCAATTTGTATACTCTTGAACCAAAAGCTCCCACGATACATATAGAAGTTAATAACTCATCTTCTAATTTCAATAAGAGAAAAGAACCTTCGAAGATGAACCAAACATATCTTTGGCATCTAAGGCTTGGGCATATTAACCTGAGTAGAATTCAAAGGTTGATAGCTGATGGACCTTTGAGTTCATTAGTGGTGGAGGATCTCCCAACCTGCGAATCTTGCTTGGAAGGTAAAATGACCAAGAGGCCTTTCAAGGCCAAGGGGCATAGAGCCAAAGATGTGTTAGAATTGGTTCATTCTGATTTGTGCGGTCCTATGTCTATCCAGGCTAGAGGTGATTTTGAATATTTCGTCTCTTTTATAGACGATTATTCAAGATATGGATACATTTACTTGATGCGCCGCAAGTCTGAATGCTTTGACATGTTCAAAGAATTCAAGGCTGATGTGGAGAACCATCAAGGTAAAAGTATCAAGACCCTACGATCTGATCGTGGTGGTGAGTACCTCTTGGGAGAGTTTAGGGATTACTTATCAGAGGCTGGGATTCAATCCCAATTGTCTGCACCTGGCACACCCTAGCAGAATGGTGTAGCGGAGCGAAGGAATAGGACTCTTATGGAGATGGTTAGATCGATGATGAGTTATTGCGATTCATTCTGGGGTACGCTGATACAAAGAAGAGTATATATTCGAACTTGGTTCCATCTAAATCGTGCCTTCTACCCCATAGAATTGTGGATCGAAAAGCCTAGTCCGAGACATATTCGGATATGGGGAGTCCAAAGACATGTGCCAAGATCGATGCGTAAGTTGGAACCTCGCATGTGTGCATGTTCGTGAGCTACCCTAGAGGAACGAAAGGTGGTTTTTTTTATAATCCTAGAGATCAGAGGGTGATCGTTAGCACGAACGCCTGATTTCTAGAGGAAGACTATGTGATGAACCACAAGCCCAAGAGTAGGATTGTTCTGGAGGAATTAAGAGGGGAAGTCGCTACTTCAGTACCACCGGTACAAGAGGATATACCACAAGTCACTGCACCGCGTGTCACAGAGGATACACAGGTGATACCTCGTCGTAGTGGGAGGATTGTGAGACAGCCTGATAGATTCATGTTCTTGGGAGAGTCTTCGGACTTGGTCCCTGGCGAACATGAACCTGATCCCTGGACATATGACGAGGCACTCCAAGATGAAGATGCGGTATCTTGGCAAAGAGCGATGAATTCTGAGATAGAATCTATGGATTCTAATCAGGTCTGGGAGCTAGTAGAGCCACCCGATGGTGTAAAAGCCATTGGATGCAAGTGGATCTACAAAAGAAAGAGAGGAGTAGACGGGAAGGTTGAGACCTTCAAAGCTAGGCTTGTTGCGAAAGGGTATACTCAGAAAGAGGGTATCGATTATGAGGAGACCTTTTTGCCGGTAGCTATGCTTAAGTCTCTCCAGATTCTCTTATCTATAGCTGCTCATATGGACTATGAGATTTGGCAGATGGATGTCAAGACAGCTTTCCTTAACGGAAGTCTTGAGGAGAACATCTATATGCAGTAACCAGAGGGATTCATTGCAAAAAGCAAAGAGCATCTAGTGTGTAAGCTTAATCGGTCCATTTATGGATTGAAGCAAGCTTCGAGATCTTGGAACATCCGTTTTGATGAGGTAATCCAGTCATATGGATTTATTCAAAGTCCGGATGAGCCATGTGTATACAAAAGATGTGACGGAAACGTAGTGGTATTTCTTGTACTATACGTAGATGACATTTTGTTAGTTGGTAACAATATCAAAGTGTTATCAGACATAAGGGTATGGTTGTCCAAATAGTTTGACATGAAGGACTTGGGAGAAGTGGGACACATCCTTGGGATCAAGGTGATAAGGGATCGCAAGAAAAGGATGTTGTGCTTATCTCAAGCTTCATACATTGACACTATCCTTGTTCGTTTTAGCATGCAGAACTCCAAGAAAGGTTTTCTACCTTTTAGGCATGGAGTACCTTTATCTAAAGAGATGTTTCCCAAAATATCAAAGGAGATAGAGGACATGAAGGCGGTTCCTTATGCTTCGGCAGTAGGAAGCCTCATGTATGCTATGCTATGTACGAGACTAGATATCTGCTTTGTCGTGGGCATGGTTAGCAGATATCAGAGTAATCCTGGACAGGGACATTGGACTGCGGTAAAGCATATATTGAAGTACCTGAGAAGGACTAGGGATTATATGTTGATTTACCGGGCAGATCAATTAGTCCCTGTGGGTTACACGGATTCTGATTTCCAATCAGATAGGGACAACAGTAAGTCTACCTCGGGGTTTGTGTTTACTTTTGGAGGTGGAGCCATAGTATGGAGGAGTGTCAAGCAGAAATGCGTGGCGGACTCTACCATGGAAGCTGAGTATGTGGCAGCCTCTAAGGCAGCCAAGGAAGTTGTATGGCTCAGGAACTTCTTGATAGACTTGGATGTGATTCCTGATTTGCCCAGAACTATCACAATTTATTGTGATAACAGTGGTGCAGTTGCAAACTCGAAGGAACCACGAGCCCATAAGGCGAGTAAACACATAGAGCGCAAGTACCACATGATATGAGAGATCGTAAAGCGAGGAGAAGTAGCTGTCGCCAAGATTGCATCAGAGGATAACCTGGCGGATCCATTCACTAAGGCCCTTCCAGCGAAAGCGTTTGATAGGCATGTGGAGGACATGGGGATCAGATGTATGGCAGTGTGATGACAGCATAGTCTTTTAGTATAAGTGGGAGATTGTTAGGATGTATACTAAAAGCCTAGCCTTTTGTATGGACATCTTTATTTTGAAATAAGAATCACATGATCATTGTTTGCACTTTATATTTATTATATGTGTGCATATTGTCTAATACTCTACATTGTAGATAACGTGGTGCTTGGTGTGGCACAGAAGATCATGTTATCAGTTCCTTGTAGAATATAAGTATAGGCTAACAACCAAGATGGTCTTGGACAAACCATTGGCATGGTTGTAGTGTGATTTGGTATTGGTTTATCTTGACTATAGAATTACACTAGTACATTTTGTGTGTATTGAGCAGGACCGACATAGAGGTGATTCAATCTATTGCTGACTATATGATTGAATCAGACCTCGGATATTATGTTGCACATGCTCTGAATCCCGATATAATAACGGGCACATGTACTTAGTATTTATTTCTTTGATTTACCAATGGGTGAGATTTATAGATTAAATCAATAGGCCCGGTAAGTTGGGAAATGATATTATTTACATGGTGTGTCATTGATTATAGAAGGAAACCGTGTCCTATATATTAGGTTGATGATGTCCCCTTGAGGAGCTCATAAGGTTTATCATGTAAACCCCGCGGGTTGACTTAGTCAACATGATAATAAGGTTGAGTGGTACTACTCGAGGAGTTAGATGTCAATTAATTGATGGTCAGTAAATCAATTAATTGACGGACATTCGATATCTTAAACACGGGGAGATAGTTGTGCAAATAATACATGGAGCCCATATAAATGGGGGTTGGTGAGGTAGATCAATGATGATCCTCTAGTGGAATGGAACATCATTGATGGATCAAGTTTGTGTGGTTCCGATCCATCGGGTGGCCAAGATCCAACTCCTCCTCATGGTCCCTATCGTAGCCTTATTAAAACCTCATGGAGCCTAGATCCAATGATGGAACATAAAACCCTAGATCCGACGGTTGGGATGAAACCCTAGATCCGACGGTTGGGATGAAACCCTAGATCCGACGGTTGGGATGAAACCCTAGATCCGACGGTTGGGATGAAATCCTAGATCCGACGGTTGGAATGAAACCCTAGATTCGACGGTTGGGATAAAACCCTAGATCTGGCGGTTGGGATGAAACCCTAGATACGATGGTTGGGATGAAACCCTAGATCCGACGATGGAGACTAAGTCTCTAAATCCGACGGTGGAGATTGAAAGGAGGCCTAAGCCTAACTCTATAAAAGGAGGGCTAAGGGCTTGGGCGTGCAAGATAGAGATATATCAAGAAGGAGATTAGGGTTTTTGGCTTGGACGACTAGGGTTTGGGAAAAGGTTTGGGCGGCAATCCTTGGAAGGATTAAGGTTTGATTCCTTCTCTTCCTAATTGGTAGCCGGCGCCCATCTTCTTCCTCCTTGCTTTGGCCGGCGCCCATACCCATTATTCCTTCTCCCTCTCTCCTTGGTGGCCGGCGACAACCTTTCTTCAAGGTTGGCTGATGCTCAATTATCTACTCCTTGGCCGGCGGCTATATCAAGCTCCTTGGCTTGGTGGTCGGTTCTAGATAGGAGAAGGAGTTTTTGTTTGGTTCTTCTCTTTGTTAGGAGCGAGCAAGGAAGGGAAGAACGTGATCTAGGAGGCTTCAACTCGTGGAGGATCTTCGTCCACACGACGTCCACGAGGAGGATGGGACATACGGTAGAAGACCAAGATGTATAAAAGTTTTACAAACTTTATTCTTGATCCTCTTATGATAAGATATGCTAGCTTATGTTCTTTATGTTAGTATGTGTTGATTATACTAGTTTGCATTTGTTTGTATTTGTATAATCATGGACCCCGATAAGAAACACAAAAACCGGCGATTCGTTCGTCGTCTCTTCCACGGCTAACCGACTAGAAGAGTTGATTGCTTGAACAACAAGTTTGTTCAAGCAATCGCTCGAGTCATTGGCACGATGACGAAACGGTTGTGCTTCGGAAACTCATCCCGTCCAAATTAGTTTTAGTTGATAAAATTTTAATCCGGGGACATGGGAGGCAATGAGACTCCGACGCAACCAATGGCACTCCCTTCAAAGTCAAAGATGACTGGATGTCTGACAAGTCCAAGTAGGTCAAGATGGTTGGATACTTAGTAAAGGAAAATCCTAGGTAGAAGCCTTTGAGGAGTGAACTCTAAGCAAGAACCAAATAAGCCTAGTTAGTCAGGTAGACTACAGGATTGACTTATTTGTTTGGTTGTTTACGTGCTTGTTTTGTAGGAACTTAGTGTTGGAAGCAAGATGGAGAGCAAACAAATGCAATCAAACAAAGCATGACTCAATGAGTTCGAGTGACCAGTTTGGTTCTAGGCGATCGAAGGTCCAACCAATCGGATTGGTTCTAGGCGACCAATTCAAAATTCAAAGCAAGTCCATATTTAGTCCAGATTCCATGTAAAATCCAAGTGACCGAAAGGAGTTCGGTGATCAGAGGGAGATCAGGCACAATTGAATTGGATGCATCGAGTTCTGCTAAGAGTGTGACACAACCAACATCCTGTCACCCAAAAGGGTTCCAAAAGATCGAAAGTGGATGAAGTCCAAATAACTCAGACTTGATTGAGGTCATACTGGTGGTGCTTAGAAGCATTTCTAGGATACAAATTCACACTATAAAAGCAAGGATGAGCAACATCTTAACAACATCAATCACATTGAAATCAATTTTCTGCGCTCATGAAAGCTTTCAAAGTTTGGATTGTGCAACTAGGGAAGCTCAAGATGAAGTGTGAGACACTCAAGGCTTCCAGATCAATAGTGAGATTATTTATTTTACCTTTCACATGCTTTTATTTTATTATTACTTGTATTTATAATACAAATTGTCGGTGCAATCAGCCCAAGTCACGATTGACCGGACTCGACTAGTATTTTGATGTTCAACAAAACATATGACAATGTGATTGTCATGGAAAGTCCAAGTCTTGAGTACTTGACATGGAAAGTCCAAGCATGAGCCTTGGCAATGGTAGAGTCCAAGTCATGAATACTTGGCATGGAAAGTCCAAGCATGGGTCTTGGCAATGGTAAAGTCCAAGTCATGGGTACTTGGCAATTGGAAAGTACAAGCATAGGTCTTGGCAATTGGAAAGTCCAACATGGAGTTGGCAAGGGAAGTCCAAGGGTGTGATATTGGCGGTGTAAAGTCCAAGCTGTAGTCTTGGCGTCATAAGTCCAATGTTTAGCAGCGTAAAGTCCAAGCGTGTGTCTTGGCAGCGTAAGCCCAAATGTACCTTGGCAATGTAGACCCGATTAACATGACAATAGCCGATGGAAGCACCTGAAGGCTAACGTATGGATGAACAAGTCATGGATGGCTTGGAGGGATTCGATAGGCGTGAGGCTGATGGAGGTGGCTAGAAGGCTTATGTCTAGGCTAAGGGTGGTCTATCAAGTATGAGGGAATCATACTTGTGTTAAACCTCATGTTTGAGGTTTATCAGTCGATTGGTCAAGTGTTTTGACACTTGACAGCCTAATCAACTCTGAGCAGTCGACTGAGGTTATGACTAGTCGACTAGTAGGGAGTCGACTGGAGCTCGACCTCGCCCGCTTGGCGATCGGCCGCCATGTTAGAGCGGTCGATTGACATTGAGCGACATCATGGAGGAAGTCATTCTTTCTTGGACACGAGCACAAAAAGTTTCATAGTTGACTGATCAGTCGACTACTAGAGCAGTAGTCGACTGTTAGGGTTTTGTAGTCGACTGCTATGTATCCATTGGAGTTTTTCCAACGTGGATATAGTCATTGTGAGACAACGACACAAAGGCCAGTCGACTACGGGAAAGAGCAATCAACTGGAAGGCGAAAATCAGTCCGAGTCATAGCTTTATAAGGAGCTCGAAGAGGAGGATTTTGTCCATGGTTCTTAGGTAGATTTGAAGGGGAATAGTTGGTACTTTCCAATCCTTCAAAGTCAATCCAAAGAAATCAACAAGCAAGAAATCAAAAGATCTCTTGTAAAGTTTTCTTTACGTCATTTATTGTATTTCATTTGTATTGCTTGTATTATCTTGTTTATTGTTGTAAATATTGTACGAGATTTCTCCACCTCCGGTGTGTCACCGATAAGGAGTTTATTAGTGGTGGTGTGCATCACTAAAGCTCATTTAAGCTCAACCCGTAGAGTAGGAACCCTAGGTTCCGAATCATGTTACATCTTGTGTATTGCATGTGAGTGATTATTTTGTTCTTTAGTTTATGCTTTATTTCATATTTCGTTGTGCATACTAACGAATTATAGAGACAATCACGATCGAATTCCAAGCAACGACGCAAAACCGTTATTCAATCCCCCCCCTCTAGCGCATCATCAATGTTCCTACACAAACCATGTAAGAGGTTTTTTCACTTCCAAAAAAATTTCAGAAATAAGGAGACTTAGTGGCCAGGCACTTCCTATGCATAGGCTTTGCATGAACTAACCTTAAGGGATTGAGAAACAAGTAAAAAAACACCTCTATCATTCTTTGTTATTTTATATTCTACTGCTACTAACACTCTTAATAGGAAGAATGACGAAAAAGATAAATAAACAATGAGCGTTATTCACCCTCCCCTTCCCCTCCACCTCTAGCACTTCCTACAATCCTACAAGTTTATCTAAGAAATCACAAATTGTTCATTCATGGGATTATGCCACATCAGCATCTAAAAAATTGGAAGAGGTCAAGTTATCCAAGTTTGCATAGAAACTAGCTTAATTGGATCATCTCGATGCCAATGGGTTCTACCATGTCAACATCTAAGCACTTGAAAAACATATGGTGATCAGAGTTGGATAGGAACAATATTAGTTGGATCGGAGTAATGTCGAGTTGGGAGCGCTCAGAAGGCCTTCTAGGCACCCAGAATATGTCTACAAAAGGGAATAGTCTACAACTACTTCAAATCAATCCATTCGATAATCAATTATCAAAGTGCTCTATAAAAAAGATCTCCTAGTGTTGTTATTCTTCTCTTTCAATGTAACCACCTAAGTTTGGTATATCGAATTATTGTTGCCTTTCTATTGCTTAATCTTAATGTACATTATACTATATATCATTCGCATAGGAATTATTTCTCCATTTCTAGACCTTCTAGAAAGGAAGAAAAATATAATGGTATTCATTCGGTTGATCAGCATGACGTATCATAAGTCATGAAGTAGGAACCTAGGAGGGAAGTCGAACCATGTTAAATTTTCTATGTCTTCTTTCACTATATTATTTTATCTTTTCCACTACATTATTCTGTTTCATTGCTTTACTCTATTTGTTTATTTGTTCATTTACTTGTTTGTTTTTAAATATTTATTATCAGCTTAATTTGTAATAATGATATTCACCCCTTCTCTATCGTTTTTTCATCCTACCAAAAGAATCTCGAGGTAAGTACTTTAGAAGATTATTTTTTGCTATAAAATTGCACAAATCTAGACTCGTGGGTTTAAAAGAAATAGGAACATCAAAAACTAGTATAGCACTTGTAGTAGAACCAAAGGAAACGGATTCAAATTCTTTGATAGATAACTATCAAGAAGTTTACTAATAAGATCAAAATAACGATAGAGGAGGTTGAATAACGTTATTTAAAATTTGAGCTGATATTTAAGAAATAGAATATAATGCAGCAAAAAATAAAGCAAGACAAAAATACAATAACATAAGAGATAATAGATTTAACATGGTTCGACTTCCTTCAAGAGTTTCTATTCCATCTATGATTTGTCACGTGAATCAATTGAAAAACATACCACTATATTTTCTTCTTTCTAGAGGATCTTGAGGTAGAGAAACCTCTTACACAATAATATACATTGAAGTGTGAAATAAGAAAAAGAATAAAGAACAAATTAAATATACCAATAAAGACTTAGAGAACTTTCTTGAAGAGCACTTGATGTTTTAATGATTTTAATTTATTTAAGATGTTGTTATCGCCCTCTTTTTTATAAATTTATTCCAAGTGCTCCTCGCTTGGCATCGATTCGATCCGAGTAACCTAGTTCATATCTGAACTCCGATCGTCAGGCTGCTTTTTGAGTGCTCGAATGTTGACGTGGTAGAACCCTATTGGCATTGATCTAGTCTAACTAATCTAGTTCATATCTAGATTTCGATTGCTCAGACACCTTCTAGACACTTAGATGCTAACATGGCAAAATCTCATGGACGATCAATCCACATTTTCTATGATAAGTTTTTCTCAATTGTCATATCATCACTTATTTAGAACCGATCTAGATTTGAACTATAAGCACCTGAATCTCATTTGTCTATCTGGAACCAATTAGGGTGTTCGAATCACTTTGACTTGATTGACCTGATCCAAGCTAAGTTCTTAAATCACAGAGTTAGTATACAAATATTTCCACTATTAACTAAGTCAGGACTGGGCATAGCTTAAAAGACTGCTCTTGTCCTAGTTAGTGACAATCACTCACTGTTCTCTAAAATAGAAGATCTCTTTTTTTGATTTTATCTTGCTTGGCACCTCTAGGATTTGACTTGTTCAAATGTGGATCTCTCATATCCATCTAAATCTTATTGCCTAGTCCTACTAGGTCTTCCTTGGTCACCTCAATTTCTACTAGAATCGTTGTCTCCTAAACACATGTAGACTTCATTTGTCTAGTTTCACCAGGTCTTCCTTAGTCTCTTAACCATCCTGGTGAATCTATGTCTCCTAAACACTTCTGGACTTCATTTGTCAAATTTTTGCACCTGCACACTTAACATGGAATGTTACATAATAAAACATCATAATTTATACCTTGTGTCATATATCAAAACACATATTCAATCTTGTGGTGCCTTCAGTACTGACAATCTTCCCTTCTTTGATGTATGCCAACCTATTTAAAGTTAGAAAAAAAATATATGTATGAATGTTCTATCAATGCATTCTCTCACAAAATAATAGCATTTGTTTTTAGAGAAAAGTTCTCCCCTTTTTCTCTTCACTTTTCTCCCCTGTTTCAATCTTATTTTTAAAAACACTTTTAAAACTTTCTTCTTAACTTTAACTTTCTAACCTTTTTCCCACTTTGGTATACATCAAAATAGGAAGTAAAAAAAAATTTGGAAATTTTCAAAGATTATATTTCCTTTTAATGCAATGATGACAAACAATAAGTCATAATATATAATTAAGTGATTTATCTTGCAGTTAGAGCCGTCAAGTTGGGTTAGACCCATCGGGTTGGCCCGCCCCATCGAGTAATTTAAGCGGGGTTGGTTGAAATTTTATCAATCCACCATTTTGGCGGGCCTAAACGAATCAACCAGTGCGGGTTGCGGGTTAGATGGGTTGGCCCGCTGTCACGCCCCGAGAGTATGTCGTACCGAAAAGCAAACGGACAACATCTCCCCTGTACGTGGAAACATACCGGGTTAATACAAGGCACGTAGGCCCACAACAATAATATAATACAAAGATATCAACATACCAAACATAGCGGAAATATACTATAGATAAAACAAGATACAAAGACCCAACTGTGCACTCCGGAGTGACTTTGACACAACAAAAATCACAACAGAAATCACATCAAAGACCAAATACATACAACACATCCGTATATCACAAATACGGAAACAATACAGGGTAAAATCCCAAAACGGCAATCCATAAAATACAACAATACGAAATACATCCATCCGTTCAGTGTGAGATGGGATCACCGCGTGAGCTAACGCCCAAGGAATCGCTACCTATTACTCAGGAGAAACCTGTGGTCCCGGGGTGGTGAGTATAAACTCAGGGGTAATATGTAGAAAGTGCATGAACAACATATAAGGATATAGAGATCTACAAGTATAAATGTGAAGATCTACAGGTATACAGCATGAGTCCAATAGACATACAGTCCTATCCAAATCTACTAACAAGTAACCACAGTATAGTCATACTCAATGTATATACTAAACTGATCAACTGAAAATGAAGTAATGTACCAACGTACCTGACGGTCTGCAACACCATATGTTATATCATCCTGAACAGGTATACAATAACATAACCCATATAACATACAAAGTCAATTCATACCTGACCAACACTCAGACATATGAACAGTATATAATCACATGTAATAACAATCTGGTCCATACCACACTATGACATGACACTAATCAAATGCATACAATAGTCTGGACCAACACATATATCATGCTCAACACACAGTAGTATATAAAATGCAAATGGCATGTATCATGATGAACAACCATATGCAGCAATCATAGCTCAATCAAATGCAACATCTCACAGGCACATGTGAAACATATATCAAATACATGCATACATATATATATCAGCAATGCATATGCATGGTCACTGTCTGCGGACCCGTTCAACCACGACCCCAGAGTGGCCAGGGTGGAACGACAATGACAACTAGCCCGACTCCAGCTACCACTACTCTCGAGTGGTCGAGTTGGGTAGTATGCCTGAGTAGCGTATTGTTGGAATGTATACTGAAAGCCTAGCTTTTTTTATATGAACATTTTATTTTGAAATAAGAATCACATGATCATTGTTTGCACTTTATATATTTATTATATGTGTGCATATTGTCTAATATTTTACATTGTAGATAACATGGTGCTTGGTGTGGCACAGAAGATCATGTTATCAGTTCCTTGTGAAATATAAGTAGAGGCTCACAACCAAGATGGTTTTGGACAAACCATTAGCATGGTTGTAGTGTAGCTTGGTATTGTTTTGTCTTGAACATAGAGTTACACTGGTACACTTAGGTGTATTGAGCAGGACCGACATAGAGGTGATTCAATTTAGTACTGACTACATAATTGAATCGGTCCTCGGATATTATGTTGTGCATGCTCTTAATCCCGATATAATAACGGGCACATATACTTAGTATTTATTTCTTTGATTTACCAGAGGGTGAGATTTAGATGGATTAAATCAATATGCCCGGTAAGTTGGGAAATAATATTATTTACATGGTGTGCCGTTGATTATAGGAGGAAACCGTGTCCTATATATTAGGTTGATGATGTCCCCTTGAGGAGCTCATAAGGTTCATCATGTAAACCCAGCTCGTTGACTTAGTCAACATGATGATAAGGTTGAGTGGTACTACTCGAGGAATTAGATGTTAATTAATTGATGGTCAGTAAATCAATTAATTGACGGACATTCAATATCTTAAACACGGGGAGATTAATGTACAAATAATATATGGAGCCCATATTGATTTATGGGGGTTGGTGAGGTAGTTCAATGATGATCCTCTAGTGGAATGGAACATCATTGATGGATCAAGTTTGTGTGGTTCCGATCCATCGGGTGGCCAAGATCCAACTCCTCCTTATGGTCCCTATCGTAGCCTAATATAATCCTTGTGAAGTCTAGATCCAAGAATGTAAAACAAAACCTAGAACCAACGGTTGGGATTAAATCCCTAGATCCGATGGTTGGGATGAAACCCTAGAACCAACGGTTGGGATTAAATCCCTAGATCCGATGGTTAGGATGAAACCCTAGAATCGATGGTTGGCATTAAATCCTAGATCTTGGGATAAAACTCTAGATCCGACGGTGGGGATAAAACCCTAGATTCGACGGTTGGGATGAAACCCTAGATCCGCCGGTTGGGATGAAATCCTAGATCCGACGGTTGGGATGAAACCCTAGATCCGACGGTTGGGATAAAACCCTAGATCCGACGGTGGAGATTAAATCCCTAGATCCGACGGTGGAGATTAAAGGAGGCTTAAGCCCAATTCTATAAATAGGGGCTTGATTTGAATTGGAATTAGGGTTTGGAGCAGCAAAGTGGGCGGCTAGGTTTTGGAGCAAAGGCTTGGCGGCAACTTCCTTTCTTCTAGTTGGCGCCCATCCTCCTCCCATCAACACTTGGCGCCCATCCTAGAGGCCTCTCCCTCTTCCTTGGCGGTTCTCCTTCCATAGGTGGCCGACATTCATCTTCCTCCCTTCATCCTAGAGTGGCATAACACTTCTTGAAGTTGGCCGGCGCATCATCCAATTGTTCCTTGGCCGGCGGTTGCACCAAATTCCCTAATTTGGTGGCCGGTTCTAGATAGGAAGGTATTTGTTGTTTCTTCTCTTTGTTCGCAGCGGACAAGGTAGAGAAGAAAGCGATCTAGAAGGCTTCTACTCGTGGAGGATCTTCGTCCACACGTCGTCCACGAGAAGGATAGGACATACGGTAGAAGATCGTGAGGTATAAAGTTATTTTAATTTTATTTACAGATCTGAGCTTGTTCTTTTATGTTTTGATTATGCATGTATGAATTAGTAAATATATTGTATAATCATGGACCCCGAAGACAAACACAAAAACCGACGATCCGTCCGTCGTCTCTTCCGCGGCTAACCAACTAGAAGAGTTGTGTTGCTTGAACAACTAGTTTGTTCAAGCAACCACTCAAGTTGTTAGCACGACGACGAAATGGTTGTGCTAAGGAAGCTCATCCCATCCGGATTAATTCTTTCATTAGTGAAAATTTTAATCCGGGACATGGGAGCCAATGAGCCTCGAACCAACTCTACAAGTGGTATATCGAGCCATGGTTTCCGGTTTTGTGTGTTTAGGATTCTGCTAATTTTTATGCACTTTTTCATATATTATATGTGCCGGATAATAGTAGGATATGCGTAGTTTAACTCTTTGGTTGCAGGCATAAGATCCGACTATTATGGCCATGTGTGTGTATGTGAATGGATGTGTGTAAAAATTTATTATTTGAATCATCGGGGTTGACGAGGCTAGATTAGTATTTAATTTTTGTAATTAAATACGACATTGTTTAGCCGATCATTTTAGTTTACTTTCGATCTAGATTATTTGTACACTCCTTCGTGGAGTATAGGATCGATGGATGTAAATAAAATGATTTATCTCGGCTCGGAACTCTTTGGTGACTTGCGCACGGGAAAAGATGGAGTGGACGAGGTGACGACACGACGGGATGCATATTGGAGGACAATGCCATAATAGTTGGAAAAAAATTCTATTTTTTCCATATTTATTGCTTATTTGTTTTATATGCATGTTGTGTATGATTTAAAATTCCTCATTTGCAATTTACTAAGTGGGAGAGGGACATTATAATTAATTCCCGCTGCCTCCATTACAATTTGACATGTGATGCAACAAACTTGTGCGTCGGCTCTGAGTGCCTTCCTCCCTGAGGACGGGTTTATTTGCGGATCACTAGGTCAAATAATGGTTATAGGAAATTATCTAGGAGCATGTGTACTTCCACAGAGGTAAGGCACATAATCCAAAATAATTCCCTTAGTATCGTGTAATGGTGCACACTTAGATGCAAATAAAAGTATCCTCCCATCTGAGTCGCTTATTTGTAGGGCCAAAGAGGAACCAACTATTAATTTTATTTGTCAAAAAGTAAGGTTGACAAGATAATAAAATTAATGGGTAAAACCTCCTCTTACAAATGTAGAATTCGTATACGTCCACACAGAGTGGCATACGAAATTCTCGGTGTTTTGAGGTGTTGGTTGATTTCGGAATTTTATTGTTTTGAGGAATCAATAATATTTGAAATCTAATATTTTGATCATTGTGATTTTTAGGATTTTCAAATGGCTTTCAACCCACTTGCTGTGATTTTAAAAGAAAACAAACTTACTGGTCCAAACTACATTGATTGGAAAAGAAACCTGGATATTGTCTTAACTACGGAGGAGTACAAATTTGTACTCTTCGAGGTCTGTCCTCCTAAGCCCACCGATGACTCTGATGAAAAGGAGAAAGAACGTTAAAAGAAATGGGTCAAGGCAGATGAGATGGCGCGGTGTTACATTTTGGCATCTATGTCAAATGTGCTGCAACATCAGCATCAGGCCATAGCCACAGCTTATGACATGATGTTCAATCTCAAGGAACTTTTCGGACATCAGAGTAGGGCGGCTAGGCAGGAGGCAATGAGAAACTTGATGACGACCACCATGATCGAGGGAACACCCGTTAGGGATCATGTTCTCAAGATGATGGCTCATCTTAATGAGATGGAAGTCCTCGGAGCTGAGATCGATGGGGAAACCCAGGTCGATATCATTCTCCAGTCTCTGCCTAGGAGTTTTGAGCAGTTCCGCCTCAACTACAACATGAACAAAAGGTTGTATTCATTGGCGGAGCTTCTGACAGAACTCCAGGCGGCAGAGGGGCTTTTTCGTTAGAGTGCTCAAGCCATGGTCGCTCAGAAGGTTTCTTCCTCTAAACCGAAAGGTAAGAAGAAGAAGAAACAAGGTGGAGCGAAGAAAGTGGCAGTGGGACCTCAGGCAGGAGTGAAGAAGCCGAAAGGCAAGTGCTTCACTTGCAAGCAGACTGGACATTGGAAGGCGGACTGTCCTCGCCGAAAGAACAAAGGTATATCTTCTTGTTTAGTTGTTGAAACATGTTTAGCGGTGTTATCTACCAGTGCCTGGTGTGTAGATACAGGAGCCACTGATCATGTCTGCAATACTTTGCAGGGGTTCCAGGAAACCCGACGACTAGCTGAGGGAGAGATTACCGTCTTCATGGGCAATGCTTCAAAGGTGGCGGCTATTGCAGTGGGAGACGTTTATTTATCTTTTGATAGGAATAAAGTTTTGGTTTTGAGAAATTGTCTTTATGTACCTACTTTTAGAAAGAATTTAATTTCAGTTTCTAAATTATTTTTGGATGGATATTCTGTTTCTTTTAATGACAAAGTGGTTATAAAAAGGAATAGGGAGATTATCTGTTCTGGTACATTGGTTGGCAATTTATATACTCTTGAACCAAAAACTCCCACGATGCATATAGAAATCAATAACTCATCTTCTAAGTCTAATAAGAGAAAAGAACCTTCGCAAATGAACCAAACATATCTTTGGCATCTAAGGCTTGGTCATATTAACCTAAGCAGAATTCAAAGGTTGATAGCTGATGGACCTTTGGGTTCATTAGTGGTGGAGGATCTCCCAACCTGCGAATCTTGCTTGGAAGGTAATGACCAAGAGGCCTTTCAAGGCCAAGGGGTATAAAGCCAAAGATGTGTTAGAATTGGTTCATTCTGATTTGTGCGTCCTATGTCTATCCAGTAAGAGGTGGCTTTGAATACTGCCTCTTTTTATAGATGATTATTCAAGGTATGGATACATTTACTTGATGCGCCAAAGTCCAATGCTTTGACAAGTTCAAAGAATTCAAGGCCGATGTGGAGAACCGCCAAGGTAAAAGTATCAAGACATTACGATCCGATCGTGGTGGCGAGTACCTCTTGGGAGAGTTTAGGAATTACTTATCGAGGTCGATTCAATCCCAATTGTTCGCACCGCACACCCCACAGAATGGTGTAGCGGGAGCGAAGGAATAGGACTCTATGGAGATGGTCGATCGATGATGAGTTATTCGAGTTACCCGTTCATTCGGGTATGCATCGGATACGGCAATGTACACACTCAACTTGGTTCCATCTAAATCGCACTTCTACCTCAGAGAATTGTGGATCGGGCAAAGCCTAGTCCGAGACATATTCGGATATGGGGAGTCCAACACATGTGCCAAGTCGATGCCGTAAGTTGGAACCTCGCATGGTATGTGCATGTTTGTTGGCTACCCTAAGGGAACGAAAGGTGGTTTGTTTTATAATCCTAGAGATCGAGGGTGATCTAGCACGATGCCGATTTCTAGAGGAGGATTATGTAATGAACCACAAGCCCAAGAGTAGGATTGTTCTTGAGGAGTTGACAGGGAAGTCCCGACTTCAGCACTACGACAAGAGGAGACACCACAAGTCACTGACCGTGTGTCACGGAGCATACACAGGAGGCACCTCGTCGTAGTGGGAGGGTTGTTAGACAACCTGATAGATTCATGTTTTTGGGAGAGTCTTCGGACTTAGTCCCTGGTGAACATGAACCTGATCCCTGGACATATGACGAGGCAATCCAAGATAGAGATGCAGTATCTTGGCAAAGAGCGATGAATTCAGAGATAGAATCTATGGATTCTAATCAGGTCTGGGAGCTAGTAGAGCCACCCGATGGTGTAAAAACCATTGGATGCAAGTGGATCTACAAGAGAAAGAGAGGAGTAGACGGGAAGGTTGAGACCTTCAAAGCTAGGCTTATTGCGAAAGGGTGTACTCAGAAAGAGGGTATCGATTATGAGGAGACCTTTTCGCCGGTAGCTATGCTTAAGTCTATCCGGATTCTCTTATCTATAGATGCTCATATGGACTATGAGATTTGGCAGATGGATGTCAAGACAGCTTTCCTTAACGGAAGTCTTGAGGAGAACATCTATATGCGGCAACCAGAGGGATTCATTGCTAAAGGTAAAGAGCATCTTGTATGTAAGCTTAATCGGTCCATTTATGGATTGAAGCAAGCTTCTAGATCTTGGAATATCCGCTTTGATGAGGTAATCCAGTCATATGGATTTATTCAAAGTCCGGATGAGCCTTGTGTATACAAGAGATGTGACGGAAATGTAGTGGTGTTTCTTGTACTATACGTAGATGACATTTTGTTAGTTGGCAACAATATCAAAGTGTTATCAGATGTAAGGGTATGGTTGTCCAAACAGTTTGATATGAAGGACTTGGGAGAAGTGGGACACATCCTTGGGATCAAAGTTATAAGGGATCGCAAGAAAAGGATGTTGTGCTTGTCTCAAGCTTCATACATTGACACTATCCTTGCTCGTTTTAGCATGCAGAACTCCAAGAAAGGTTTTCTACCTTTTAGGCATGGAGTTCCTTTATCTAAAAAGATGTGTCCCAAAACATCAAAGGAGATAGAGGACATGAAGGCGGTTCCTTATGCTTCGGCAGTAAGAAGCCTTATGTATGCTATGCTATGTACGAGACCGGATATCTGCTTTGTCGTGGGCATGGTTAGCAGATATCAGAGTAATCCTGGACAGGGACATTGGACTGTGGTAAAGCATATATTGAAGTACCTGAGAAGGACTTGGGATTATATGCTGGTTTATCGGGCAGATCAATTAGTCCCTGTGGGTTACACGGATTCGGATTTCCAATCAGATAGGGACAAGAGTAAGTCTACCTCGGGGTTTGTGTTTACTTTTAGAGGTGGAGCCATAGTATGGAGGAGTGTCAAGCAGAAATGCGTGGCGGACTCTACCATGGAAGCTGAGTATGTGGCAGCCTCTGAGGCAGCCAAGGAAGTTGTATGGCTCAGGAACTTCTTGATGGACTTGGATGTGATTCCTGGTTTGCCCAGAACTATCACAATTTATTGTGATAACAGTGGTGCAGTTGCAAACTCGAAGGAACCACGAGCCCATAAGGCGAGTAAACACATAGAGCGCAAATACCACCTTATACGAGAGATCGTAAAGCGAGGAGAAGTTGTTGTCGCCAAGATTGCATCAGAGGATAACCTGGCGGATCCATTCACTAAGGCCCTTCCAGCGAAAGCATTTGATAGGCATGTGGAGAACATGGGGATCAGATGTATGGCAGAGTGATGACGGCATAGTCTTTTAGTATAAGTGGGAGATTGTTGGAATGTATACTGAAAGCCTAGCTCTTTTTGTATGAACATTTTATTTTGAAATAAGAATCACATGATCATTGTTTGCACTTTATATATTTATTATATGTGTGCATATTGTCTAATATTTTACATTGTAGATAACATGGTGCTTGGTGTGGCACAGAAGATCATGTTATCAGTTCCTTGTGAAATATAAGTAGAGGCTCACAACCAAGATGGTTTTGGACAAACCATTGGCATGGTTGTAGTGTAGCTTGGTATTGTTTTGTCTTGAACATAGAGTTACACTGGTACACTTAGGTGTATTGAGCAGGACCGACATAGAGGTGATTCAATTTAGTACTGACTACATAATTGAATCGGTCCTCGGATATTATGTTGTGCATGCTCTTAATCCCGATATAATAACGGGCACATATACTTAGTATTTATTTCTTTGATTTACCAGAGGGTGAGATTTAGATGGATTAAATCAATATGCCCGGTAAGTTGGAAAATAATATTATTTACATGGAGTGTCGTTGATTATAGGAGGAAACCGTGTCCTATATATTAGGTTGATGATGTCCCCTTGAGGAGCTCATAAGGTTCATCATGTAAACCCAGCTGGTTGACTTAGTCAACATGATGATAAGGTTGAGTGGTACTACTCGAGGAATTAGATGTTAATTAATTGATGGTCAGTAAATCAATTAATTGACGGACATTCTATATCTTAAACACGGGGAGATTAATGTACAAATAATATATGGAGCCCATATTGATTTATGGGGGTTGGTGACGTAGTTCAATGATGATCCTCTAGTGGAATGGAACATCATTGATGGATCAAGTTAGTGTGGTTCCGATCCATCGGGTGGCCAAGACCCAACTCCTCCTTATGGTCCCTATCGTAGCCTAATATAATCCTTGTGAAGTCTAGATCCAAGAATATAAAACAAAACCTAGAACCAACGGTTGGGATTAAATCCCTAAGATCCGATGGTTAGGATGAAACCCTAGAACCAACGGTTGGGATTAAATCCCTAAGATCCGATGGTTAGGATGAAACCCTAGAATCGACGGTTAGGATTAAATCCCTAGATCCGACGGTTGGGATAAAACCCTAGATCCGACGGTTGGGATGAAACCCTAGATCCGACGGTTGGGATGAAATCCTAGATCCGACGGTTGGGATGAAACCCTAGATTCGACGGTTGGGATAAAACCCTAGATCCGACGGTGGAGATTAAATCCCTAGAACCGACGGTGGAGATTAAAGGAGGCTTAAGCCCAATTCTATAAATAGGGGGCTTAGGCTTGGGCGGCAATAAGAGATTTCGAATTGGAATTAGGGTTTGGAGCAAAAGTGGGCGGCTAGGTTTTGGAGCAAAGGCTTGGGCGGCAACTTCCTTTCTTCTAGTTGTTGCCGGCGCCCATCCTCCTCCATCAACACTTGGCCGGCGCCCATCCTAGAGGCCTCTCCCCTCTTCCTTGGCCGGCGGTTCTCCTTCCATAGGTGGCCGGCATTCATCTTCCTCCCTTCATCCTAGAGTGGCCGGCGGCAACACTTCTTGAAGTTGGCCGGCGCATCATCCAATTGTTCCTTGGCCGGCGGTTGCACCAAATTCCCTAATTTGGTGGCCGGTTCTAGATAGGAAGGTATTTGTTGTTTCTTCTCTTTGTTCGCAGCGGACAAGGTAGAGAAGAAAGCGATCTAGAAGGCTTCTACTCATGGAGGATCTTCGTCCACACGTCGTCCACGAGAAGGATAGGACATACGGTAGAAGATCGTGAGGTATAAAGTTATTTTAACTTTATTTACAGATCTGAGCATGTTCTTTTATGTTTTGATTATGCATGTGTGAATTAGTAAATATATTGTATAATCATGGACCCCGAAGACAAACACAAAAACCGGCGATCCGTCCGTCGTCTCTTCCGCGGCTAACCAACTAGAAGAGTTGTGTTGCTTGAACAACTAGTTTGTTCAAGCGACCACTCAAGTTGTTAGCACGACGACGAAATGGTTGTGCTAAGGAAGCTCATCCCATCCGGATTAATTCTTTCATTAGTGAAAATTTTAATCCGGTGACATGGGAGCCAATGAGCCTCCGAAGCGACTCCCTACACGTATAAGCGTAAAGAGCTAACTACTCCTAGGGGCCCCTGCTGCAAACCACGCCGTCCCTACCCATGAGTAGACAAGCGCTGCACACAGGACAACTGCACGTCATACAACCACCGTCTATAGTGAGCGAGTGCTAACACCACTCTGCACAGTGGCCAGGTGCGCATCTCCAGCTACCACCGTCTATAGTGGCCGAGCGCGGCACATCCAATGCTCTGCTCTCAACCCTGCTACCACTACCCCGAGTGGTCGGGGAGGCAAGATGACTGACGACCCGTCTCAACCACAAGGGAGACCTAGTCAACAGCATGCATGCAATGTAATGATGCATAGCTCCATACATGTATCCTCGCCACACTCCCTATCCCACGGGGAGTCCTGGTCAACCAAAAATCAACTATGCAAGGACTACAATCCACAAGACTCTCTCTATCGCACAAAGAGTCATACACATATGACAATCAACCACGCTAAGACCTCTAGTCAGTAGCGAGATACTATCGACAATTCATATAACCATACACAAATATACGATCCATAATCGATATACCATCACGCTAGGACCTCTAGTCCATGGCCACATTCTAACAACCACACACTTATCTATGCACAGACAACTAGATCCACCATAGATGCACCATTAATATGGGTATGATATAACAATCGACTCCATAATCTAATCCATCACCTAACCCTAGTGATGTAACACAGTAACCCAATCTGAGGTCACAGAGATAACCCTAAACTCATGTACTTACTGAACATCTATCAACTAACACATAATAGGGTTTGTAGTTCATATCCATGATAGATAATCAATGAAATAACAGCAATATATCTCAAAGGTCAAAGGTAGTACAAACATATGATTAAACATGAGTGGATTTAAGGTAATCAGGTATAAACATGTATCCACATTCATGTACTTGAGTTTGATCAAAACTACTGGACCAGGTAGATATTACCCACCTGATACGAAGCTCGAATAATCCTCACGGTCGTGGATGCGCTTCGTATCCCAAACCTGCACATAATAGCAAACAATGATTAAGTACAAGTATCCAACAAATGTAAGAACTAAACACTACATCGTTCCTATACTCGCATCCTTTCCTCACCTACGAGTTGTAAATCCCAATTATCCCACTCTGCAACACCATAACCACACTCACAATAGATCACCAAAATCCAAAGATCCATTAAAGTAAATAGATCTAAACACACTCCAATCAAACTGCATACTCACATGTCTAAACAACACTCAGACCAATCCAAGCTTACCTCACTATCCAAATCACCACAGTCAATCAATGACCATTCTAAAATCAACAACAACAAGCACTGATAAGTTCTATCATAAGTCCAATGATGGTATCACATCCCAAATCGGACCTAATTCTCGATTTGCTAACCAAACAATCTAATACTATAAGATGAATGAACTCATATATCAATCAATCTAATTAACACACTTTATTTACCAGCTCCAAGCTCCCAAGCTTACAACCCACCACACATAATTAGAACCTGCAATTGGACTGATCAACATCCTCATCGACAATAACCATCAAGTGTCGGCAGCACTACCCAAACACCTCCCTCGAATTCAAATAGATCAGTATAAAACCATTGATAATGCCCAAATCATAGCTGCTAACCACCGAAACATCAACAGCAAACTCATTGGATCCATAGATATTTACACACCACCCAAAATACAATAGTTATAGATGAACAATAAGGATAACAAAGCTTACCGATCAACTCTTCACCGGTAGCACCCCCTATTCTCCGACGCAATCCAACCTCCCAAACATCGCCAAAACCACGAATCCAAGCTCAAATAGAAATCCCACATCTAAATCTAAGCCAATCTGCAGTTAAAAACCTAAACCTAGAAGAACGCATCACCTGAATCGGCAGCGACGCAGATCTTGCTAACCCTGAGCTCACTGATCGGTCTTGCACAAGAAAAAGGGGCATCGACGATCCAAGGCGACTGCGACGGCTGAGGAGCTCACGGTGGTCGCTGACGAAGAAGACAAGCGGCGGCGATGGAGAAATCGATGGAAGAGGTGATGGTGCGGAGAAGGGTGTTGGTGCAATCGACCCAGGTCACGATTGACCAGAACTCGATTTTGACTCGAGTGTTGTTTTGATGTTTCGACAAAAACATATGACAATGTAATTGTCATGGGAAAGTCCAAGTCTTGTGTACTTGGCATGGAAAGTCCAAGTGGAACACTTGACATTTGGTAAAGTCCAAGTTTTGAGTACTTGGCATGAAAAGTCCAAGTGGAACACTTGGCAATGTAAAAGTCCAAGCATGGGTCTTGGCAATGTAAAAGTCCAACATGGGTTGGCAAGGGAAAGTCCAAGCATGGTCTTGGCATTTGAGAAGTCCAACATGGGTTGGCAAGGGAAAAGTCCAAGCATGGGTCTTGGCAATGTAAAAGTCCAACATGGGTTGGCAAGGGAAAGTCCAAGCTTGAGTCTTGGCATGAGAAGTCCAAGGGGTTTGATATTGGCTGCGTAAAGTCCAAGCGGGAGTCTTGGCAGCATAAGTCCAATGGTTGGCGGCGTAAAGTCCAAGCGGAGTCTTGGCGGCGTAAGTCCAATGTGCCTTGGCGGTGTAGACACCGTTAGCATGACATAGCCGACGGAAGCACCTAGAGGCTAGCGCGATGGATGAACAAGTCATGGATGACTTGGAGGGATCCGAGAGGCATGAGGCTGATGGAGGTGGCTAGAAGGCTTAGGTCTAGGCTAAGGGTGGTCTAGCAAGTATGGGGGCACCATACTTGGGTTAAAACCTCATTTTTGAGGTTGGCAGTCGACTGACATTATGGCCGGTTCGACTGCCGTGAGTCGACTTGAGTTCGACTGCCAGTTTAGAGCTGGAAATGCTCTGGCACCAACCGCCATCGAGCAGCTTCATTGTGTCGACGTAGTCGATCGCTAAGGGTGCAGCAGCCGCCACCCAATGTCGAGTGTAACGCTCCGTAGCCGACTGGCCAGTCGGCTACGGGCGCTGGCAGTCGACTGCCAATGTTGGCAGTCGACTGCCAAGAGTCCCGTTGGAACTTGTCCGACGTGGATTGAGCCGTTGTCTCACGACAACAGTGGCATCAGTCGACTGGGGACTTATGGCAGTCGACTGATAGGAGAAAATCCAACCCGACGCAAGATAAAAAGGGGAGCTCGTGGAGGATTTCATCATCAGTTTTTTGGGGGCTTTGGTGAGGCGATTTGAAGGCAATTTGCAGGTGCATTTCAGAGTCCTTCAAGCTCATCCAAGCAACCGACAAGCAAGCGCTCAAAACCCTAGTTTGTAAAGTGTTCTTTACATTTTCACTTGTATTTTCTTGTATTTCTTTCGTTTATTGTTGTAAACGTTTGTACGAGGTTTCTCCGCCTCCGACTTATTGTCGAGAAGGAGTTTATTGATTAGTGATTGCATTGGTGTCGCTAGAGCTCGTTAGAGCTCGATCCGTGGAGTAGGAACCGTGTGGTTCCGAACCACATTAAATCTTTGTGTTATTGTGTTTGTGATTGTGTTTTGTTATTGTTATCATATATATATTCCGCTGTGCTAACGAAACTTGTAGACACGAACACGCGATCGAATTCCATCTACGAACGGTCAAACGCTATTCACCCCCCCTCTAGCAGCGTCAAATTTCTAACAAGTGGTATCAGAGCTCGGGGCTCTTCTACGGACTAACCGCCGGGAGCTAAGACAAAGAGGCTAGAGGGTGAAGATGGAAGAACCATTGGGATGGGACATCAACACCCCAATTCCCTATTCCTTCTATGGAGGAGAAGGTTTCAATTCTTGGAAGGCGAGAATTGAAGATTTTTTTATGATGAGAGACCTTGAGGAGTGGTCCGCGTTGATGGAAGGATTTGAATATCCTAAGAGACCAAAGGGAGGGTTTCTCAAGAAGAAGAAGTGGAGTGAGGAGCAACTCCAACAATTCGAGAAAAATAAGAAGGTAATCAAATTCATTTTTGATTTAATTCCTAATGACCTCTTGTGTAGTCTAGGTGACTATGTGGATGCCAAGGAGCTATGGAGCGATTTGGGCAAGCTCCATGAAAACCCTCAACTGGTCCAAGAAGAAGAAGAAGATGTAGAATTCTCATCGGTTCAATCGGAAGAGGCCGAAGAAGCAAGCTCCTCCTCACAAGCAAGTGAGGATTCAGAAATTGAAGAAGAGTCAACATCCGGGGCAAGAGGAGAGTGTGAAGAATTGGAGGTTGAGAGGCCATCAATCTCCAAGGAGGTGGAGGAAGTGAAAGAAGCATCCACCTCAAGGATTGAGGGGGAGGAGATAACTTCCACACCGGAACATCAAGAAGAAGCTTCGACTTCCGGTCAAGATGAAGAAGCCCAAAGTCCAATTCCGATCTCCATTAACCTAGGTAACTCAAACATATGTGTTAATAATAAAATAATATGTTTTGAGTGTAGGGAAACAGGGCACTATAAAAGCAACTGCCCAAAGAATAATAGGAAAGCTCCACCAGCTCCAAAGGTCAAGGATGCCGGTCCCTCAACGCAAAAGAGCAAAGAACAAGTAATTTGCTTCAAGTGCCGACAACTGGGACATTTCCAGAGTCAATGCAAGAAGGGGGACAAGAAGACTCAAAATGGAGCATCATATGTAGGGGGAGCTAAGGCAAACCCTAGGGTAATTTCTAATTTTGCTCCTTCAATTTACAAGCAAAAGCATGCTAGGGATTTCAATTCACTTGCAATTTATGAAAAGCATGTTAATAGGAACAAGTATTTTTTCTCAGGAGCTAAGAATGTCTACTTAGATAATAGGGAGAAATTTGGGACTAATGTCCCTAAAAACAATTTACCTAAGGACAAACCTAGGTCAAATAACTCAAGATCAATTTTACCTAGGGAGACAATTAGAAAGGTGCAAGAGCACCTAGGTTTCAATCCTAAATGGACTAGGCATATGCCTAAAGAAAATGGTAATGTCCAAAAACTTAATCAAAATTCTAAAATTGGGCAACTAGAATTAGAGAACCAAGCCTTGAGATCAAGGCTTGAGAAATTAGAAAAGACCCTCAAAATTATGCAAAATCAAATGCAAGGGTCTAGTGGTCAAAATCAAGGGTCCAAAAGTCAAAGTCAAAGGTCTAGGACTCAAAGTCAACACCTAGGAGCTCAAAGACAAAAGTCAACCAAGGGAAAGCAAGGTTTGGGTCACAAACCTAAGCCTAAGGTGGCTTACCATAGTGTTCCATTTGATTATGGAACACAAACTAGGTCTAGGAAGACCAAGGTCAATAGGGAAGTCATCCCTAAGTTTGACCAAAGGTTGTGCCTAGTGGCTAGGGTTTCTAGGAAACCTAGGGTGGCCACTAAGAAGGTTGCAAGGGGAGTTACCCCTAGAGTCAACCTAGGTAAGACCCAAATGACCAAGGCCAACAAGCCTAGGAGGGTCATTAGGAAGGTATCTAGGGAGGTTATCCCTAAGGAATACCTAATTAACCCTAGGAGCTCAAATCGGTTTTGGGTTCCTAAGAGCGTGATTGATTCACGCTAAGATGGGTTTAGGGTGTGCTAACCTTGATTGGATGGGTAGTTAACTCAACCATGGTAAAGGTGGCACTTTAGGATATTTTCAAGGTTATGGTTACCTTGGAAATAGATTTGAATCAATATCCTAAAAGATTTTAGGATGTGCCAATGCACTTTTGAAATTAAGAAAAATCAATTAAATTGGCACAATTTAGGTTTAGAGGTTAGTGTGTCATTTTGGGTTTTTGGCACACTAGGGAGATTAGGTTAATATGGAAAAATATGATTAATCCCAACAAATGACAATTAATATTAAAATTTAGGTATTATTATACCTATATATTTTATATGTCATGCTTTGTTTTCCATATAACATGCCATAACATCATGCTTACTTTTAATCATTTTATATGTCATGTTCATGTTTTAGGATTAAGGTTTTAAATGTCATGTGTTTTTAGATTTCATCTTATGTCATGACATCATGATTATGAGCATATGCTTATTTATATCATTTCTAATGCCATAATCATTCATGCATTTAAGACAATTTGGTTGAAATTGAATTAAGGACTATGGAATGACTTGAAGTCTCATTTATAAGGGAATCAAGTAGGGTTGTCTTAGAAGATGCATGAAACCCTAGTTTTAAATGAACCAAAACCCACATCTCACATCCAATTGACATGTATGTGTATTTATACACCCTAGATACATGTGAGATGCTAGGATATGAGTTAAGTTCAAGGTGCATAGTTTTTGCATCTAGATGAACTAAAACTCATCTAATTTCAATTAGTGGATCATTGGGAGAGCATGTGTACAAGTCATGTACATAGAGCCCAAGGAATATGATCCAAAATAAGGTTTTGAAAACATTTTAAAATCATTTTGAAAAACCTTGGTGAAGTCTATCTTTTGATAGCAATCACCATTGATAGAGTTGATACAAAATAGGGCCAAAACATTGAAAATTTCAATGGTTTTGAGTTTTGTATCAAACTCACTATTTTATGGGTAAAATAATTTTCAAATATTTTTCACCCATTGTAATGACTATAAGTAATATACGTATCAAATTTTATGATTTTTCAAATTACGTAGAATTACTTATGCTTTTCTAACGATCGATTTCGAATTGGTATCGATCGATGGGTGGCAATGATCGACATCGACATCAGAGTCGATCGACAGGTCTGATTTTGGGTTAACAAGGTTTGTTTAGCCCGTGTTCAGCTATAGAAAATGTTCCTAATCACTCCTAACCCTAGGATATGCTTTAGAAAGCATTATAAAGGGTGAAAATCCATTGGATATGGATTAGGAGCTGTGTTAGGTCAAAGTATCAAATTTAGGGTGAGTGAAAGTTCTATGTTGAACTTAGAACCTTAATTTTGATGGTTTAGAGTTCCTATTGGCTTAGAGGCTTCCCAAGGACATTGTTGGTGCAATGGTCAAGGGGAAGCAAGCCTTTAGAGGGAGGTATCCATCTTGGGATGATGGATGTGTTTTTCTACTTGAAGATGAGAAGTTATTAGGAGAGTATCATCAATTGGGAAAATTGATGGGTTTTTGATACCCAATTTGGAAATTGGGAGAGAGTATATGATTGCCTCTCTTGAGTGATATGTGAATTATCACTAGGAAGATGGTAGGCATCCTAGGTATTTATTTTTGGATCAAGGGAGAGATTGTAAGATCTCATTAGGACATGAGACATTGACCTCCTTGGAGAGAAAACCTTTTTTATGTTAGTCAAAAAGGGGGAGAATATTTGGGGGAGAACATTTGGAGAGTGTTTACCAATTTGGGATAATTGGTAAGGGATTTGAGTTAGTGGTCTAACTCAAATGAGTTGTTTGGTTTTTGTCAAACATCAAAAAGGGGGAGATTGTTGGTGCAATCGGCCCAGGTCACGATTGACCAAGACTCGAGTTTGACTCGAGTGATGTTTTGATGTTTCGACAAAAACATATGACAATGTAATTGTCATGGGAAAGTCCAAGTCTTGTGTACTTGGCATGGAAAGTCCAAGTGGAACACTTGGCATTTGGTAAAGTCCAAGTCTTGAGTACTTGGCATGAAAAGTCCAAGTGGGACACTTGGCAATGTAAAAGTCCAAGCATGGGTCTTGGCAATGTAAAAGTCCAACATGGGTTGGCAAGGGAAAGTCCAAGCATGGTCTTGGCATTTGAGAAGTCCAACATGGGTTGGCAAGGGAAAAGTCCAAGCATGGGTCTTGGCAATGTAAAAGTCCAACATGGGTTGGCAAGGGAAAGTCCAAGCTTGAGTCTTGGCATGAGAAGTCCAAGGGGTTTGATATTGGATGCGTAAAGTCCAAGCGGGAGTCTTGGCAGCATAAGTCCAATGGTTGGCGGCGTAAAGTCCAAGCGGAGTCTTGGCGGCGTAAGTCCAATGTGCCTTGGCGGTGTAGACACCGTTAGCATGACATAGCCGACGGAAGCACCTAGAGGCTAGTGCGATGGATGAACAAGTCATGGATGACTTGGAGGGATCCGAGAGGCGTGAGGCTGATGGAGGTGGCTAGAAGGCTTAGGTCTAGGCTAAGGGTGGTCTAGCAAGTATGGGGGCACCATACTTGGGTTAAAACCTCATTTCCGCATTATGGTTCGTGAATCGACTTGAGTTCGAGGTTTAGAGCCGAAATGCTCGGCGATCGCTCATCGAGAAGCCGATCGAGTCGACATGCGCGACCGCCAAGGGTCGGCAATCGGCGTGATCCGGCAATGGTTGGCGATCGCCAAGAGTCCCGTTGGAACTTGTCCGACGTGGATTGAGTCGTTGTCTCACGACAACAGTGGCATCAGTCGACTGGGGACTTATGGCAGTCGACTAATAGGCGGAAATCCAGCCCAATGCAAGATAAAAAGGGGAGCTCGTGGAGGATTTCATCATCAGTTCTTTGGGGGCTTTGGTGAGGCGATTTGAAGGCAATTTGCAGGTGTATTTCAGGGTCCTTCAAGCTCATCCAAGCAACCGACAAGCAAGCGCTCAAAACCCTAGTTTGTAAAGTGTTCTTTACATTTTCACTTGTATTTGCTTGTATTTCTTTCGTTTATTGTTGTAAACGTTTGTACGAGGTTTCTCTGCCTCTGACTTGTTGTCGAGAAGGAGTTTATTGATTAGTGATTGCATTGGCGTCGCTAGAGCTCGATCCGTGGAGTAGGAACCGTGTGGTTCCGAACCACGTTAAATCTTCGTGTTATTGTGTTTGTGATTGTGTTTCGTTATTGTTATCATATATATATTCCGCTGTGCTAATGAAACTTGTAGACACGAACACGCGATCGAATTCCATCTACGAACGATCAAACGCTGGGCTCTAGCGGCGTCAAATTTCCAACAAAGGGGAGAAAGAAATCGTGATCCCTCACCCGATTCAAGCCCGGCGAAGCTTGGTCGACCTCTTTCCCTCAGCCGGACCACCCACCGGAGGCGTCGGCTGTAAAATACGAAAAAAAAAATTTAAATAAAATAAAATAATAGCTCTTGCTAATTGAGAATTAGCTCATGGAATTTTTAGGAATTTTTCCACATTAAAAAGGAGTTCATACGAGGATTTAAGCCTAAATGGGTATTTGGGTTAAACCTAGGTTAGCTTGGGTTAAACTTAAGCAAGACTTGAGCTAGCTGAACCCATTCCACCGGATGTTAAAAGCCACTCTAACCCAAATCCGACCCGCATTCATTTTCGTCGGCTTCCCGATCGCGGATTTCTTCCCTCTTCCCTTCATCGCGCGATTTCTTCCTCCAGCTGCGATTCCTCTCCTTCTCCATCACGTTTCCTTCCCCGATCGTGATTTCCCCTCTTCCTCACTGCCGCAGCCTCGTCGTCGCTGCCGGAGCTCACCATCGCTGACTCTGTCAGAGCTGCTCATTGTCGCCACAGTGGATCTCCTCCTCGCCGCGAGAACCAGTTGTCACCGACCTTCTACCGACAGCGGATCTCATCGGCACTTTTTTGAGCGAGCTGGCGACTGCTTCTGTCGACGGTGGAGGATCCGACCGTCGCCGATTTTCTTTCTCATCTATCCCGATTTGAGCTATAACTCGCCGAGAGCTCTCCGCCACTCCTCCTCTCAAGCATCGCCGGAGTGGTCGCCAACTCCGTCGAACGCCTACGGCAGCCACGGCCGATTCCTTCCTTCCTTGGTTCTACTTCGTCGCTGCAGTAGATGGTCTTTCGATCGCGCGAAGCTGCCGACACAGGTGCTACGATTTTTGGGTTAGGTTGCAATCTCTGTTTCCTCTAGATGTAGTTGTGGATTCATCGTTGGGCGTTAATATGTGTTTTGGGCGCCAGGAGTGTGATCGCTTTCCATTGATGCATGGGCTCTTGCTATTTCCGATCAGTTTCCATTGAGGATGATTGTGTGCAGATCGTGTTCTGCCTATTGGGGTAAATCCTATATCTATGGATTTGGTTAGATTTCTGGTTTCACCGAGAATTGGGAGTCACGCCCATTTCCTTTCTTTCAGAGGCATCGTGAGGGGATTTTGTTACGGTAGCTCATGGTGGCAGTGAAGATCAGAGTTGTGGATCGAATGTGGGGTAAGTTCTGTGTTAACCTATGGTTTTGTCAAATTCATATTCTTTAGCGTGGAGTGTTTTGTAGTGATTCTTGATCTGAGAGATGCTTTATTATGGGCCCTGTTTGTGGAATTGGAATGGTAAGATGATTGAATTTGGATTGTGCAGATTCAATGTTCTACACTGGATCAAGGAGGTCGGTGTGATTGAATCGGAGTGAGGTGAGTCAAATTTGGTGCCCTTGTGAGGGGATGATATTCATGTAGTTACTTTGGACAATGGTTACAGGGTGTATCTACATGATAGGGAGTTGCGTAAGGGATTGTTCCTATACGATCGAAGACTTGGTTTCAGATCTACTGGGGATGAATGAATCAAGCTAGGTAAGTTCGATTTGGGATTTGATATCATCATTGGACTTATAATAGACTTTGTCAATGTTTGCGTATTGATTACAAGATTTTGATACGGGGCAGGTTCACGGATGCGGATACGAGCTTTGTATCAGGTGGGTAATATCTACCTGGTCCGGTAGTTTGATCGATTCTAGTGCATAATCTTGGATTTATGTTTATACCTGTTTATCTTAAATCCACTCTTATTTAATCATATGCTTGTACTGCCTTGACCTTTGAGATATATACTCTGTTACTCATTGATTATCTAGCACGGATAGGAACTATAAACTCTATTATGTATTAGCTGATAGATGTTCAGTAAGTACATGTGGTTAGGGTTATCTTTGTGACCTCAGATAGGGTTACTGTGTTACCTAACTAGAGTTAGGTGATGGATTGGATTATGGAGTCGATCGTGATATCATAACCGTATTAGTGGTGCATTTATGGTGGATCTAGTTGTCTGTGCATAAATAAGTGTATGGTTGTCAGTATGTGACCATGGACTAGAGGTCCTAGCGCGATGGTATATCCATTATGGATTGTGTGCCTGTATATGGTTATATGGACGGTCGATTGTATATCGCTACTGACTAGAGGTCTTAGCGTAGTGGACTGTCAGATGAGTATGACTCTTTGTGCGATAGAGAGAGTCTTGTGATTGTAGTCCTTGCATAGTTGACTTTTGGTTGACCAGGACTCCCCATGGGATAGGGAGTGAGGCGAGGATACATGTATGGAGTTATGCATCATTACATTTCATGCATGCTGACGACTGGGTCTGCCTTGTGGTTGAGACGAGTCGTCAGTCATCCTGCCTCCCCGGCCACTCGGGGTAGTGGTAGTTGGGTGAGGGCAGAGCATTGGATGTGCCGCGCTCGGCCACTATGGATGGTGGTAGCTGGAGATGCGCACCTGGCCACTGTGCAGAGTGGTATTAGCACTCGCCCACTATAGACGGTGGTTGTGTGAGGTGCTTGTCTGCAGCGGCGTTGTCTACTCATGGGTAGGGACAGTGGCTTGCGCGAGGGCCCCTAGGAGTAGTTAGCTTTTTACGCTTACACGCTACTCAGTCATACTACCCAACTCGGCCACTTGAGAGTGGTGGCAGCTGGAGTCGGGCTAGTTGTCATTTGTCGTGCCACCCTGGCCACTCTGGGGTCATGGTTGGACGGGTCCGCAGACAGTGACCATGCATATGTATTGCTGATATATATGTATGCATGTATTTGATATATGTTTTACATATGCCTGTGAGATGCTGCATTTGATTGAGCTATGATTGTTGCACATACTTGTACATCATGATACATGTCATTTGCATTTTATTTACTGCTATGTGTTGAGCATGATACATGCGTTGATTCAGACTGTTATATGCATTTGATTAGCATCATGTCATGACCGGGTTGTTATTACAGGTGATCATATATTGTTCATATGTTGGAGTATTGGTCAGGTATGAGATTGACTTGATACATTATATGGGTTATGTTATTATATATCTGTCAGGATGATATAGCTTATGGTGTTGCAGACCGTCGGGTACGTTGGTACATTACTTCCTGTTCAGTTGATCAGTTAGTATATACATTGAGTATGACTTTACTATAGTTACTTGTTATTAGATTTGGATATGACTGTATGTCTATTGGACTCATGCTGTATACCTGTAGATCTTCACATGTATACTTGTAGATCTATCCTTATATGTTGTTCATGCACTTTCTATATATTACCCCTGAGTTTATACTCACCACCCCGGGACCCTGGGCTTCCTGTCGCCCAGATAACAGGTAGAAGATTCCTTGGACGTTTGGAGCTCCGCCAGCTGATCCCATCTCACACCGGACGAATGGATATGTTTTCCGTGTTGTTGTATCCTTACGGATTGTTGGTTTGAGTTTTTCTCTGTATTGTTTCCGTATTTGTGATATACGGACATATTGTATGTATTTGGTCTTTGATTCGGTTTCTATTATGATTCTTGTCGTGTCAAGTCACTCCGGAGTGCACAGTTGGTCTTTGTATCTTGTTGATCTGTTTGTATTGTTTCCGCTGTGTTTAGTATGTTTGATATGTTGATATCTGTGTATATCATATTGTTGTTGTGGGCCTACGGGCCTTATATTAACCCGATAAGTTGCCACATACAGGGGAGATGTCGTCCGTTTGCTTTTCGGCACGGTATACTCCCGGGGGCGTGACATCGGCAGCAGCTAGCTCGCAGAGGAAGCGAGGTGAAGATCGTCGATCGCGCGAGTGAGGAGAAGGAAAAAGGAGCAATCAGTTTCGTTCAGTTTTTAAACGTCGTTTGAGCGATTTGGTTAGACCAACCCAAGTTCAATCCAATTAGATTTAGCCCAACCGATTTAGACCCATTCCAACCCAATAGCTTCTGCCCAAAGGATTCAGCCCAATAGCTTCAGCCCAAATGGATTCAACCCAATAGCCTAATCCTCAAACTCATTCACTAATTAGACCCAATTAACCCACTAATTAAACCCAATTAATTATATATATATATATATATATATATATATATATATATATATATATATATATATTGGTCCGCAGATTGAGAAATATCAAAAAAAGATAAAACTTATGTAAAATATTTGTTTAAGTTTTTTTTATCAATATTCTAATACTAACAATCTCATAATCATAATCTTCTATCACACAACAATTCGGCACAAAGGATAGAAGTTAAAGAAAATAATAAAAATATATTTGATTTAAGTATTCTAATAAATTTTTTTTAGATATACTCTAATTAGTTTATAATTATTTTGTCACTATTATTTCAATTTCAATTAATATAAAAAATGATGATATATCAGACAGAGTCAACCAATTACAAATGCCGAAAAATCTCAATTAGATCTTGGAGGAGCCAAAACTTGAATTTGTATATTATCAAGATTTGGATATTTTGGAGTGTTGGAAGAATAAAAAATATTGGTACTTAATATTGTCGATCGATAATTGAATCTCAATTACAAGATGTTAGTTGTTTCAAATGCATATTTTTTTTATCATGGTATTCCATCCTCCTTATCGGTTATCACCTCAAGCCTTCAACACCTCAATAATTTTAGATTTTTTTTATTTTTCTAGCCCGCGGGTTGGCCTGCCTAATCCGCAACCCGCCTTGGGTTGGGTTGGGTTGGAGATTTCTCAACTCGCCAAAATGGCTGGTCGGCCCGCCCCTCCCTGCTGAATGTTAGATTTGTGACCGGTTGACCCACCCCGCTATGGATCGACCTGTTTGACAGCTCTACTTGCAGTCAAATAGATCAAGTTACAAGTCAACATGATATGAAGTCAAGTAATTAAGTCAACAAATTAAATCAGTCAAGTCAATGAGAGTAAGTCAAGCTCTAGTAATAATGAGGTCAAATAAATCATAATACAATCAAGTCAAATCAGAGTCAGTCAACATAAAATTAATTCCAACAAATCAAGCCAAGCATAAGGTCATAATAAAGTCAACAAGAAAATTTAAATAGAATATATCCTAATTAGAGGGAGGTCGTAGAGAAGGATGACCCATTTGTCACAACATAAACACCTCTATCATCTTCATGTGGTCAGTGTACTGCAACTCTGTCATCATTTGCTACTGCTCCTCTAGTCGTTGAATTTTTTGGACATAGTCTCTTCTAACCTAATTACGGTGTCCTCTAATAAAAGAGTAGTTGGAGTTAGAGGCAACAAAGGTAGATCGGAGAAGTGAAAGTCTAATAACTCCTTATCATCTAGTGGTTGAGGTTGCCCCTGATCAAACCACATAGTCATAATACGATATCAAATAAATTATTGAACCTCTCTACACTAATATAGTATAGGAATGACTCGGATCATCTCTCATAAAAAATGTAATAGGGAAGGTAACCTTAGGATCATATTATTTGGAAATGGAATTTGGGTTTTTAGTGTTATAATTGGTGTTTTTTTTGTTGTTGAGTTCGATGCTAAGACTAAAACATGAAAAATATCTTAATCTAATCTAGTTAAACTACGATTGCAATGGAATTAAATAAAATATAAAGTAAAGCATTTCTAATCTAATTTAACCCAATTGCAATCTAAATGAAAAACATAACTTAAAACTTTTAAACAAAACATAACATTGCAAGAAATTGAACAACTTAAATGCATTGACTAAAGTAGCATAAGTTAAGGGTCATTAATACAAACACATTGCAAGCACAAGAATCAAATTAATCTAAGCACTCAAGTGAAAGAGTTCTCCCTTGATTTGGGGTGGATGATGTGGATTGATGCTTGCTGATGAGATGGAGGGCTATTGTCGGAGCTTGGAATCTCAAAGCTCCGAAGGAGATGGTGGATGAGGGCTTGCCGGTGGATGAAGGTGGGGATGTCCTCTTCGGATCCAGAAGGGTGTGATCCGAAAAAGCTTGGAATCCTAAAACTCTCCAATGGAAACTTGTTGGAGGTGGATGAATTGGTGGATGAGGGCTTACCGGTGGAGATAAAGTAAGGTGGATGAGGAAGGGAATTCCCTTACCTCAATGGATGAAGATGAATGGATCTTTGATGATGAATGATAAAGGTGGAGACAGATTGAGGAAGAAAAAGGGTGGCATGGATGAGAGATGGTGTGCATGAATTGTGGAGGAGGAGGTGGCATGCGTTCCTTGATCTAGATGAAGAGGAGGCATGAGTTAGTGGGTTGCATTAGGTTGGAATGGATGAACCTACTTTCCTTTATGTGAACCAACTCCAAAGTAAACCGCATCCAAGATGAAAATTTCTCAATTGAGCCCACCCTCTCAAGTTGCGAACCACCTTTGGATGATGAACCGAATCAAGATGAACCATTGATTTCTTTCTTTATGAACCTCTTCAACACTATGAACCAATCTCCAATTGAATTGGATTGAAGCTTGAACCATTGATGCTTTAAGTGAATCGGATTTTAAGTTGTGGACCCCTCTAAGTTGAACCAACTTTCAATCTGGAACAAATCTTCAATTGAATCATGGATGAGATAGAGGAAGTGAACCGACTTTAAATTGCGGGCACCTCCAAATTGAATCAACTTATGAACCATTAATGTTTGAATCATTGATTGGTTGAACCATTGATTGTTTGAGGAATTGAACCAACTCTCTTTATATTGAATCAACCTTCCTTGAACCCACTTTCAATCTAACGAACCTCTCCTCAACCCTAGCATTGGGTTCAATTGGTTTGATCCAAGCCTTAGTACATGGTTCATCTTCATTATCCAACAAGTTAATGGCCAAATGTAGAAAGAATTGCATCGAAGCTTGAAATAGATCCAAACTCATAAAACATGATATGAATCAATATTTAACCATACGAGAGGGTAGGAATATAAAATATAAGGCTAAAATGATGTGTAAAAATGATTGTTACCCCCCCTCCCCCCTCTCTCATTTTCTAGTTTCATTTTGACTAAGAAAAATTGTCTAGATATCAGGCTTAGATAGGGATTTAATATTACATGAAGTAACATCAACCCTAATGCAACTAATAAGGAAGTCAAAATACGATAGAATGACATATGAAATCTACTACCAGTAATAATGGTAGAAAAATGGATAATAGAATAAAAATATATACAAACTAATATTTATGTCAAGTTTATAACATAGTGCATGTAGAAAAAAGAATGAAAGGGGCATATGACAGCGACATCCCTAATGCTAATAGATAAAATACACATAACAAGAATTTGATATCGAATATAGTCTTGTACTCTAAGTCTATAGAGCTAATATTAATTATAATAGATGTCATTTCCTTCCCAAAAGAAGTAAGTATATATAGTACTACGGTAATATAAGAGTAAAAATCATCAAAAGTTAAAGTCCTAGGAGAGAAACATAAGAAAGAGAAAGTAGATGATGAAGGTTTAATTTCTAAATGCTCACTAAGCAAATCAAGAGTAAATATAATGTCTCTACCTCCTAATCTAGGAGTGCATGTATGATCATCTACTTTGATTAGGTTGTTATAAAACTCAACACGTCGGTCTATGTTAACTAAATTAGTGTAGTAGATCAATTTGCTAAGTCCATAATAATCAATAAGTTGAATAATAGCTTGATAATATTTATTAAAGAAAGTCTTACTTAAGTATCTAGTATGTAGGCCATGACATTAGTAGATGCAAATCTAATCCTAAGTTCCTCGATCAAGAATCTAAAATTTATACTAGATATATTTGAGGGGTCAATTTCAAATCACTTTTCACTTAATTATATATAAAAGTATTAACATAAATATTTAAAATATAAATATGAATTTATTAACTAAGTTTAGTGAGTTACCGAGGCATTCTGATGCTAAAGGAGGAAAACTTAGAGACTTAGGTTGAAAAGTTTAGACTATACTGCACTGAATCATGATTAATCCAAGAGGAGTAGAGTGATCAAGGTGACTAGAAAAAATGTCTCAGGTCACTTTTATAAAGCTAATATGAGTGCCCAACAAGATTCTAAGCACTTAAATTGGTCAAATCAGTTTCACACATGACAGACGCTTTGGGCGTCCGAAAGCATTCTGAGCACCTATAACCATAAATTTTATTGTCATAATTAATTGTCATTAAATTCAACATTTATCCCTAGGCGGGCACTTGAATCTGTTTCGATCATCTCGAATGGTCAAATTTTGGTTAAAGCCTAACAGAAACACCAAAATTTGTTTTAATATTTAAATAATCTAATAGGGCCGTTTGGATCTATTTCGAGCGGCTATAATAGTAAATTTTTAATTCCACAATCAAAAATATTTTAAAAAAATAAATAACTTTTAAAAAGTATTTTTTTTGAAAATATTTTTTTAATGTTCAATCTATATATTTCTAATTTGATGTCAAAAAGATATAAGTTTTTAATAGATTGGTCATATCATGTGATTTATGTCTTGCAATCCTTCGTTCATTTTGATGTACAAAATTGAGCATCTGGTGTTGGGATCATTGACGTGCGCTAGAGGAGAGGTGTAAAATACCACAAAAAAAAAAAGTATGGTTAAGAATTAATTACATTTAACCTAGTTTAAGAAATTATATTAGTTCAATTAACCTAGATTTAATTAAATCTAGGGTTAATGGTTTAATGAGTTTAAAGCCCAACCCACTTGAAATCCAACCCGATTACTCCATCCAACCCGTTAACTCCACCCGACCCATTAACCCATTAAAAGACCGACGCTTTCCTTCTTCCGTTTTTCGCCGATGCCGTCTCCACGCGCGCGAGCGTTTCGCGCAGCAGAGTAAACCGCCGCCGACTCCGCCGCCGGCGCTGCCTTTCCCAAGCCTCCTCATTTCCTCTTTCTCCCTCACAACGTTTCTGCGTCTCTCTTCCTCGCCACTCGATCTTCATCCTCTCTTCCGATGCACGCGACTGGTCGAGAGCTTTCACCTACATCCTCGCCGGCCTCCTTCCCTGCTGCAAGCGACGATCAGCGAGTACCCTCGCCTGTGGCCACGGTCGAGTCGGAAGGGCAGGCAGGCGCGAGGTCGTGAGGTGGGATCAGTGGCGACGACGCGATGTCCTGATCGGAGGCAGCGACTTGCTGTAGGAATCGGGTAAGTCGAGGCTATCCTTCATCGCTGATCAGTGTTTCGTGATGGTTTTTGATGTTGTGGTCGTCGTTGTAACCGGAATTGATTTGGGCAGTGATTAGGGCAGCGGTGTGGTCATTAGGGTTCCGGCGAACCAAGCCGTCCATTGCCGATTTTGGTCAGGGAAAGGTAAGCAGTGACTTTGGTTCTCCTTACCTTGAACGAAAGTAGGATATTCTATGGATTTGCCGTGACCTAAATGGTGATTTGTACAGAATCGGTGAACAAGGGAATAGGAGAGGTTAACTGCTAGTTTGAGGGATTGTTTCTGCCGGTGGAGATTCCAAAAATTGTCGGTAAGCATGAACTATTTTTCCCTATTTTCTATTCAGTCCAGTTGGATTAGTTACCTTGCTATGCTAATGTGGTCTCCTGCCGTGAGTGATAAACGGTAAGGACTGTGATTGGGAATGGGTCAGCTGTGAATAGGTTGACAGTTTGTTGGGTGTTTGACCGACTGTGAAGTAGTAGCTTTGTTTGGGCTACGAATAGAGATATGTAGCGGTGTGAATATGGGTTAGATTTATACTTAATTTGTGGGTGATCCTGTTACACCAAATTAAGTATAAAAAGATTAAATCTACATGAGATTGATTTGGTTGAATGGGTATGGAGTTGGATGAGTGGGTTAGCACTTTTGCTAATTGAAATGGTGAGTTAAATTAAATAGTCAAGCTTAACTCTTTGAGCTTCTAATTCGTATTCGATAAAGGGACGCGAATATGGAAACGATAGAATAGTAAATTATATACATCTATTGTCATGTGCTTGAACTTAATGTATATCATGGTTTGTGCAGAACGTGGATACGAGGCAGGACCGCGGCCGTGAGGATTTATATTGTCATGAGCTTCTTATCAGGTGGGTGATTCCTACCCTGGTCAGGTAGTTAATGCATACAGATTTAGATGCATGATCATCTTAAATGATCATGTTACCTTGACCCTGTTCTATTTATCTTATGCTTGATACTTTATCGGTTGGCTATTAACTCCTTGCTGCCATCATGTTTATTTTACCATGATTAGGAGTTATACATATAGATGATGTAAATAACTTAGAATTTGTTTAAGTTAAGTACAAGTAGTAAAGTTCGGATGACCACCTGATTGTAAATTGGGCAAAAAGGTCATCCGTAGGTAGTTAATGTCTTAACCTAGGGTTAATTTTAGTACCCATAGATTGCATGTTTACTACCGACCATACATTATGTAAACGGTCAGGAGAATGGTATTTAGGGTGTCGCTACGGACCGGTGGTCCTCGCGATACGATCTTGAGTACGACTCTTCTGCAGGTAGAGTGCGTGATCCGTTAGCATGACCTCAGAGAATAGAGAGTATATGGTGGATGTCCGCTTGTGAGACCTTACATTCATGTCATTTGCATGCACGCCGGCGACGATGTCTCCCTTGTGGTCGAGAGTGTCGCCAAATATCTCGCCTACTGGTCACTCATAGGAGGAGTAACCGGTGTGAGGGCAGAGCATTGTAGTGCCGCACTCTATCACTACAGACGGTGATAGTTGGATTTGCGTGTCGTAGTCCTGCGTGTGTGGCACTCGACCACTCATGGGTAGTGACTGTCGGAGTGGCCAACAGCAGGGACCCCCATCGTGTAGCTTGCTCTTTACGCTTATATGCTACTCGATCATACTGCCCACTCGGCCACTCGAGAGTAGTGGTTGGTGTTGAGTTGGCTTGTCATGCTCGAGCCACCGAGGCCACACTGGGGTCGTGGTAGCTTTAGGGTGAGCCGACATGACCATGCATACTGCATTGCCGACTTATGGCATTTTTGCATATTACCATATATATACATATATGCATGTATATATATATATGGATGATTGTGATTAGCATACGTATATAGATGCAGTCTATATATAGATATGCTTATTGTGATGCTGCATTTGTATGTACTATGTTTGTTGCATTTGTTTGCACATATTCATACATGTTATTACATTTTTCTGTATGGTAGTAGGCCAGTACCTGTATACTTGTTAGTTATTCACTGTGATACCCTTGATCCATATCATGATGTAGTATAGTTAGTACTATTCCTTATACCATATGTTGTGGATATGTACGATAGGTAGCGTAGCGTGACGTTGTAGTATGTCTGCAGTTCATATTGACTTTTGGTTAGAAGGTATATACATGGATATGTTATCATGCTAGTGATACCTGTAGATTTTTCTGTCGAAAAACATGTGAAATTAATGTACATATTTATCTATTACCTGCTGAGTTTTACTCACCACCCCAACGGACCCTGGGTTTTTCTGTCGCCCAGGTAACAGGTAGAAGTCTTCGTGACGACTTGGAGCTGCGCCGGCGATCCATCCCATCTCCGCATTTTGAGTCTCCCGAGGATTTGTGATTTGTATTTGTGCTATGGATTTTGTTATATGTATGGACTTCGTCTTTATGTTGTGGACTTTACCTTGTGTCGATGTTTTATGTACGATTTTAGTACTGTGGTCTTGTCAGGTGGTGTACACCTATATGTTTTTGGTATTCTTGTTGTGGGTATGTGTTTATGTTTCCGTTGTGTGTTTGATATACTTATATTTGTTTATTATGTTGTTGTTGTGGGCCTACGAGCCTTGTATTAACCCGAAATGTTGCCACGTACAGTGAGATGTCAGCCCGCTTGATTTTCTGAATACTCTCGGGGCGTGACAACTTTATTGGTATCAGAGCCGAAGGTTCTGCGATGCCATATTATGATTTTGTTTTTGTGTCTTGGATTCTTGGGAGTCGGTATATTTTTCGGTTTTTGTTTTTGTGAGATGAGATTGACAGCGGCATAAGCTCCGGGCAACACGAAGTAAGTATTCCTGATAATTTATACTTTAGTTAGAAGCTTATCTAGACTTGTTCAACAGGTGAATACTGTCAGAGTTATGCCACCTGTTCAGACTCGTGGTCGAGGTTGTCCATCCAGGCGAGCAGCCAGAGGGAGGGGACGAGATACCGTTGAGACTGAGCTTGCTACTCAAACATCACCTCAGCAAACCCCTATTGGTGATTCGGAGCCTCAGAATCTGGATACACCACTGACTACGCCAGAGCCCACAGAGTCCAGTAGGCTCAATGATAAGTCACGGATACTCGTGTTAGCACGATCAGCCAAGGAGAAGTTCACCTTTTTCCGAGGGGAGTCCGACCCATGGATTGCCCGATCTTGGCTGGAAAATATGGAAGACACCTTCGAGTATATGAATCGCATGATGTGGAGAAGGTGGGCCTCACGCATATCATTTCGAGATCAGTCACTTGGTGGAAATTGCGTAAGACTCTATCCGGGAGCGTGGGATTACGGGCCACCGAGACGCTTTTGAGGCGACATTTTCCTTCGCGCTTACAAAGACGACGTCCGAGTTTCTAAGCTCAAGCAAGGTGATCATTCTCATATGGAGTACAACGCAGAGTTTACTGTGACTATCGTAGTTCGCTTCTCATCCGTAGTAGCACAGATTGACCGGATGTACTAGTTCACCTGTGGCCTAGCAAATTATATCGAGCGAGGATGTCGATCTAGCATTACCTCCTACAGGAGGCATTGACCGGCCCTCTTTATCGAGATGACTTCCCAAAGAAATCTCCAAGGAGAAGGATATCGAGAAATGATGACTAAGGGCAAAGCAGAACTGTGGTTCACTCGTGGGGGACCTGTAAGAAAGGGGAGCAAAAGGAACTATGCGAGGTGCGCAGTAAGGGTCACTAGATCGCAGAAGGGAAGCGCCCAAAGATCGTAGTTCTCTCGAGGGTCTCAAGAACCGTAAGAGTCGAGCGTATGGATGTTATAAATGCGGATCCAAAGTCATAGAGCTAGAGTGTCCTAGCAGCCGATTTGCTACTATTGCAAGCAACCCGACATACTAGCCGAGATCAGACGCTGAGAGCACATTGGAGTTTCTCGATAGCTCTAATAAGGGAAGATACCCAACCAAAGAATGACAAAGCAGAGGACAAAGATCACAGATGCAGCCTTTTATGGACAGAGGCAGCCAAGACTTCCACCAAAGACACTTATATCGATGCAGGAAGGCGCTCCTGTTGATGCCGACAATGATCCAAAGATCCTCGCATCTCCGTGATCTACTACCTGTGGTATCGCACCGCCGCTGCTGCTACACCAAATCATGGTTACCTTTATGCCTGCACCAAAGGACTCGGGTCGAGTCAGACTCGAGTGGAGGCACACTACTTCTTTATCGGGATGCACGGTAACAAATCCGAGACGACGAGTTTTGTCATCACGAGAGATGAGGCCACAGTAGGTGAGGATCGATCATTCGGGGTATGGTTTCAGTTTATTCCATATATGCTGATACTTTGATTGATACCGGTAGTTCTCACTCATTCGTATCTAGAATATTTCTGGGTAGAGTCAGAAGGATCCCAATGGTTCGTTCTTGTGGGTTAGCAGTATCCTTGCCGTCAGGAGAGATGTTGACTAGCCACCAAGAAATCAAGGGTTGCCCATTAGACTTTGACGGGCATATCCTTACAGTGGACCTCCAGGTGTTGGAAATGATAGAGTTCGATATTATTCTCGGTATGGACTGGTTGGTTGCTTATCACGCTACAGTGGATTGTAGAGCAAGAGTGGTGACATTTTGACCACCAGATCAACCAGCTTGGGAATTTGTTGGTACTAGAGACGATGGATTATCCATTATATCAGCTTTACAGGCTCAAAAGTTATTAGCCCAGGGTTGTCAAGGTTATTTGCTATCTCTGGTCAAAGTTGAGAACGAAGGACTACCACCCCTCTCTGATGTGCGAGTAGTCCGAGAGTATCCAGATGTATTTCCCGATGAACTTTCAGGCTTGCCACCTCCTAGGCAAGTTGAATTTGCGATAGAGGTGATTCCAGGAACCGCGCCTATATCGAAACCTCCTTATCGGATGGCGCCAAAGGAGCTGAATGAACTTAAAGTTCAACTGCAGGAATTGTTGGATAATGGATTCATCCGACCAAGTGTTTCACCATGGGGAGCACCGGTACTCTTTGTCAAGAAGAAGGATGGATCGTTGTGGTTATGTATTGACTATCGGCAACTGAATACAGTCACAGTTAAGAACAAATATCCACTGCCGAGGATAGAAGATTTGTTCGATCAGCTTAAGGATACATGTGTGTATTCTAAAATTGATCTGCGCTCAGGATATCATCAGCTTCGGATAAGAGATGAGGATTTTCAGAAAATAGCTTTCCGCACCCGTTATGGACATTACGAGTTTCTAGTGATGTCGTTCGGTCTCACGAATGCCCCAGCTGCATTTATGGACTTAATGAACCGGGTATTCCTGAGGTATATAGATCAGTTCGTAATAGTGTTCATCGACGATATATTGATTTATTCTCGATCCGAGGAAGAGCATGAACAACATCTGTGGATAGTATTGGAGATATTACGACAGGAGCAGTTGTATGCCAAGTTTAGCAAATGTGTGTTCTGGTTATCCTCAGTGGGTTTTCTTGGATATGTGGTGTCCAACAGAGGTATTTTTGTAGATCCCCAGAAGATTAAGGCGATTACCAGTTGGGAGCAGCCAAAATCAGTTCAGGAGGTCCATAGTTTCCTTGGTCTGGCCGGGTATTACCGGAGATTCGTGGAGGGATTCTCGAGTATCGCCATGCCACTCACTCGTCTGACTCGGAAAGGGGTCAAATTCACCTAGTCAGAGGCTTGTGAAACTAGCTTCCAGGAGCTTAAGCGACGGCTAGTTTCTGCACCAATCTTAGTGATTCCTTCTGGTGTTGATGGGATGGTTCTCTATACGGATGCTTCTATCCAAGGGTTGGGTGCAGTCCTGATGCAGTCCAACCGTGTGGTATCTTATGCCTCCCGTCAACTAAAAGATCACGAGAGAAATTACCCAGTGCATGATCTGGAGTTAGCCGCCATTATTTTCGCATTGAAGATATGGAGGCACTACTTGTATGGGATTACCTTTGAGATCTACACAGACCATAAAAGTCTGAAGTATCTGTTCACACAGAAAGAGTCAATCGAGGCGAGACGATGGATGGAGTATCCGAAGGATTACGACCGCACCATCCGGTATCATCCAGAAAAGCTAATGTGGTAGCGATGCTGGCAGAAGTCTCGTGGAGTTACGGCCATCATCCGGCGGCCGATTCTGATCTAGTTCGATAGTTCTCAGAGATGGGATTGTCTGAACACAGTCAAACACCCCGGGGGATATTAGTTTCTATGGTTGCCCAGTCCGCCATTGCCGAGAGGATCAAGGAAGCACAAGTCAGTGATCAGCAGTTCTTGAGCAGCACGATAGACTCAGAATGTCAGACGGATTTCTCGAGTGACGAGAATGGTGTACTTCGTTTCCGAGGACGATTATGTGTTCCGGACACACACCCAGTTAAGGAAGAATTGCTACAGGAAGCACATCAGTCGAGATTTGCTATACATCCTGGTGGTACTCGGATGTACCGAGATTTGAAGCGCTTATACTGGTGGAACGGTATGAAGCGAGATATTGCGGACTTTGTTGCACGATGTCTAGTATGCCAGCAAGTGAAGGCTGAACATCAGAAACCTGTTGGGTTACTTCAGGAAATTCCGATCCCAGAATGGAAGTGGAAGCATATTACGATGGACTTCGTTACGGGGTTACCCAGAACCCGTAAAGGACATACTGCGATTTGGGTGATCATGGATCGATTAACCAAATCAGCTCACTTCCTTCCAATGCGTGAGACGGATTCATTGGATCGTCTAGCGGAATTGTACTGCCGAGAGATCATCAGATTGCATGGTGTACCATTGAGTATCATATCTGATAGAGATCCGCGCTTTACTTCCCGATTCTGGCAAAGTCTGCAGCAGGCCATGGGCACAGAGCTTCGACTCAGTACAGCCTTTCATCCGCAGACAGACGGACAGTCCGAACGTACCATTCAGACTCTGGAGGATCTATTGAGATCTTGCGTCATGGATTTCGGTGGCAGTTGGGAGGATCACACTCCTTTAGTGGAGTTTGCCTACAACAATAGTTACCACTCTTCTATCCAGATGGCTTCATTCGAGGCATTATACGGCAGACCCTGCAGATCTCCTGTGTTATGGGAGGAAGTTGGGGAACGACAGATATTGGGGCCTCAGAGTATCCAGCAGGATGCAGAGTTGGTACGAGTGATCAGACGACGGTTATCTGAGGAACAGGATCGGCAGAAAAGTTATGCGGACCGGAGGCGAAGGCCTCTGGAATTCTCAGTTGGGGACCATGTATTCCTACGAGTATCACCCACCAAAGGAGTCAAGAGATTTGGGCTAAACGGGAAATTAGCTCCACGTTACATTGGTCCATTTGAGATATTAGAGCGGATTGGAGGTGTAGCTTATCGGTTGGCTTTACCTCCGACACTTGCGGGTGTTCACAACGTATTCCATGTATCTATGCTGAGGAAATACATGTCGCGATCTGACCATGTTCTGAAAGAAGTTCCGGTACCACTCCAGGCGAATGCGACTTATGAGGAGACTCCGGTGCGGATTCTTGATCGCAAGGAGCGGCAGTTGCGGAACAAAACCATCCGACTCGTAAAAGTGGGATGGCAGCATCATACGGATAAGGAGACTACCTGGGAGCTGGAGGATACTATCCGAGCTCGATACCCTCATGTGTTTACCTGAGGTATGTGGTTATTTCAGAATATGCTTGATCTAATTTTAGCATTTAAGTACGAAATTTAGGGACCAAATTTTTATAAGTGGGGGAGAATGTAAAATACCACGAAAAAAAATAGTATGGTTAGGAGTTAATTACATTTAACCTAGCTTAAGAAATTATATTAGTTCAATTAACCTAGATTTAATTAAATCTAGGGTTAATGGTTTAATGGGTTTAAAGCCCAACCCACTTGAAATCCAACCCGATTACTCCATCTAACCCGTTAACTCCACCCGACCCATTAACCCATTAAAAGACCGACGCTTTCCTTCTTCCATTTTTTGCCGACGCCGTCTCCACGCACGCGAGCGTTTCGCGCAGAAGAGTAAACCGCCGTCGACTCCGCCGTCGGCGCTGCCTTTCCCAAGCCTCCTCATTTCCTCTTTCTCCCTCACAGCGTTTCTGCGTCTCTCTTCCTCGCCACTCGATCTTCATCCTCTCTTCCGACGCACGTGACTGGTCGAGAGCTTTCACCTACATCCTCGCCGACCTCCTTCCCTGCTGCAAGCGACGATCAGTGAGTACCCTCGCCTGTGGCCACGGTCGAGTCGGAAGGGCAGGCAGGCGCGAGGTCGTGAGGTGGGATCAGTGGCGACGACGCGATGTCCTGATCGGAGGCGGCGACTCGCTGTAGGAATCGGGTAAGTCGAGGCTATCCTTCATCGCTGATCGGTGTTTCGTGATGGTTTTTGATGTTGTGGTCGTCGTTGTAACCGGAATTGATTTGGGCAGTGATTAGGGCAGCGGTGTGGTCATTAGGGTTCCGGCGAACCAAGCCGTCCATTGCCGATTTTGGTCAGGGAAAGGTAAGCAGTGACTTTGGTTCTCCTTACCTTGAACGAAAGTAGGATATTCTGTGGATTTGCCATGACCTAAATGGTGATTTGTGCAGAATCGGTGAACAAGGGAATAGGAGAGGTTAACTGCTAGTTTGAGGGATTGTTTCTGCCGGTGGAGATTCCAAAAATTGTCGATAAGCATGAACTATTTTTCCCTATTTTCTGTTCAGTCCAGTTGGATTAGTTACCTTGTTATGCTAATGTGGTCTCCTGTCGTGAGTGATGAACGGTAAGGACTGTGATTGGGAATGGGTCAGCTGTGAATAGGTTGACAGTTTGTTGGGTGTTTGACCGGCTGTGAAGTAGTAGCTTTGTTTGGGCTACGAATAGAGATATGTAGCGGTGTGAATATGGGTTAGATTTATACTTAATTTGTGGGTGATCCTGTTACACCAAATTAAGTATAAAAAGATTAAATCTACATGAGATTGATTTGGTTGAATGGGTATGGAGTTGGATGAGTGGGTTAGCACTTTTGCTAATTGAAACGGTGAGTTAAATTAAATAGTCAAGCTTAACTCTTTGAGCTTCTAATTCGTATTCGATAAAGGGACACAAATATGGAAACGATAGAATAGTAAATTATATACATCTATTGTCATGTGCTTGAACTTAATGCATATCATGGTTTGTGCAGGACGTGGATACGAGGCAGGACCGCGGCCGTGAGGATTTATATTGTCACGAGCTTCTTATCAGGTGGGTGATTCCTACCCTGGTCAGGTAGTTAATGCATACAGATTTAGATGCATGATCATCTTAAATGATCATGTTACCTTGACCCTGTTCTATTTATCTTATGCTTGATACTTTATCCGTTGGCTATTAACTCCTTGCTGCCATCATGTTTATTTTACCATGATTAGGAGTTATACATATAGATGATGTAAATAACTTAGAATTTGTTTAAGTTAAGTACAAGTAGTAAAGTCCGGATGACCACCTGATTGTAAATTGGGCAAAAAGGTCATCCGTAGGTAGTTAATGTCTTAACCTAGGGTTAATTTTAGTACCCATAGATTGCATGTTTACTACCGACCATACATTATGTAAACGGTCAGGAGAATGGTATTTAGGGTGTCGCTACGGACCGGTGGTCCTAGCCTGATACGATCAGTTGAGTACGACTCTCTACAGGGTAGAGAGTGCGTGATCTGGTTAGCATGACCCTCTGTAGAATAGAGAGTCTATGGTGGATGTCTGTTTGTGAGACCTTACATTCATGTCATTTGCATGCACACTGGCGATGATGTCTCCCTTGTGGTCGAGAGTGTCGCCAGTCATCCTGCCTCCACGGTCACTCATAGGAGGAGTAACCGGTGTGAGGGCAGAGCATTGTAGTGCCGCACTCTATCACTACAGACGGTGATAGTTGGATTTGCGTGTCGTAGTCCTGCGTGTGTGGCACTCGACCACTCATGGGTAGTGACTGTCGGAGTGGCCAACAGCAGGGACCCCCATCGTGTAGCTTGCTCTTTACGCTTATATGCTACTCGATCATACTGCCCACTCGGCCACTCGAGAGTAGTGATTGGTGTTGAGTTGGGACAGTTGTCATGCTCGAGCCACCGAGGCCACACTGGGGTCGTGGTAGCTTTAGGGTGAGCCGACATGACTATGCATACTGCATTGCCGACTTATGGCATTTTTGCATATTACCATATATATACATATATGCATGTATATATATATATATAGATGATTGTGATTAGCATACGTATATAGATGCAGTCTATATATAGATATGCTTATTGTGATGCTGCATTTGTATGTACTATGTTTGTTGCATTTGTTTGCACATATTCATACATGTTATTACATTTTTTCTCAGATGGTAGTAGCGAGGCCAAGACTGTATACTTGTTAGTTATTCACTGTGATACCCTTGACCCATATCAGGATGTAGTATAGTTAGTACTATTCCTTATACCATATGTTGTGGATATGTGCTCAGGTCGGATAGGTGTAGCGTAGCAGACGTTCAGGTATGTCTGTAGTTCATATTGACTTTTGGTTAGAAGGTATATACATGGATATGTTATCATGCTAGTGATACCTATAGATTTTTTTATCGAAATACATGTGAAATTAATGTACATGTTTATCTATTACCTGCTGAGTTTTACTCACCACCCCAACGGACCCTGGGTTTTTCTGTCGCCCAGGTAACAGGTAGAAGTCTTCGTGACGACTTGGAGCTGCGCCGGCGATCCATCCCATCTCCGCATTTTGAGTCTCCCGAGGATTTGTGATTTGTATTTGTGCTATGGATTTTGTTCTATGTATGGACTTCGTCTTTATGTTGTGGACTTTACCTTGTGTCGATGTTTTATGTACGGTTTTAGTACTGTGGTCTTGTCAGGTGGTGTACACTTATATGTTTTTGGTATTCTTGTTGTGGGTATGTGTTTATGTTTCCGTTGTGTGTTTGATATACTTATATTTGTTTATTATGTTGTTGTTGTGGGCCTACGAGCCTTGTATTAACCCGAAATGTTGCCACGTACAGGGGAGATGTCATCCGTTTGATTTTCGGCACGGCATACTCTCGGGGCGTGACAAGAGGGGGGGGTGAATAAGCATCACTTCAATTTCGTTCATGTCTGTCTATAAAACTTATTATGCATAATGGAAATAATAAAGAATAAACTAAAAACAAAGACAAATGCTCATGGCACTTGGTTTAATATGGTTTAAAGATACAATTCCTACTCCACGACAATCCTTAAGGTGGATCACTCCTATTGCAAGATTCCACTATCTTCTCCTTTGGATGAACACCAAGGTGGAGAAAACCTTCTTACAATCATCTGGAGCTTATACAATAACAATACAAACAAATACAAGTGTAAGAATGAAATACAAAAATGAGAAACACTTTACACGAGAATGCTTTTACTTGATTGCTTGTTGTTTTCTTTTGGAATTCCTTGAAGGTCTAGAATACATCAGTAATTCCCCTTCAACTTCCTCAAGAAAACGTTGTCGAAATCCTCTACGCTGAGCTCCTTTTGTAACCTGCATCGGGCTGGATTTTCACCTAGCAGTCGACTACTCGCCTATTCGTTGTCTCACAACGGACTAATCCACATTGGCATTCTAGCTAACGGACACCTGAGCAGTCGACTGTCGCACTACTAGTCGACTGCCTAGTTGACTACCAAACCTTTTGTGGGATGCTATAGTGCCATCAGTCGACTGCTCCATCGGAATACTATTTCCCAATTGCTCGACCACCCTTCAGGTTTCCCGAGCATAGGCCAGTCAACTGCTCGATTTCTGACTTAATTGATCAACCACCCTTGGCCTAGACCTAAGCCTTCTAACCACCTCTATCAGCCTCACGCCCTCTGGGTCCATTCGTGTCCTCCATGACTCGTTCACCCTTCATGCTAGCTTTCAGGTGTTTCTATCGACTATGTCATGTCTTCGGGTCTTACATCGTCAAGAGTACACACTTGGACTTACATGTACGCCACCAAGGCTACACACTTTGACTTACACGCCAAGACTACACTCTTGATCTTTTGTTTTGCCAAATATTCATATTTGGACTTTCACTGTCAAGACTACACCCCTTGGACTTATGTGGCCAAGACTACATCCTTAGACTTTTTCATTGCCAAGTATCCATACTTGAACTTTCCCTTGCTAAAACTTCACCCTTGGACTTTTCTTTGCCAAATATCCATACTTGGACTTTTCTATTGCCAAGTCTCTAAACTTGGACTTCCACTCGAGTCTCACTTGAGCTAAGTCACCCTTGACTTAAGGTCGATTGCTCCAACAATCGCCTCCTAACAATCTCTCCATATGACCTTGGATATCCCAAACATCCACTTGTCATATGGTCAACATATGGTCAAACCATATTGTCAAACAATGATTGAACTCATTGTCAACCCATTGTCAAACATCAAAATCCTACTCGAGTTTCACTCTAGTCTAGTAAATCGTGACCTAAGTCGATTGCACTAGCAATCTCGTCCTTTTTTGATGTTTGACAACACCTTTAAGTTAGGATAACCCATAAGCCCAATTTATCTTGCTAAGTATCCAAACTTGGACTTCTTATGCCAAAGCATAATGAAGGTTTACTTAACTTAAACCCTCACTTCCCCCCTTTGGCATACATCAAAAATCCTACCAAGGTTTTTCAATGTCTCATCTCCAATGAGATCCTACATTTTCCCCCTTAGTCTAAAATCATCCTAAATGCCTTCATTCTCCCTACTGATACAATCCCTATCACTAAATGAAACGTATTTTTCACTTCTCTCCCCTTTGGTCAAAAATGCATTCATCATCCCTTGATGGACACATTCCTCCTAAAGGCTTACTCTCCCTTAACCATTGCACCAACAATGTCCTTGGAGAGTTCCTAAGCTTATAGGAAATTTAAACAATCGAAAATAAAGTTAAAAATTAAAACTTGAACTTTCACACACCTTAAAGTTCAATTTTCATCCTAAATGACTCTCCTATTTAGTTTCATTGAATTTCATACCCTTCCAATGTTTTCCAAAGCATATCCTAGGATTTGGAGTAGTTAGGGTAGCCTAGCAGTGTTGATAGATGGCTAAAAAAATCTTGTTCAGCTGAAATCAGCACCAACAATCGACTAGGTCGACAACCAGTCGACTGCCCAAAGCAGCAGTCGACTTGTTTCTACAATTTATAGAAAATAATTTTTAGAAACGAGATTTGAAAATACATAAGTAATTATACATGTTTAGAAAAATAATGAAAATTCATACGTACAATATTTATGTCAAATACAATGGATGAAAAATAATTTTATATTAAAATATCCATTAAATTCAAAGAGTGATACAAAGTTCAAAAACATTGAAAAACTTCAATGTTTTGCCTAACTTTGTGTCAATCTCATTAATGACGATTGTTATCAAAAGATAAACCTCATCAAAAAATTTCAAAATGATTTTAGACCCTTATATTGAATCATGGTCAATGGGCTCAATGCACATGACTTGTATATTAGCTTTTCTCATGATTCATCCTTATGATTGAATGAGTTTTAGTTCATTTTGATGTATCATTACAAGCACATGAACTTAACTCATTTCTTAGCATCTCACATGTGTCTAGGTGTATCAATACACACACATGTCTTCCTATGGGTTTTTTGTGAGATATGAGTTTTGTTTTTTCCTAAATCGAAGGGTTCATGCATCATATCTAGGTTTATCCGATTTGATTCCTTTATCTAGGACTTTAAATTAATATCATTGTCCTTAAGTTTATTTTTATTATTCTAAATACATGAATATGATCATGGCATAGATGATTTGCATAAATAAAGCATTTGCACATGATTCATGATGTCATGACATAAAGATAAACCTAAGTGCAAACATGACACAATTAACCTAAGTATTATTATGACAGTTTAAATGATCATATTAAGCATGATGTCATTGCATGATATATGATAAATAAAATATGACAAATATATTATATCAAGATATAAGAATACCTAAATTTAAATTCTAATTGTCATTTTCTAAATTATATCAATTTTCCATAATGACTTTAAATCCCTCAAGTGTGTCAAAATCCAAAATGACACACTTTGACTCTAAAATCTAATTGTACTAATTTTGATCAATTTTTCAAACTTTATAATTCCAATTGGCACATCCTAGAATCTTTTAGGATTATTTTCTAAACTCATTTCCAAGGTATCTCATTACCTTGAAAATGTCCTAAAGTGTCAACTCCACTATGGTTAGGTTAACTACCCATCCATTTGAGGTTGACACATCCTAACCCATCTAGCATGAGGGAATTACGCTCTTGGGAACCCAATCCTATTTGAGCTCCTTGGGTTCACATGATACTCACTAGGGATAACCTCCCTTAGTACCTTCCTAATGACCCTCCTAGGCTTTGAAGCATTGGTCATTGTGGTTTTTTTAAGGTTAATCTTAGGGATAACTTCCCTTGTAATCTTGTTAGTGAATTTCCTAGGTTTCTTTGAAACTTTAGCCACTAGACACTTGTCATGGTCAACTCTAGGGAAGACCTCCCTTGTGACCTTGACACTCCTAAACCTAAGATTTGTTCCATAATCAAATAGAACATTATGATAGATTGGCATTAACTTCTTGGACTTAGGCTTGTGACCCAAGCCTTTCTTGTCCATAATTGGTTCCTTCCTACCAACCCCTAGACCTTGATCGTTTGACCCTAGAAACATATTTTTCATTTTCCTAAGAGTCTTCTCTAATTTATCAAGCTTAGACCTTAAAGCTTGATTTTCAACCTCCAATTTCTAAATTTTAGTATGTCCATTTCTTTGGACATTCATCTTCTTCCTTCTAGGCATATGCCTACCCTTCTTAGGGTTAATGCCTATGTTTTTATTCTCTACCTTCCTATCCTCACCTAAACTTAGTCTACTTTTAGAGATTCTAATGTTTTCCTTAGGTAGACTAGTTTTTGAAGAACTAAATCTAGAATTATCCTTAGGCAAATTATTATATTTAGCACCTAAACAATGAACCTTATGACTAGCAGGCTTCTTATGATGAATAATAGATAGTAAATTATTAACATGATTATTATCATTAATAATAGAAATTTTATTATTAAATGTAACCTTACACTTTGCCATAGGCGCTCCTCCTAGACTTGAGCTCTCTCCTTTGCCCTTCTGAGGATGTCTTCCACTTGGTCATTAGCTCCGATAGTGGCCATTTGTTGGCACCAGAAACACACATGTATTCCCTAGCTTTTCGAGTTGGGGCTCTAGCCTTCTTGATCTTCTCTTTGTACTTTTGTGTCATGGGATTCTTCTTCTTGATCAATTTTGGGCATTTACTCTTATAGTGACCTTGTTCCCTACACTCAAAGCATGTAATATAATTTTTATTTTTATAAATAATGCTTGAGTTACCTATAGGGGTAGAGGAACTGTGAGCTTATTTTTCATCTCTTCCGGATGTAGAAGTTTCTTCTTATTCTAGCATTGGAGGTCTCTCCTCCCCCCTTAATCCTTAAAGTGGAGGTTTCTTCAACCTCTTCCCCTTCGAATGTTGAACACCTATCAACCTCCAAGTCATCATGGTCTTGAGATGATGATGAGTTTTCCTCTTCCTCGGGCTTGTCACCATCTTTACTTTGGGTTTGAGTCGATGAAGGTTTTTCATGGGGCTTGACTAATTTGCTTCACAACTCCTTAGCATCCTTAAACTTACCTATTCTACACAATAGATCATTAGGAATTAAATTGATCAATATTTTTGTTACCGTATTGTTGGTCTCGGACTTTTGGGCATGCTCTTCCGTCAACTTTTTCTCCTTGAGAATTCTCCCCTTTTTGTCTGTGGAAGCCTCGAACCTGTCCATCAAGATAAATCATTGCTCGATGTCCATCATGAGGAATGTCTCCATCCTCGCGCTCTATGCCGAAAAGTCTTCTCGGTTGAATGGTGGAGGAATCCGAATGCCTTAGTCGAATCCGCCAATAGGCTCCATTCTTCTACTCCTCTAGCACTTGTGCTCTCGCAATGATGAGTCCTTGAAGAGCGGTCTCGCTCTGATACCACTTGATGGTCTTTCGAGCGAGCCTGACTCTAATACCAATTGTTGGGACCGTTGACGTGCACTAGAGAGGGGGGGTGAATAGTGTCTCTTTGATTTCGTTCGTGTTCATCTACAAAACTTGTTATATGCAACGGAAATAATAAAGCATAAACTAAAAATAAAGACAAACACTCATGACACAAGGTTTAATGTGGTTCAGAGATACAACTTCAACTCCTCAACAATCCTTAAGGCGGATCACTCCTATTGCAAGATTCCACTATCTTCTCCTTTGGATGAACACCAAGGTGGAGAAAACCTTCTTACAATCACCTGGAGCTTATACAACAACAATACAAACAAATACAAGTGTAAGAATGAAATACAAAAACAAGAAACATACAAGAGAATGCTTTTAGAATGCCTTGAAGGTCTGGAATGCAATAGTAATTTCCCTTCAACTTCCTCAAGAAAACACTATTGAAATCCTCCACGCCGATCTCCTTTTATAACCTGCATCGGGCTGGATTTCTGCCTAGCAATCGATTTCCTAAAGCACTCAATCGACTATCTATCTATCCGTTGTATCACAGTGGACTAATCCACTTTGGCATTCTTGCTAACTGACACCTGAGCAGTCGATTGCTCTTACCAGTAGTCAACCATCATACCACTAGTCAACGACCCCAGTCGACTACCAAACTTTCTGTAGGTTGCTACAGTGCTATCAGTCAACTGTACATACACAGCAGTCGACTGCTCCATCGGAATACTATTTTCCAATCGCCCGACCACCCTTCAGGTTTCTCGAGCACATGTGATGTAAGTAACTTAGAATTTGTTTAAGTTAAGTGCAAATGGTAAAGTCCGGATGACAACCTGATTGTACATTGGGCAAAAAGGTCATCTGTAGGTAGATAATGTCTTTAACCTAGGGTTAGTTCTAGTACCCTTAGTTTGTATGTTACCACCGAACATGTGTTGTGTAAATGGTCAGAGGAATGATACTTAGGGTATCGCTACGGACCGGTGGTCCTAGCTTGTTATAATCAGATGAGTACGACTCTCTACAGGATAGAGAGTGCGTCGAGTAGATTAGTATGACTCTCTACAGGATAGAGAGTATTATGATCAGTTGAGTATGACTCTCTACAGGATAGAGAGTCTATGGTGGATGTCTGTATGTGAGACATTGCATTCATGCATTTACATGCATGCTGGCGACGAGGTCTCCCTTGTGGTTGAGAGAGTCATCAGTCATCCTGCCTCCACGGTTACTCATAGGAGGAGTAACCGGTGTGAGGGCAGAGCATTGAGGTGCCGCACTCTACCACTATAGACGGTGGTAGTTGGATTTGCGTGTCGTAGTCCTGCGTGTGTGGTACTCGACCACTCATGGGTAGTGACTATCGGAGTGACCAACAGCAGGGACCCCCATCGTGTAGCTTGCTCTTTACGCTTATATGCTACTCGATCATACTGCCCACTCGGCCACTCGAGAGTAGTGGTTGGTGTTGAGTTGGGACAGTTGTCATGCTCGAGCCACCGAGGCCACACTGGGGTCGTGGTAGCTTTAGGGTGAGCCGACATGACCATGCATGCTGCATTGCCGACTGATGGCATTTTTGCATATTGCCATATATATACATATATGCATGTATATATATATATATATATGGATGATTGTGATTAGTATACATATATAGATACAATATATATATATATATGCTTATTGTGATGTTGCATTTGATTGTATTATGTTTGCTGCATTTGATTGTACATCATATTCATGCATGTTTCTTGCATATGTTATACAGTTGTGTCGGATATTGGTATGGGTTGGATAGACCATAGATATCGTGGCCTATAGCATGAGTAGATTATGTGTTGGTATTACTCTTCCTGTTATATATATGTTGGATATATGTTCAGGTTGGATCAGAGTAGCGTAGCAGACTTCAGGTATGTCTGCATTTTATGTTATTCATTTCAGTTAGACGGTATATGCTTGTATTTATATACTATGCTGATATACTTGTTGTACATCTAGATTATGTTGTTGAAATACATGTGATATTACATATATATACATGTTTTCTATTAAATGCTGAGTTTTACTCACCACCCAGTGGACCACAGGTTTTCTTCGCCAGTGTAGTAGAAGACCGTGATGACATTGGAGCACCGCCGGCTGACATCGTCTCATCTCACCTCCGAGGCTCCCGTGTGTATTTGGGCTTTGCGTCCGTCGTGTATTGTATTTGGAGTTTTCTTGATGTACATATTGTATATTCGGATTTTGTCGAGGTTCTGTGTTGTTGTGTGTGTTAGTCATACCGGTATGCATGTGTAGGATTGTTGTATTGTTGTAGTATGTTTCCGCTGTGTCTTGTGTAGTTTTTGTTTTCATACATATATATTGTTGTTATTGTGGGCCTACGGGCCTTGTATTAACCCGAAATGTTGCCACGTACAGGGGAGGTGTCGTCCGTTTGATTTTCGGCTCGGTATGCTCTCGGGGCGTGACAACTTTAGTGGTATCAGAGCCAGGTTCTGCGATGCCATACAATGTTATTTTTGTGTCGAGTCTTGGATTCTCGGGAGTCGATTTATTCGGTTTTGGTTTTTGAGATGAGATGGACAGCGGCCTGAGCTCCAAGCAGCACGAGGTAAGAATTCCTGGTAACTTCTGGTTTAGTAGATATTTATCTAAACTTGATCAGTAGGTGTATACAATATAGTTATGACACCTGTGCAGACTTGTAGTAGGGGGTCGTCCACCGAGGCGACCAACCGGAGTGACCTTTAGGGTTTATATTCTCGGTTATGTTGGCTATGCATTTAGATACTTATACCAGGAAATAACCTATAGTGTGTTGGTTATTATTCGTAATCGTGGTATGAGTTGACCACGGGAACGACCTGTTGAGTCTGTGAGTCTTGAACCTGTGTCGAGAAGGTAATTTACCTTTGAGAGCCGATTCATACCGAGTCGGAAAACAGGGGCCAACTCGTCACATTTATTATGGAAATTAGAGACTACAGTCTTAGGGATTTCCACTAACTGTGCTAGTCAGATCATTACCTGTGGGTAATGAACAGACTTGTGGACTATTTGTGATGCAGATAGCGGAAGGCTAGGTTATGGAGTTTCATAGGGATTTTATCCCTGAGTTGTTAAATCTTGAGTTGTATAACTTTGAGAGTACTTTTAAGTACTTAACTCATGTTATACCGAGAAAGTAGAGTTATTTGCATACCATTATCGGGGTTAAGCCGATATTTGGTGATAAATGCAGAAAATAATCTTCGGAAAATAATATATCACTTGATCATGGTTTAGTGATGTTAAAAGAGAATATTTCCCCGTGTCACTTTTAGTGACACATTGTAAGGAATTCTTGAGCTTCAAGAAAGGGTGATCGGTTAGTAACAGAATACTGTGCAGAGTCGTGAGACTTGCGGAGGTTACGACCACCTAATAGCTCAAGAAGATGAATGGATGATTTAAGCCACCCAGAGTTATTGGCTTATAGTTGGATTAGGATGTCGGGATCTTCTATCAGATCCTGTCTGAAGACATTGGATTGAGACAAGAGTTTAGAAATGACTTCGTACAAGTGTTAGGAGATGAAGATTTAAAGCAGATATTGCAGGTCAACTTATTGGGTCAGAAGTCTCCGACTGTTGGATAAAAAGAGCAAGATCGGAGTCGTAGACCTTGAGCTACTTTTCGATTATAGAAGACCAACTGCAGATCATCAAGATGTTCTCGTGGATATCAGCACAATCAGAACAAAGACTTCGAAGGGATTATGTGCGTGCAGTGCAGATCACGGAGACACGCGAAGCCAGATTATCCGTTGGAGCAGTTCAGCTGTTGCTATTGTTGAGCAACCAGTACAGTGGAGGAGGTGTACTTTGAAAATTTAGTTGAAGACTACCAATGGTGTTCCGGAAGGATGACGCTCCATCTCGACAGCAGAGATCAGCACAGAAGATTGGGTTATCTCATCAGCAGCAACCTACTACCTCAGGCGTGGTTGGAGTTCCTTGATACTCCCCTTCAGCAGAGATCAGCACAGAAGCAGCATCAGCAGAAGACATCGTAGAAGACACATGCAGACAACAACAGTTACCTCCATATGTGATTGGATTTGTGCAGAGGAGAGAGTATACGACGAGGGTCGTATCTATTCGGTATCCTACAATTGCAGCTAGTAGGATTAAGTAATGAGATCGGATGATCTAGGAAAAATCCTAGGATCATTCATCGCAGAAATGCGATCGCTTTGTTGCGAACTGTTGGATCTGATCTTATTCTCTTCAGAGAAAGGCCGAGACCTACGGGGAGCCTTTGAATCGGATCGACAGATAATTGGTCGTTCAGGGTATTACTTTAGTTTACCCTCTAGGTTAATATGTTGAGAGATGCTTGTAGTTACAGGTATCTGTATCTAGAACATTCTCAGTTGGATTAGAAGGGTCCTTTACATCGACTTGTGGGTCGATGGTATCTCTACCGTCAGGTGAGATGAGGATCAACAATTAAGAAGTTAAGGGATGCCCTTAGACTTTGATAAACATATCTTTACTGTAGACATATCCTTACGGATGGTTAAGTTGTTGAGATTATAGTATGATTATGTCTCTCAGATGTGCATATAATCCGAGAGCACTCGGATGTAGTTTTGGATGAACTCCTGGGCTTGCCGTTGCATAGGCAAGTGGAGTAGGCGATTGAAATGATTGCAGAAATAGTTTTGGTATCGAAGATCCCATACCGAGTGATAATTTGACTGGTATAAGTGTTATTAAACACTATGAGAATTGGAAGAATATAAGTTGTGATTATAGGAGATATTGGAGAGGATATTTATCTATCCCAGTATTTCTCCTTAAGATCCGGAACTCTTTGATAAAAGAGGGATAAACCTTTGAAATTATGCATCGATTATCGATGATGAATACAGTAGTTGTTTTAAATGAATATCCTTCGTTGTGGATAAATGATCTATTTAGATCAGTTAAAGACACCTGTGTATACTCTAGGATTGGTTTACGACTGGAGTGTTGATATTGTAGTGACATGGTGTCATATAATTATCATAGTCGTTGTGATGATTGATATATCATCAACTTAGAGTAAGCAAGATGCAGGTGTATGGAGGACGACAATTTCATACTTAGTATGAATTCTATGAGTTGTGATTAAGTTGTTAGACTAATTAACAATTTAGTCGTCACGGGATTTGAGAATCGTGTATCCTGAACATGATAGGATCCTTTTGTAGTTGTTGGAGTTGCGTAACTTGGCCACTGTTGATTGTGGTAGTTGGAGTTGCGCACTCGACCACCGTAGATGGTGGTTTTCCTTGTATGTTTTGGTTAATTTCGTAGATGTGGATAGAATGCTTGTCATTACTATACCACGGACTTGTTTGACAAAGGTGACGATAGAAATCATTTAGTCAGAAGTTGGTGAAACCAGTTTACAGGACCTAGATGGTGGTTCACTTTTACGCCAGTACTATTAATCCTTCCGAAGTGGATAAAAAGGAGGATGTACGCGGATGCATCATTTCAGGGATCGGAGCGATTTCGATGCAGTTGAATGAGGCGTACCTTATGCTTAAGACATTTAAGAAACTACGAGATAGGCTGTTATATACATGACGTGCCTTTAGTAGTTATTATTTGGATTTGTAGATGTATGGAGCAGAAGTGCTCATTGAATTTAACTAGCTACTCGGTAGCAATAATAGAGTTGCTGGAACGCGAATAGTTGTAATTTGCGAGATTTGATCGCTATAGTTTTCCATGCACTTACAGAGTGTGTGGTAGAGAGGATCTTGAATGGTGGATGGATTTCTCTTTTGAGAAAATAATTCCCCATCTCTGATAAGGATTGTGGGTTCCGGAGTTGCAGTGTTTAAGAAAGAGTTGTTGCAGAAAGCACATCTTTCGAGATGGGCTATGTACCTTTGAGGTACTCAGATGTACCGAGAGTTGAAACATTTATACTGGTGGGAACGGTATGAAGAGATATACCGCAGACCTTGTTGCGGGATATTTACTATACCAGCAGGTGAAGGTTGAACATTAGAAACCCGCTAGATTGCTCCAGGAAATTCCAATTTCGGAATGGAAGTGAGAGTATATCACTATTGATTGCGTTACGGGATTGCCAAGGACCCGTAAAAGACATGATGTGATTTGTGTGATCATGGATCGACTAACCGAAAGATTATCAGATTGTGGGGGGAGGGGGGGGGTACTTTTAAGTATCATGTCTGATAGAGACGCGTGATTTACCTCGCGATTTTTTACAGAGTCTGCACCAGACTATGAGCACAGAGCTTCGGCTTAGTGCAACATTTCATCCGTAGACAGATGAACAGTCTGAGTGTATCATTTAGACGTTGGAGGATCTATTTAGATCTTGTGTCATGGATTATGGGAGGTGTAGCTTACCGGTTGGTTTTACCTCCGACACTAGCGGATATTCACAATGTATTTCTTGTTTCTATGCTATGGAAATACGTGTCGCATGTTGATTATGTTCTGAAAGAGGTTTCGATTCTACCTCTGTCTAATGCGACTTGTGAGAAGATTTCAGTGCGTATTTGTAGTCGCAATGAGCGTCAATTGCAGAACAAAACCATCCGACTCATAAAGGTTGGATGACAGTATCATATCGATGAGGAGGCTATGTGGGAGCTGGAAGATACTATCCGAGCTCGATGGTCTCATCTGGTTACTTGAGGAAGGTATGTGGTCCTTTCGGAAACTTGCTCGAAGTAAATTTTTGCATGTTAGTACGAAATTTGGGGACCAAATTTTTATAAGTAGGGGAGAATGTAAAATACCAGAAAAAAAAAATTTATTATATAATGCTTGTTAATTAGGAAAATACCTTATGGATTTTTCTAGGAATTTTTAGATATTTTTCTGGATTTAAATGGAGGTTCTATGGATATTTCGTAGGGATAAAGCGAACAGACTTTTGTAAAGCCTGTTTATATTGAGGAAATTAATAGGTTTAATTAACTTATGTTATAAATGTTGGACGGTTCTTTTTCTTCGACGCAACTTTTCCCCTTCTTCATTTCAATTTCCGCCGATCCCTTTTCCGAACGATTCTTTTCTCTTCCTCCATCGTGTGATTCCTTTTCCCCCTTCACCGACGCTGCCTGAGCAAGCTCGCACGGTTGCCCATCTTCGCCGCCAGCCGATTAGCTCCGCCCACCACGGGCAACCTCGGCAATCGACCTTCCTGGAGTTTCTCTGAGCTTACGGCGGTCATCGTCGATTTGGATCGTCGCCGGAGCTCAAGCCGTAACTTCTTCCTCTGGATTTCTTCGTCTCCGAGGCGATCAGAGCCCCGCGTCTCCTTCCCTCGTGCCGGTGCTCGCCGTCGCCGCACCACTTGCCGCTGATGGCCGCCTCTTCACTGCCGCCGGCGCCGCGCTCTCGAGCGTTTTTGGGTTGTTCTCTCTGTCTTTTCCCTTTCCTCCCGACGCGCAGCTTTTCTTCCTGCTCGTCGATCAGTGCGATTCTTTCAGTCGACGCGATCACCGTCGCTCGAGCAGATCCGTCGCCACCACCTCGTTTCCCTCCCGATCGCACAACATCGGCTCTTCCCTAGCCACCGATGTTCGTGGCATGATCAGTGCCACCTCCGGGCACAGTGAAATCGCTGTCGTAGCCGACCTTCGAGAGCTGCTATCGATTTCTCTTCGTCGGCCTCATGAGGAGCTCAGATCGGTGCCATCGTTGCCACAATAGAGCATCGTCGGTATCACTACTCCTCCACAACATAGCTGTTTATTTTTGGGTTGATTGATGAGGTTTCCTTCATCTAGGATCGGTTCTGTTTCTCACTGTGAATTTCTCCTCACCCAGCGCCGCCCTTTTTTTTGTGCTTCACTGGCAGTTAACTCCGAGTCCAAGAGGGGGAGGCGTCGGTGAAGTTGAAATAGCTGGTGTGGATTGTGAGTTCAAAGGGGACGGTGGAATTATGGATCGAAGCAGTGATATCATATTGAGGTGAGTTTCAGTATGGATCTTTGATTTTTCTATATAGGTAGGTTATTTGGTTTACGGTGGTTCACAACAATATTAGTGTGGATCTGATTTGCATTTGGGTTAATTTGATGATGCACCTGTTGTAGGAGAAGAGTGATAAGTGTGATTTCTGTGTTTGACAGGTTGTGAGGATTAAAAGAATTGAGTTTCTTGTAAATCCAATTTGGCGGTGGATTCAAATTTGGATCAAGAGGTTGGGTGTCGGAAGATGAGCTTGGTAAGTATGGATTTGGGTGTTTATGGATGTATACCATTGGTGGTTTTGTCGTCCGATCTAAGGGTTGGCTGGTGATGAAATATAAGGATAGATGTGAAGGCTTAATTAGGTTAACTGGATAATTAGATCAATCTAGTTGATCGAGATACGAAGTCGATGTAGGGTTTGATTTGATCATTCGTTGTATGCTTGCACTTAATCATAATGCTTGATATGTGCAGGACGTGGATACGATACAGGATCGCGACCGTGAAGATATTACTATGAGCTTCTTAGAAGGTGGGTAATTTCCTACCTGGTCCGGGTAGTTATATTTCAGTCAGATTTAGTCATTGATATGAGCATGTTAGGTGTTCATATTACCTTGACCCTGTTCTTTTTATCGTATGCTTGATCCTTTACCGTTGGCTATTAACTCTATTGCTGATATCATGTTTATTTTATCATGATTAGGAGTTATACATATAGGTGATGCAAGTAACTTAGAATTTGTTTAAGTTAAGTGCAAATGGTAAAGTCCGGATGACAACCTGATTGTACATTGGGCAAAAAGGTCATCCGTAGGTAGATAATGTCTTTAACCTAGGGTTAGTTCTAGTACCCTTAGGTTGTATGTTACCACCGAACATGTGTTGTGTAAATGGTCAGAGGAATGATACTTAGGGTATCACTACGGACCGGTGGTCCTAGCTTGTTATAATCAGATGAGTACGACTCTCTACAGGATAGAGAGTGCGTCGAGTAGATTAGTATGACTCTCTACAGGATAGAGAGTATTATGATCAGTTGAGTACGACTCTCTACAGGATAGAGAGTGCGTCGAGTAGATTGGTATGACTCTCTACAGGATAGAGAGTCTATGGTGGATGTCTGTATGTGAGATATTGCATTCATGCATTTACATGCACGCTGGCGACGAGGTCTCCCTTGTGGTTGAGAGAGTCGCCAGTCATCCTGCCTCCACGGTTACTCATAGGAGGAGTAACCGGTGTGAGGGCAGAGCATTGAGGTGTCGCACTCTACCACTATAGATGGTGGTAGTTGGATTTGCGTGTCGTAGTCCTGTGTGTGTGGTACTCGACCACTCATGGATAGTGACTGTCGGAGTGACCAACAGCAGGGACCCCCATCGTGTAGCTTGCTCTTTACGCTTATATGCTACTCGATCATACTGCCCACTCGGCCACTCGAGAGTAGTGGTTGGTGTTGAGTTGGGACAGTTGCCATGCTCGAGCCACCGAGGCCACACTGGGGTCGTGGTAGCTTTAGGGTGAGCCGACATGACCATGCATGTTGCATTGCCGACTGATGGCATTTTTGCATATTGCCATATATATACATATATGCATGTATATATATATATATATGGATGATTGTGATTAGTATACATATATAGATACAATCTATATATATATGCTTATTGTGATGTTGCATTTGATTGTATTATGTTTGCTGCATTTGATTGTACATCGTATTTATGCATGTTTCTTGCATATGTTATACAGTTGTGTCGGATATTGGTATGAGTTGGATAGACCATAGATACCGTGGCCTGTAGCATGAGTAGATTATGTGTTGGTATTACTCTTCCTGTTATATATATGTTGGATATATGTTCAGGTTGGATCAGAGTAGCGTAGCAGACTTCAGGTATGTCTGCATTTTATGTTATTCATTTCAGTTAGACGGTATATGCTTGTATTTATATACTATGCTGATATACCTGTTGTACATCTAGATTATGTTGTCGAAATACATGTGATATTACATATATATACATGTTTTCTATTACCTGCTGAGTTTTACTCACCACCCCCCCCCCCCCCGCGGACCCTGGGTTTTCTGTCGCCCAGGTAACAGGTAGAAGACTTCGTGATGACATTGGAGCACCGCCGGCTGACATCGTCTCATCTCACCTCCGAGGCTCCCGTGTGTATTTGGGCTTTGTGTCCGCCGTGTATTTGGAGTTTTCTTGATGTACATATTGTATATTCGTATTTTGTCGAGGTTCTGTGTTGTTGTGTGTGTTAGCCATACCGGTATGCATGTGTGGGATTGTTGTATTGTTGTAGTATGTTTCCGTTGTGTCTTGTGTAGTTTTTGTTTTCATACATATATATTGTTGTTATTGTGGGCCTACGGGCCTTGTATTAACCCGAAATGTTGCCACGTACAGGGGAGGTGTCATCCGTTTGATTTTCGGCTCGGTATGCTCTCGGGGCGTGACAACAGGTCAGTCGACTGTTGCTAATCAAGAGTCGACTGTCGAGCACCTAACTCGATTACCGACTCACCAGCGTCCAATCGACTGCTTCTCCACAGTAGTCAATTGTCGATCACCATGGCTATTTTTTGAGCCACACAATGTCGAGCACCCAGTCTGAAAATCGACCTTCATAGCGGGAGTCGGCCACACTAGACCAGTCGACTGATGCACCTCAAACATTAGGTTTAACCCAAGTATGATTCCCTCATACTTGATCAACCACCCTTGGCTTAGATTTAAGCCTTCTAGCCACCTCCTTCAGCCTCATGCCCTTAGGGTCCATCCGAGTCCTCCATGACTCGTTCACCCTTCTCGCTAGCCTTCAAGTGTTTCCATTGGCTATGTCATGCCTTCGGGTCTTACATCGACAAGAGTACACACTTGGACTTACACATACGCCGCCAAGACTACACCCTTGATCTTTTCCTTTGTCAAATATCCATATTTGGACTTTCACTATCAAGACTACACCCTTGGACTTATGTGACCAAGACTACACCCTTGGACTTTTCCATTGCCAAGTATCCATACTTGGACTTTCCCTTGCCAAGACTTTACCCTTGGACTTTTCCTTGCCAAGTATCCATACTTGAACTTTTCCATAGCTAAATCTCCAAATTTGGACTTTCACTCGAGCTTGGTCACCCTTGACCTAAGCTCGATTGCTCCAATAATCGCCTCCTAACAATCTCCCCCGTATGATCTTGGATATCCCAAACATCCACTTGTCATATGGTCAACATATGGTCAAACTATATTGTCAAACAATGGTCAAATCCATTGTTAAACCCATTATCAAATATCAAAACTCTACTCGAGTTCCACTCGATCTAGTCAATCGTGACCTGCCTGATTGCACCAACATCTAGAACAAAGAAAAGAATTCTAACTTCTTACATCCATCTACATGATTAAATATACAAATAGATAATCCTATTTTTTTGTGAAATGTAAAGGTTTTCTAAATCTATAGGTACCTACAATTTTAGAGTAAGACTTATGCTAAGTCCATTAAGTAATATATATTTTTAACATAAATAGGTTTTTAAAAAGTACGGAAAATAAATTATATATTATAAATTAAATAATTAAATGAGTTTAGTTCCCCTAAATTATTGCTAATTGTAAATCAATAGTTGACATGACTTCTAGGTAAATTCACAACCTGAATATATGAGTTTGGTATCCAAAAAGAATTATTTTCAACCTTAATTATCATGCAAGTCTTAGGAACCAAAGCTTTTCTAGTTTGAATATGATTATTTCTATTCGGTAAACTTAAGTAAGAAACATACTTATTTTCATTAGAATTAAATTCAAGCTTAATTTTGTTATACACAACTCATTAGGATAAAAAAAAATCATATTTAAATATTTCGACACCAACGAACATTTATTTAAAATGGTCTTTAACTCTTCAACTTGAATTTTTAAGATAAAATTTTCTTTCTTAAATTGTAACACTTGAGTTGAAATTTCATCTTAAACATTCTCAATTGAAGAGTCAATATAAGTCTTCTCCTTAAGGTCTTTAACCTCCTTAAAAAGTGACTTAATCTTGGACTTAGTATTAATCAGAATCTGTCTCTAAGATACTTTTGAAATTCACTCATTAAATTCTTGTGGCTGCACACTTAACATAGAATGTTAAATTACAATACATCCTAACTTTAAATTCTATGTCATACATCAAGGATTGATCTTGTGGTTCCCTCAACATCAACACTTACCTAGTAAGGAAAATGAGAAAATACTTTAAAGCTAATATTGACAGGAGACAAGCAAATAGGTTGCCAAAAAGAAAAAAGAAGAATGTGAGGTGTTTCAACTGCAACTAGGAGGGTCACATCAAAGAACAATGCACTCAACTTCAAAAGAAGAGCTAAAAGAAGGGCAAAGACAAGGCATCTATGAAATTCCAAGAAAAGAATTCTAAACTACTTGGAGTGAATCCTCTTTTTTAGAAGATTCAAAATCTGAGTATATAACTGGCTTAGTGCTCATGGTAACCCACAGTGGAGTCAATGATTTAGTGAGTACATCATCTAAAGAAAGCAACGGTGAAAGAGGAATTTTAATCTATAAATCTAACATGGTAAGTGAAATAAGAAATCTAGCTGGTAAGTGAAGTAAGGAGTTTTAACTTAGCCTAGGTATTTATATAAAATTAGAAATAAATATGTCAATTTAAAACAAGCTAAAATTGCTTTAGAAAATCAGTTATTAAAATCTTGCTCAAAAGAAGATTTTGAAAATCTTACGGAAGAAAATCTAAGGTTAAGGGACTAAATAGAATCTTTAAAATTATCTTTAGAAAAAATTTCTATTGGTTCTTACAATCTAAATTTATTGCTAAATAATCAATGAATAAAATTTAGCCAATATGGTTTAGGATTTGGAGAACCAAAATGGAATTTTAGAAATCCTAGGGGCCAAATTATTTAAATAATTATTAAAATTATTTATTTCTAATAAATATTTGATAAATTTAGTAAGAATAAATTTATTTTAGGTGCTAAAATCAATTTTATATTATTAAGAAATTTTGTGTCAATCAACCATAAGAAAATAAAAGTTTTTAATGCATAAACGATTGACTCGATATGGATGTTTATGATTAAAATTTTTTCAATTTATATATTCTGACCTAAATTTTATGCAAGCTATTTTTGTGTGAAAATATATCATGTTTATTGTCACTAGTTAAAACTTCATGAGTTTTGGATGTTTAGAAATTTTTAAATAATTTTCTAAAGATAATCACTCATTTCGAAATTAAATATTTAATTTTAGAAAATCAAAAACGATTTTTCAAGAAATTTATTTTTCTATAGAAGGACAAAAGATTTACTTTATTTGCTCAAAATTTCAAAAAAAATTGATATTTAGATATTTGTAAAGTAATTTTTCAAGTTGACTTGGTGACATTTTAATATCACGGTAAATTTTAAAATTAATTGAAATGGTCAAAATGAATTTATTGTATTTTTATCTTGATAATCATTTATCTCTATATCCTTGGACCCCATTTTTTGATGTTGCTGTTAGGGGGGTTGGGGGATAATTAAATAAGTATGTTAGAATAAAAATGATTTTTTAAAATTAATCTGAGGTATCGGGTTTATGCCCACTAAATCTCATGGTCGATTAGTCCGGTCCTACGGAATTTTTCTATCGATTGACGAGGGTAAATCAGGGTGACGCGTGACCCATCGCAAGAGAGTCTCGTGGGCGCCTGATGGATCGACCACACTGGGATGGAGGAGCATCGTGCACCACCACCCGCGCAGCGTGTACAACCAGAGCAGAATCAATCCGCTTTTTCAGAGGAGAACTCCGCTTATAACCAATGCACCGTGCCCCTAAGGGCAATAAAAATGATTTTTTAATTCACGATTAAGTCGATGAAAAAGGGAGAAAAAGGCAATGTTTAAGCAGGGGAGCTATTTTGTATTGTTATCTTTATAAAAATTTATGAAATCTTTGGTATCTTTGTTAGTTTCATCTTAAATTATATTGATACACACACAAAAAAAAAGAAGACATATTATTAGTATCCAAAATAATTTAGAGAGAGATTCGCAAAAGGTTGGAATCTATCAATTTAGTGGCCTCTACCGATCTGTCTCACGATTATTGTGAGGAAAATAAATCACGGAGGGATCTATGAATCTTGACATTGTGGTCAAGATACGTGGGGGGTATCTGAATCCAAAAAAGGATTTTAGATCTCCTTCGTAATTGATCCTTGTCTTATCCGCAAGTTCCGTCATGTCTTAACCACCATACCATCCCGCGAGGACAAAGAGGGAGATCACTAGAACTCCAAAGTGGTGAGTTACAGTTTTGATGTATTGTCAACTTAATTTAAATTAATTTTTATAGTGATTTTGATATGTATATCTAAGTGTATATATACAGAGAGAGAGAATGAAGAATGGAATGAAGAATGATGGTTTAGGACATACAATCGATGGACTAGAAAAGATGAGGAGTATCAGAGATGATGAGATCTTAATAGAAGATGTAAGCTAGCAAAAAGGATGACATAGTAAAGGAGCAACAAATTCAGTGCATCCAAAGTACAAGAAGCTTGGTGGAAGAGTATTCCGATAAAGGGAAAAGGACACTTGAAGAATGAGCAAAAAGGATTCGATGTATCCAAGGGATGAGAAGCTAGAAGGAATCCTATGTAAGGTACGTTGGTGAGCCAAGTTGAGTGATATATACTCAAGATGAGAGTAAGAATACAACTTAAGTGGATTTTATCATAGTCAATTTGAATCAGAGATTTAGACAATCGAAACTAAGTTATGGATGATTGGAACTCCAGGAAATTGGATGTGACCTGGGCACCCCTATACACAGTAATCTTATCTTGTAAATGGATCTGCGATCCGAATAATTTAGGTGGTCTTGGCAATCAAAAGTGTATCAAGACGATCGAAAGCGCACGTGGAGAACAAATCAAAGTGAGTTGATCGAGATCCGAAGTGACTGAAACTTCGTGGCACCTAGATGTATGCCACATCATCCAAATCAGATGATGCAAACCTATGGATAAAGTCAGATGCTAAGCCACTAAGGATTCAAGCTGCCAAAATAGTGTCATATTAGACAATAGCCAAATTGAAATGAAGGCTATTTAAGGAGACGTAGAGCTCAAAGATAGAACACAACACACTAAATAATCTTTGTTCTTAATTATTTATAGCCTCTTTCTTTTATTTTGTACCCAAGCTATTGTGTAAAAAGTCTCTTCACCTCCGACACTTCATCAAAGAGGAGAAAGTTAATGGACAAATGATTCTATCTATAAGCCTAGGGGTTATGCACCAAGTAAATTTTGATATCTATTATGATATGATTGTTATTATTTTTGCTTATTTTATTAGCTAATGTGTGTGCCCTTGCTAAATATTTAGCAAGCAAAAAAAATCATTTTAATTGCAGATATATTATTAATCCCTCCACTATAGCAATCCTAAGTGCATCTCTTGTGTGTCCAACAAACTTTTCTATAGTAACTACATTCTATCAAATTCTCTATTAAATCTCTCTTTCTCTTGTAAGTCTTCTTCTTGCTTTTGTACTCAAGTCTTATAAGAGATTTTTCCATGTCGAAAATGAAAGAATTAATGAATTTTATGGAGTAATTTTCTAAAAAATTACAAGTCATTGAGTAAGAGCCTAGGGAATATTGAACCACATAAAAAACTTATAATACAAAAAAAAAGATTTTATTTATTCTTCAAAGGCGTCACCTTGTCATTGAATGTTATCAAATATTTCTTTGTGATCTAATAGTTAATTTTTATTATAAGAACTCTTGAAACACTAGAAAATGCTAAAATTTCGGTTCCAATCAATAAAAAGACGTTCAATGATCAAGTGAGATACAAAGGGTTTCTCATTATACTACACTAGTCAATTTGGTCATCGTATATATTCATGGAATAAAATTTGAAGACCATGAGCAAGAAGGTGGAGGTCACAGCTACATTAAGAATAGTGCAATCATTTAATTTTATAATGAGTTATCATAATTACTACAAAGAAAAGTTCAAGACCTATTAAATCCATTAAAATTTATTAGTATTAAAGAAAAGATGAAAAAAGAAGATGAGGATAATGCGACTTTAAATTATAATGTTTTTAACAATCACACTAGCATTATAGATATATCTGTTTCAAAGTTTATACTAAATCATGAAGCCACATTTTTTTTCACATATTTTGTATAGTGTTAAATTGACAACTTCAAAGTTAAGATAATTGTTTTACATATATTTTGTTTATTTGTTATAATTGAGGAAAGACCATATACGTATAACTTTTGATAATCAAAAATTGGTTTGCCTAAATAAATTTTATACAAGAAAAATTTTCACAGTTGATCTTGTTGCATGCATGTGATAATCAACTTGATGCGGCGAGGAAAATTTGCGTCACTCCTTATCGATGCGATGAAGGTACGAAAGAAGCTTCCGGGAAGTTCTCACAGGCCGCAACAGTAAAGAACAAGAAGGTGAAGCAGAGAAAACTCAAAACCAACACCAGCAAGCAAAACTCAGACACAAGATGTAACGTGGTTCGGAATGAGGATTCCTACTCTACGGAGGTGAGCTTCCTCACCGGATGCAGTGCCCAAGCACTTTCACTATAAATGCCCTCCTTTACGGAAAAGGAGTTTCCTGAGGCGGAGGAGAAAAACCTCTTACAACTGTATCCCAATACGAGCAAGAATACAAGCGATGTATCAACAGAAGATCTCGGCCCTCCTTCTCCGGCGAGGTGGTAGTAGCTCCCTCTTCTCCTCCTGCATCCTCCGCTCTTTTTGCTGGGTTGGAATAATTGCGAGAGAGTCCTCTTTTCTTTTCCTCTCCTTGCCCCTTTATCTCCCCTCTTTTCCTTCATCGTGATCTCGCAGGTCGTCTCTATCGTACACGTAGCCACCACGTTCACCTGGAGAATAATTCTGTTACAGATACAAGGAACGAAGGCTCCTTGGAATATTATGTGGGGACCTCCCAGGTTGTTACATAACGTCTCTTCCACTACTTTTCTGGTAACTAGGTTAGACTGTCTCCCTCAACCATCCGTTTTTGGTGAAACTAACCTAGGCCTATGGCCCACGGGTGACCTAGTCCTTGGGCTCATCGTTAACCCGAACCAATTCCCCTTTTTCTCGTGCCGCACTTCCTTCGGACCGATCAGATTGAGTCGACCCTTTATCCATCCCATCTGCTTCTGGGATTATCTAGCTGAACCGATTCTCGTTCCGCCCTTAGCGAAGCGCCTTCCGCCTCTTCTTTACCGTGCCAATTGCTTCTGCTAGCTCTCCCATGCCAATTGACTCTGCTAGCTTTCCCGTGCCAATTGCCTCTGCTAGCTTTCTCGTTCCAATTGCGTCTACTAGCTTTCCCGTGCCAATTGCCTCTGCTAGCTTTCCCGTGCCAATTGCGTCTGCTAGCTCTCCCGTGTCAATTGCTTCTGCTAGCTCTCCCATGCCAATGGTTTCGGATATTTGCGCCCGAACTGTTTTTTCTCCTTTCTTCCTTCGCCGCACCAATTATTTGGCTCAGATAACGTATTACATGCAGACCCTTCTATCTGACGTATATAGAAGAGGTATCAGTAGTATCATTAGTCAACCCCGAAAAATAGTCAAGCGAAGTTATAAGCTTGACTTTCCAAATGTATATAAAGTTTCTGTCCTATCCTTTACCCCTTAATTTAAATTCGCTTTTTTCCCTTATAGCTCCCCTAGGTATATTCGAGGCGGCCTGATGGACCCATGGGCCCCGCTTCTCCTTCTTCTTTCGTACAGTCGAACCGTCACGGAAAACCCTATATAAACCTCCGCCTTCTCCTCTTAGGTATCCCTTAGCGTGCTTAACAATCCTGTCTGTTCCACTTCTTCAGTGATTTTCTCCGACGGTGTTTCGGCGACCCAGTCCTTCCTTTCCCACACGATTCTCCCTTAACCTTCGAGTAAGTACTCTGCCTTGTTCACACCCATGACTCCTAAGACCATCCCTTCACCCGCATGGTATGAGCATACCATAACTCAACTAGATTGCAATCATTATTTCTTTAATCTTATGGACAAATATATAGACCCTTCTATAAAATGCTGTTTTACTACCAAGATGCATCGGCCCAATAATCCTCCTCCCAGTTCAACGTGTTTTTTCTCCGAACAGTTTCTTAATGGCCTATGTCTACCAGTGCCTTCCGCTTATCTAGACATTTTGGACTTTTACGGACTTCCTTTAAACCAGTTCACCCCCAATTCCTTTCGTATTTTGTCAGGGGCTCTCGTGGTGTTCCAACACCTAAACCTTTCCCTAACCCCTCAAATATTCCATTGTTTCTTTCAACTGAAATCTTCTAAGGCAGGTCTTTTTTATCTATCTAGCCGCTCAGATTGTCAGTTTCTTATGAACATGCCCACTTCCCATAAAGGATGGGAAGAATTATACTTCTTCGTTCAGCTTCCAGTACCCCTACCCCACTCGGATACATGGAAGCTAGGACTCCCCGAGCTACCTTCTTTCCGAGAAATGAGGACCAAATGTCCTTTCTCGAAAGTCTATAGAATATTAGGGGAGTCACATTATTGTTCAAATCACCTAATGAAAACTCTCCTTTTGAACCATTTCGGGTTGTCTCTCTTCCCTTCAACGGCCTCAGATGCAGTAGGTAGGACTATACTTATTCTTCAGTGCAGCTTTTTATCTGTATCAACCATCCTGCTAACCCGACGCCTTTTGTAGATAATCTGATGCAGGACGCTTTGGTGAAGGGAGAAGAGGTTGAAGCGGCCAGGTAGAAGAAAACCTCCACGAAGAGGGATAAATCAACAGCAGCCCCTTCTTCCCCTCGGAAGAAGTTACAGCTTGTTAAGAAGGGAGCTCCTAGCTCATCAGCTCTTCTCCCTTCCTCTTCTGATCAGCCTGGTTCACAATCCCTAACCATTTATGAACCAAAGAGAAGGGGCACCACCCGAGCAGCCCCATCTTCATCTCTTCGAGAGGGAGACTCCTCTTCCCACTCTCCTGCCTCATCATCCCATCATCACGATTCTCCTGAACCATCCCGAACCGAATCTTTGTCTGCCCCGATCCCCTTAGACACACTTACCTCTCCTACTCCCCTCCAACGCGTCGTACCCAATCTTCCTTCCGAAGGAGATGACCTTCCTGTTCTGACCCCTACGAGAGCTACATTGGGGTCGTTGCTGCAAATTCGTCACCCTTCGAAAGTAAAATTCTTCAACCAATCGGGCGTGCAAGGCCCGTGCGAACAAGTAGGCAAATTGCTGGCTGAGGTACTCGTTGTCTCTTTCTCATCTTCACTGTATGTATCTCTATATGCCAACATATACTGATGGTTTTTCCTTCCCTTTAGGCCTCCATCCAGCATAACAAAATGGTAGTTCAACTGGCTCAATTCCAGTCCAGCATAGAAACGCGTCACTTCGCCTCCATAACGCAACAGAAAAAGCTCGTTCAACAATTAAGCGAGAAAGAGGCGAAGGAAGCTGACCTAAGGGGCCAATGTGAAGATGCGATGATGCAATTGGCCCTGGTCCAAAGCGAAAAGGAGGAGTTGCAACGAAAGAATGAAGAACTCGAACGACAAATTTTCCTCCAGTCTAGTGAACTGCAACAAGTGGACATCTTGGCCCGCGAACTGAAGGAATATAAAGGGCACCTTGGGGACGCCATGATCAAAGCTGCTGACTCTTCGACTACAATTCTACAGCTTCAGCAGGAACGCCGCATGCTTCAACTGGAGCGTCAAGCCTGGGAAGCTACCAAGAAATCCTGTCTAGAAAAATGTCAAGAGCTTTCCTCCATGGTGGCGGCTCTTCCTCAAGCCTTATCACCGGTGGCTCGGCAACAGTCCACCCTTCACCAAGAGTACTCTGAGGCCCTTTCAATTCTGGGATGGCAAGCCATACAAGCAGCCACCGAAAAAGATGCCTTGGCAGCCGCATTGGCGGAAAGTCAAGCCCAGCTGGCCAAATGTCAAGATCAGCTGAAGGAGCAAGAAGCTGATCTTAAGGGGCGATACGTCAAGAAGGGGGTAGATCTATTCATACTGGGCTTTGAGGGGTCTTTGGCTCAAAACGCCAACCAAGGATACCCGCCCCTGGTACGGACACCAGCTACTTAAATCCTGTAGACGCCCTAGCCAAGTGTCCTCCTGAATTATTTGAATTGTAACCTCTAATGTTCCGCTTCTTGTGATGACTTTCCTTATCAATGAAAAACAATTATGTTAACCATAACTTTTATCATCATCCTTATATGTCTCCTTGCGGGTCGAAAATTCTGGACCAACTTCAATCTTTCCTCTTTTTATACTGTCATTTCATTTTTTTTTTATTGTACGGCGCAATCATCGAGTTGGTTCGGGGACTTACTTGGAAGGTTTCGAATGACATTCTTCATATCCGATCCGATTTTGGTTCGGCCAACACTTTAAATAACTTTCGCCTATTGATCTTCCCTATCTCTCTTACTACTTCGGAAACGATATCAGTCTCTTCATCTTCTTCCCCTTCCCAAGAACTTCTGTCGTTGCTTTCCTCCCATTATAAATCATCACCCTCCATGTCTTTGTCCCTCTATCTCACTCTCATAGCTTCAGCGGGGCATCCCATCGAGATTTCTTCAGAATCAGAATCTTTTGAGCTACAAGACTGGGTTTCCGAAGACATTGAAGATTCGGAGACCTGCTCAACTACCACCTCAGCTTTTCGCCCCCTTCCTTTTCCACCTCCCAATCCAGCTCCAACCCCTCCTACAGAGAGGTCCTTTCGTGCACCCTTTCCCTCATTCCGCAATTGGGTGTGGAACCCTCCTTTAACATGGGAATACATAGTAGGAGATACCTGGGCCGCCGTAGAACTTCCCCCACTCCCATCAGCCATGGCCTTCCTCCCGGTTTCCCCGGCGAGGGTTCATCCTCCTCCTTGCGATGAAGGTCCATCAGTCATTCCTCCCACCCAAGGTGAGCGGTATAGGGTCATCCTGGCTGCTTCCCCCCCCCCCCCCCAGGAACCTTCGAATGCTTCTTCTGTTGAAAGCAACAAAAAGTCTTCATAGATTAAATGATGTAACCCTTTTCAAACATGTTAATAAAAATGAGGGAGGAAACTGATATTTGCTTTTGTCGTTTTCCTGTAGAAGTAGGGTTTCTGTCCTCAAAAGGACTGTAATCTGGCCCGAACATACCTTCTTTTACCATCTCCCGGGGATTCAGACCCTCTTAATTACAGTTACAGTTCCGACGACTCTCCACCTACTGTCTCTACACTTCCCCTTATTCACTGGCATTCATTATTCCCCCTTCCTCTACTAATAAATGCGCTCTTCTCCTTCATCGCTATAAAGGCTTCCAACCCTTACCATATGGCTTCCATCTTTTCCCTTTTCTTTCCTTCGCCATGGACAGAATATCTGAACAGGGCAGCAGTTCCTCGTCTGCTGAAGAACAGATAGACAATCGTTGCTACATAGCTAACCTGGAGGAGCAGGTGAGGTATTTGCAACAGCGGCTGAGGGAAGCTTCCGCCAGTAACCGCTCTTTGCGTCAACAATTGGTCGGGTCCCAAAAGGAGCTATCCAAGCAAATCTTCCTGAAGCAGTCTTATCTTCGGCAACTACTGTGCCAACCTCGACCGCGCAAAGAAGCTACATCCGTTCCTTCTAACAAAGAACTGTAATACCCTAGATGTATAAGGGTTTCCTTTGTTATCTCCTCTTTGTAAATGACTTCGAATATGTAATTTTCCTGCATTAGTAAACTTTTCCTGTTTATCTTCTTCTTCCCGTGTCTCTTGAGTTATGCCACGCTTTACTTTTTTCATATTGACATAGACTGACATATAGCTGAGGCATATTTCGACTCTTTTGCCTTTTTACCCTACTGAGAATATAATAATATAGAGTCGCTAAATGAGCCAACTCTGCTGCTCTACCGCTGTACGGAAATAAAATAATACAAAGTTAAATAAAGACTTCAACTTCTTCCGCTTTGCGGGGACAAAAATGATATACAACTGAGGAAACCTCAATTCTTCCGTTCCGCCACCACACGGGGATTTCTTTCCCTTCACGGGGATAGAAATTAAGTAAAACCGAGGAAATCTCGGTTCTTCCGTTCCACCACCACACGGTGATTTCTTCCGCTTCGCGGGGATAAAAATTAAGTATAACCGAAGAAATCTTGATTCTTCCATTCCGCCACCACATGGGGACTTCTTCCGCTTCGCAGGGATAGAAATTAAGTATAACCGAAGAAATCTCGGTTCTTCTGTTCCGCCACCACACGGGGATTTCTTCCGCTTCATGGGGATAAAAATTAAGTATAACCGAGGAAATCTCGGTTCTTCCGTTCCGCCATTACACGGGGATTTCGCTCGCGGGATAAAATTACATATAACCGAAAATCTCGCTCTTCTGCTCCGCCACCACACGGATTTCCGCTCACGGGGATAAAATTAAGTATAACCGAGGAAATCTTGCTTCTTCCATTCCGCCACCACCATGGGATAAAAATTAAGTATAACCTAGGAAATCTCTGCTTCTTCCGCTCCACCACCACACGGAGATTTCTTCCACTTCGGGATAAAATTAATATAACCGAGGAAATCTCGGTTCTTCCATTCCACCACCACACGGGATTTCTTCCACGGATAAAAATTAAGTATAACCGAGGAAATCTCTTCTTCCGCTCCACCACCACACGGGATTTCTTCGCTTCATGGATAAAAATTAAGTATAATCGAGGAAATCTCGGTTCTTCCGTTCCGCCACCACACGGGGATTTCTTCCGCTTCGCAGGGATAGAAATTAAGTATAACCGAGAAAATCTCAGTTCTTCCGTTCCACCACCACGTGGGGATTTCTTTCGCTTCGCGGGGATAAAAATTAAGTATAACCGAGGAAATCTCGGTTCTTCCGTTCCGCCACCACATGAGGATTTCTTTCACTTCGCGAGGATATAAATTAAGTATAACCGAGGAAATCTCGGTTCTTCCGTTCCGCCACCACACGGAGATTTCTTCCGCTTCGCGGGGATAGAAATTAAGTATAATCGAGGAAATCTCGGTTCTTCCGTTCCACCACCATACGGGGATTTCTTCCGCTTCGCGGGGATAAAAATTAAGTATAATCGAGGAAATCTCAGTTCTTCCGTTCCACCACCACACGGGGATTTCTTTCGCTTCGCGGGGATAAAAATTAAGTATAACCGAGGAAATCTCGATTCTTCCGTTCCGCCACCACACGGGGATTTCTTCCGCTTCACGGGGATAAAATAACAATATGTATTGCCTAAAGGCCTTCAACATAAAGAATGTGAAGCCTTCATATCATCCTCCTTTCGGCTTTCCTCCCGAAGGAGAATACCTACATCCATTCCTTCCCATGAAAATGATGGCTTTGATACATAATGGGCCATTAGAAGAATAAACCCTTCTTTCCCCTTCCACTTAGGGCCTCCTTCACTATAAACGAGGAGCCCAATAGTGGTTACAAGTCATTCTTCCCTTTTTTATAGGCGGTCCTTCGTCTTCGTTCCTCTTGCTATCTTCATCCCTTCGCCTTTTCGTCTCCTTCTTCTTCGTCTGTTTGTTTTTCCGCCGCCATACTCCATTACCTCAATCCCTTATTTCAGCCCCTTTTCCTTATTCTCAGACCAGCAAGATGCATTCCACCTTCTTTCAAGAAATAACGAGCCATTACTCACACCTCAAGCGAGGCGCCGGTCAGCCGTCAGCTTCGTCTTCCTCTTCACCTTCCCCGATCACTACCACACTTGCTCCGTCTCACCCTTCTTCCTCTCCTCCTCCTGGAACCCTTGTTACCTCTATCCCAGAAGAGACCAGGGTAATCAACCCCTTCTCATTTCCTTCGTCCTTTACAAACCCTAGCTCTCCCACTCTTTCTCCTTTCGCCATAAATGTTCGGAAATCGCCTTCTCCTTCACCGCAATCTGAGGATAAACATGGGGAGGATGTACTTCCATGTCAGCCAATGACAGAGGCTGGCTCACCTCTGCCTTATTTTTCCCCTGAATATGGTTCCACCTCTGAACCCATGGCGGTTGATATCCCCTCACTGCCTACTTCCCCCTCCACTCATCGCTGGAAGAGCCCTTCTCCTCCTATGGGCACTAGCCAGTGTCCTTCTACTTCTCTTCTTCCCATCGAAGGCTCCTCCAGCCCTGCGCTCCTCATTTCATCTTCTCCAGATTCTTCGTCCAACTAGCTTCCCTCCGTCCCTCCTGCCATGCTTACCTTACAGCTGGCTATGGCACATGTTCTCCCTCCAGCTCCTGATATGCTGCCTCTGACTACCACCCCCATGAGCCTTCTGACTGATGTCGCTCCTTCTTTCCCTTCTCAACCCATGGATACCACCCCCATTCTCCCTGTTATAAGTGAAATTCCTCCCTCAACGTCATCTGTCCCATCTTCTTCCCTTTCCCCCAGGAATCTTCGGATCCTGAATTTAAAAGAACTGATCCCCCGCATGGAAGGCCTGCGACACGCCCTCGATTTGGTATGTTTTTCTAATTAGCTCTTCTAATTTTCCTTACTGAGTAATTTCTTTCCAACAACCGGCGTATAGGCCCTAACCAACTACCAAGAGTTGAACCGCTCTCTACACCAACATCGAGCTCAGTTTCTGGAATCGGAACAGTGACATCGGGAGGATTTAGTGGCTGCCCAACATCGGGAACAGCTCCTGTCGCAACAATTGCAATTATGCCAGGAGCAATTGGCAGGAGCTCGCCACCAAATTCAAAGAGACGCCGATACCATCGCAGCCTTACAAGAACCACAGCAAGCAGGTGTGAAATCACCTTTACCACAGCGGGAGGTTCAGCCGACCCATCTTGACAAGGAGTCTTCCTCTTCTCAAGAATTGACCCGCCTTCGAGAACAGGTAGCAGCACTCCTTCAGGGGAAGCAACAGGACTCAAACACCATTGCTCGACTCCAGGTTCAATATCGGAAGGCGGAGGATAAGATAGGGGACCTCCACACTCGCCTGTGCAAGGAGGTACAAGAAAACTCCTCTCTCATAAATTCTAGGGTGCATGCTCACGCCCATCTACGCAGGCAAGAAACTTCCCTCCAGAGACTGAGCACTGAACTCGTCCGAACCAGATCCTACTCTGAAGTAGTAGAGGGAATTTCAGCTTCGATGAGTCAAAATATGGTGGAGATGACGCACCTTATGTAGCATGACCAAACTTCCTGAGCCGACGACATTTCAGTCTTGGCGGATGCCATTATGGAAGTATCTAGGCGTTACAGTGACATGCGTCGAGAACTTCGGGAGCATCAAGAGAAGTGTCACAGACTCCATCGAGACCGAAGTCCGGACCGCCCAAACTGACAGGAGCGATTCATCATCTTGCTGCGTGCCACTTATCAGGACGGATTTAATGAAGCGGTTCGGAAATATGATGATCAAGGATTACCCTCGCCCACTTATCCTTCGTTCTCTTTAAATTGGGAGGTTGGCTTTCGACGTTATCCTCCCGACCGATTTAAGCTGTAATTCGATGTATTGCCTCGAAATGGGAGCTTCCTTTCCATCTTCTTTTTCTTTTTCAAAGGTTATCAAAGGTATCGTATCGCGATTGTAAATGGCTCATTAATAAAATTTGGGGTTACTTCGCGTCTAGTGAATACAATCAAGTTAGGGAGTACACCCCCTCAGGAACCCCACAACTTCTTTTCTTCTATTCCTCACTTCTCATATAGTGTGAAAAAGTTTCAAATGAATGGCGTTCCAGGGTCGCGGAAATTCTTTGCCCTGGTCATCTTTCAGGTAATATGCTAACCCCGCTACGCGACGTGTTACTTCATAAGGTCCTTCCCAGTTCGGAGCCAACTTTCCAGGGTCTCCAGCGGGATTAACTTTTTGCAACACCCAATCCCCCTCTTGGAATTTTCGAGGCATCACCTTCTTATTAAAGGCTTGCTGCACTCTTCGCTTGTAAAATTCCGCTCGCCTCCGTGCCATCTCCCGCTTTTCCTCCACCAAGTCCAACTCAGTGCTTCGGATAAGTTGGTTCTGATCTGGGTCGTACACCTCTATCCGAGCGCTACTTAAAAGAGATTCGACCGGGATAACAACTTCCGTCCCGTATACTAAACTGAAGGGAGTTTCCCCTGTTGCAATCTTTGGTGTAGTTCGATAGGCCCATAGGACTCCTAGCAATTCTTCTACCCAGTTTCCCCTCTGAGCCCCCAATTTGGTCTTTAATCCTTGAATGAGAATTCTGTTAGTCACTTCCACTTGCCCATTAGCTTGAGGGTGAGCTACTGAAGTGAAAGCTTGCTGAATGTTGAGACGTTGACACCCTTCTTTGATCTTTTTGCCTTGGAATTGACGTCCATTATCACATACTATCTTCCGAGGAATACCATATCGACAGACAATATTCCTCCACAAGAATTGTATCACAGCATTCTCGGTAATTTTGGCCAAGGGTTCTGCTTCCACCCATTTGGAGAAGTAATCTACAACCACCAACAAGAATTTCTTCTGTAAAGGCGCCACTGGCATCAGACCCACTATATCCATTCCCCATTGATCAAAAGGACATGAAGCGACCACAACTTTCATTAATTCAGCCGGCCATTCGGACCGGTAGCTATGCTTCTGACAATCCGGGCAAGCCTACACTATACGAGCGACATCCTGTTGAAGAGTCGGCCAGAAATATCATGCTAATAGGGCCTTCCTTGCTAAAGCTCTCCCTCCTAGATGATTACTGCAACAACCTTCATGAATCTCCCGGAGTACCCATTCCGCGTCCTCACTTCCCAAGCATTTCAATAACGGTCGTCCGAAAGAGGTCTTGTATAAGTCTCCATTTAAGAGGGTAAACTGTCTGGCTCGGCACATTAAAGTAGATGCCGCTACTTTTTCTTCAGGGACATTCCCGTGCCGTAAATAAACTATGATGTCAGTCCTCCAATTAGGAATTAGGCTTGATTCGGGTGCGGCTGCCTCCACGTTGCATATCGCTAAGGAAGTATGGATTTCCGCATGGACCGTTTCCAATGACTTCACTCCTTCCATAGCACTAGCCATCCGAGCCAATTCATCTGCCTTCCCGTCATTCTCCCGTGGGATTTGCTTTAAGAGGACTTGCCAAAATTGAGCTTTTTCTTTCTCAAAAGCTTTCAAGTACTTATGCAGCCTTTTCTCCCGAACCGCGAAAGAACCTTGAAGTTGTGATATTACCAACTGGGAATCCGAATGGATTACAATTAAAGAAGCCCCCACCGCCTTAGCAACCTACAATCCCACTAGAATGGCTTCATATTCTGCCTCATTATTGGATGCCCGATATCCCAGACGTACGGCTATGCAGGTCTCCTCCTTATCAATGGAAATTAATAGAACACCGACATCGCTACCCATAGATCCTGAAGAACCGTCTACGAATATGTTCCATGCATCCGATCCTTCCTCTTTTATCGCCGAACCATCTTCCGGGCCACAAGGTACCTCTGCTAGAAAATCAGCAAGCGCTTGGGCCTTGATAACCGTTCGGGGTTGGTAGTGAATATCATATTTGCTTAGTTCTACCACCCATTTGGCCAGTCTTCCGGAGAAATTGGGTTTAGTGATGACCTTGCCCAATTCGCTGTGAGTAAGAACAGTGATGGGATGGGCCAGAAAGTATGACCTCAACTTGTGAGCAGTTAACACCAGAATATATGCCAACTTTTCTAGCTCTGTATAACGGAATTCAACCCCCTTCAGAATATAGCTGGTATAGTAAATAGGCTGTTGGTGACAGCCTTCTTGTTTCAACAAAACCGAACTAATAGCTCCCTCCGAGATGACCAAATACATCCATAATGGTTCTCCGGCTATTGGTTTAGCTAGTAGTGGGAGTTCAGCCAAATATTTCTTCAATTCCTGGAAAGCCCGTTCGCATTGATCGTCCCACTGAAATTTAGTAGCCTTACGCAGAATCTTGAAGAAAGGCAGTCCTTTGTCCATCGATCTGGCTATGAATCGGGATAAGGAAATAATCCTGCCCACCAACTTCTGGGACTCTCGCAGATTAGTGGGTGATTTCATGTTGCACAACGCTTGCACCTTCTCAGGGTTGGCTTGCAACCCCTTCTCAGTCACTATGTACCCCAAGAACTTGCCGCTTTTTACCCCGAACAGGCATTTATTAGGGTTTAGCTTCATATTAAACCGTCTCAATGTAGCGAAGGTTTCATTTAAGTCCTTGACTAAATCCCGAGTGGTCTTCGATTTGACCAAGATTTCATCCACGTAGACTTCCATATTTTTCCCTTTCTGCTCTGCAAAGATCTTGTCCATAAGGCGCTGATAGGTGGCCCCTGCGTTCTTTAATCCGAACGGCATTACCACATAAGCGTATAACTCCCCTGCCGTCACAAAGCTAACCCTCTTTTGATCTTCTTTGGCCAAAGGTATTTGATGGTATCCTTGATATGCATCCATTAGGGATACCACTTCATATCCTATAGTGGAGTCTACCAACTGATCAATACGGTAGCGCCTTTAGGGCACGCTTTATTCAAATCACGAAAATCGATACACATCCTCCACTGCCCAGAAGGCTTAGGGACCAAGACTACATTGGAAACCCATTCGGGGAACTGGATTTCCTTTACATGACCCGCCTTTAGCAGTTTTTCCACCTCTTCAGCTATGACCTTGTCCTTCTCAGGTCCAAAATGTCGCCTTTTCTGTTGGACCGGTTGGGCTCCCCTGGTTATATTGAGATGGTGTTTAGCCACGCGAGAATCAATTCTGGTGAGATCATGCACATCTCCCGCAAAGATGTCTTCATTCTCCCGCAAGCAGGCCACCAGCTCCTCCTTGGCATCCAGCTGTTGTGCCACTAGTGTGGCCTTTCCTGGAGCGATTTCCACCAGCTCTCCTTCCTCTATTTTGTCGGCTTTGGGAGGGGGGATTCCTCCAAAATGCAGACATCAGAAATGATGACAGCTTTACCTTTGAGATCATCGGTTCGGGCCTTCTTCTGGTCATCCCGAACCATTTGTACATAACAGCTACGGGCAGCCTTCTGTTCCTCTCGCACTTCTCCCACCAACGATCCAACTGGGAATTTCAGCTTCTGGTGGTACGGGGAAGCCACTGCCTGAAAAAGGGTAAGGAAAGGACGCCCAAGAATAGCATTATAAGTGGACGGAGCGTCTACGATGAGGAAAAGGATTATATTGGTTTTTTGGCTGGGCTTTACACCCAGAGTCAGAGGTAATGAAATCTGTCCTGTAGGGTGGACCACATGCCCTGCGAATCCAAAGAGGGGGGTGGCCACATCTTCTAGCTGGGCATTTTCCAACTGCATCTGTCCGAAAGCTTCCTGGAAAAGGATATTGACGGAGCTTCCCGAGTCAACCAACACCCTGGCTACTTCATAATTGGCCAGGGATATACGAATAACTAGGGCGTCCGTGTGGGGCAGCAGGATACCTTGGAGATCTTCCGGCCCGAACGAAACGGGCAATGCAATTTGAACAATCTGATCGGTGACGATGGCTAAACTCTCCATGAGACGGGCGTATGACTTTCGCGCCCGGTTAGAGTCCCCGTCGGTAGGTCCTCCAGCTATAACATGGATAACCCCCCTTGTGGGAGCGTTATCTAGATTGGACGAGGGGCCCTCACCCGATGGGCCTTCTTGAGAGACAACCTCCTGGGACGGCGTTTGGGGGAAAGTGACTTGAGGTTGTTGATTATACGGCCCTGGACGGGTTACATTGGGTCGGGGGCCTCGCCGTGCTGGTCCTCCCGTCTGGAACTGCAATTGCGGATATGCGGTTCGGAGGCGATCCAGTTCCTCCTGTAACTTGAAACATCGGCCACTAGCGTGGCCATATTCCATATGATATTGGTAGAAGAATGGGGCAGGAGGGTTACGTGGGATCCCCCTGTATCCCAAGGGTCGTTGCAGCAGACCCTGTTGGTCCTAAAATTTCATCTCCCGCTCCTTCCAATTCCTCGCAGGAGGAAGTGCTTCAGCGGACATAATTTGTAACGGCGGTACGGGGCGAACGCCCTGTAGCAGTGGACGAGGCCTAGGAGCCTCTTGTCGAAAAGGTCGCACATATCCCCGCCGAGGGGGTGCTTGAGGAGGGGCGGGGCGAGCTCTTTCAGTTGGAACTGTTGCAGCAGTCCGTTCAGCTCTCCGCACCTTTAATCCTTCCTCCTCACGGATAAATTGCTTCGCACAGCCTAGCAGCTCCTCATAACTGTCAGCAGGTTGTCTTAACAAGGAACTAAGGAAGGGGCCCTCCTTCAGCCCGTGCAGAATAGTGCCTCTGAAAGCTTCTGATCTGGCAGAGGGGATTCCCCTAGCTGCAGAAGTGAATCAGTGGAGATACCCTCTAAGGGATTCTGAGGGTTCATGGGTGATGTGCGTCAGGATATAGGCGTCATGCTTATACGCCTTGCAGCATGCAAACTCCCGGCTGAACATCCCCCGGAAATCAGCGAAACAAGTGATGGATCCTAGGGGCAGAGTATTAAACCATTTTTGTGCCGAGCCGATTAAGGTGGTTCGGAAAACTCGGCACTTGAGAGCATCGGTATAACAGTGGAGCGAGGCTGCTCCGTCAAATTGCGATAGGTGCTCTTCGGGATCCATCGAGCCATCATACTTATCGATCTGAGGATTCTGGAAGTAGGACGGGGGGACTTCAGAGAGGATGTTCATTGTAAAGGGACTGGGCTCATATACTTCTGGAGGTATGGTTGATTGACTTTCGCCTTGTTCTTCCCTTCGAGTTTGGGTGAAGGGCATAGTGTTCTGAGGTGCTCTTTCCCCAAGTCCTCCTTCAGGCAACACTTCCATATTAGCAGCGGTACGAGATGGGGGAGGCATTTCTGGGGGTGGGCCTCGGGAAGAAGGTTCATCGGAATGGGGATGTAGATATCCGGTCCTTCTCCTTTCCCTAGCAAGGGCCTCTGTAATAGCGTCGTCCATCAGGGCCTTCAACTGTGATGGTAGGAGGGTGATGGGGCGCTCCTCCACTGCGGAGGCAGCGGGTTGTTGTATCTCTTCAGGTTGCATCTCAACGTCCAGCTCAATGTTCCCACAGACGGCGCCAACTGATGCGGCGAGGAAAATTTGCGTCACTCCTTATTGATGCGACGAAGGCACGAAAGGAGCTTCCGGGAAGTTCTCATAGGCCGCAACAGTAAAGAACAAGAAGGTGAAGCAGAGAAAACTCAAAACCAACACCAGCAAGCAAAACTCAGACACAAGATGTAACGTGGTTCGGAATGAGGATTCCTACTCCACGGAGGTGAGCTTCCTCACCGGATGCAGTGCCCAAGCACTTTCACTATGAATGCCCTCCTTTACGGAAAAGAAGTTTCCTGAGACGGAGGAGAAAAACCTCTTACAACTGTATCCCAATACGAGCAAGAATACAAGCGATGTATCAACAGAAGATCTCGATCCTCCTTCTCCGACGAGGTGGTAGTAGCTCCCTCTTCTCCTCCTGCGTCCTTCGCTCTTTTGCTGGGTTGGAATAATTGCGAGAGAGTCCTCTTTTCTTTTCCTCTCCTTGCCCCTTTATCTCCCCTCTTTTCCTTCATCGTGATCTCACAGGCCGTCTCTATCGTACACGTAGCCACCACGTTTACCTGGAGAATAATTCTGTTACAGATACAAGGAACGAAGGCTCCTTGGAATATTGTGTGGGGACCTCCCAGGTTGTTACATAACGCCTCTTCCACTACTTTTCTGGTAACTAGGTTAGACTGTCTCCCTCAACCATCCGTTTTTGGTGAAATTAACCTAGGCCTATGGCCCACGGGTGACCTAGTCCTTGGGCTCATCGTTAACCCGAACCAATTCCCCTTTTTCTCGTGCCGCACTTCCTTCGGACCGATCAGATTGAGTCGACCCTTTATCCATCCCATCTTCTTCTGGGATTATCTAGCTGAACCGATTCTCGTTCCGCCCTTAGCGAAGTGCCTTCCACCTCTTCTTTGTCGTGCCAATTGCCTCTGCTAGCTTTCCCGTGCCAATTGCCTCTGCTAGTTTTCCCGTGTCAATTGCGTCTGCTAGCTCTCCCGTGCCAATTGCCTCTGCTAGCTTTCCCGTGCCAATTGCGTCTGCTAGCTCTCCCGTGTCAATTGCTTCTGCTAGCTCTCCCGTACCAATGGTTTCAGATATTTACGCCCGAACCGTTTTTTCTCCTTTCTTCCTTCGCCGCACCAATTATTTTGCTCGGATCACGTATTACATGCAGACCCTTCTATCTGGCGTATATAGAAGAGGTATCAGTAGTATCACAACTTAAAACTTATATTCTTGTGCGTTAAATTAAAAAAGTTTATAGGTATTAAATGAATTGATCCTACATTTGAAAACGTATGACTAATAAAAAAATGATTATGCATTTTTCTTTTATAAACTTGTATATTTAATTGCAATTGTAGCCATATAATTGTTGAGGGAACATTTATAGGGATAAATTTTGTGAAGAAAAATTCGTATAAAGCTATAAGGAATCGAATGTTAAATGTTTCTTTGGTTAAGAAGATATTCAATTTATCACAAATGAATAATAACTTATCAATTTTAAATGATAAAAACTTGATAACAATAACCAAATGCAAGTAATTTGCTATATTTTAATAACCCATGCTATACTTTGTACATAAAGACTTTATCAAGTAGTAAAGTCAAAATCTTTTTAATCGAGCATGGAAATAATCAATTTCTTTTGTCTACTTTTGGTCCTCTTTTGGGCACTTGTATGATAAATTCACTCTAAATTGTTTGTTCAGAATAAATCATCAACCTGTGTAGGATACAGGAGGAATGATAATTTATCAAACAATACATGTGAAATTTAAAATTATTCAAACAGCATCTTATACTTTTATATTTATCAAAGGGCACACCTCATTCTTTTTTTATCCCTCCCATCAAATTCAAATATTGCATGCATCAGAACCATAATTGAAAATTCCGAATCATCCAAACGTGATGCTAGAAATTCAAATCTCAGGACCACTGTGTTCCTAGCAATATAATCCCAGCACCACTTTTTTTATCTGATTTCTAATTTATATAGGTCTGATTTCTGAAATATTGCTGTGAATACCTAATAAAACCTTGAATATCAGAAATTTTGGTCACGAATACACAGAGGGGCATTATCCAAACTCAATGGACTTGGATTGGATCGAAGAAGAGGTGAATAAGACTATCAATAGGTTTTGACAGAAACCCATTGATGGATCTAGAGGAGTCCAAATTCTGAAATCTTGACATAGACTTAAAGATCTTACAACATGAATTTTTGATATGTCGAGGAAACTTAGTTTTAATCCTCCTACCTCCCAATTTTGATGGTGTGTCGAAAAAAAATGATGTTGAGAATTAAATCCCAACACTGTGGTACTTAAATTTACAATTCCAGTACCACAGTGGTGCTGAAAATTACAATTCCAACACCACAGTGTTGGGATTTAATTCTCAGTACTATTTTTTTTCGACACACCGTCAAAATTGGAAGGTAGGAGGATTAGAACTAAGTTTCCTCGACATATCAAAAATTCATGTTGTAAGATCTTTCAATTTATGTCGAGATTTCGGAATTTGGACTCCTCTAGGTCCATCAATGGGTTTCGGTCAAAACCCATTGATGACCCTATTCATTTCTTCTTCGATCCAATCCAAGTCCATTAAGTTTGGGTAGTGCCCCTCTGTGTATCTATGGCCAAAATTTCTGATATTCAAAGTTTTATTAGGTATTCACAGTAATATTTCAGAAATCAGGTAGATATAAATTAGAAATCAGATAAAAAAATGTGGTGCTGGGAATTATATTTCCAGGAATACAGTGATCCTGGGATTTGAATTCCCAACTCCATATTTTGATGGTTTGGAATTTTCAATTGTGGTTCGGATGTATGCAATATCTGAGTATTAAATATACATTTGGCGGGAAGGATAAAAAAGGAATGAGGTGCGCTCTTTGATAAATATAAAAGTATGAGATATTATTTGGATAATTTTAAATTTCACGTGCGTTGTTTGATAAATCGCCGCAGGAGGAAAGATAAGTTGAAAGAATTAAAGATTAAATTATGCAAAATTCATGAAACAATTTTTTTAGTTTTAGAACTAAAAAACAAAGCAAAAGTTGCATCACAAGATTCGGGCTATCTATATCACACGAAATATAATAATATTTCTTTTTAATTGACACGGCTAAGTATTCATATCTTCGATCCGATTCATCGTGAGACGATTAATTTATCCCTATATAAATTTTTTATCATCGATCAAGATAAATTAGAAAACATTTGCAATGGACAATCCAACAGCTCAGTGTTCTAAGATTTATTATTTCACTGAAAGAAAAATTTCTTTAGTACGCCACAATTGAAGATCGAATCAGAAGACCATCTAAGATAGAATAATGTATTCGTATTATATTCTAGTAGTCTCCATTTAAATCAATGAAATAATTAGTCAATTAATTAGTGAAACTTAGACAACACTAGAATAACTTCGAAAAATACATTTAAAGATTCTTGATATTTAGTTTCAAAAATATGCCAAGTGCATGCTTTCAAAAGTGATTGAACCAAAATATCCTCACCTCTCCCTCATTAACCGACTCATACTGGACTAAAACTTGCCTATAACTCAACTAACGCATCAAACAAGAAAGCCACCTAAAACATGATAATCACTATCTTTTTCTTTGAATTCTTATTAGTTTTCCCTACATTGGTGGAATTGGGTTTGAAATGAACTCATGATGATTAAGTCCACATGAGTTCGGATCAAAGTAGATTTAAATTATTTTATTAAATTTATGATCAAACAAATTTTAAATGGAATAACCTTGGGCCATGTTGAAATAAAATAGGAAATCGTGAGTATTCGTGAATACTTTCATTATTCATAGTTCAATCGGATGAGTAATATAGTTCAATCCTTAAATTTTAGGAGATCGAACGATGGATAATAGAGATGCTCACAGATAGTTATATATAACTCATCCGTAACATCCGTGAACACCTTTATTATCTACCGTCTGATATCCTAGGATTCAAGGATTAGACTATAGTATTCACCCGATCGAATGGTTAATAATGAAGGTGCCACAGATGAATTATATAGGGATCATTCCTCTATATATATATAGCAATAGTGAAATCCTAACAAATCAAAATTGATCGAATGCTTTGCACGAGAAGTAAAATCCAAACAAGTCAAGAAAGATCGGATGTTTGGTAAGGATAAAGTCCTAGCAGATTAAGATTGATTGAATATTAGGTGAGTAAAGTCCTAGTAGGTCAAAATTGATCCGATGTTAGGCGAGTGAAGTCTTAGCAGGTTAAAGATGACTGGATGATAAACGAGAGAAGTCAATCAGATACTAGAAAAGTGAAGTTTTAGTCTTAGAAAGACTGAAATGGTAATATCAGCCGACTGTTATAGAGTAGTAATCAATTGATAAACCTTAAACCCCTAAATTAGGAGATTTTGAGGGGGTTTACGAGATACTTGGGCATGTTTAATCGACTTCTATGGAGTAACACTCGTTTAATATTATTGTTAGAGCAAATAGCAAGTTCTAATCGTTATCAGTTGATTGATAGAGAAGAGAATTCAACTAATAGAACTGTAGCAGTATACAAAATGTTAGCAGTCTATCAAGGAACTTGATTATTTGGGCATAAATCAACTGATGTTGGTCAAAGATGAGCTGGTAGAGCCATTCTACAAGTGCAATGTTTAGATCTACAGTGGATCAATAGACTGATGAGTTATATCCGTCGACTATTAGGTGAAAAACAATTCTGATCTATAGCTTATAAAAGAATGCCTCGAAGATGTTTGAAAGTGTCAATTCTTGGAGACTTGAAGAGGAATTGATATTATATTCCACACCTTCAGGGAGAATTCTAAAATAACCAAAGTAATAAGAAAGTAAACAAAAGTAAGTTTCATTTGTAAAGTTATTTGTTTCTATTTCTTCTTATTTCATTTGTTTATTAGTATTCTTGTTGTGTTACTTATAAAGGAATAGGTTGTAAAAGGTTTCTTTACCTTTGGAAGGTATCCGAGAAGGAGAAAGGTTATTGATGTTATCATTAGGACTAGACCATGGAGTTAGAAAGGTTAGAGTGATTCACAATTTGTTCTTATTCATCGTTTAAATATGCTCATCTACAAGATGTTAATATAACAGAAAATAAAATAAACAAACATCAAACAGAAAACACAAACACAACACGTTGATTTTATGTGGTTCAAAATCTCAATTCTTGCTCCATGTCCTATCATCCTAGTGGTAACACCACTAATCCTTCTCCTTGCTAGACATCTTTCGAAGATGAAGAAACCTCTAACAAACTAGTCTTTATAAGCAACATAAATAAGAAACAAATATACAAATGTAAATTGAAAGAAATGAAACAAACAAGTTTACACAATTGAATCTCGCTTTTGTTCATTTTCTTTTTGCTGTAGTCGCTTTAGAATGCTCTCTAAAGATGTGGAATGTAACAGGACTTCATCTTTCAAAGTTGAAATCTCACTTTATTCAATATCCAGTTGACTTCAACCTATCAGGACTTCTCCCACTTAATATTTGGACATCCTTTATCGCCCAAAATTTTACTTATCTAGAATCTGGCTAATCTTATCCTCTTAGGACTTTACCATTGCCAAATATATGGTGCTCATTGACCTGTTTAAACTTTTCATCTCACACTTAATGTCCAATCCATCTTGATCTATTAAGGTTTCTATCCGCATGTCTAACATTTGGTTCATTGTAACTTGTTAGAACTTTCATTACTTGTCAAATGTTAGATCTTCCATAATTCACTTACTTTTCGCATTTTATGTTCAATGCTCGATCCTCCATGATCTATTTAGGTTTCTCTTCGTATCTTGTACTAAGTATTCGGTCCCCCATAACTCACTTAGGTTTTATGTCGCTGATCTAGTGTATGATTCTACTTAATCCACTTAAACTTAGGTTTTATCTCTATCTCATGCCAAATATCTAGTTCTCCATGACCTATTTGGTTTTCACCTCTCATTCCAAGTATTCGATTTTTTTATCCACTTGACTTCTTGCTCAACCATCGATCTATTTCTCTGACAAAATCCTTTCACTTGTCGTCTTGTTTAAAGATCAAGCTAAACTTGGTCACCCTTGACCAACAATCTTCCTCTTTAGCTCGATTACACCAATAGTTATGACTCACACTTGAAAGGTTAATTGATTAGAGAGCCAAAAATATATCAAGCATCTACTTGGAGACTAGATTTTGATATTTGACAAATTACTTAAGTATTTAGTTTTAAGATTCCTACTCCATCAAGAGATAACTCATTCTACATGAACATCAAGGTTTGAGGAAAAGCTCTTGAGATCCTAGAAGAAAAAAAAAGATTAAAACATGCTATCTAGATATTGTTATTAATCACAAAAAGTTTTCTACTCTTAAATCTAGTCTCGCCTTTATGCTGATTTTTGTTTTATAGAGTAAGATAGTGATTGAAAATTGATGGTGTTCCTTTTTCCGACACATACGGATTCATCCTCCTCTTTCACTGGTAGGGGACGGAATATATGAGACTCGAAGAAACAACTGAGACTTCTGATATGCAATGGAAAGTAAAGGAAGAAAGCTTCGGGAAGAAGAAGAGTTATCTCCATGCACCAGATAGAGAAACATCCATCCTCTCCTCCTTCCTTTTGTGTACCTTTTATAGGCGAGAAGCACCGCCTTTCCTAACAAATTGTTGAGGGACCACTGTTGAGGTTGTTAGAGAACCAATGCTATAAGGAATCTTCCTCCGTTATGCATTTTGGAGATGGGAATGAGACATGGACGACCACAAGTGAAAGCGGATGACTCAGCATACCAACCTAAGAACTTAGGTACTCACACAGATAGATTAAGATCATAACTTCACCGAGAGAGATGATGCTCAGAAAAGACTGGTACTCGGGGAGCAGATTGGTGTTCAGGGAGAAGGTTTGCACTTAGGTAGAAGACTAGTATTTGGCAAGAAAGTTGATGCTCTAGAATAAACCTAGTGCTCTAGAATAAGGATGATGCTCAGGCAAGAAGGCAAGTGCTTGGGAATGAAGCCAGTGCTTAGCAAGAAGGTTGAGTGTTTGGGAATAAAGATAAGTGCTCAGGAAAAGACTAGGTACTCAAGCAAAAGCTAGGTGTTTATCTGGAGAATAAGTATTCGGCTGGAGGTTAAATGCTCGGTTAGAGGTTAGGTGTTTGGGAAAAGGGCTAGGTGCTCAAGAATACCTTCAAGAATTCCTAGGCACCCTCATAAGTCCCCTCTCTTTAGTCAGACTGAAGAGCGAAGTCGAATGAAATCTAATAAGTTCATAAGGATAGTGACTCAGCTCAAGAAGACCAGCAATACTTGAAAATAAAATTGACGTTCGGGAACAAGACCAGTACTCAACCAATAGGCTGGGTACTCGGGAATAAGATTGGTATTCGACAAATAAGTTGGATGCTCGAGAATACCTTCAAGAATTCCTAGGTACCATCATATAACCCCCCCCCCCCCTCTTTAGTCAGACTAAAGAGCGAAGTCGAATGAAGTCTGATAAGTGCATAAGGATAGTTACTCAACTTAAGAAGACCAATAATAATTGAAAATAAAATTGGCGTTCGAGAATAAGACCAGTACTCAGCCACTAGGTTGGGTACTCGGGAATAAGACTGGTGTTCGACAAATAAGTTGGGTGCTTGGGAATAAGGCTGGTGTTCGGCAAGAAAACTTATACTTGGAGAAGAGTCATGGTACTCAGCTGTACCAAACTCGGGAAGAGCCATAGTACTCAACCATATGGAGCTCGGGAAGAGCCATGGTATTTGAGAATGAATGTAAAGAACCCCCAGACCCATCATAAGTCCCCCCCCCCCCCCCCCCCCCCCCCTTTTAGTCAGACCGAAGAGGGAAGTCGAATGAAGTCTGATTAGTATATAACTGAATAGCTAGCCGTTATAAAATAATATTTGAAATCCCTATATAATTAACCAAGAAATACCTCCTGATATTAGTTAACTTGACACCCCTATTTAAAAAACCCTTGATGAGTGTGAATCATACATATTTTAGGGCTTATTTACCATGTTTTTCTAGTATTTCATTCACATACCATGCATAAAATCTTGCATTTACTTTCCTTTAATCTTATTAGTTCAGATAACTACGGTTATGAGTTTTTCTTATAGGAACGCACGAAAAAGAAGAAAAATAGAGGCCAAAATGGCTTGGTCATGCCATTTGGCATAGTCGTGCCCAACATTACCAACACGTCCGAATCCGGGGTGTGCTGAGTCATTCCAGCCTCTGGCACTCTCTGATCATGCCAAATGGCACTATTGTGCCACGGATAATCGAATTCCCAAATTTCTTGCCCATAAAAAGCTATAAAAAACCCAGTGATAAGGAGAAAGGAATTCTGGAGATCCTAACCCTTAGGATCATGGCAGCCGTTAGGGAGCATCCTAGGGTAAGTTATGAAGCCAAGGAGAAGTGTTGGTGGAATCAGCCTAGGTCACGATTGACCAGACTCAAGTAAGACTCGAGTAGTATTTTGATATTTTCCAATATGGTTTGACAATATGGTTTGGCCATACGTTGACCATATGACAAGTGGATGTTTAGGATATTCAAAGTCATATGAGGGAGATTATGATGAGGATATTGTTGGAGTAATCTTCCTCAGGTTAAGGTTGACCAAGCTCGAGTGAGACTCGAGTAAAAGTCCAAGAATGGATACATGACAAGGAAAAGTCCAAGGGTAAAGTCTTGGCAAGGGAAAAATCCAAGCATGAATACTTGACAAAGGAAAGTCCAAGGGTGTAGCCTTGGTCACGTAAGTCCAAGGGTATAGTCCTGATAGTGAAAGTCCAAATATGGATATTTGGCAAAGGAAAAGACCAAGGGTGTAGTCTTGGTCATGTAAGTCTAAGTGTGTAGTCTTGGCGGCGTAAGACTCGATGACATGACATAGCTGACGAAAGCAACTGAAAGCTAGCGCGAAGGGTGAACAAATTGTGGAGGACTCGGATGGATCCTAAGGTTGTGAGGCTGATGGAGGTGGCTAAAAAACTTAGGTCTAGGCCAAGGGTGGTTGATCAAGTATGAGGAGATCATACTTGGGTTAAACCTCATGGTTAAGGTATACGAGTCGATTGGGGATTTGGACCAGTCGACTAGCCGAGTGTATGACACTCAGGATCTCAGCTGACTCATGGCAGTTGACTAGGGTTATGACCCAGTCGCCTGAGGCTCAACTGCTCGAGTTGTGCTCTGGTAGTCAATTGATAGATTGCACCAATCGACTGGACAATAGCAGTCAACTGTTGTATAGGGCAGTCAACTGGCCAAAGTAGACACGAGCATAGAATGTCTGGTAGTCGACTGGACAGTTGACTACTAGCTCGACAGTCGACTGATGGGAATGATAATCGACTGCTCAGGTATACATTGGGCAGAATCTAATGTGGATTAGTCCATTGTAAGACAACAGATAGGCGAGCAATCGACTGGGGCCTTTTGGCAATAGACTGCTAGGCAGAAATCCAATATGATGCATGTTATAAATGGAGAAGCTTAGGGAGGATTTTGGCAATCGGTTCTTAAGGGATTTGAAGGGAAGTGCTACTGCAATTCCAGGTCTTCAAAGTCATTCAAAGCAACCAAAAGATCAAACATTCAAAAGCTCACTTATAAAGTATTGTAATTTCATTTCCTTCATTTGCTTGTATTTTTGTTGTTGTTTATTGTTGTAAACACTATTGTAAGAGGTTTTCTCCACCTCCGGTGTATTGTCGAGTGATGTGTTGATTCTGCAAGGACACGATCATCGTCAAATAATAAAATATCGATCCCACAGAGACTTTGTCAAGTACTAGTTGTTTTGCAAGGAAAGATTATCTAGAAGATTAAATAGTTGAGAAATAGTAAAAGAGATAAAAATAGATGGTTTGAGATACGAGTAGAGAACTAGTTTATGGGGAAATCTTAGGACTTTGGTTTTGCTGCAATGTTGGATATCTTTGCAACTCTTGGTTAATGTATTCTTGAAGGAAACCTATCTATGTATAAAATATCTTTAGGATCATTCGTAGGTCGATGAACTTGTTGCAACGACGGGCACCTATCATGTACCCAGGCAGATCCCTACAGTTAACGAATGATCCCAGAGATATACTTAGATTCTAAGATAGGTTTGAAATATCTTTTCGGAGTATCCATAGGTCTATGAACTTGTTGCAACGGCGGGCATCTGTCACATACCCAAGCAAATCACTGCAGTTAATGAAAATCCTAGAGATAGATCATAAAAGCCTCGAGAGAGAGTTTAATTGCTTTTTAGAACATTCATAGGTCGATGAACTTGTTGCAACGATGGACACCTATCACATACCCAAGCAGATCACTATAATTAATGAAAGCCCTAAATTACAATAGGTTCTCACGATTGGTTATACAAATCCGGGATATAAAAACCCTAAAGCATGGGAATAAGTGATCAACAAACTCGCAAGGCAAATCATATACGCCATAAAACCAATTCAAGAAATTAACAATGAAATAAATAAAAGATTCATACAATCCAAGACAAACCGACAAAGAGCTACACCCTAATCCTAAGGTACAAAACTACTCCATAAAGGAGTTATAAAACATACGCGATAGAAAAGAAAGAATTAACCCGGCATCCTATGCTCCGCGCATCTTGTCCTCGGCTCCTAAGTCTCGATGCTCCTCCAAATAATCCCAAGGATCAGAGAGATATAAAAGGATCCGGATGATTCCTGATGATCTAGGATTCTCGAATAAACCAGAATGCCTTTCTCCTTGGTCATGGGGTCTTTTTATAACTTTTTCTAGACAAGAATTCATGAATTTTGTTACCAAAAGTGAAGGATAACTCCTCAACACTCACAAAAGTTCCAAATTGTAATGTAATTTGCTTCTCATTTGTCAGAATACCAGAGTGATCAAAGATCACAAGTGTATCAAGCGACTCACTTTTCATTCTTGTCTCAACAATCAAATCTCCTGAATTTTCTAGTAAGATCCCCTAGCCCTTGTCTACGACTTTGATACACTCTTTCCCATATTCTTTTGGATTTATTTCAATACTGGTCATGCTGATATCTAAACTATTCTCCAGCAACTCCTTAACTACTTGAACGAAGGTGTAAAGTCAAATGCCCTTAAGAAATTACCTATAACCTTCCTAGATCTAAGATTGCTACTAAACATGATTATTTCAGGGAGTTCTCAAGTTAATATCCGAGATATATTGATAAAGGAGGCTAACATGGTAGTTTTTATAATGTTAAAAGAATGGAAATTATCTTAAATAAAAAAGTTGAAAGGAAAGAATCAATTAAAGTAAAAAAGTGGTCAAGAAACAACCAAAATCAATTTCATGCATATTCTGGGCAGATCCAACTTTAGACTATCGCTTAGTTTCAAGATCAATCCCAAGTTCAGAAATAGTTTCAGAAGCTAAGAAATATCATCAAATTTCAACAACACACCCCACACTAGGGAGAGATCAATGCAAGGAATGAACCCTAGCAGTAAGTGCAAAAGCTTCACTAAATTAACTAATGGAGCCAAACACTTGAAACTGCACATTTCTGCCCAATTTGGCACAGAATAGTGTAACATTGATAACTTGCTAATTCAACAGATGTTGTCCTATTTAGTGGCTAAAGAAGGCTCCAAGGATCCCAACCGGAGATATAGGTTACTAAGTTCTAGGTAAAAACTAATGCACACTGCATAATCTAACAAGAAAAATAATATAGATTAAAAAAACACACCCTGCTATCTCATCATCTCCACAATTTGATTCAATTACAATAGAACTTGATATGCTAACACCAATCAGAGTCATTCAACATGAAGAGAACCCAAGTGGAGATAGGAACGCATGTAATCGAACAACGGACTTGCAACAAATCTCAAAGGGAAAATTCTAGCAATAAATTGTCAGGCTATTGAAATTATTTCAATGGGAAAGTAACCCTCATGCAGTGGAAACATCATATTTCGTGAATAATAACACCAACAACATGACAAAATGTCACACTCACCTAGAAAATTCAGAAAATTTAGAAATCACAACAATCACAAAAACCTGTAATAACAACTTCTTGGAATTGAGTCATTAAAACTAGAGCAGAGGAAGAGGATGTGTTGAGCCCTAGCAAGAGCTAGCAACCTTTTGTTCATGTTCCCACAGGCGACGCTAATTTGATTGTGTTTCTTTTTTCGGCATGCTCGGATTCCTCCTCCTCTTTCACTGGTAGGGGACAAAATATATGAGACTTATGTTGGTGTAATCGGCTCAGGTCACAATTGACCAGACTCGAGTTTGACTGGAGTAGTGGTTTGATGTTAGTGTTTTGATATTTGACAATGAGTTGACCACTGTTTGACAATGGGTTGACTATATGGTTGACATGGGGTTGACCATATTATGGAGAAGTCCAAGTGGGACACTTGGAAATGGAAAGTCCAAGTCTTAGGTACTTGGCATGGAAAGTCCAAGCATGAGTCTTGGCAAGGGAAAGTCCAAGCTTGAGTCTTGGCAATTGGAAAGTCCAACATGGGTTGACATGAAAAGTCCAAGCATGGGTCTTGGCAAGGGAAAGTCCAAACTTGAGTCTTGGAAAATGGAAAGTCCAACATGGGTTGGCAAGGGAAGTCCAAGGGTTGATATTGGCGGTATAAAGTCCAAGCGAAAATCTTGGCAGCATAAGTTCAATGGTTTGACAGCGTAAAGTCCAAGCGTGTGTCTTGATAGCGTAAGCCTAAATGTGTCTTGGCGGTATATACCAACTTAGCATGATAATAGCCGATGGAAGCACCTAAAGTCTAGTGTATGGATGAACAAGCCATGGATGACTTGGAGGGATCCGATAGACATGAGGCTGACGGAGGTAGCTAGAAGGCTTAGGTCTAGGCTAAGGGTGGTCTAGCAAGTATGAGGGCATCATACTTGGGGTTAAACCTCATGGTTGAGGTTATCAGTCGACTGAGGCTTTGGACCAGTCGATTGGTCAAGTGTTTTGACATTTTGTAGCCGAGTTGACTTGTAGCAGTCGACTGAGATTATGACCAGTCGACTGTCGTGAGTCGACTAGGGTTCAACTACGGCAAAAGGCCTTAGCGATGATCGCGATTGGGCGATCAATCGATGAGAAGCGAATGATCGCCATGAAGTGGCGATCGATGGTGAGGAACGCCAGCACGCGAGGCGTGGCTCGACCAACGAATCCGATTGCACGGCATCGACTGATGTGAATGATCAGTCGACTGATGGTCTACCCATTAAAACTTATCCAACGTGGATTGAATCGTTGTAAGACAACGACTACAGGATCAGTCGACTGATGGTCGTGATCAATCGACTGCTAGGCGGAATCTAACTCGAATGCAGGTTATAAAAGCAGCTCGTGGAGAAGGATTTTGCAAAGATTTTCTTGGGTGATTTGAAGGGGAATAGTTGGTGCTTTCCAGTCCTTCAAGGCTAGTCCAAGATGATCAACAAGCAAGCATTCCAAAGCTCTTTGCAAAGTTTTCTTTACTTGAATTTTATTGTATTTGTTGTGTATTACTTTTGTAATCGTTGTAAGAGGTTTCTCCGCCTCCGACTTGTTATCGAGAATGAGTGTTTGTGATTAGTGGTTGATAGTGCTTGCTTACTTGGATCACCAAAATCCCCCTTCCTTTCCTTAGGGATCGCTGTTTCCGACACCAAGAGAGAGATCTGGAAGCTGAACCTAGCTTGGTACACCAAAGGAGAATGGTAAGGGTTGGCCGGCTTCTCGGTGCGGCCACTCCGACGATCAAGTTAGTATGAGTATGAAAAGAAAGTAATGAACAAGAAAGGAAAAGAGATCTCAGAGATATCAAATAGAGAAGAAAACAATCATCCCCGATCCCGTCACCTCTCTGCCCCTTTTATAGACGAAGCCCCCCGCCTTCTCCTAGTGGTGAATTTATGCAAAGGGCCCTTTCACCAAGCTGTCCTAATCATTTTTCTTGCTCCTTCCCTCCTTCAGCGCGCCTCTCATCCAAAAACACTGCTCTGGAAAATACTGCTCCTACTATTCGAGCGACATACCCTGGAATTATTCTGCCTTAGAGCTGCTCTTATTACCCTGGCACTACAGTATAACCCTAGCACCGTTCACACAACCCTGACACCCATACTACCCTGGAATCACAATCTGAGGCCTAACTGCATTCACACAACCATCTTTCATCGCCTCAGGCTGCTTAAACCAATCGCCTTAAACCGCCTGGAATCGATTATACATACTGAACTACTTAAACCACCCTGAAACTGCTTAAACTGCCCTGGAACTACTTATACCGCCCTGAAACTACTTAAACCACCCTAAAACTGCTTAAACCGCCCTAGAACTACTTATACTGCTCTGGAACTTCTTAAACCGCCTTGAAACTGCTTAAACCACCGTGGAACTGCTTATACTACCTTGGAACTTCTTATACCACCCTAGAACTGCTTATACCGCCCTGGAACTATTTATACTAGCCTTGAACTGCTTTATATTGCCCTGGAAATTCCGACCCCATCATAAGTTCCCCCTCTTTAGTAAAACTAAAGAGTGAAGTCGAATAAAGTTTTACAAGTGTTCACGAATAAAAAATTTCTCTGACAAAGGCCTCCATACCCATCATAAGTTCCCTCTCTTTAGTAAAACTGAAGAGCAAAGTCGAGTGAAGTTTTGCAAGTGTTCATGAATACAAATACTATATTCTCAATCTCCAACACCATCTTCTATCATACTGTTATACTAAACATCATTCCTTGTGTATTACACCTTGAACACTGTGTGAATCATTTGAACTTAACCTTGTATGAGCTAAAACTGTTGCCTGAGGCGCTTATGCCTTAACATGTTATTATGAGGCGTTCATGCCTTAACATGCTGTTAGAGGCGTTTATGCCTTAAAATGCCATAAGAGACGTTTATGCCTTAAAATATTGTTGCAGGTGTTTATGCCTGGAGGCGTACTCCTTTCCTCATACTTTACCACCTGCATCCTGCCCATACCGTGTCAACTCGACCAATACATCAACTTCTCGGGAAATATAGGAAAGATGCCAAAACTGCCCTGACAATAAACACAACACTGGATAGGTGCAAAGACTATCCTAAAAACAAATATACCACTCTGACAGTGCAAAACTGCCCTGGAACTCTAAAAAGATGCGAACAAACTGAACATAATCCAATGTCAAATTGCCCTGGAACAAATGGGCAGCTTTGAAAAGATGCAAAACTACCCCGAAACTTAGCAAACTACTCTGGAACAATGCTAAACTGCCTTGGAAATAGACACACAACTCTGGGAAGATACTACACCGCCTTGGAAGTCAACATACGACTATTAAACGTCTCCAAACCATCCTGGAACTGAACATACTGTGCAAAACTTCCTTAGAATTAAACATACTAATCTGGAACAGTGTCCAACCACCCTTGAACTTTACATACTGCTTTGTAAAGGTACAAAACTGCCCTGGAAATAAGCAAACTACTCCAGAACTATGGGTAACTACCCAGGAAATAAACATATTACTCTGGAAACATGCGAAACCTGATTACGAGTTCTGTAATGTGGTCAGCCGAGAAATGTGCATCAGTCGGTAATTAAATAGACTGCTCTGTATAGATGCAAAACTACCCTGTAATTGAGCAAACTGGTCTGGAACTATACTAAACCACCCTAGAATTTAACATATTACTAGAACCATGTCAAACTGCCCTGGAAATAAACATACTCTCGAACGGTGCCTAACTGAACTTGTAGACATGCAAAACTGTCCTGGAAATAAACAAACTAGTATGGAACTGTGTCTAACTATCTTGGAATTCAACATATTACTCTAAACCATTTCAAACTGCCCTAAACATAAACATACCCTGGAATGGTGCCAAACTGCCATGAACATATCACTCTGTAGAGGTACGGAACTGCCCTGGAAATAAGCAAACTAGTCTGGAACTGTGTCTAACTGCCCTGGAAATAAACATACTCTCGAACGGTGCCTAACTTCCCTAGAACTGAACTTGACCTATACTGCTTTGATAGGCACAAAACTGCCCTGGAACTTAACCTACTACTCTAGAAAGAAGTTATACTGCCCTGGAACTGAATATAAGGAAAGCTACCAAACCACCCTGGAACTCGACCTACTGCCCTGGAACTTATCATACAACTCTGGCAAGCTATCAAACCGTTCTGAAACTCAATTCTAGAAAAATGCCAAAACTGCCCTGAAAATTAACACAGATCTGGAGAAGTGCAAAACTGCCCTGGAACTACTCAAAACGGTTTGGCTAGATGCCAAAACTGCCCTGAAACTTATCATAAAACTCTGGCAAGCTATCAAAACGTTCTGAAACTCAATTCTAGAAAAATTCCAAAACTGCCTTGAAAATTAACACAGATCTGGAGAAGTGCAAAACTGCCCTGGAACTACTCAAAATGGTATGGCCAGATGCCAAAACTGCCCTGAAACTTATCATACAGCCTAGCAAAGTACCAACCCACTCTGAAACTCAACATACAACTCTGGAAAGATGTCATACTTCCAGAAGGAATTACACCGATTACTTGAGAATCTTATGTCACCCATCAAATACTATACGAGGTGTTTATGCCTGATTAAGATACTATATGAGGTGTTTATGCCTTAGAATACTGTAGGAGGCATTTATGCCTTAGAATACTGTAGGAGGCGTTTATGCCTTACGATACTGTATGAGGTGTTTATGTCTTAGAATACTGTAGGAGACGTTTATGTCTTAGAATACTGTATGAGGCGTTTATGCCTTAGAATACTATAGGAGGCGTTTATGCCTTAAGATACTATATGAGACGTTTATGCCTTAGAATACTGTAGGAGACGTTTATGTCTTAAAATGTTATGAGAGGCGTTTATGCCTTAAGATACTGGAGGCATTGAGCCTTGTTAGCATGCTACCTGCCTATTATACTTGGCGTTATAGTTCCCCGTGGGGGAAAATAGCTACCTAGCCCTTTGGCTTTTATAGGAGAATCGTGAGAACATCTTACATATGCCATATAAAGGCGTTATAGTTTCCCGTGGGGGAAAATAGCTTATCTAGCCCTTAGGCTGTTATAGGAGAGTCATGAGAATATCTTACATATACCATATAGAGACGTTATAGTTCTCTGTGGGGGAATGTAGCTATCTAGCCCATAAGTTGTTATAGTAGGCGTAAGAGCCTTGAGTTAGTTTTGCACATTATAACCTATAGGGAGAAAATGAATTACCTTCCAAGTTCAAGCTTTAAGCATAAAAACCATAGATAAATATGTCACTGCATAAAAACTTAGAAAGAATGCCATTGAAAATAAGAAAGGAGGAATTCCGATATAATAACCTTCAGCCTGAATATTAAAAGAGAATATGAGTAAATACAAGAATACCAATGACCCTTTATATAAAAATGTAAAACAATTCTACCTTATACCAGGCATATAATGCCTTAGCAAAATTTAACAGCCCCTTTAATAAAAGAATATAAGAAACCCCTTAAATTCTGTATAAAACAAAGAATGCCTTAGAAAAAAATCATATAACCCTCTGCCACAGAAAGGGATCCTGCCAATATCGTGTTTGCTCGAATTTCATCAACTGCTCGGGCAATAACTGCCTACCCAAAAAATATACATACTGCTCTAGAGAAGTGCCAAACTGCCCTGGAACTAAACATACCACTTCGAAACAGCCATGGGATTAAGCAAACTACCCTGTAACTGTACTTAACCCCTGAAATTTACCTTACTACTCTAAACCACATCCAACTTCCCTGGAAACACTCTGCAAAGAAGCCAAACTGCCCTGATTTTTTAGATAGCCTAAAACCCTTAAACGCAAATCTCTTCATAAACCTTGATAACCTCTTTTTTGGAAAAGCACATTAGATAGCCCTGATATTTTAGAACTGTACATTAGGCAAAAAATGCCATAGAAAATATAATTCTCCCCATAAAAGAGAAATATATAATCTCGGCGTCACACATCAAGCGAAAAATGCCTTAGAAAAAATGCATACTAGATGGAAAATTGCCTTAGAAAAAATTGTCTCTGTAACACTTACAATGAACACTTAATTCTTCTTACTGTGTCTATCTCCATATCATTTTATATTGTCCTACACATATCCACTAACTCTTTCATAAAAAATGTGCTCTTCAACCCACCTATACTGTCAATTAATGTATAAAGAGACCGGTATTCACTTATCTATATAGGCATATCACACAGAAACCCCAAGAATATACCGTGACCGAGCCATTCTCACGCCCGCCCACACCAGACTTACCTTCTACCTCCTCCAAAGGTGTTCGAGTGGATTCTGAAAATATTACCACTAACCTGAGTATCTAGACTAACCTGCCCACTTCCCTTGACTGGGCAGCAAAAGAGAAAGAGCTCCAACAAAAGGTCCAATGGCTTCAACTTCAAGTCGAATCTTTTGCTATCGGCCGGGCACGAATAAAAGAGGAACAAACAAACCTCTTCCTCAAAGATGCAGAGACAAAACGACTTCACGTAGACAACTGCTTCCAACCCTTAGAGGACCTTATAAATGTTCATCTTGCTCTCAAAGAAACAACTCTCCTTAACATGCAGAATACTTTTAAAATCCCAACCTTCTTCAGAAAGAAACACCATCATTCAAGAACTCCTCTGGACTTCATCCACCATACACAATCTATTCCTAGATAAAGGATTCACCTTCCTACAAGGGTGTTTTCAAGATTGCACCAATCAACTCAAAGCAGTTGGTTATCCTTCTCCAGGGCATTCTATTAGCTCCTTAGACATGGGCAGTACCATCGACCGTATTCCTCCTGAATTATTATATTTTCCCTTTCCTCCCGATGAAAAAATGTAGTCTACATTTTTAATAGCAAAACATAACTCATATACATTTCCTTATTTAAGACACGACTTCTTTTCTAACAACACATCATGAATTTACATCACCACAAACCATCCCTCCCTTGATCATTACTACCGCTTAGCCAAAAGTAAATCCCGAAAACAACCCTTCTCCCTTTATATCAGTACCGCCCAGGACCCCCCGAGAACTATACATAAACTTCCAAAAATAGCCCTTCTCTTCCTCAGAACCACTATCAGAACTACTACTTTAGAAAAAATATCATTGATGCCTTAGAAATACTAACAACCCTTTAATTGCCAAGCAAGCTCCATTAATAACAAAGAAGGAAAAATTTTCCACTCAATATAAGCAGGATTTGCTGAAAATTAGAGGAGAAAGTTCCAATAAAGATACTACCATCAGGTTGTTGCACGAATAGGCTAAACAGCAAGCAGTCCCCTCTCAATCAAAAATTCAGAAGTTGATACAGAAGGAGAAACTGATACACAAATTTTCCTTATTCTGTGATAGTGGAGCTTCATCTTTTTATAAATATCATCTGCATTAATTAGCTTACCAGCCATGTACTACCATGAATCTATTTTCGCTATTTCTAAATATGTATTGCTCATATTTCGTGTGTATCTGTCCTCATGAAATTTGAATAAATTCGTAAGAGATGTTTGCTTCCAAATCCTGGTAATATCCTGCAGATATCCATTTTGCATCCTTACACTATAGCCTATACAGGCCTTGTAACAAAATCCAAACACCTTTATACATTTCCTGTTTACCTCATTTTAACAACTATCAACACTTAAGTTAACCATAGATCACTTTGTAAAACACTATTTGTACTGCCCATCCCACAATACATACTTGTCTTTATTTTTCCATATCACTCTTGAATTTACATTGTCCATACCACACGTGATTTTTCTTGCACATTTTCATACTAACACTTCTTATGTTGAATGCCTTGTTTCTAAATTAATATTGTCAATCTTTCCTTTCCCACACTTTACCGTAACTCCTATTTGCCCTTCAACAAAATCCACACAGACTGATACATCTCATGTCCAGCGTATCAGAAACTGTTCACACCGTGCATGTCTTATCAGAAACTTCTATTTTTCCAATTCACCCTATAATTTGTACACATGGCTTGTAATAGAACCTGCCATGGTATACCACCTTTTGCAATCGACTGATACACTACATAAGGTTCTTTACCACCTCTTTTGTATGCTCTTATTTAATCCTATATTTCCTTTCATTTTACATGATTACTCCTATCACAAGCTTCTGCCAATACTCAACCATTTTCCTCTATAAATCCCCTTTAACTTTACTACTGTGACCACGTACCACCCAACATAAAACAATATCCTTCTTCTATTGTGTCAAGTCTAGCTCCCTGCACCAGGCCACCCCATCGATATTCGGGATATAGATCACCATTCGAGCAGATTGCGTCAGGTTAGAATAACTTTCATAAAGCAAAACTCTATAAGTATAAACAATGAAGTGGGCATGCAGTTAAGAAGTTAAAAGGATAATCCAAAGAAGGAAAATGTTCAAGAAGCGGATGAAATTAACTTTAGGCATATTCTGGTCAGATTCAACTTTAGGCTACTGCTTAGTTTCACAATCAAACCCACTGTCAGAAACAACTTAGGAAATTGAATAACATCATTACACTTCCACAACACATCAAGGAGAGAACAACACAAGGAACAAATCCCAATAACAAGTATAGAAACTTTATCAACCAATGGAACAAAACATCTAAGACTGCCCTTTCTATCTTATTTTGACACAGAGCAAAGTAATCCTGATAACCTCTGTAATCAAGAAATGGCAGAAGTGAGTTTCAGATATATTTGGGGTCAGACATGATTTCAGGCTGCCATGTAGCTTCAAAATCAAACCCACTTTTAGAAACAGCTTCAAAAGCTTAATATCATCATCACACTTCAACAACACATACCATACCAAGGAGAGATGCAGCCAAGGAACAAATCCTGATAACCTCTGTAACTTGCAGTAGAATAATGGAATTGCAACAAATCTCATAGGAAAACCCCAACAATAAAATATGAAGCCCCTGCAATTATCTCAATGGGAAAGTAACTTTCATACGATGGGGAGATCAGTTCTGACTTATAATAACCTCAAAGAACGGCAAAGTATAAGATCCAGTGAATGAAAGTACCAAGAACATAACATTGTAGGGGATCGTTGGAATGCTAGAGGGGGGGGGGAATAGCGTCGTGCTATACGTCGATGAAATTCGTTCGCGCTCGCTTGCCTATGATTGTTAGTACGCAGTGGAATATAGAAACAATACAACAAATCACAATAAACAAATACACAAACACGACTATGTAACGTGGTTCAGAACCGAACAGTTCATACTCCACGGATCGAGCTCTAAAGAGCTTTAGTGATGCACACGCACTCACTAATCACAAATAACTCATTCTCGGAACAATCCGGAGGTGGAGAAACCTCGTACAAATGATCTTACAACAACAAGAATGAAATACAAGCAATATGCAATAACAAAATACAATGCAAGTAAAGAAAACTACTTTACAATTGCTCTTGATTACTTGACTTGCACTTGGAGACCCTGATTTGCAGCAGCAAATCGCTCCAAAAGCCTTCAAGAAACCATAGCTTTTTCCTCCTTCACGAGCTCCACTTAAAGCTTCAACATGTGCTGGAAAACGCCGATCAGTCGACTGCTCGGGACCATCAGTCGACCTGTGCCACTGTTGTCGTCAGACAACGGCTAGATCCACGCTGGAAAAATTCAACGAATCCATCATTAGTCAATTGATCAAGCTATCACTCGATTATTGATCACAGCGGTCGAGTGAGACTCCATTCTGTGCTCCAAAACCCGAGCATCAGTCGATTGATCTTGTGATCAGTCGACTGCTCGGCCAATCAGTCGACTGCCCTCCTCTGGCAGTCGATTGCTTTGGCACTTCCCGCAGCTAAACCTTAGTTGACTCATGCCAGTCGACTGCTATATGACACCAGTCGACTGGCACACCTCAAACATGAGGTTTTAACCTCAACCATGAGGTTTAACCCAAGTATGGTGCCCTCATACTTGCTAGACTACCCTTAGCCTAGACCTAAGCCTTCTAGCCACCTCCATCAGCCTCATACCTCTCGGATCCCTCTAAGTCATCCATGACTTGTTCATCCATCGCGCTAGCCTTCAGGTGCTTCCATCGGCTTTGTCATGCTAACGGTGTCTATATCGCCAAGGCACATTGGACTTACGCCGCCAAGACTCCGCTTGGACTTTACGCCGCCAACCATTGGACTTATGCTGCCAAGACTCCTGCTTGGACTTTACGCCGCTAATATCAAACCCCTTGGACTTCTCAAATGTCAAGACTCAAGCTTGGACTTTCCCTTGCCAACCCATGTTGGACTTTCCATGCCAAGACCCATGCTTGGACTTTTCCTTGCCAACCCATGTTGGATTTTCCATGCCAAGACCCATGCTTGGACTTTACATGCCAAGTACTCAAGACTTGGACTTTACATGCCAAGTACTCAAGACTTGGACTTTCCATGACATGGTCAACTCCAGTCAACCATCAAGGTCTCCCTCGAGTCAAACTCGAGTCCGGTTAAACCTAACCCGGGTTGATTGTATAAACAATCTCCCCAAAACATCAACAGACATTAATGTCAAAATATCAATGGCAACTCACTTTGTCAAACATCAAAATATCACTCGAGTCAAACTCGAGTTCGGTCAATCGTGACCTGGGCCGATTGCACCAACAATCTCTCCCTTTTTGATGTTTGACAAAAACCAAACAAACTATTGAGTTAGAACACTAACTCAAATCCCTTACCAATTATCCAAAATTGATAAGTTCACATTCTCTCCCTTTTTGACATACATCAAAAAGATTTACTCTCCAAGGAGGTCAATGTCTCATGTCCCAATGAGATCTTACAATCTCTCCCTTGATCCAAAATACCTAGGATGTATACCATCTTCCTAGTGATAAGTCTCATATCACTCAAGAGAGGCAATCCTATTCACTCTCCCAATTTCCAAATTGGGTATCTCAAAATCCCATTTCCCCCCTCATGAGGAAAAATACCATCCATCATTCCATGATGGATACCTCCCCCTAAAGGCTTGCTCCCCCTTTTCCATTGCACCAATAATGTCCTTGGGAAGTCCCTAAGCCAATAGGAACTCTAAACCATCAAAAATAAGGTTAAAAGTTCAAACATGAACTCTTCCACCCTTAAAATTTTATACATTATCCTAACACCTCTCCTAATCCATATCCAATGGATTTCCACCCTTTATAATGCTTCCCAAAGCATATCCTAGGGTTAGAAGTGGTTAGGGACCTTAACCGTAGTTGAACATGGGCTAAACATACCTTGTTTTCCGAATCAAGATTGATAATGATCGACTCACTACCAATGATCACATCACATCTATCGATCGTCACCCAGGCTGATCGATAATCTAAATATCGTAATTTCATATCGTAAATAAAATTCAAAAATTCATAAGTAATTCTACGTATATCAAAAAATCATGAAAATTCATACGTATATTACTATAGTCAATACAATGGTGAAAAATATTTGAAAATTATTTTACCCATAAAATATCAAAATTGATACAAAATCCAAAAGTGGATAAAAATTTCAAAGTTTTAGCTCACTTTGTATCGATCTCATCAATGGTCATTGCTATCAAAAGATAGACTTCACCAAGGTTTTTCAAAAAGATTTTAAAATATTTTCAAAACCTTATTTTGGATCATATTCCTTGGGCTCAATGTACATGACTTGTACACAAGCTTTCCCAATGATCCACCACTCATATAAGATGAGTTTTGGTTCATATAGATGCAACAACTATGCACCTTGAACTTAACTCATATCCTAGCATCTCACATGTATCTAGGGTGTATAAATACACATACATATCAATTTAGATGTGAGATATGGGTTTTGGTTACCTTAATCTAGGGCCTCATGCATTTTCTAAGGCAACTCTACTTGATTCCCTTATACATGAGACTTCAAGTCATGCCAATTGTCCTTATCTCAATTTTAATCAAATGCATGAATGATTATGACATTAATGATGATATAAATAAGCATATGCTCATAATCATGATGTCATGACATAAGATGAAATCTAAAAACACATGACATTTAATCCTTAATCCTAAACATGATCATGACATATAAATGATACAAATAAACATGATGTCATGACATGTTATATGACAATCAAAGCATGACATCTAAAAGGTATAGGTCTAATAATACCTAAATTTTAATATTAGTTGTCATTTGTTATAATTAGATTTATTTTGTCATATTACTACTAATCTCCCAAGTGTGCCAAAAACTCAAAATGACACACTAACCTCTAAACCTAAATTGTGTCAATTTAATTGATTTTTCATAATTCCAAAAATATATTGGCACATCCTAGAGTCTTTTAGGATAATAATATCAACCTTATTTCCAAGGTATCCATAACCTTGAAAATTACCTAAAGTGTCACCTTTACCATGGTTGAGTTAACTACCCATCCAATCAAGGTTGGCACACCCTAAACCCATCTAGCGTGAATCAATCACGCTCTTAGGAACCCAAAACCTATTTGAGCTCCTAGGGTTAATTAGGTATTTTTTAGGGATAACCTCCCTAGATACCTTCCTAATGACCCTCCTAGGCTTGGTAGCCTTGGTCATTGTGGTCTTGCCATGGTTAACCTTAGGGATTGCCTCCATAATAACCTTCTTAGTGGCCACCCTAGGTTTCCTAGAAACCCTAGCCACTAGGCACAAATCTTGGTCAACCTTAGGGATGACTTTCCTATTGACCTTGGTCTTCCTAGACCTAGTTTGTGTTCCATAATCGAATGGAACACTATGATAAGCTACCTTAGGCTTAGGTTTGTGACCCAAACCTTTCTTGCCCTTGGTTGACTTTTGTTTCTTAGGTCCTAGATGTTGACTTTGAGTCCTAGACCCTTGACTTTGACTATTTGACCCTTGAAATTGATTTTGCATCTTCTTGAGGGTCTTTTCTAATTTATCAAGCCTTGACCTCAAAGCTTGATTTTCTAATTCTAATTGCCCAATTTTTGAATTTTAATTTGATCTTTGGGCAATGTTCTTCCTAGACATATGTCTAGTCTATTTGGGATTAAAACCTAGGTGCTCTTGCACCTTTCTAATTGTCTCCCTAGGTAAAATTAGTCTTGAGTTATTTGACCTAGGTTTGTCCTTAGATGAATTGTTTTTAGGGACATTAGTCTCAAATTTCTCCTTATTTTCAAAATGAAAATTCTTAGCTCCTAAACAAAAGTATTTGTTCCTATTAGCATGCTTTTCATAAATTGCAAGAGAATTAAAAGCATGCTTTTGACTTTTAGCTAAAGAAGGAGAATTACAATATACCTTAGGCTTTGCCTTAGAGGCTCCCCCTACTTGTGAAGCTCCCCTTTGAGTCTTCTTCTCCCTCTTTGGACATTGATTCCTATAGTGCCCCTTTTGATGACACTTGAAACATACTACAAGCTCCTTGCCCTTCCTAATTGAGGCACCGGCATCCTTTGAATTTGTGTTGGCTTTTGGGGTTGGAGAAGTCTTCTTGACTTTCTTTGGACACTTGCTCTTATAGTGCCCAAATTTCATACACTCAAAACACATAATATTATTTTTATTTTGAATTACAGTGTTTGAGTTACCTATGGTGGTGGTAGGTGTCGGAGTTGGAGCTTCTTCATCTTGACCGGATGTAGAAGCTTCTTCTTGTTGCTCCAGAGTGGAAATTCTTTCCTCCCCCTCAATCCTAGAGGTGGAGGTTTCTTCTACTTCTTCCACCTCCTCTTCCACCGATCCGGAAGTTGACTCCTCTTTAACTTCCGACTCCTCACTTGCTCGTGAGGATGATGAACTCTCTTCATCTTCGATCTCCTCCTCTTGAGCCGATGAGCACTCTTCTTCTTGGACTGGTGATGGGTTTTCATAATGTTTCGCCAATTTTCCCCATAGCTCCTTGGCATCTTTACAATCCCCTATCTTGATCAAAATGTCATTAGGGATTACATTAAGCAAAATACCCATTACCTTATTATAGATATTGTAATATCGTAGTTGGTCTTGACTCTAATTCTTTTTCTTGATTTTTCTTCCTTTGTTGTCTTTTGGAGTGTCAAAGCCTACTAAGACACTAATCCAATTGTCAAAGTCACACATCAAAAAGTACATCATTCTACCTTTCCAATACGCGAAATCTTCACGGTCGAAGGACGGTGGAATGTTGACGTCGTCACCCAATCTTTCTTGGAAATCCATCTTTTTCCTCTAGCGTGCTCCCTTAGTTGTTAAACTTGAAGAGCGACCTTGCTCTGATACCACTTGTAGAGGATCGTTGGAACGCTAGAGGGGGTGAATAGTGTCATGCTATACGTCGATGGAATTCGTTCGCGTTCGCTTGCCTATGATTGTTAGTATGCAGCATAATATAGAAACAATACAACAATCACAATAAACAAACACGCAAACACGACTATGTAACGTGGTTCAAAACCGAACGATTCCTACTCCACGGATCAAGCTCTAAAGAGCTCTAGTGATGCATACACACTCACTAATCACAAATAACTCCTCGGAACAATCCGGAGGTGAAGAAACCTCGTACAAATGATCTTACAATAGCAAGAATGAAATACAAGCAATATACAATAACAAAATACAATGCAAGTAAAGAAAACTACTTTGTTAGGGATCGTTGACCGCTAGAGGGGGGGGTGAATAACGATGTGCTCGTACATTGATGGAAATTGTTCGCGTGTTTGTCTATAATTTTTGTTAGCGCAGCGAAAACAAAGATAATAAAGCAATAATGAAAATACAAACACACAAACGCAAGGATATAACGTGGTTCGGAACTGAACGGTTCCTACTTCACAGATTGGGTTCGTACGAACCTTAGCGATGCCACAAACACCACTAAGCACAATAAGCTCCTTCTCGACAACACGTCGGAGGTGGAGAAACCTCGTACAAGGATTACACTAAGTAATACAAAGTAAGACAAGCAAATACAACAATAATACAACAATCTATGCAAAGAAAACTTTACAAATGCTCTTTGGATTGCTTGCTTTTGGTTGCCTTGGACTAGCCTTGAAGGACTTGAAGAGCACCAACTATTCCCCTTCAAATCACCCAAGAAAATGCTTGCTTGAAACCCTCCACGAACAACTGCTTTTAACCTGCATCAGGCTGAATTTTTGCTGATCAGTTGACTACCATAAGTCACCAGTCGACTGATGCCACTGTTGTCGTGAGACAACAGGTTGATCCACACTGGAAAAACTCCAACGGATCTCTTGGCAGTCGACTGCCAACATTGGCGATCATTGTCGCGTGTAGTCGATCGTAGGACTATGGAGCATTCTCGTGCTCGCGGCTAAACTAGCAATCGATCGCCATCCCTTAGCGATCGACTCTATCGACATCGGATCGGCGTTGTCGACATCAATCGATCGGCTGCCGACATCGATCATCGCTCAATGAGCATCATTGCCGAGCAATTTCGACTCTAAACCGGCGAACGGTCAGCCATAATGTCAGTCGACTGCCAATCTCAAACATGAGGTTTTAACCCAAGTATGGTGCCCCCATACTTGCTAGACCACCCTTAGCTTAGACCTAAGCCTTCTAGCCACCTCCATTAGCCTCACGCCTCTCGGATCCCTCCAAGTCATCCATGACTTGTTCATCCATCGCGCTAGCCTTCAGGTGCTTCCATCGGCTATGTCATGCTAACGGTGTCTACACCGCCAAGGCACATTGGACTTACGTCGCCAAGACTCCGCTTGGACTTTACGCTGCCAACTATTGGACTTATGCTGCCAAGACTTTACCCTTGGACTTTACGCCGCCAATATCAAACCCCTTGGACTTCTCAAATGCCAAGACTCAAGCTTGGACTTTCCCTTGCCAACCCATGTTGGACTTTCCATGCCAAGACCCATGCTTGGACTTCCCTTGTGCCAAGTACTCAAGACTTGGACTTTCCTAAATGCCAAGTGTCCCACTTAAACTTTACATGCCAAGTACCCATGACTTAGACTTTACCTTGCCAAGACCCATGCTTGGACTTTCCCATAATCACATGGTCAACCCTAGTCAACCATCAAAGTCTCCCTCGAGTCAAACTCGAGTCCGGTCAATTATAACCTGGGTAGATTGTATAAACAATCTACCTAAAATATTAATTGACATCAATGTCAAACCACTTTGTCAAACATCAAAACATCACTCGAGTCAAACTCGAGTCTGGTCAATCGTGACCTTGGCCGATTGCACTAACAATCTCCTCCTTTTTGATGTTTGACAAAACAAACCTTGAGTTAGGCCCCTAACTCAAATTCCCTTCCAATTTTTCAAATTGGTAATTTAACTTTCTCCCCCTTTTTGACATACATCAAAAAGGTCTTCTCTCCAAGGAGGTCAATGTCTCATGTCCCAATGAGATCTTACAATCTCCCCCTTGATCCAAAAATACCTAGGATGCCTACCATCTTCTTAGTGATAAGTCCCATATCACTCAAGAGTGGCAATCCTATACTCTCTCCCAATTTCCAAATTGGGTTTCTCAAAATCCCATCAATTTTCCCAATTGATAACATTCTCCCCTTCAAGAAGAAAAGCACATCCATCATCCCATGATGGATAACTCCCCCTAAAGGCTTGTTCCCCCTTGACCATTGCACCAACAATGTCTTTGGGAAGTCCCTAAGCCAATAGGAACTCTAAACTATCAAAATTAAGGTTCAAAGTTCAAACATGAACTCTTCCACCCTTAAATTTGATACTTTGACCTAACACCTCTCCAAATCCATATCCAATGGGTTTTCACCCTTTATAATGCTTCCCAAAGCATATCCTAGGGTTAGGAGTGGTTAGAGACCTTTACTATGGCTGAAAATGGGCTAAACAATATTATTTTTCTCGAAATCAGCTTGGCAGTCGACTACTTACGATGTCGATCGATCACACTACATTAGTCGACTTCCAAGCTAATAATGATAACTGAAATTTCTAAATTTCAATTATCAGAGTTGAATTTCAAAAAATCATAAGTAATTCTACGTATATCGAAAAATCACGAAATTTGATACATATATTACTTATAATCAATACAATGGGTGAAAAATATTTGAAAATTATTTTACCCATAAAATATCGAAATTGATACAAAATCCAAAAGTGAAGAAAAACTTCAATGTTTTAGCTCACTTTGTATCAACCTCATCAATGGTGATTGCTATCAAAAGATAGGCTTCACTAAGGTTTTCTAAATTGATTTTAAAATGTTTTCAAAATATTATTTTGGATCATATTCTTTGGGCTCTACGTACATGACTTGTACATAAGTTTTCCCAATGATCCACCACTCATATAAGATGAGTTTGAGTTCATCTAGATGTAAAAACTATGCACCTTGAACTTAACTCATATCCTAGCATCTCACATGTATTTAGGGTATATAAATACACATACATGTCAATGTGATGTGAGATGTGGGTTTTGTTCTCCCTAATCTAGGGTTTCATGCATTTTCTAAGACAACTCTACTTTATTCCCTTATACATGGGACTTCAAGTCATGCCAATTGTCCTTAACTCAGTTTTAATTAAATGCATGAATGATTATGACATTAATGATGATATAAATAAGCATATGCTCATAATCATGATGTCATGACATAATATGAAATCTAAAAACACATGACATTAATCCTTAATCCTAAAAACATGATCATGACATATAAATGCTAGAAATAAATATGATGTCATGACATGTTTTATGGCAAATCAAGGCATGACAAATAAAAAGTATAGGTATAATAATACCTAAATTTTAATATTAATTGCCTTTTGAGATAATTAAGTATATTTTTGCCATATTCCTATTAATCTCCCTAGTGTGCCAAAAACCCAAAATGACACACTAAGACTCTAAACCCTAAGTTGTGCCAATTTGATTGATTTATCAAACTTCATAATTAATATTGGCACATCCTAAAAACCTTTAGGATTCAAATCAAACCACATTCCCAAGGTAACCATAACCTTGAAAATGACCTAAAGTGTCACCTTTACCATGGTTAGGTTAACTACCCTTCCATTTAAAGTTGGCACACCCTAACCCATTTAGCGTGAATCTATCACGCTCTTAGGAACCCAAAACCTATTTGAGCTCCTAGGGTTAATTAGATATTCCTTAGGGATAACCTCCCTAGATACCTTCCTAATGACCCTCCTAGGCTTGGTAGCCTTGGTCATTTGGGTCTTACCTAGGTTGACTCTAGGGGTAACTCCCTTTCAACCTTCTTAGTGGTCATTCTAGGTTTCCTTGAAACCCTAGCCACTAGGCACACACCTTGGTCAGCCTTAGGGATGGCTTCCCTATTGACCTTGGTATTCCTAGACCTAGATTTAGTTCCATAGTCAAATGGAACATTGTGATAGGTTTCCTTAGGCTTAGGTTTGCCCTTGGATGAATTTAGTTTCCTAGGTCTTGATTTTTGACCATTTGACCCTAGGCTTTGACTTCTAGACCATAAATATTGACCTCTTGACCCTTGAAATTGATTTTGCATTTTTGCAAAGGTCTTCTCCATCTTTTCAAGCCTTGACCTTAAGACTTGATTTTTCTTTTCTAATTTCCCAATTTTTGAATTTTGATCTAATCTTTGGGCATTGTTTTTCCTAGGCATATGACTAGTCCATTTAGGGTTGAGACCTAGATGCTCTTGTACCTTTCTAATGGTTTCCCTAGGTAGGATTTGTCTAGAATTGTTTGACCTAGGGTTGTCCTTAGGTAAAATATTTCTAGGGACATTAGTCCCAAATTTCTCCTTCTTCCTAAGGTTGACTTTCTTAGCTCCTGAACAAAAGTCCCTATTCCTAGCATGCTCTTTATGATAAATTGCAAGAGAATTAAAATTTCTAACATGCTTTTTGACATTTAAACTAGAAGATGCATTACTAAAATATACCTTAGGGTTAGCCTTAGCTCCCCCTACTTGTGATGCTTTTTCTTGGGTCTCTTTGTTCCCCCTAGGGCATTGGCTTCTATAGTGCCCCTTTTGATGGCACTTGAAGCATACTACGTGCTCCTTGTTTTTGATGGTTGGGGGACCGGCTTCCTTTGATTTTTCTTAACTTTTAGGTGTCGGAGGAGTCTTTTTAACCTTCTTTGGGCACTTGCTCTTGTAGTGCCCATACTCCCTACATTCAAAACATATTATATGAATTTTATTTGAAATTAGAGTGTTTGAGTTACCTAGGTTAATGGAGACCGGAATTGGATTTTGGGCTTCTTCATCTTGACCGGATGTCGAAGCTTCTTTTTGGTATTGCTCCGGTGTTGAGGATGGTCTCTCCTCTTCAATCCTAAAAGTGGATGCTTCTTCCACTTCTTCCACCTTTTTCGATTCGGATGTTGATTCCCTATCAACCTCCGAATCCTCAAGCTCTTTAGATGATGATATACTTGCTTGAGCTTGAGAAGGGGAGCACTCCTCTTCTTCTTCTTCTTCTTGGATTGATGATGAATTTTCATGAAGCTTGGCCAAATCGCTCCATAGCTCCTTGACATCCATGCACTCACCTAGGCTACACAAGAAGTCATTAGGAATTAAATCAAAAATGAAATTGATTACCTTCTTGTTTTTCTCAAATCTTTGGAGTTGATCTTCACTCCATTTCTTCTTCTTGAGGAAGCCACCCTTTGGTCCTTTTGGATATTCGAATCCTTCCATTACTATGGACCATTCCTCAAAATCCTTCATCATCAAAAAATCTTCAATTCTTCTCTTCCAAGAATTGGAGCCTTCTCGTCCATAGAAAGCATATGGGACCGGCGTGTTGATATCTCATCCTAGTTGTTCTTGGACTTCCATCTTTACCCTCTAGCGTGCTCCCTTAGTTGTTAAACTTCAAGAGTGGCCTCGCTCTGATACCACTTGTTAGGGATCGTTGACCGCTAGAGGGGGGGGGTGAATAGCGATGTGCTCGTACGTTGATGGAAATCGTTCGCGTGCTTGTCTATAATTTTCGTTAGCGCAGCGGAAACAAAGATAATAAAGCAATAACGAAAATACAAACACACAAACGCAAGGATATAACGTGGTTCGGAACCGAACGGTTCCTACTCCACGGATTGGGTTCGTACGAACCCTAGCGATGCCACAAACACCACTAAGCACAATAAGCTCCTTCTCGACAACACGTCGGAGGTGGAGAAACCTTGTACAAGGATTACACTAAGTAATACAAAGTAAGACAAGCAAATACAACAATCTATGCAAAGAAAACTTTACAAATGCTCTTTGGATTGCTTGCTTTTGGTTGCCTTGGACTAGCCTTGAAGGACTGGAAGAGCACCAACTATTCCCCTTCAAATCGCCCAAGAAAATGCTTGCTTGAAACCCTCCATGAACAGCTGCTTTTAACCTGCATCGGGCTGGATTTCCGCCGATCAATCGACTGCCATAAGTCATCAGTCGACTGATGCCACTGTTGTCGTGAGACAACGGGTCGATCCACGCTGAAAAAACTCCAACGGATCTCTTGGCAGTCGATCGCCGCCGTAATCGGCCGCCATCGGCTATAGAGCATTACGTGCTCATGGTGAACTAGTAGTCGATCGCCATCCTTGGCGGATCGACATCAATCGATCGCAATGAGCAATGACCGCCGCTGAGCAATTTCAGCTCTAAACCGAAACTCTAGTCGACTCACCATGAGGTTTTAACCCAAGTATGGTGCCCCCATACTTGCTAGACCACCCTTAGCCTAGACCTAAGCCTTCTATCCACCTCCATCAGGCTCATGCCTCTCGGATCCCTCCAAGTCATCCATGACTTGTTCATCCATCGCGCTAGCCTTCAGGTGCTTCCATCGGCTATGTCATGCTAACGGTGTCTACACCGCCAAGGCACATTGAACTTACGCCGCCAAGACTCCGCTTGGACTTTACACCGCCAACCATTGGACTTATGCTGCCAAGACTTCACCCTTGGACTTTACGCCGCCAATATCAAACCCCTTGGACTTCTCAAATGCCAAGACTCAAGCTTGGACTTTCCCTTGCCAACCCATGTTGGACTTTCCATGCCAAGACCCATGCTTGGACTTCCCTTGTGCCAAGTACTCAAGACTTGGACTTTCCCAAATGCCAAGTGTCCCACTTGGACTTTCCATGTCAAGTACCCATGACTTGGACTTTACCTTACCAAGACCCATGCTTGGACTTTCCCATAATTACATGGTCAATCCTAGTCAACCATCAAAGTCTCCCTCGAGTCAAACTCGAGTCTGGTCAATTATAACCTGGGTCGATTGTATAAACAATCTCCCTAAAATATTAACCGACATCAATGTCAAACATACTATGTCAAACCACTTTGTCAAACATCAAAACATCACTCGAGTCAAACTCGAGTCTGGTCAATCGTGATCTGGGCCGATTGCACCAACATACTTTACAATTGCTCTTGATTGCTTGAATGCTTGGTTGTTTGACTTGCACTTAGAGACCCTAATTTGTAGCAGTAAATTGCCCCAAAAACTCTCAAGAAACTATAACTTTTTCCTCCTTCACGAGCTCCATTTAAAGCTTCAACCTGTGCTGGAAAATGTCGATCAGTCGACTACCCAGGACCGTCAGTTGACTGATGTCACTGTTGTCGTGAGACAATGGCTAGATCCACGCTGGAAAAATCCAACGGATCCATCATCAGTTAACTGATTATGACCATCAGTCGACTGATCAAGCCATCACTCGACTACTGACCGCAGCGGTCGAGTGAGACTCCATTCTGTGCTTCAAAACCCGAGCACCAGTCGACTGATCACAAGATCAGTTGACTGCTCGAGCAATCAGTCGACTGCCCTCCTCTGGCAGTCGACTGCTATGACACTTCCCGTAGTCAAACGCTAGTTGACTCATGTCAGTCGACTTCCATATGACACCAGTCGACTGGCACACCTCGAACATGAGATTTTAACCTCAACCATGAGGTTTAACCCAAGTATGGTACCCCTATACTTGCTAGACCACCCTTAGCCTAGACCTAAGTCTTCTAGCCACCTCCATCAGCCTCATCCCTCTCGGATCCCTCCAAGTCATCCATGACTTGTTCATCCATCGCGCTAGCCTTCAGGTGCTTCCATTGGTTATGTCATGCTAACGGTGTCTACACCGCCAAGGCACATTGGACTTACGCCGTCAAGACTCCGCTTGGACTTTATGTCGCCAATCATTGGACTTATGCTGCCAAGATTCTCGCTTGGACTTTACGCCGCTAATATCAAACCCCTTGGACTTCTCAAATGTCAAGACTTAAGCTTGGACTTTCCCTTGCTAACCCATGTTGGACTTTCCATGACAAGACCCATGCTTGGACTTTTCCTTGCCAACCCATGTTGGACTTTCCATGACAAGACCCATGCTTGGACTTTTCCTTGCCAACCCATGTTGGACTTTCCATGCCAAGACCCATGTTTGGACTTTACATGCCAAGTACTCAAGACTTGGATTTTACATGCCAAGTACTCAAGACTTGGACTTTCCATGACATGGTCAACTCCAGTCAACCATCAAGGTCTCCCTCGAGTCAAACTCGAGTCCGGTTAAACCTAACCCGAGTTGATTGTATAAACAATCTCCCCAAAACATCAACAGACATTAATGTCAAAACATCAATGTCAACTCACTTTGTCAAACACCAAAACATCACTCGAGTCAAACTCGAGTCTGGTCAATCGTGACCTGGGTCGATTGCACCAATAAACATAACAGAATATCAGTGAATGAAAGTACTAAAAACATAATAGAATATCAAATTTAGCAGATGATATCACTAATAATGTAATAGAACAACAAATCTGGTGAGTGATAATACCGATATTGTGACAGAATATCAGATCTGGCAAATGATAACACCAATACTGCGAAAGAATACTAAATCTGGCGATTGCTTAGCAGATTCAGAAATCACAGCGATTCCCCAAACATTCATGACACCGACCTCTAAGATTTGAGTTATTGAAGCTAGAACAGAGAATGATGCGTTGAACTCTAGCAAGAGATAACAATTTTTTGTTCAGATTCCCATAGGTGCCTCCAATTTGATGGTGCTTGCTTCCTTGGATCACCAAAATCCCCCTCCCTTTCCTTAGGGATCGCTGTATCTGACACCAAGAGAGAGATTTGGAAGCTGAACCTAGCTTGGTACACCAAAGGAGAATGGTAAGGGTTGGTCGGCTTTCCGGCGCGGCCACTTCGACGATCAAGTTAGTATGAGTATGAAAAGAAAGTAATGAACACGAAAGGAAAAGAGATCTCAGAGATACCAAATAGAGAAGAAAATAACCATCCTCGATCCCGTCGCCCTCTGCTCCTTTTATAGACGAAGCCCCCTGCCTTCTCCTAGTGGTGAATTTACGCAAAGGGCCCTTTCGCCAAGATGTCCTAACTATTTTTCCCGCTCCTTCCCTCCTTCAGTGCGCCTCTCATCCGAAAACACTGCTTTGGAAAATACTGCTCCTATTATCCGGGCGACATATACTACCCTGGAATTATTCTGCCTTAGAGCTGCTCTTATTACCCAGGCACTACAGTACAGCCCTGGCACCGTTCACACAACCCTGGCACCCATACTGCCCTAGAATCACAATACATGCCTGATATTGTTCACATAGCCCTAGAAACTCATACTATCTTGGAATCACAATACAGACCTAGAACTACTTATACTGCCCTGGAACTGCTTAAACCACCCTGGAATTGCTTAAACCACCCTGGAACTACTTTCATCGCCCTGGAACTTCTTAAACCGCCTTGGAACTGCTTAAACAATCCTGGAACTGCTTATACCACCCTAGAATTTCTTAAATCGCCCTAGAACTGCTTAAACTGTCCTGGAACTGCTTATACTGCCCTTGAACTGCTTATACCACCCTGGAACTGCTTAAACCGCCCTAGAACTACTTAAATTGCCCTGGAACTTCTTATACCGCCCTGAAACTACTTATACCGCCCTAGAACTATTTATACTGGCCTTGAACTGCTTTATATCGCCCTAGAAATCCCGACCCTATTAATGGTGGTGTTTGCATTGCTAGGGTTCATTCGAGTCCAACTCGTGGAGTATGAACCCTAAGGTTCTGAACCATGTTATATTTGGTATTGTGTTCTTGTGTTGTGTATTTGTTTTTATCATTATATATTTCGCTGCGTACACTAACACTTATAGCAAGAACGCGATCGATTTTCATCTACGCAACGTACTCGCCATTCACCCCCCCTCTAGCGACGTACCGATTCTTCGTCCTCCTCTTTTACTGGTAGGGGATGGAATATATGAGACTCGGGGAAACAACTGAGACTTATGATCTGCAATGGAAAGTAAAGGAAGAAAGCTTCGGGAAGAAGAAGAGTTATCTCTATGCACCATATAGAGAAACATTCATCCTCTCCTCCTTCCTTTTGTGTACCTTACATAAGCGAGGAGCATCACCTTTCTTAACAAACTATTGAGGGACCACTATTGAGATTGTTAGAGAACCAATGCTATAAGGTACACATGAGGTGGCACCACATGAGATTGCATGCATGTAACTCCTCCAAGAGCCAATGACTCTTGGTCTCCCTCATGAGGTGGCACCACATGCTAAGTCAATGATGATGTGGAGCATCATCATTGACCGGTCATGCCAAGTCATCATCATGACATGACATTTGGTCAAGTCAAACTTGACCTTTCATCTTCCCTCTCAAGTCAAGTCAAACTTGACCTCTTATCTCCCATGGTTGATCAAATCCAACCATTTGATTCAAGTCAATTTAATTTAATGAATCTCTATTCATTAATTTAAATTGATTTGATGAATTAAATCTAAATTAGACTCATTCAACACTTGAATCAAATTGAGTCCAACTCAATTAGTCTAATTAGGATTACTCTTAATCCAATTTGGTTCATCCCATGAACCTAATCCTCATGGTTCATCATATGAACCTAATCTCCATCTAATTATCCTTAGTGTGTGACCCTATAGGTTCTTGTAACGTTGGCAATGTCCCTAAATCGATTTAGGAACATAAGCAATGAGCGGTATCTAGCAACACATCATTGCTACCCAAGTTACAAGAATGTTGAGCTCCAACATCACCTTTGTGACTACTAATTGTGACTCTCACAATATGTGACAATGTCCCTCTATCCTTGACATCTAGATTGACCAATTGAGGCATAGACCGTGTCATCCTCGGTACAATCTATATCTTGAACTCTAAGTAGACTCACTCTAATCAAATGAGCTCAATATCTCATATTGACTCATTTGGGCATGGTCATGCACTTCGTGGTCTCACTCTATCAAGAATATCGATGTCACTCCCGTCATATAGGAGGGATAGATCCCATCTACATCACTCACATCCCTCCGCATAATTTGTTACATACCCAGTAATCGCCTTTATAGTCCACCCATTTACGGGTGACGTTTGACGAATCCAAAGTATGCAACTCCTTATGTAGGGAACCATGGTGACTTCAGGTCTAAGGACTAATAGTCATACTAATAGCCACATGAGAAAGTATATGACACTCATATAACGATCTATGATACTTTCTCATGGCGGGTGATTCAGTATACATTCTCCAATGCATACCCATGTGTCAACTTGATATCTCATATCCATGACTTGTGAGATCAAGTCATCGTGTTGACCTACATGCTAGTCTCTACGCATTAACATTGTCCCTGAATGTTAATACTCTACTAGGAATGATTAAGAGTAGTGTTTTCTATATCATCTCATTATCGATTCAACCAATCGATTGATATAGATAAGAACCTACTACTCAAGGACATTATTATATTTAGTTATTTGACACCAATACAAGTAAATATAATAACCATGCCTTTATAAATAGGAATATGATACAATAAAGTCCATACAACAATCATCACATGATTGACTCTAGGACTTTCACTAACAGTGAGGTTATCTTTTCTCCCTTTTCTAATTTGATGTTTGATAGTTGGGAGCGGAGAAGGTCTCTCCTTGCAAGTTTGGCCTCCGAGGTACCTTCATGGAGCTCTACTAGCTTCTCCCACATCTCCTTGGCACTAGAGCATTCCCCAATCCGGTTTACTTCTTGTTGGGGGAGTACATTATAGAGGTGATGTTTGACTTTTGAATTTGCCAAATACTCTTCCCTTTGCCTCTTGCTCCATCTTGATTTTTCCAATGACTCCCCTTCTTCATCCCTAGGTATTTCGAAACCATTTTCCATAATTAAAAGAATTTCAAAATCGGTTTCGAAAAATACCTCCATTCTCTTTTTCCACCAAGAGAATTCTCCTTCAAACTTCGGTGGATGAATATTGGAGCCAGCCATCTCTTGATGAAATGTTTGTTGTGGCGGTTAGTCCTCGACAAATGACTTGACTCTGATACCACTTGTGGGGGATCGAAGTGTAGTGGTTGCCCGGGTAGAGGGGGGTGAATATCCCTCTTTCGTTCGATGACGTAATTTGTTCATTCATTTGCTCGTCTACAAAATCGTTAGCGCAAGCGGAAGCATAAACAATAAAGACAAAGCAATAAACAAGAATACAAACGCTAACAAAGGATGTAACGTGGTTCACGGCTACGCCGCTAATCCACGGTCCGATTCGTCCAAGGTGAATCACTCCTCAATCTTTCCACTAGATCTCTCCTTTGTACAAAGCTAGGTGGAGGTAACCTCTTTTACACAAGGATCACTCTTCTATAATAGAATGAAGATTAGCACTAGTAGAAGAGTGGAAAATGTTTAGGGCACTTTGGGAGCTGTTAGGAGTTCAAGCATTAGCCTCCCAAATCCCAACACCCTCTCTTTTTATAGAGAGGGCTGATTTCTTTCCGTTGGCCGCCACCTCATTCGCGCCGCGCGATCATTGCCGCCTCGCTCGATTATTGCCGCCACTACAACGACCTCCGAACACGTCGGATCCCGACCGTTGTAGTTCAACGGATCCCTTGGAAGTCGACTGATGTAACCATCGATCAGCTCCGTAGTCGGCGCCGATCTACGAGGTTCTGTGCCCACGACTTTCTCGCGTCATTCGTCATTCTACGATCTGATCGGGCCAAAACTCATCAGTCGGATACCAGTCGAACTCCGTTCGACTCAGAGCAGTCGACTGTCATTTCATGCCAGTCGACTGGTGTCGGGAAACCTCATCCGACACTTAGCTAAATGACCAAGTTTCACCTAAGAGCACTACCCCTTCCCGGGTTACATTCGCTCACTCTCATCCCTTGGAGTCCTTCGCCTTTGAAGTTGTCTTCGTCCGGCCACGTCCCTCGGATGCGCCAATCGCACGGCTCTGCAATGCCATCCTTCACGTCTCGCTTTGAAGTTTACTTCCTCCGACTTCACTCCAAGCTCTTCGTCCGGCGGTCCCTCGGATGCTCCAAGTGCACGGCTTCCGCAAAGCCATCCTTCACTGACTCAAGGACCGAGTCATGAGATGTGAAACTCGCAAAGGCTTCATGTGCGAATTACTAAGTCCTGCAAGACTCCAACACACATATCAAATCACAATAACAACCTAACTTAAACCCTTTGCCACACACATCAAAATCATATCACGGGTTGATTGCACTAACAATATTAATTATTCATCTAAAGTTATATCCATACTGATTTGATTGATTCAAGAAATCAGTGATTCCCAGATAATAAAGATGTCTGTCACGATAGCAAATAGAACATGTGATCCGGAATCACATTACCTTAGAGAGAGTATGATTTTTCTTGATTTCGAGATTAATAAATAAGTTTTTTACAAAATTATCCTCTGAATTTTATTCATTCAGATTAAAAATATCCTTAAAATGTTATCAAATCTCAATTTCGTTCAAATATAATTAAAATCTTAGTTGATCGCCTACGACTTCCACTGTCGTCCGGCAATCATCATCGTCGTCGTCGTTGACCGTCGTCGCCATCGATTGTTAGCGCAGTTGTCATAGTTGTCGGTAGTTGTCCGTTGCTATCTCATCGAGCGATGACGATGACCGTCCCGATCGACACGACTATAAACCGACATTTTATTTTATTTTATTTTATTCTCTTATTCTCTTTTCTCGATTTTTTTTATTTCCTCGAAATTTTTTTTCCTTCTTCGAGAAATTTCTTTCTTTTCTTTTCTCTTTCTCTTCTCTTTCCCACGGAATTTTTTTCTCTATAAAATTATTTTCCTTTCACGATCCATCTTTAGTAAACGAGCCTTAAAGTTAAACTAAGAATAATATAATAAAATATTAAATTATATTATACATTAAAATCTCTAAACAAATAAATTTTATTACATTACTAGATTATGTTTTATTTCTCATAATCTTGGCATATGATTATTTAGTAATCACATTATCAAGATTATGCATGATGCATTTGATTTAAGATAATTATTGATAACCTATTTAGTTATATGATTTAATTGTATTTGATTCAAGTATTGAATAATTCTCTGGAGTATATTGTATTGATTTAATTATTATGTCAACAAATGAAGTATAATGAAATATATAATCTGGAATCATACTATTTTTTTTTTAATTTTGAAAATATGTATAATAATCTGATAAGATGATCAAGGACCGACTAAGATTATACATTAAAATTTAAACTAAATAAAGAATCAAAGGATTGACATCTAAACCAATTCGACAATAGTGATATTAGTATGGTTACAATGTAATTACAAAAATTTCTCGCGTGGCGCTATGAAGAAGAGACGACCTATGCTTCCTCACGAAGTCCATATACATTCGTCAACAACTCGATTCATATTTATCAGTCTCAAACTTTCGGCCTAAATCAATTTGGAAATTGTCGCAGGGAAACTGCCCAAACGGCAAGGAAACAAAAAAAGTTAAAGAAAACCGACAACACTCGCCATCTTCGACGCTCCTCCACTCACCTTTTCTTTTCTTTTTTTTTAATCATTCCCAAGTCACGTGACCTCATGCCAACCAGTCCGACGTCTCGACTCCAACGGGGCCCTCCTCCCTTCGGATCAATTTTATGCCCCTACGTCTTCCTCTTCCTCTTCCGGCACACGTGTGCGTCGCTTCCATCATCTCTCGGGTTCTTAATCTCACCCGCGGATCATCAGAGACGAGCCCATCGATTTAAGATAACGCCCGCGTTACCTTAACGTCGCGCCACCGACCTTCCAACCGAAGCCGCTGACACCGGGACGGCCCTCTTCCACGTGTCACCACAATAGGCTGTCGGCACGCGCCGACCACTCGGCTCCCGCCATCTTTACCCCGTCCCCTTGTCTTCTTTCCTTGTTTAATTATTTTGCCTTTTTTTTTTTTTGCTTTAATTCGAATTCCTTCGTCGCGTTGGTAACGCGTCCTGGCATCCTTCCACCACTTTCCAGACCTGTGCGCTATAAATTGCCCCACCACCCCTCCCTTCTCTCATATCCCACTCACTTTCTTCAGTTTTGAGATCGACAAGCTTTCGCTAGAGATCGAAGATGGCGGATTACGAGCAACCCAAGGTCGAGCAGAGCAGCGTTGGTGAGGTCCAAGATCGAGGGCTGTTCGACTTCCTGGAGAAGAAGGAAGATGAGAAGAAGGCGGAGGAGGGATTGGTCGAAGGGGTGGAGAAGATTCACATAGAGGAGCATGGGAAGATAGAGGAGGAGAAGAAGGAAGGGCTTCCTGAGAAGTTGCACCGCTCTCACAGCTCTAGCTCCAGCTCTGTAAGATAGCCTGTGATCATATTTTTATCTTTGCTTGCGATTAGTACATAGATTATGAGTTGATGGATTTATCTTGTAGTCGAGCGACGACGACGGCGGCGAAGAGGAAGTGGTTGACGGCGAGAAGAAAAAGAAGAAGAAAGGCCTGAAGGAAAAGATCAAGGAGAAGTTTGGCGGCGGCGAGAAAAAGGACGAAGAGAAACTGACAGCAGTGCATACCGAGGTTGTCGCCGTCTCCGCCGACGACGATACGGCTGTGGTCATCGAGAAGGTGGAAGAGGAGACGGTGGTCATTCCGGAGGAGAAGGGGTTCTTGGAAAAGATCAAGGAGAAGCTCCCCGGAGGAGGTCAGAAGAAACCTACCTCAGAGGCGGTCCCTGAGGCGACGGCGGAGACAGAGCAAGAGAAGAAAGGGCTTTTGGGGAAGATCATGGAGAAGCTACCTGGCTACCACAAGGCGGAGGAGAAAAAGGAAGGTGGTAACTGAAAAAGAAACTAAAAGGCATATGAGCTTGGTCCGCTGGTAATTATCATCTCCTCCTCTTTATGCGTTTTAATCCTTTTTTGGTTTGGTTTCTTTCTCTTTGCTGTTTTGTGTTTCAACTGGCTGTGAATTTGTTCGAGTTAAGTTGGTAATTTGTTTGGTTATGATTAATGGTAATGTAAGAGCGTATTGTATGTCTCAATATATATTATAATTAATTTTTGTAAATAGACTTTTTTTTTTTTTTTTCCTTTCCTGCTGTTCAACATTGTTAAAAGCATTTTATGGGACCTACAGATATCTTTTTCAAAATGAAAAGTTAAAGGCGTGAGCATGAAAGAAGCGATTTACACCGTCGAGATTATAATCAACCTGACAGGTCTAGTGAATGCATCGGAGGCAGCCGCAATGATGGACTGTAGGCACGATTTTCAAATTGAGATATTAGGATAATGTCGTTCTGAAAGTATCCAGAAAGCTACAATTACAATCAATCAGTTGTTTTTTTCCTTACCGGACGACAATCTTAAGCTAGGACTCAACTATCCAGTCCGATGGGTTAATTAACGTCATAAAATGCCAATTTGATCCGACTGAACAGTCAAAGCTACATGGTTTGGTCACTTCAATTTATTAGGTAATTCGTAATTATAGGAGGGTTAAAAAGATTCGAACCAAAGTCCAAAGGTCTTCGTTGTTTCTAAGACATATAATAGGTAGGCATAATATCATGACTTATCTAATTACACACCATGGTTTAGAATATATCAATGAGATCATTCTACTCGATTACTTGAGTCGAACACTTTGGCCCAAAATCTTTAATTAATGATCCTAGAGGGGGGATCATATCGAATTGGCATTATTATATTCTCCTGATTTTTTAAAAATTTATATAGAATTTGAATTTTATAGTTAAAAGTATTTGACGGCCTTAAATGTTTGAAACCATGCATTCTTAGGGCTTGTTTGGGAGGAGGTGAAAGAGGTGTAAGTAATGAAAAGGTAAGGGTAAATAAGGAAGAAAAAAAGACTATCTTTGTTTGAGAAGAAGTGAGGGAAGGAGAAAGGGAAGGGAAAGGGAGGAGAATGTGGGTGAATTTATACCCCTCCCCCTCACAAAAATTGGACATTTCTTACACTCCACTTTGGGGTGTAAATCTCCTTTACCCTCCCCTTCATTCTCCTTCCATTACTTACACTCCCCTCACCTCCTCCCAAACAAGCCGTTAGGGTTCTCTTAAATTTATCCACGTTCACTTTCACTTCTACCTAAACGTATTTGATGGCGTTATCAAGTGATTATCTTAAATAACCGACTCTCATCAATTAGTGGATTGGAAGTTTTGATTTGTATCAATCAAATATTGTTGCACTTTATTTATATATATATATATATATATATATATATATATATATATATATATATATATATATATATATATATATATATACTATTCAGAGAGATTATGGATATGTTTAGCGTCGCTATTTTATACGTTGACAGAAGAAATTGATATATAGCTGTTTGCATATGAATATCTCAATGAACAAGGAGTGCATCCATTATTGATTCCACGTGAACTTCTTCCACCTATCAGTCTTCTTCGCCTCCTGCATCCTTGACCTTCTGTGCATAAAGAGAATACCTGGACCGGATACAGTACACCACTACAATGGGAAAGTCATGCATCTTCACCACAGGCCACATGCTAATTAATCTCAATCTTCTATGCTAAAAACAAAAGCACCACGGGAATTAAACACTACCAATGTGAAATGTCTCCTCCAACACGAACATCAAGTTCGCAAACGCAAATACATCTTGAGTATTTAATTTGTTCATCCTTATAATTACTCAACAAAACTACGTACTCTTATAATTAGCTTTTTAATTTCATTTATCCAATACAAATTTTAACTGACATTTTTTTTTAATTTATCCTAATAAAACTCTAGCTAGTTGTCCCTAAAAATAAAAGAGAAACAAAGATTCTTTATTACTCTTCCTCAAGAACTACTCGCTCTTAGCATATACTAAATGCCCTTTTGAAGTCAAACTTTGCACCATTAAATCCTTTCGCTACTAGCTAGAATAATAATTTTTTAAGGATACCACATTAACATTTTGATAATGTTGTTATAAGATATCAATATCAACTTAGGGATATAACAGTAGTTTAAAATATTAGGAAATTTTTTTTAAGGGTATTTATGTATACCTTACTATTATTGTAATAATGACAAATTTAATTGTGTAATTTAAACTCATTCATATTGACAATTATAAATTTCTTGTATTTTTTATTAAGATAATAAAAATTATCATTAATGGTAATTTATAAGATCAATTTAAAATGTCCCTTAACTAATCTATAAAGACGCTATAAATGTGTTTTATACAATATAAAGACATTGATAATTGTTAAAATTTATACATCATCACGATTCATTCATCTCTTAAAATAAAAATAAAAGTTTTATTCAAAATATCAATCAAAGTGTAATACATAATTTTTATTCATCTTGCAAGTTAATTTTACAAATATGACGATAAGTATTTTACATGTAAAGCTAGCTTTACGCTAATAAAATGTACTCGTAATATTTAATTTTAGGACTAGCTATAAAACCTTGTAAAAAAAAACTTTTATTGTGGCCTATCTTCGACCATCATAATGTATACAAAATCTAAGTACTTGTTACCTACAAATACTTTACAATGCATATATTTGTATAAGTAAAATAAAATAATATAAACATAAAATGAATAAAAAATAATTTAAAAGATTGAATATCATTTTATATAAAATGAGAAATAGATAAATTATTATTTTATATGCATCTAATAATAGTCTTTGCTAACTATCAACTATAAATACAATTGATATTTATTTAAAATTATAATAACATGATAAATATATAAAATTATTAATAATTTATTGAAATATTACAAATCATGTCAGATGATAAGGTCAACCATCATTTCTCTAAGTGCATTTTTAAATCTATTATAAGGTATAATTAAACTCTCTTGAAGTACATAAACATGTTGAATAGATAATAATAGAGTAATTAAAAAAACTTTACTTATAAAGAATGAGATGGAAGAGAAATTTATAGATCAGTGTATACTTTAACTTGTCTAACAAATCCACCCACTTTATAATATGAGAAAAATGTATTTAATTACTGACTTTATATGTTGTTACATTCAAACACTATAAAAGAATAATGAATTTGCGATGAATTTTACAATGAATTTTGAATAAAAATTTATTGTAAAATATTTTGGGATGAAATTTGCAACGAAATTATTTTCGTTGCAAATAAGTCATCACAAATTTTTGCGAAAAAAAATAAATTCGTCGTAATCTGTGTGATGAATAATTATTCCGTTGCAAAATTTATTAAAAATTAGCAATAAATTTTGTAACAAACAAATATTTATCGCCAATATTTGCATCGAAAATATTTTTCATCGCAAATATTGACGACAAAGCAAATATTGGTGACAAAAACTTACTTTCATCGCAAATATTGACAACGGAAAAATATTTTCGTCGCAAATATTGGCGACGAAAAAATATTTTCGCCGCCAAACTAGCGACGAAAAATAATTCCGTCATAAAATCCCATAAATATTTATATATTATCAGTCGTTGATACAGAACACAATCGGCTAATGTCTCACACTAGTCGACTAATTGTCTTGAATGTTGGTGCAATCGGTCCAGGTCACGATTGACCAGGACTCGAGCTTGACTCGAGAGATGTTTTGATGTTCGACAAAAATATATGACAATGTAATTGTCATGGGAAAGTCTAAGTTATGGGTACTTGACATGGAAAGTCCAAGTGAGACACATGACATTTGGGAAAGTCCAAGTCTTGAGTACTTGACATGGAAAGTCCAAGTGAGACACTTGGCAATGGAAAGTCCAACATGGGTTGGCATGGAAAGTCCAAGTCTTGAGTACTTGGCATGGAAAGTCCAATATGGGTTGGCAAGGGAAAGTCCAAGCTTGAGTCTTGGCATTTGAGTAGTCCAAGGGGTTTGATATTGGCGGCGTAAAGTCCAAGCGGGAGTCTTGGCAGCATAAGTCCAATGGTTGACGGCGTAAAATCCAAGCGGAGTATTGGCGGCGTAAGTCCAATGTGCCTTGGTGGTGTAGACATCGTTAGCATGACATAGTCGATGGAAGCACCTGAAGGCTAGCGCAATGGATGAACAAGTCATGGATGCCTTGGAGGGATCCGAGAGGCGTGAGGCTGACGGAGGTGGCTAGAAGGCTTAGGTCTAGGCTACGGGTGGTCTAGCAAGTATGGGGGCACCATACTTGGGTTAAACCTCATGGTTGAGGTTAAAACGTCATGTTTGAGGTGTGTCAGTCGACTGATGCCATATGACACTCGATTGGTGTGAGTCAACTAGGGTTTGACTACGAGAAGTGTCATAGTGTCATTGCGGAGGAGGGAAGTCGGTGATTGGCGGCGATGATCGTGTGATTAGTCAGGTGCTCGATTTTTGGGCCGCGAATGAGTCGACTCATTTCTTTGGGGTTAGCGATCAGTGGAGGTTCTATCAGTCGACTGATGGTCATAATCAGTCGACTGATGATGGATCCGTTGGATCTTTCCAGCGTGGATCTAGCCGTTGTCTCACGACAACAGTGACATTAGTCATTGATGGTCACGGTCGGCGACGATCATTCGGCCTGAGTTGAAGCTTTAAATGGAGCTCATGGAGGAGGAAAATGAATATGGTTCTTGAGCATCCTTGGGGCGATTTGTTGCTGCAAATCAAAGTCTCCAAGGCCATTCTTCAAGCAACCAAAAGCAAGCAATCCAAAGGCATTTGTAAAGTATTTTCTTTACTTGTATTGCATTGTATTTCATATTAGTTGCTTGTTGTATTTAGTTTATTGTTATAAACTATTGTACGAGGTTTCTCCGCCTCCGACTTGTGTCGAGAAAGAGTATTTGTGAGTAGTGGTTGCGTGTGCATCACTAGAGCTCGTAGAGCTCGATCCGTGGAGTAGGAACCTTGAGGTTCCGAACCACGTTAAATATTTGTGTTTGCGTGTTTGTCCATTTCATTATCGCTTTATTATTATTCCGCTGCGCGCTAACGAAAATTGTAGACGAACACGCGAATGAATTCCATCGTATGAATACAAGCTATTCACCCCCCCTCTAGCTTCCAACGATCCCCTACAAGTGGTATGTAAAATACGAAAAAAAAAAAAATGGATTAACCCCTTTAATTAATTTAGGATGGTAGATAATTGGGCTGAAATTGGGCTTTGGGATGAAATGGGCTTGGACTGATTTTTGGGCTTTGGGCTGATTGGTTTGATTTGGGTTAAGGGCTGAACCAAATTGGATTGGGTTGGTTTAATCGAATCGGTCGAACGACATTTAAATCCTGCCGAACGAAACGAACGCATCGCGATTTCACCATCTCCTTCTCTTCTCCGCCTCGGTTCTTCGCCTCGCACGCGTCGGCCGATCTCCTCAGCTCGTCGGCGTCCCGGTGAGAGCAGTCGACGGCGCCGCCAACTTGGCTGATCTCCGGCCGAAGGTCAGTGAGTTCTCGCATGGGATCTCGGCGAATCCTTCGGTGAATCGGCAGGTTGGCACCGCAGCAGTGAGCTGCCGTTGATGTCTGCCGGCGATGAGGGACGCCGGATCGGCTCCATTGGCATCGTAGCCAGGTAAGAGCTGATCTCCTTCTTATTTTGAGATGAGATCTAGGTTCTAGCTATGGATTTCTTCGTTTTAGCTTCAATCGGTGGTTTTGGACAGAGTTTGTGGAGTTTGGATCGACGGCTTGATAATCTACTGGATTGGGAGGCGCCATTCCGATCATCCTTGCCGAGATGATCGATCGGTGAGTTTTGGCCATTGGCGAGCGACAGATTGGGAAGAGGGATTAGCGTCATTGAATTCCTCCGGTGAACAGAGGTTAAAGGAGGGTGAGGTGAAGATTTAGGAAGGTAAGCTCGATCCAACCTTTGCTTCTCAGTTGATAATTGATGTATTTCCGTGGTGTGTTTAGGCCTATGGTATTGATGGTTTAGGTGTTGTTTGGGATGCTGTAATGAAGATGCAGGATGGTGATTGTGCTGTGAACGATGGTTTAGATGTTTCAATAAGTTGTTGGAGCTGTGGATCTAATAGCTATACTTGGATTTGGGGGCAGCTGTGATTGGAGCTGCACTAGGTGAGTTACCATTGTGAGGTATGCTGTATTACAGCTTAATTTTGAGTTGATATGGATATTATGCAGTTGATTGGGGATTATTAGTTGTGGATTGGGATATGGATTTGATTATCTTGATTTACAACTAATTAGTTAATCAATGGCAGGACGTCGATAAGTGTTGGCAGTTTGAAGTGGAAGAGGTAAGCCTTAGTTGCATAACCATCATGTTTATTCGTGATCATTGATATAGTAGTGTTATTATCGGATTGGGATAATCGGGGTTTCTTACTCGTGAGCGAGGAAGGATGCGAATATAGAACAAATTAGTATTTTGTTCATATAATTAGAGGCTTGTGCTTAACCCTAATTTGTTATTATGGTTACGGGGCGTTGATGGTGATGGATACATGAGCGTGGATATGGATAGCAGCGGATTATTTCGGGTAATATCTACCTGGTCCGGTAGTTTTGATCAATTCCAGTGCATGATCTTGGATGTATGTATATACCTGTTTACCTTAGATCCACTCATATTTAATCATATGCTTGTACTGCCTTGACCTTTGAGATATACATATACTCTGTTACTCATTGATTATCTAGCACGGATAGGAACTATAAACCCTATTATGTATTAGCTGATAGATGTTCAGTAAGTACATGTGGTTAGGGTTATCTTTGTGACTTCAGATTGGATTACTGTATTACATCACTAGGGTTAGGTGATGGTTTGGATTAGGGAGTCGATGGTTATATCATATCTGTATTGGTAGTGGTGCATTTATGATGGATCTAGTTGTCTGTGTATAGATAAGTGTATGGTTGTCAGTATGTGACCATGGACTGGAGGTCTTAGCGTGATGGTATATCCATTATGGATTGTGTGCCTGTGTATGGTTATATGGACGGTCGATTGTATATCGTTATGGACTAGAGGTCTTAGTGGGGTTGACTGTCAGATGAGTATGACTCTTTGTGCGATAGAGAGAGTCTTGTGGATTGTAGTCCTCGCATAGTTGACTTTTGTTGACCAGGTCTCCCCGTGGGATAGGGAGTGTGGCGAGGATACATGTATGGATCTATGCATCATTACACTACATGCATGCTGTTGACTGAGTCTCCCTTATGGTGGAGACGTGTCGTCAGTCATCCTGCCTCCCCGGCCACTCGGGGTAGTGGTTGCAGGGTTGAGGGCAGAGCATTGTTGTGCGTGCCATTCTCGGCCACTAGGGATGGTGGTAGCTGGAGATGCGCACTTGGCCACTGTGCGGAGTGGTAGTTAGCGCACTCACCCACTATTGACGGTGGTTGTGTGATGTGTAGTTGTCCTGGGTGCGGTGCTCGTCTACTCATGGGTAGGGACGGAGCGGCTAGCGAGGACCCCCGTGGGTAGCATATAGCTCTATAGCCGGGCTAGCATCGTTTCATACTACCCAACCCTGGCCACCGAGAGTGGTGGCGGTTGGGTCGGGATAGTTGTCATGTCGTGCCACCCAGGCCACACCGGGTCGTGGTAGCGAGTTAGTACGCAGACATGACCATGCATATGCATTCTTGATATATATGTATGCATGTATTTGATATATGTTTTACATATACATGAGATCTTGAGATTGCGATTTGATTGAGCTATGATTGTTGCATATACATGTCATTTGCATTTTATATCTTTATTATGTGTTGAGCATGATATATGTGTTGGTCCGCACCGATGTATGCATTTGATTAGTGTCATGTCATAGTGTGGTATGGATCGTAGGTTGTTATTACATTGATCATATATCTTGTTCATATGTTGGCGTATTAGTGGTATGGGATTGACTTAGTATGTTATATGGTTATGTTATTGTAATGCTCGATGATATAGCTTATGGTGTTGAGGCCGTCAGTGTACGTTGGTACATTATTTTATGTTGATGGACAGTTTAGTATATACATTGCGTATGACTTTACTGTAGTTACTTGTTATTAGAGTTGGATAGGACTGTATGTCTATTGGACTCATGCTGTATACCTGTAGATCTTCACATGTATACTTGTAGATCTATCCTTATATGTTGTTCATGCACTTTCTATATATTACCCCTGAGTTTATACTCACCACCGGGACCACAGGCTTCCTTTTCGCCTGTAATGTAGAAGATTCCTTTGGGACGTTCGAGCTCCGCCAGATCCCATCTCACACCGGACGGATGGATATTAATCCGCACTGTTGTATTTGTGTGGATTGTCGTTTTGTGGTTTTAGCTTGTATTGTTTCCGTATCTGTGATATACGGACGTGTTGTATGTATTTGATCTTCGATTTGATTTCTATTATGATTCTTGTCGTGTCAAGTCACTCCGGAGTGCATAGTTTGGTCTGTGTATCTTGGTTGATCTGTTTGTATTGTTTCCGCTGTGTTTAGTGTGTTTTGATATGTTGATATCTGCGTATATCATATTATTGTTGTGGGCCTACGGGCCTTGTATTAACCCGATATGTTGCCACGTACAGGGGAGATGCCGTCCGTTTGCTTTTCGGCACGGCATACTCTCGGGGAGTGACAATTTTATTGGTATCAGAGCCCTAGGTTGCGAAGTCTACTTTCGGATTTTTATTTCGTTCGGACAGCGAGTTTTGCTTTACTCGGTCTTGGTTTTGTGAGTTCTGGGATCTGGCTGTTGCGGACATCTCCGAGCTACAAGGATTAAGGTATGTTAACTGTTATTACATATCCTTCTGTTGGCTATGCATTTAGTTGCTTATAACAGTGCATGACTTGTAGGATATTGGTTATTATACGTAACTGTGGTTTTAGTTTGACCACGGGAATGATATGTGGAGGTTATTAGACATGTATCTGCTATCGAAAAGGTAATTACCTTTGAGAGCCGACTGATACCGAGTCGGAAAGCAGGAGTTTGGTAGTCACATCTCTTGTGGAGATCAAGGATTACGGTCCTAAGATTTTCACTAATTATGTTAGTCAAATCATTACCTATGGGGTAATGAACTACGCGAGTATACTATTACCGATGCAGATAGTAGAAAATTAGTGGATGATATTCATGGGGATTTTGATCCTCGGACTGATCGTTCTAGGTAGTATAACATTGGGAGTACTTTTGGAGTACTTGACTCGGGTTATACGAAGATAGTAGTGTTAGTGGAATACCATTATCCGGATCTAACCGGTAGTTGGTAGAAGAAAATGGGAAGTAACCTACGGGAAATAATGTATCACTTGGTCACAGTCAGTGATGTTGTGAGATAGTATTTCCCCACGTCATTTTCTTTGACTCATTGTCAAGAAATTCTTGGGCTTTAGGTCGAGTGATCGTTTGGTAATGGAAGTACCATGCAGAGTCGTTAGACTTGCGAAAGTTACACCCATTTAATAGCCCAAGAATGTGATTGGGTTGGTTTTGGCCACCCACGGGTTATCGGTTGACATCTTGATCATGATGTTTGGATCTCCTACTAGATTCTACCGTAAGTCATTAGAATAGAGTCATGTGTATAGAAATGACTCGTAGCAAGTGTTTTAAGAGTTAAAGATTTGATAAAGATATTGCAAGTCAAATTATTGGAATCGAAGTCTCGGATGTTGGATAAAAGGAGCAAGATTAAAGTAATGAGTCACGAGTGACTATTGGAGAGTTTTTCGATCATAGAAGACCGATTGCAGATTGTCAGCAGCTTCTCATGTTTATCAGTGAACTCAGAGGAAAGACTCCGACAGGAGATTATTGTGTGTGCAATACGGGTTACGACAAGACCGCAGTCAGTTATCCGATGGACCATTGTATCTGTTTCTACTATGTAGGTATTACGAGGAGAGTATGTATTTTGAAGACTCGGTTGAAGAATATGGATGATGCTTTTGAGCGGACGATCCACAACCTCGAAAGCCGAGTTATCACAGATTAGATTATCACATCAGCAACGATCTACTACCTCAGATTTAGTTGGAGTTCTTTGATACTTTTATCCGGAAGAAGTAAGTTACCCGGCCTTGCTCGAAGACATCTCGAAAACCCGGACCTTGGACAACAAGCTATTACCTTCCCGACGGCAGCGGCGATTACCTTCCTGAGGCAGCGGCAGCGATTACCTTCCCGAGCAGCGGCGCGATTACCTTCCCGGCAGCGGCAGCGATTACCTTCCCGGCGGGATTATGATTTATCTGAGAGGAGAGAAGTATCGGCGATGGTCGTGTCTATATCGATATTCTCGATTGCGGCTATACCTTTCACGAGAGATGGGCGTGCTATGATGTTTCTGATCCTTGATATTATGCGGCCGGATGTGTATCTTTTGCGATACAGCAGTGTTTACCATCTACATTGCGATTGTTTGATTGTACCTCGATTCATTGATTTTGATTCCTCCATGATAGTCTTTGCATCTACATGAGCTCGGTAGTCGAAGCAGATGTTGGACAAGTTTACATGTTTACTCGAGAAGAAGTATAGAAGACCGAAGGATCGGTCCTTCGGGGTATTTCTTTAGGGTATCCTATTTGCGGATATATTGAGAGATACTGGTAGTTTACAGGTATCTTTATCTAGAATATTCTTGGACAGGGTTCGAAGGGTTCCTATCGACTTGTGGATTGGTGATTTTCTCTACCGTCAGGTGAGATGTTGATCAACAACCAAGAAGGCAAGGGATACCCTTAGCCTTTGCTAGACATACCTCTACTATAGACATATCCTTAAGGATAGTTGGATTGTTGGAGCATTGGTATACTAGGACTCTCGGATGTACGTATAATCTGAGAGTATTCAGATGTAGTTTTGGATGAACTCTCGAACTTGCCACTGCATGGGCAAGTGGAATATGCGATTGAGGTGATTTCGGGAATAGTCCTGATATTGGGGACCTCATACCGGGAGATGATTTTATGGGTAACGATGTTGCTAAACACTATGAGAGATTTATCTGCCTTAGTGTTTCTTCTTGAGAAGACTTGTAACTCTTGGTTGGAAGAGAGTTAGACCTTTGAGGTTATGTATCAATTATTGATGATTTGAACGCAGTAGTTGAGAATGAGTATCTTTCGTTTTGGACACCTGAGGTTATCCTAGGGTTGGCCTACGACTAGAGGTTTGATATTGTAGTGACTTAGTGTCATACAATTATCATTGTCGGTGTGATGATTAAGCTATCTGTAGCTTAGAGTAAAAGGATGCCAGTGTATAGAAGACGACATTTCATACTTGGTATGAATTTTAGGAGATGTTGATAATGTTGTTAGACTTATCAACGATTTTGTCGTTCATGGATTTGAGGAATCAAGTACTCTTGGAGTATTTGAGATCGATTGTCGTCATATCTGTAGAGGATATATGATTGGGGATATATTCACAATCTAGAGGGAAGTTGTGGTTTCCCTAGATTGATTTGGTGTTTACCAGAGATAAGGATAGGATGTTTTAGCGATACTATACCGTCGACTTGTTGGACCAAGAAGGTGATGGCAATCACCTGGTCGGAAGTTTGTGAAGCTAGGTTTCAGGGCCTAGAAGGTGGCTGACTTTTGTGTCAGTGTTAGTTAATCCATCCGATATGGATGGAAGGGTATTAATGCGTAGATGCATCATTTCAGGGATTAGGAGCGATCCTGGTGCAGTTGAATGAGACGTATATTATGTGGATGCTAGTTGAGAACCTAGCGAGATCAGTCATTATGGTCTTCCAATTACTTTCAGTCCTGTGTGACAGAATGAATTTTGGACATTATATTAATTTCTCTTGCGAGAATAAATCTCTGTCTCGAGGAAGGATAATGGTTCACAGAGTTGCATTCGCTTTAGGAAGAGTTGTTTTAGGAGACTCTTCATTCGAGAGTAATGATTTATTCGGGGTGTATCCGAAAATAGTAAGTATTGAGACGTTCATGTTGGCGGAACAACATATGGGACACGGTTGATTCCGTAGTTTGATGTTGGTGTGCCAACATGTAAAAGTGGAATATTAGTGACCTGTAGGGTTACGTACCGTGATGAAGTGGGAGCCTAGTACGTTAGACTGTGTTGGGAGAGCTGACTAGAATTCGGAAAGGACTTGATAGGATTTGGGTAATCGATGATCGATTAGCTAGGTTCGCTCATTTTCTTCTGAGCCGTAAGATTGACTCCGTTGGATTGCTTGATGGAATTATATCCATGAAGTATCCTTAGGTATCATTTCTGATAGTGATTTATGATTCATCTTACGATTCTGGCAAAGTTCCCATCGGTTACGAGTATAGAGCTCCACTTTGGTATAATTATTACCTTTTAATAGGTTGATTGAGAGTGTATATATGAGCTGGAATATAATATTCGAGCTCGGTACCCCACTTAGTCACTTGAGGTGTGACTTTGCTTCGGATACTTGAGATGATTATTGTGACATCTCGCTTGTACATGAGTCGAAAATTTGGGGACCAAATTTTTATAAGTGGGGGAGAATGTAAAATACGAAAAAAAAAAAAATGGATTAACCCCTTTAATTAATTTAGGATGGTAGATAATTGGGCTGAAATTGGGCTTTGGGATGAAATGGGCTTGGACTGATTTTTGGGCTTTGGGCTGATTGGTTTGATTTGGGTTAAGGGCTGAACCAAATTGGATTGGGTTGGTTTAATCGAATCGGTCGAACGACATTTAAATCTGCGAGAAGCGAACGATCGCGATTTCACCATCTCCTTCTCTTCTCGCCTCGGTTCTTCGCCTCGCCGCGTCGGCCGATCTCCTCGGCTTCGTCGGCGTCCGGTGAGAAGCGGTCGGCCCGCGCCGCCAACTGGCGATCTCGGCGAAGGTCGATGAGTTCGCATGGGATCTCGGCGAATCCTTGGTGAATCGGCAGGTTGCACCGCGGCGATGATGCCGTTGATGTCTGCCGTGATGAGGGGCGCGGATCGGCTCCATTGGCATCGTAGCCAGGTAAGAGCTGATCTCCTTCTTATTTTGAGATGAGATCTAGGTTCTAGCTATGGATTTCTTCGTTTTAGCTTCAATCGGTGGTTTTGGACAGAGTTTGTGGAGTTTGGATCGGCAGCGGCTTCAATCTTTGGATTGGGAGCCGCCATTCCGATCCTTGCCGAGATGATCTGATCGGTGAGTTTTGGCCATTGGCGAGCGAGCAGTTGGGAAGAGGATTAGCGTCATTGAATTCCTCCGGTGAAGCAGAGGTTAAAGGAGGGGTGATAGGTGAAGATTTAGGAAGGTAAGCTCGATCCAACCTTTGCTTCTCGATTGATAATTGATGTATTTCCGTGGTGTGTTTAGGCCTATGGTATTGATGGTTTAGGTGTTGTTTGGGATCTTTGTAATGAAGATGCGGGATGGTGATTGTCTTTGTGAGCGATGGTTTAGATGTTTCAATAAGTTGTTGGGGTGTGGATCTAATAGCTATACTTGGATTTGAGGCGGTGTGATTGGTGAGTTACCATTGTGAGGTATCTTTGTATTACCTTAATTTTGAGTTGATATGGATATTATGCAGTTGATTGGGGATTATTAGTTGTGGATTGGGATATGGATTTGATTATCTTGATTTACAACTAATTAACTGTCAATGGCAGGACGTCGATAAGTGTTGGCAGTTTGAAGTGGAAGAGGTAAGCCTTAGTTGCATAACCATCATGTTTATTCGTGATCATTGATATAGTAGTGTTATTATCGGATTGGGATACTCGGGGTTTCTTACTCGTAGGCGAGGAAGGATGCGAATATAGAACAAATTAGTATTTTGTTCATATAATTAGAGGCTTGTGCTTAACCCTAATTTGTTATTATGGTTACAGGACATTGATGGTGATGGATACATGAACGTGGATATGGATAGCACGGATTATTTCGAGCCGTATCAAGTGGGTAATATCTACAGTCCGTAGTTTTGATCAATTCCGATGATCTTGGATGTATGTATATACCTGTTTACCTTAGATCCACTCATATTTAATCATATGCTTGTACTGCCTTGACCTTTGAGATATACATATACTCTGTTACTCATTGATTATCTAGCACGGATAGGAACTATAAACCCTATTATGTATTAGCTGATAGATGTTCAGTAAGTACATGTGGTTAGGGTTATCTTTGTGACTTCAGATTGGATTACTGTATTACATCACTAGGGTTAGGTGATGGTTTGGATTAGGGAGTCGATGGTTATATCATATCTGTATTGGTAGTGGTGCATTTATGATGGATCTAGTTGTCTGTGTATAGATAAGTGTATGGTTGTCAGTATGTGACCATGGACTGGAGGTCTTAGCGTGATGGTATATCCATTATGGATTGTGTGCCTGTGTATGGTTATATGGACGGTCGATTGTATATCGTTATGGACTAGAGGTCTTAGTGGGGTTGACTGTCAGATGAGTATGACTCTTTGTGCGATAGAGAGAGTCTTGTGGATTGTAGTCCTCGCATAGTTGACTTTTGTTGACCAGGTCTCCCCGTGGGATAGGGAGTGTGGCGAGGATACATGTATGGATCTATGCATCATTACACTACATGCATGCATCTTTGTTGGTGAGTCTCCCTTATGGGTGGAGACGTGTCGTCATCCTGCCTCCCGACCACTCGGGGGTAGTGGTTCTGAGGTTGAGGCGAGCATTGTTGTGCGTGCCATTCTCGGCCACTAGGGATGGTGGTAGCTGGAGATGCGCACTTGGCCACTGTGCGGAGTGGTAGTTAGCGCACTCACCCACTATTGACGGTGGTTGTGTGATGTGTAGTTGTCCTGGGTGCGGTGCTCGTCTACTCATGGGTAGGGACGGAGCGGCTAGCGTGAGGACCCCGTGTGGGTAGCATATAGCATAGCGGGCTAGCTCTTTATACTACCCAACTCGGCCACTCGAGAGTGGTGGCGGTTGGAGTCGGGATAGTTGTCATGTCGTACACCAGGCCACCGGGTCGTGGTAGCGAGTTAGATGAGACATGACCATGCATATGCATTGCTGATATATATGTATGCATGTATTTGATATATGTTTTACATATGCCTGTGAGATGCTGCATTTGATTGAGCTATGATTGTTGCACATGTTTGTTCATCATGATACATGTCATTTGCATTTTATATACTGTTATGTGTTGAGCATGATATATGTGTTGGTCCAGACCGATGTATGCATTTGATTAGTGTCATGTCATAGTGTGGTATGGACTGGGTTGTTATTACAGGTGATCATATACTGTTCATATGTTGGCGTATTGGTCAGGTATGGGATTGACTTAGTATGTTATATGGTTATGTTATTGTAAGCTGTTCAGGATGATATAGCTTATGGTGTTGCAGACCGTCAGGTACGTTGGTACATTATTTTATGTTCAGTGGACCAGTTTAGTATATACATTGAGTATGACTTTACTGTAGTTACTTGTTATTAGATTTGGATATGACTGTATGTCTATCGGACTCATGTTGTATACCTGTAGATCTTCACATGTATACTTGTAGATCTATCCTTATATGTTGTTCATGCACTTTCTATATATTACCCCTGAGTTTATACTCACCACCCCGGGACCCTGGGCTTCCTTTCGCCCAGGTAACAGGTAGAAGATTCCTTGGACGTTCGGAGCTCTGCCAGCTGATCCCATCTCACACCGGACGGATGGATATTTAATCCGCACTGTTGTATTTGTGTGGATTGTCGTTTTGTGGTTTTAGCTTGTATTGTTTCCGTATCTGTGATATACGGACGTGTTGTATGTATTTGATCTTCGATTTGATTTCTATTATGATTCTTGTCGTGTCAAGTCACTCCGGAGTGCATAGTTTGGTCTGTGTATCTTGGTTGATCTGTTTGTATTGTTTCCGCTGTGTTTAGTGTGTTTTGATATGTTGATATCTGCGTATATCATATTATTGTTGTGGGCCTACGGGCCTTGTATTAACCCGATATGTTGCCACGTACAGGGGAGATGCCGTCCGTTTGCTTTTCGGCACGGCATACTCTCGGGGCGTGACATGGTATCAGAGTGAGGCCACTCTTCAAAGTTTAACAAATGAGGGAGCACGCTAGAGGGTGAAGATGGAGTTGGAAGAACAATTGGGATGGGATATTAACACCCCAATTCCCTATGCCTTCTATGGACGAGAAGGTTTTAATTCTTGGAAGGCAAGAATTGAAAACTTTTTGATGATGAGAGACCTGAGGAGTGGTCCGTTTTGATGGAAGGATTCGAATATCCAAAAGGACCAAAGGGTGGTTTCCTCAAGAAGAAGAAATGGAGTGAAGATCAACTCCAAATATTTGAGAAAAACAAGAAGGTAATCAATTTCATTTTTGATTTAATTCCTAATGACTTCTTGTGTAGCCGAGGTGAGTGCATGGATGCCAAGGATCTATGGAGCGATTTGGCCAAGCTTCATAAAAATTCATCATCAATCTAAGAAGAAGAAGAAGAAGAGGAGTGCTCACCCTCTCAAGCTCAAGCAAGTACATCGTCATCTAAAGAGCTTGAGGATTCGGAAGTTAATAGGGAATCAATTTCCGGATCGGTGGAAGAAATGGAAGAAGCCTCCACTTCAAGGATTGAGGGGGAGGAGAGACCATCCACACCGAAGCCGGAGCAAAATCAAGAAGAAGCCTCAACCTCTGGGAGGGATGAGGAACCCACTTCGATCGCCACCACAAATACCCTAGGTAACTCAAGCAATTTAGGTTTAAATAAAAATCATATAATTTACTTTGAGTGTAGGGAAAGTGGGCATTACAAGAGAAAATGCCCAAAGAAAGTCAAGAAGACTCCTCCGACACCAAAACCTCAAGAAAAATCAAAAGATGTCGGTGTCCCTGCTAAAAGAAGCAAAGAGCACATCATTTGTTTTAAGTGCCAACAACCGGGGCATTTTAGGAATCAATGCCCTTGGGAGAGCAAGAGAGTTAAAGAGGGAGCTATACATGAAGGGGGAGTGATAACTGTCATTTTGTTGTATTATTTTGGTCCTTAATATCACTGTTTTTATCCTCTCGAGTGATTTATTAATGATTATTTACATGTTTTATGAGTTAGATATATTTTTGGACCTTATGTAAATTCTCCTAATTTTTGGACTTATATGCAAATTTTATCTTTGTTTGTAGGAGATCGAGATGAGCCACTGGACTAGACTCAAGTTGAATCGAATATGGCTTCATCTAGGACTAGAAGGATTATTTCAAACGTAATTAATCTGGACCTTTCATCAAGATCAGAAGCAGCTTAATCAAAGAGTTCAGATCTAGTCAATCCTGATCGTCCGATGAGATCTGATCGATTTTGAGCCATCTATCTAGATCTAAAGAGATCCGGTCCATACATTTAGATCTGGACATCTTATCCTTTCATTTAGATCCGGTCGATCATGATTTTCCATTCAGATTCAATTAGTTCCATTCATTAGAGATCGGAGCAATCTGGACCATCCAATGTGATGGCTTGATCTAAGCCATTAATCTGAATCTGGAGCGATCCGGCCCATGCATTGTGATCTACACATCTTGTCTGTTCATCCGGACCGTTGGATTTCGATTATCCCTTCAGATGGATCAGATCCGTCTGTTTGAAATCAGATTGATTATAGCCGTTGGATTGAGCAGCCAAATGAAGCCAACTTAATTTATTAATCAAGCCCTAGCTCTAAGGAATGGCTGAGATTGAAAGGGCGAAATGATTGGACAGCTCCATCTCCATCGCCGGTGAAGATTCCATTTCACTGTCCGGTGACTCCAGATCGCCGGAATAGTGATCGCATTCCTCCGTATGTCCGTCCTTCCTGCTGCGCCGATTGGGCAGCTTCGCATTCACCGTCGGAGAGGGTTGTTCAGGTTATTGTCGCCATCGTGGGGTTATCGATTACTTATATTTGATTCAGTCCATTTAATTGGATATTTATTTTGCTATGTTTGTTTGTTTACTTGCAATGTTATTTCTATAGGTTTGATTATTGCTTAGTTGTGTAATTTTGTTCGTCGTGCATTTGTAGGTTAGTTTAATTTCTTGTTGCTGACGTATTAACCCCATCAATTAAAATTGTCCAATCCATGCATCGTATATAGTAAGATCGATGGTTGGAGTGCTTTCATTATTAGATTAGATTTCATTTACATTACGTTATCGTATAGTGACAAATGATCGATGCCGTTAATTTCTTTCGTTTATTGCAATTTTTAGTATTTGTTTGACTCTTGTGATTAATGGTTAAATTGTTCACCTTTGTTTCGTGATCATCGTACCGTATAGTGACAGTGCGGTGTGTGATTACTTACTTTTGCGCATTAATTAGATTTACTTCCTGCAGATTTAATTTCTATGTCTGTTTAGCAGAATTGATTCAACATTGCATCGTATAGTGACATTGCGGTGCAAGGTTGAATTGTTCTTACATTAGGTTAGCTTTGAATAATTGTTTTGATAATTATAAAAACCCCCAGTATTTACTTCTGTTTAAAAACAAACGTCCAGCCATTAGGTTCGTTGGGAGATGACCCGAGTCAGTCCTATACTGCATTAGTGTAGTTAGGGAGTTCGGTAAATAATTTGGGAACGGTATTGCGACAATTCACCGCTTATCAAATTTTGGCGCCGTTGCCGGGGAACTCTAATGGGTTCGTTTGTCTTTAAACTGTAGTTTGTTTGTTTGTTTTCTTTTTCTTTTGTTATTATTGTCTTTCTTATCATTTATATTTGTTTCTCATTGTATTTGTTTGTGTTGATGACTAGGTCTTCAGGTGATAATCTACTTGAGTTTTTGCAGCAATTTTTCTCTTCCCTTAGAGGCCCAGCCTAGGAAGGGGGTTGTTGAAGAAAAGGCTAGGGAAGCAGATTCCCAAGTATGTCGAGGTTTTGCTTCACGAGAAGTTGTACTCTTTCTATGGAGGTAGGAGATACTGTAGTTCGGTTCAGTATTTTGGACGCTAGGAGGTACCCGATGGAGAATCATTATATTCTTAGCGTGGTTATAGCTGATGAGTTGGACTGCATGAACTTTATTTCTTAGTCTATTTTTCATTTGGATATCTCTACACCTTCTATATTTTATTGTGATTTTATTGATTCTGATGTTGATGATGATTTGTTGTTAGGACCTATCTGTGGGCCCTCTTTATTGTAGACAGGGATATGGAATGTGTAGGGACTTGCATGCTTCAGGTGACGCCCCAAGGATCACTTCCATCAGATGTTTGTAAGAAATGTCATTTCATAGTCAAGTATGGGATATCTTAGGTTATATTATCTCTGTGTATGGTATTGAAGTAGATCCTGCTAAAATTCAGGTTATATCTTCTTTATCTTACCGCCTACGTGCGGGAAATTTGTACTTTTCTAGGTCATGCGAGTTTCTCTGAGCGTTTTATCGAGACTTTAGCAAGATTAACCTAACCTTGACCAACTTGTTCCGAAGGAGGTGGTATTTCATTTTGACCGAGATTGTGAGGAGATCGAGCCCACCTCCATAGCGATAGCAACTTTTTCACCTATAGGGTAAGACACCATGGTATGCAGATCTTGCTATTTATTTAGTTGCCGTGTTGTACCTTCACATTTTACTCATGCACAAGTCCAGAAATTGAAAAGTGATGCCAAGTATTATGTATGGGATGATCTTTATCATTGAAAATTTTATAGTGATCAGATTATTAGATGATGTGCACTTGATTATGAGTTTCATTCCATATGTATTTACTTTTTGTTATTCTCTGGCTTGTGGGGGGGGGGGGGTATTTTGGACCCCAAAGAACTTCTAGGAAAGTTTTAGAGTCTGATTTGTATTGGCCCACCTTATTTCATGATGCCTCTGAATTCTACAAGTCTTGTGAGCGATGTCAACGAACAAGGAACATAGGACGTAGAAATGAAATGCCTCAACAACTTTTGTTATTCTGTGAGATTTTCGATATTTGGGGTATTGATTGTATGGGTCCTTTTCCTGTATCTTTTGGATTTCCATATATTCTGTTGGCATATGATTATGTTTCTAAATGGGTGGAGGTCATCCCCACCAAGACTGATAATTCTCTAGTTGTGGATTTTGTTAGGTCTCACATATTTTGCAGATTTGGAGTACCCAGGGCGATCATTAGTGATCAAGGGTCTCACTTTGGCAATAGACGCAGGTCATTTTAAGCAGAGAGATCAAGTCTATACTAGAGATTACGGTGGGGTCAGACATGATGATGCTTCTTCTCCGACTTGAAAGGGGAGTGTGTTCTTTTGTTTAATGCATTTATTTTCTTCCTTTCATATTCGGAATAATTTGTGTGGTTGATTGCGTGTTTGCCTGTTTACCTAGGTTTATTTGTCTGTTGTTGAGTCAAATAATATTCTCTATGCATGCCTTAATATCATTTCAGAGGTGGTAAAAATTAGTTAAGTTTGATCATCAAATTATGGATTTTTGTGTATGATAGGAGACTTCACTTGCATGCAGTCACTTGTTATGATGGTGAACTTTTTATTGATAGTCTAAGCTTGATGTTTATTCACCTAGTGAGGTTGCAAGCCATTTTTATCATCTACCCACTTTTGTGTGATAACACAGGTGATTCTTGTTACTCTAGAACTTGCTTTGAGTCTTTTCAAAACTACAGTAACATTTACTTGCATGAATATGATGAAGGATTTCATTCTTGACTCTTTTTTTGACTTGGTTTGCTTGTCTAATCCACGTGATACTTACTTATTCCATGTCTTGTCATATCTCTTCATTTGCTATTCATTGTCTTTGTATCTTTGTGGATTATCTTTTTCATATCTATTGCTTTCCATGTTGGAGGAATAGTTTGATGCATTGTATTGTCCGAGACGGACAAAATTTTAAGTGTGGGGGAGGAGCTATATTATTTTTGTTGGAAATATGATATGGAAGATATAGTTTTCAGAGGTCATTGGTTCTGAGATATATTTTTCTGTGATTAGTACTTGAGTTTCTGCACAAAAAAAAAAGGAAAAAAAAGGAAAAGGAAAAGGAAAAAAAAATGGTGCCATTGATGTTTCTTTTGTAAAAAAAAATAAAAATGTGCAATTGTAATGCAGGCAAATGAGATTGCAATGTGTTGGATAGAGTCATTTGATCCTGAATCCAATTCTAAAGTTTCCAATTGTCCTAGCCTCTTCCCATATTGCTAGTTACTGAGTATTTCACAGAGCAACTCATTAGGTTTATTTCTCCAATTCTTCTCTTGTTCCCTATTCATTTGTACCTTTGTCTTGTACTTCTCTTTGCATACTTTATCTGCACTCTACTTTTGATCTTATTCTGATTCATGATAAATCCTTTTGATTCATGTATGAGATGTATTGATAGCAGTAGAGAAGTAGATGAGAAGCAAGCATATGGTAGTACAAAATTGCATGTTGTTTTGAGGGCGCCCCACTCCTACGTTATTATGTGAGCATCAGTGCATTTATCCATTTTGAGAGGTTTTGTATCAGGCTTAGTCTATTTGATTTGACTGTAAATCATCATACATGTTGACTGTTGTAGAGTTTGATCTTTTGAATACCCTAGATCCCTGAATTTGGTGATCCTAAGTAACTTATTTTTCTCTCGAATTATTGATCTAGGTATTGCTAGGGGAATGAGTTAGGGAGTTAGTGTTTCTTTATTTTCATTATTGCTCGGGACGCGCAAAAATAAGTGTGGGGGAAGTGATAACTGCCATTTTGTTGTATTATTTTGGTCCTTAATATCACTGTTTTTATCCTCTCGAGTGATTTATTATTGATTATTTACATGTTTTATGAGTTGGATATATTTTTGGACCTTATTGTAAATTCTCCTAATTTTTGGACTTATATGCAAATTTTATCTTTGTTTGTAGGAGATCGAGATGAGCCACTGGACTAGACTCAAGTTGAATTGAATATGGCTTCATCTAGGACTAGAAGGATTATTTCAAACGTAATTAATCTGGACCTTTCATCAAGATCAGAAGCAGCTTAATCAAAGAGTTCAGATATAGTCAATCCTGATCGTCCAATGAGATCTGATCGATTCTGAGCCATCTATCTAGATCTAAAGAGATCCGGTCCATACATTTAGATCTGGACATCTTATCCTTTCATTTAGATCCGGTCGATCATGATTTTCCATTCAGATTCAATTAGTTCCATTCATTAGAGATCGGAGCAATCTGGACCATCCAATGTGATGGCTCGATCTAAGCCATTAATCTGAATCTGGAGCGATTCGGCCCATGCATTGTGATCTACACATCTTGTCTGTTCATCCGGACCGTTGGATTTCGATTATCCCTTCAGATTGATCAGATCCGTTCGTTTGAAATCAGATTGATTACAGCCGTTGGATTGAGCAGCCAAATGAAGCCAACTTAATTTATTAATCAAGCCCTAGCTCTAAGGAACGGCTGAGATTGAAAGGGCGAAATGATTGGATAGCTCCATCTCCATCGCCGGTGAAGATTCCATTTCACTGTCCGGTGACTCCAGATCGCCGGAACAGTGATCGCATTCCTCCGTATGTCCGTCCTTCCTACTGCGCCGATTGGGCAGCTTCGCATTCACCGTCGGAGAGGGTTGTTCGGGTTATTGTCGCCATCGTGGGGTTACCGATTACTTATATTTGATTCAGTCCATTTAATTGGATATTTATTTTGCTATGTTTGTTTGTTTACTTGCAATGTTATTTCTATAGGTTTGATTATTGCTTAGTTGTGTAATTTTGTTCGTCGTGCATTTGTAGGTTAGTTTAATTTCTTGTTGCTGACGTACTAACCCCATCAATTAAAATTGTCCAATCCATGCATCGTATAGTGACAGTGCGGTGCCTGGTTGGAGTGCTTTCATTATTAGATTAGATTTCATTTACATTCGACCAGTTGCCGTATAGTGACAGTGCGGTGCCTGGTCGAATTGCTTTCGTTTATTGCAATTTTTAGTGACTGTTTGACTACTGTGTCGTATAGTGACAGTGCGGTACATGGTTAAATTGTTCACCTTTGTTTCGTGATCATCGTACCGTATAGTGACAGTGCGGTGCGTGATTACTTACTTTTGCGCATTAGTTAGATTTACTTCCTGCAGATTTAATTTCTATGTCTGTTTAGCAGAATTGATTCAACATTGCATCGTATAGTGACAGTGCGGTGCAAGGTTGAATTGTTCTTACATTAGGTTAGCTTTGAATAATTGTTTTGATAATTATAAAAACCCCCAGTATTTACTTCTGTTTAAAAACAAACGTCCAGCCATTAGGTTCGTTGGGAGATGACCCGAGTCAGTCCTATACTGCATTAGTGTAGTTAGGGGGTTCGGTAAATAATTTGGGAACGGTATTGCGACAATTCACCGCTTATCAGGGAGCTAAGGCAAACCCTGTTGGATCGAAGCGGATCGCTAGAGGGGGGGTGAATAGCGATAGAAACTTTTCTTTGAATTCGTTCGGTAAATCACGAGTAGACACAGCGGAAGATAAATCTAAAATAGAAGAGACAATGGGTTTTTTACTTGGTTCGTAGCCGAAGGCTACTACTCCAAGGCCCTAGTGGTCCTTGACCACGCACGGAGGGCAAAACACTAAACGAACTCCTCGTTGGAGATAGGAGTTAAACGAATACAAAAACTCAAGAAAGACTCAAGGTAGAGGGACACTCCCCCTCTCCTTGATATGATTTAAAGCTCGAAATAAGAACAACTTATACAAATTAAAGATTATACCGACGACTTTTGAAGACTTGAATCTTGGAGCTTGAGTCGTCGTCTCGGCAGCGCTTCGTCGTAGGGATGTCGGAGACTCGTAGCGTCGAAGCTTTTTAATTGATAAAAAACCTAGGACAAGCCCTCCTTTTATAGCCTTTAAGCCCCTCATCGAATGGGTCTTCAACCAATAGGAATTGGGCACAAAACCTCCTTGAAAAATGGTGATAGAGCTTGACTTCTCGAGGCTGATCCTTGACCATCGATCGTGATGGCCATCATCACGATCGGGATGGTAACATCGATTAGTCTTCGACCTCCGTGATCGGCGATTAACGGCAGTCGAGTCCTCCAAGCTGGTAGTCGACTGATGCTTGCTGCAAGTCAAAGTTAGCTCAACAAAAATATAATTCCGATGGTCGTCGACCATCCGATCTCGACCTAGACCATCTATAGGATGTCTTTGGTCGGATCTACGCTTAAGATCATCCCCGTAAAGAGTATACGACCTCACTTACGCTCGCACACACGAGCTTACCTCGATACTTACTGTGTCGCTTTCGCTTTCGGCCTTCCACTCGATTCCTTCGGCTCCCTCCGAAGTCACTCGAGTGTCGCCCGACTACCGCGGCTTCCTCCGGGTATTGCTAGCCTTCAGCTCCAGCTTTAGCATTTTTCTGCACACTCAATTCAGCTCGTGAGATAATGATATATCCTTGACTTTGCGTCTTTTGTCATAATCAAAATACAGGTTCGACTTAGGTGCCCCTGCACCAACAATCTCCCCCTTTTTGATCCTATGGCAAATTTACGCAAAGTTAAGGGAAAATATAAAGCAGAAAATGAGTAAGATAAACGTTACGCTCATTTTTAGTGAACTCCCTCTTAACCTTCGGTGAGTTTTAAAACAAAAGTTTTAATTTTCAAAAATTTAAATTTTGTTCTCCCCCTTAACTTATGCTCTTCTCCCCCTTTTGCCATGAATAAAAAAAAGTGTGGGGTTTTATATAAAAAGTAGGGGTTTTTTAATAGAAAAGGTAGCATGCATAAAGATTATCTAACATGAGTCCAAGCATGTGTCTTGATTTAATTTGGTTCGAGGTATAACCCTCTGCACCAACAATGAAAGTTTTTGGAAACTAAGTTTGATTTTCAAAATACTTATAAAATTAGCTTTGAGTTCCACAATACTTATACGCTAATAACTTTTGAAAATATATAAAACCCTTAGAGTTAGTTTGCTCTCCCCCTTAATCAAATATATAAGGTACAGAAGAGTTAGGGGGCGCTAAACATTGACCTAGAAGGTTGTATATTTAGAGTTTTGTCTGAAAATAAATGTTTACGCTCAATAGTTTGAAAAATAGATAGCATTTTTGAAAAGATTATGTAAATTGAAATTATTCCTTATTCATCTCACCCATTCTAAGTGTCTTAGAATTGGTCACCTTATATGTTGTGTGAGATGATTCCAATTTTATCTTGATTAAGTTTTAATGATTTGAAACTTGTCAACCTTGCGTTAGATTCGGATTTGATCCTAAGCTCATCAAGTCACCTTTTCAAGATCTTGGCTTCCAGGTCGTGGCGAGGCACAGGGGCCTTCTTTGATCGGGAAAATGACCACTTCCTTAGACAAAGCCAATTTCGAGAAAGTAGTAACTTGACTCACCTAAGACCACTTCCTGGTCTAACTAGTCTAGGATACGGCGAGGTAGCTTCAGCTAGTTCCACTCGGTCGAGTGAACCGAACTAGATACGCCTTATCTAGCCCGAATACACAAGACTCCGCTTTCCTAGCGTACTATCATCTCGCCGCGTCCTGGTACTATGTTATCAAGCATTGACAAGTTATAGTCCTATCTAACCATTCTAAAAGAAATAAGAGGTTTAGGTTATCGGATATACTATTTTGGTATTAGCTCCCCCTGGATCATTGAACCGATATGGTCTGGTCAAGTAATGAACTTGATCTTTGGGAATCCAAAACCTATTGGTCCTTATATGTGAGTTTAATAAAGTTTTTGGGACCCACGCTTGGACTCGATGATGACTACGATTTACGATAGACATGTAAGATATATTCGTAATCTTTGAGCTATATCCGAGTCCGGCTCTGTTGTACACGACTCTCTGAGTTCCAAGAAGTCGGTTAAGATTCTTGGACCCCGTCGAGAACTTGTTCAACCGAGCTTCGAGCTCTTGGACTTGCCCTTTCAAGAGAGAGTTCTCTTCTTCGAGTTTTTCAACTCGAGTTGAGTCCTCCTCTTGAACTCGACTAGTCGAAGAGTTTAGGGGTGTCTCTTGTTTGAGGGTTTCAACCTCCTCAACCAAGGACTCGACCCTAGCCTTGGATTTAGCTAATTTCCTAGTTAGCAATTTAATTGTATTGTAAAGCGTATGAATTAGTGAGCGGCTAACCTTGATTTTATCTTTCGTCCTCTTTGAGTTGCTTCAAGTAGTCCTCGAGTTAGTCGGTGTTGTAGTTTGATTCAGATTCGGACTCGGACTCGGACTCTTCGGGTCTTGCCATGCATGCTATGCCGACACCTTCTTCGTTGTCCCATGTTGCATGAAACGCCTTCTTTTGACTTGATTTGAATTGTGCCCTCTTTTTATTTTTTAGTAGCCTCCTTTCCCTCCGAACGATCTTCTGCACTTCGTTCACTATTGCTTCCACCTTTTTGGATTCGGACTCTGATTCGTCTTCGGGTTCGAGTCCATCTTCTTGCTTGGTGGGTGTCTTGCTTCTTTGTCCTGCAAGTAGAGCAATACCTCTCTCGGCCCGAACCATATTAGTTTGCTCGTGAAGTTCAAACTCGGAAAATAACTCGTCTAACCTAAGCTTTGAAAGGTCCTTAGAAACCTTGTAGGCATCAACCATGGATGCCCACAAGGTAGTCCTAGGAAATGAGTTAAGAACATACCTTAGGAGGTCACGGTTTTCGACCTTGTGTCCGATGGTGTGCAAGCCGTTGACAATGTCCTGGACGCGGGCGTGTAGTTGCATTGCCATCTCACATTCCTGCATTTTTAGGTTATACAATTTATTAAGTAGCAAATCACGCTTACTTACCTTCGCGTCGTTAGTCCCTTCGTGTAGTTGTATGAGTTTTGTCCACAGATCTTTTGCGCTGATGAAGGGTCCGATGCGGTTGAGCTCTTCCTTAGACAAACCGCATTGCAATATTTGGGTTGCTCTTGCATCGGCTTCAATTTGCCTCTTGGTTGCATTGGTCCACTTGTTGAAATCCAAGGGCTCGCCTTGATCATTGGTGGGTAGAGCAAAGCCGGTTTGGATGATTATCCAAGACTCAACTTGTGTTTTTAGAAAACACTCCATCCGACCTTTCCAGTAACGGAAATCATCTCCGCTAAAGAACGGAGGTCGGGTGGTGTTCAATGTGGGCCATAAAGAAAAACTTGCACACACAAAAAAAAACAAAAAAAACTTGCCAAGACTCGAGTCTTGGATTAGTGGTGCAGAAAATAAAAGGAAACAAACGAGAAATAGAAAGTTAAACAAAGAGATAAGAAACTAAACAAAAAGTAAGTACTCACAACCTTCGATGTCCCCGAAAGAGTACTAAACATCGATTTTTGGGGATAAAAACAGCTTGTTACAAGGTAAACTCCAATAAGAAGTGTAGATCTCTCAGAGAGCTTCGATTTGGTGGGTAGATCGTTTCGTGAGTCCACTTGTAGCAAAAGTTATGCTCGTTTGATCGTGAGGTACTCCGAAGGCGATTAATACCTGCAAAAACACAACCAAAAACTATGTACCAAGACTTGGTCTTGGATTAGTAGTGTGGGAGAAATCTTAAAACGATAAATACGAAAATAAAAATGCTCGACCGGTGGTTGCACCGAATCTGAGCGCCCCCGGCTCTGATACCAATTGTTGGATCGAAGCGGATCGCTAGAGGGGGGGGGTGAATAGCGATAGAAACTTTTCTTTGAATTCGTTCGGTAAATCACGAGTAGACACAGCGGAAGATAAATCTAAAATAGAAGAGACAATGGGTTTTTTACTTGGTTCGTAGCCGAAGGCTACTACTCCAAGGCCCTAGTGGTCCTTGACCACGCACGAAGGGCAAAACACTAAACGAACTCCTTCTCGTTGGAGATAGGAGTTAAACAAATACAAAAACTCAAGAAAGACTCAAGGTAGAGGGACACTCCCCCTCTCCTTGATATGATTTAAAGCTCAAAATAAGAACAACTTATACAAATTAAAAATTATACCGACGACTTTTGAAGACTTGAATCTTGGAGCTTGAGTCGTCGTCTCGGCAGCGCTTCGTCATAGGGATGTCGGAGACTCGTAGCGTATCGGAAGCACTTGGAAGCTTTTTAATTGATAAAAAACCTAGGACAAGCCCTCCTTTTATAGCCTTTAAGCCCCTCATCGAATGAGTCTTCAACCAATAGGAATTGGGCACAAAACCTTCTTGAAAAATGGTGATAGAGCTTGACTTCGAGGTCGATCCACCATCACGATGGCCATCATCATCGATCGATGGTAGCATCACAGTCGACCTCCGGCGGCGATTAACGGCGATCAAGTCCTCCAAGCCGGCGATCGATGCTTGCTGCAAGTCAAAGTTAGCTCAACAAAAATATAATTCCGACGGTCGTCGACCGTCCAATCTCGACCTAGACCATCTATAGGATGTCTTTGGTCGGATCTACGCTTAAGATCATCCCCGTAAATAGGATACGACCTCACTTACGCTCGCACACACGAGCTTACCTCGATACTTACTGTGTCGCTTTCGCTTTCGGCCTTCCACTCGATTCCTTCGGCTCCCTCCGAAGTCACTCGAGTGTCGCCCGACTACCGCGGCTTCCTCCGGGTGTCGCTATCCTTCAGCTCCAGCTTTAACATTTTTTTGCACACTCGATTCAGCTCGTGAGATATTGATATATCCTTGACTTTGCGTCTTTTGTCATAATCAAAATACAGGTTCGACTTAGGTGCCCCTGCACCAACAAACCCTAAGGTATATCATTTAAATAATGCATTTTCTTTAAATAATAAGCAAAAGCATGCTAGGAATTTTAATTCTCTTGCAATTCATCATGAAAAGCATGCTAGAGATAAATATTTGTGTTTAGGTGCTAAAAGTGTCCATTTTGGTAATAAGGAGAAATTTGAGACTAATGTCCCTAAAAATATTTTACCTAGAGAATCTATCAAGAAAATAGGAGAACACCTAGGTCTTAATCCTAAATGGACTAGGCATATGCCTAGAGGAAATGCTAATGGCCAAAGACAAAATGAAAAATAAAAAATTGGGCAATTGGAGATGGAAAATCAAGTCTTGAGGTCAAGACTTGAGAAACTAGAAAAGACCCTTAGGAATATACAAAATCAATTTAAAGGGTCAAATGATCAAAAGTCTAGGTCCAAGAGTCAAAGTCAACACCTAGGACCTAAGAGACAAAAGTCAACCAAGGGCAAGCAAGGTTTGGGTCACAAACCTAAGCCTAAGGTGGCTTATCATAGTGTTCCATTTGATTATGGAACACAAACTAGGTCTAGAAAGACCAAGGTCAATAGGGAAGTCATCCCTAGAGTTGATCATGGTGTGTGCCTAGTGGCTAGGGTGTCAAGGGAACCTAGGGAAGCCACTAAGAAGGTTGCAAGGGGAGTTACCCCTAGAGTCAATCTAGGTAAGACCACAATGACTAAGGCTAACAAGCCTAGGAGGGTCATTAGGAGGGTATCTAGAGAGGTCATTCCTAAGGAATACCTAATTAACCTTAGGAGCTCAAATACGTTTTGGGTTCCTAAGAGCGTGATTGATTCACACTAGATGGGTTTAGGGTGTGCCAACCTTGATTGGATGGGTAGTTAACTCAACCATGATAAAGATAGCACTTTAGGTAATTTTCAAGGTTATGGGTACCCTGAAAATAGATTTATGATCCTAAAAGAATTTAGGATGTGCCAATACATTTTTGGAATTATGAAAAATCAATTAAATTGGCACAATTTAGGATTAGAGGTCATAGTGTGTCATTTTGGGTTTTTGGCACACTAGGGAGAAAAGTGATAATATGACAAAATATATTTAATTATATCAAATGACAATTAATATTAAAATTTAGATATTATTATACCTATACTCTTTATATGCCATGCTTTGTTTGTCATATAACATACCATGACATCATATTAATTTTTATCATTTATATGTCATGATCATGTTTAGGATTAAGGATTAAATGTCATGTGTTTTTAGATTTAATCATATGCCATGACATCATGATCATTGGCCATGCTTAATTATTGCTATCATTATATCATGATCATTTCATGCATTTAATTTGACTAAAATTGATTTAAGGACAATGACATGACTTGGAGTCCCATTTATAAGGGAATCAAATAGAGTTGCCTTAGAAAAATACATGAAACCCTAGATTAGGGAGAACAAAACCCACATCTCACTTCACATTGACATGTATGTGTATTTATACACCCTAGATACATGTGAGATGCTAGGATATGAGTTGAGTTCAAGGTGCATAGTTTTTGCATCTAGATGAACTAAAACTCATCTTAATTCAAAGGTGGATCTTTGGGAAAGCTTGTGTACAAGTCATGTACATTGAGCCCAAGGAATATGATCCAAAATAAGGTTTTCAAAACATTTTAAAATCATTTTAGAAAACCTTGGTGAAGTCTATCTTTTGATAGCAATCACCATTGATGAGATTGATACAAAGTGAGCTAAAACTTTGAAGTTTTTATTCACTTTTGGATTTTGTATTAATTTCGATATTTTATGGGTAAAATATTTTTCTATTATTTTTCACCCATTGTATTGCCTATAAGTAATATACGTATGAATTTTCACGATTTTTCGATATACGTATAATTACTTATGATTTTCTAAATTTCATTTCTGATAACTGAAATTTTGATATTTCAATTATCGATCATGCCACAGGTGGCGATCGATGATGATAATTAAGTCGATTGGTGAGAGAGTCGATTCGAAAACAAGGTATGTTTAGCCCGATTTCAGCTACGGTAAAGGTTCCTAACCACTCCTAACCCTAGGATATGCTTTGGAAAGCATTATAAAGGGTAAAAATCCATTGGATATGAATTTGGAGAGGTGTTAGGTCGATGTATCAAATTTAAGGTGTGGAGAGTTCATTTTTGAACTTTGAACCTTATTCTTGATGGTTTAGAGTTCCTATTGGCTTAGGGACTTCCCAAGGACAATGTTGGTGCAATTGTCAAGGGGGAGCAAGCCTTTAGGGGGAGGTATCCATCATGGGATGATGGATGGTATTTTTTTTCTCATGGGGAGGAGAAAAAGGGATTTTGAGATACCCAATTTGGAAATTGAGAGAGAGTATAGGATTGCCTCTCTTAAGTGATATGAGACTTATCACTAGGAAGATGGTAGACATCCTAGGTATTTTTTGACTAAGGGGGGGATTATAAGATCTCATTGGGACATGAGACATTGACGTCCTTGGAGAGATAACCTTTTTGATGTTAGTCAAAAAGGGAGAGAACTTATTGGGAGAAGGTAAAATTATCAATTTGGGATAATTGGTAAAGGATTTGAGTTAGTGTTCTAACTTAATGGTTTATTTGGTTTTTGTCAAACATCAAAAAGGGGGAGATTGTTGGTGCAATCAGCCCAGGTCACGATTGACCAGGACTCGAGCTTGACTCGAGAGATGTTTTGATGTTCGACAAAAACATATGACAATGTAATTGTCATGGGAAAGTCCAAGTCATGGGTACTTGACATGGAAAGTCCAAGTGGGACACTTGGCATTTGGGAAAGTCCAAGTCTTGAGTACTTGGCATGGAAAGTCCAAGTGGGACACTTGGCAATGGAAAGTCCTGTTGGATCGAGCGGATTGCTAGAGGGGGGGGGATGAATAGCGATAAAACTTTTCTTTCATTTCGTTCGTTAAAACATGAGTAGACACAGTGGAAGATAAAATTAAACACAAGAGACAATAGTATTTTTTTACTTGGTTCGTAGCCTTCGGCTACTACTCCAAGGCCCTAACAATCCTAGACCGTGTACGGAGGGCAATTCACTAAAACACTCCTCCTCGTTGGAGGTAGGAGTTTGACGATTACAAAAACCTTCGAAAGAAAAAGATAGAGAGACAAACCCTCTCTTCTATTAAGGTAAAATGCAACGATAGAAAACCTCGATTAACAAAAAGAATTGCAATATTAAAGAGATGACAAAGTAAGGTTATACCAACAACTAGGGAATAGAAATTAAGCTAGGGTTGTTGACAGCACTTCGTCGTTGTAGAGTCATCGGAGAGTCGTAGCATTGCGGAGGCTTTTGAGCACTTAGAATTGATGAGAAAACCCTAGGAGAGACCCTCCTTTTATAGCCCTTGAGCCCCTTTTCGAGAGGAACTTCAGCTAATAGAATTTGAGCACCCCCCTTGAAATAAGGTGATAAGCCTTGACTCCTCGAAGCTGATCCTTGACCATCGATCGTGATGGCGATCGCCGAATGTCGATCGCAGACAATGACCGATGGATCTACGATCGAGTCCTCCAAGCTAGCAGTCGACTAATGCTAGCTGTAAGACAAAGTTAGGTTAAAACAAACATTATTTCGACGACCGCTGACCGTCCAATCTCGACCTAGACTATCTATAGGATGTCTTTAGTCAGATCTACGCTTAAGATCATCCCTGTAAGGAGGATACGACCTCTCTTACTCTCACACACATGAGCTTTACCTCGATACTTACTGTGTCTCTTTCGCTTCCGGCCTTCCACTCAATTCCTTCAGCTCCCTCCGAAGTCACTCGAGTGTCGCCCGACCACCGCTGCTTCCTCCGGGTGTCGCTAGCCTTCAGCTCTGGCGTTGGCACTTTTCTGCACACTCGATTTAGCTCGTGAGATAACAATATGAGCTTAACTTTGTATCGTTTGCTATAATCAAAACTCAGGTTCGACTTAGGTGCCTACTGCACCAACAATCTCTCCCTTTTTGATCTATGGCAAACCCACATACAAAGTTAAGAAAATAGCATGCATGAAGAATAATAATGTGCATGAGAAACAAAAATAATAAAGATTAAGTAGGAGTAGTAAGGATTTTCTTCAAGTACTCCCCCTTGGGAAACCTCCCCCTTGACCGAGGGTGAGTCTTGAAAGAAGACCTTAATCCTCCCCCTTGATGGTTGCTATTTAGGAAGATTTTAAGTAATTAACATTACTTAAAGTTGGCCTTAGTAAAATGTTTAAGTTAAAAGGACTTCTTAACTTGGCCCTTTCTCCCCCTTTCTTAAGTAAAGCATTAACGTTTGGCCATAGTATGAAAAATAAGTTTAAGTTAAGAATTCTCTTAACTTGGCCTTTACCTCCTTTTTGTTAACAAAAACAAGTTAAGTAAATTTTCAAAACTTAAAGTTAAGTAAACTTTTACTTAACTTTTTGGACATGTAAATATGTAAAAAAAAAATTTGATCCCTTAATCCCTTAACTTTGGCCTTTTTCTCCCCCTTTTTCCATATATCGAAAAGAGTGGGGGTGTGTGAAAAACAAATATAGGTATTAAATTTAAAGTCCAAGCATGTTCCACATTATTTTGAAAATAAGCTCATCTATAAAATGTTCGACTCATATTTGACTTGATTGATATGAAAGGTCAACCAGTCCTGGTCAGAGTCGGTTAATATATATGATTATACTCCATGGTTCATGGCGATGCACTAGCTCTACATCTAGAACCAGGAGTAAGGTCCTAACATCTCACGCCCATCTACGTGGCTAAGTACACAAACACATTAGTCCTATGTGTTGTGAGATGTATTGGCTCCTTAAATCTATAGGTGTATGATATCTAAGGTATGTCCTATGCTAGTTCCATGAAAATGAAAAGTAAGAAATAGTAGTAAGAAAATATAATTTGCAAGCTCCTATTCTACTACGCACATGCCCAATTTTCATCTTAATAGGCCCGAATTGCCGGTAGGGGTTTAGTAAATAGGTCTGCCAAGTTGGACTTCGATTCGACGTATTCGAGTTGTATGGCTCCGTTGGCCACATGTTCTCGAATGAAATGATGTTTGACCTCTATATGTTTGGTCCTAGAATGACATATTGGATTTTTAGTTAGGTTAATTGAGCTAATATTATCTACGTGGAGTTTAGTGTTCGTAAAATCTAACTTAAAGTCTCGGAGAGTGTGCTTCATCCAAAGAAGCTGAGTAACACACTGACCCATCGCGATGTATTCGACTTCGGTGGTAGATAAGGCAACACAATGTTGCTTCCTACTGCACCAACTCACTAGACTCTAGCCAAGAAGTTGACAACAACCACTCATACTCTTTCTATCGAGCTTACTACCGGCATAGTCCGAATCGGAGTAGCCGATTAGTTCGAACTCGGTAGATCTAGGGTACCAAATACCGACATTAAGTGTACCCTTTAGATATCTAAGGATACACTTGACTAGAGTTAGGTGAGACTCCTTGGTACAGGTTTGGAACCTTGCGCACATACTTACTGCAAATAGGATATCAGGTCGGCTCGCAGTTAAGTAAAGGAGACTCCCTATTATGTTCCTATAGTATTTTAAATCAATTGAATTTCTGATTACATCTTCTTCTATATTCACATTAGTTGCCATTGGGGTATTAATAATTTTAGCGTCTTGCATTCCAAAGCGTTTAATTAATTGCCTAGTATATTTGCATTGATGGAGATATATTCCATCTTTAGTTTGTTTAATTTGTAGACCTAAGAAGAAACTTAACTCACCTACTAAATTCATTTCAAATTCACTTTCCATAAGTGAAATGAATTCATTCAGTAGGATCAAGTTGGTGGTTCCGAAAATAATATCATCTACGTAGATTTGGGCTATGAATATGTCTTTACCTACGGTTTTTACGAAAAGAGTTGGATCAACTACACCTTGGTTAAATCCTTTGGACTTAAGATAAACCGAAAGTCTCTTGTACCAAGCTCGAGGAGCTTGTTTAAGTCCATAGAGGGCTTTCTTTAACCTAAGGACATGATCGGGTTTATCTAGGCTTTCGAAACCGAGGGGTTGACTAACATAAACCTCCTCTTTAATATATCCATTCAAGAATGCTGACTTAACATCCATTTGAAATAACTTAAATCCTCGATGTGCAACATATGATAATAACATTCGAATGGACTCTAATCTGGCTACTGGGGCATAGGTCTCGTCGTAATCTAAACCTTTGACTTGACTAAACCCTTTTGCGACTAGTCTAGCTTTATTTCTAACTACTTCACCTTTATCATCAAGTTTATTCCTAAACACCCACCTTGTTCCAATGATTGTTTTATCTTTAGGTGGTGGTACTAATTCCCATACTTCATTCCTAGTGAATTGAGCCAGCTCTTCTTGCATTGCAATAATCCAATCGGGATCAAGAAGAGTTTGGTCAATAGTTTTGGGTTCAATTTTGGAAATCAAAGAGATTTGACTAAGGTTTTTGTATGAGGCTCTAGTTCGAACTCCTAGACTTGGGTCACCTATCACTTGGTCGATAGGATGATTCGTTTGAGTCATAGTTGGATTTGGGTTTGAGTCTACCACTTGGTCAATAGGATGACTCGTTTGAGTCCTAGTTTGGTTAGAGTCATCTACCACTTGGTCGATAGACTGACTTGGTTGACTTAGGTTAGGATTAATACTAGACTTGATCTCCGAATAGGAGTTGAGTCTGGTATGAATCAGATTGCTAATTGGGGTTGCCGGGGGTTTTGTAGGTTCGTGTCCTTCATCAAACACTACATTGATAGTCTCCTCGACTCTAAGGGTGTCATGATTATATACTCTATACGCTCTACTTGTAGTCGAGTATCCTAGAAAGATTCTGGTCGAGGTTTTGGATGTAAATTTCCCTAGGTAATCCTTAGTGTTTAGGATATGTACCTTACACCCTAAAGTACTTGATGTTAGGTATTTTATCATGAAAAATCTCGTATGAGGTCTTAAGATGCCTCTTTACCATAAGAATCCTATTTTGGACATAGCATGCCATACTCACGGCTTCCGCCCAAAACCTATCGGGTAGGTTATACTTGTTTAACATTGTCCTATCGATTTCTTGTAGGGTTCTATTCTTACGTTCTACTAGGCCATTCTGTTGTGGAGTTCTAGGGCAAGACAACTCATGGTGGTATCCATTTAGGTTACAGAATTCTGTAAACCTGTGGTTCTCGAATTCACCACCATGATCAGTCCTAAGTCTTTTGATTTTAAGGTTTTGTTGATTTTCTATTAGTTTAAATAGGTTGATTAATTGATCTAGGGTATCACTTTTGTGTTTGATGAACCTAACCCAAGTAAATCTAGAATAGTAATCAATTATGACTAAGCATAATTTACTCCCATTAAGTGACTTAGCTCCGTGTGAATCAAATAGATCCATGTGTAGGAGCTCAAAAACACTTTTGGTTCGTTCTTGATTAGTTAGTTGATGTTGTCTCCTAGATTGTTTACCTTGTTGACAAGAATTACATATTTTATTATCCAAGTTATTGAGGTTAGGCAAACCTCTGACTAAGTCACTCTGACTCATCTTGTGGATGAGTCTTGGGTGTGAGTGACTGAGTCATCGGTGCCACAACCATGATTCCTCTTGCCGTATCATAAGACACTTGGTTGAGGAGTTAGTTAAATTAATAGTATAAATATTGTTATTTCTGGTTCCCTTAAGGATTGTTTTAGAAGTTTCATTTGTATTAATTATGCATTCATTTTCTAGAAATATGACCTTATAGTTATTATCACACAATTGGATTACACTAAGTAAATTATATTGAAAATTTTCTACCAATAAGACATTTTGAATAATAAAATTAGAGTTGAGCTCAATATCGCCTGATCCGATGATTTTGAACTTGCCGTTGTTTCCGAAGGCTACCGATCCTTGTCGTTTGAATTGAAGCTTCAAAAACTTGAGTTGATCCCCGGTCATGTGTCGGGAGCAACCACTGTCCAACATCCATTGATCCTACACGCAAGGTAGTTGGATCGGATATTGGATTTATTAAAGATTGGTTGAAGATTATTAACCTAAATCATCTCACCCATGTCTACATGATCAAGCATGTTAACCCTATATGTTCTTGTGAGATGACTTCCATTTTTACTTGATTTAAATTTAATGATTTGAACACTTGTCAACCTTGCGTTAGATTCGGATTTGACCTTAGGCTCATCAAGTCACTTTTTCAAGATCATGGCTTCCAGGTCGTGACGAGGCACAGAGGTCTTCTTTGATCGGAACAACGACCACTTTTTTAGACAAAGCCATTTTCAAGAAAATAGAAACTTGAATTACCTAAGACCACTTCCTGGTCTAACTAGTTTAGGATACGGTGAGGTAGCTTCAGCTAGTTCTGCTCGGTCAAGTGCACCGAACTAGATACGTCTTATCTAGCCCGAATACACAAGACTCCGCTTTCCTAGCGTACTATCATCTCGCCGCGTCCTGATACTATGTTACCAAGTATTGATGAGTTATAGTCCTATCTAACCATTCTAAAAATAAAAATAAATAACTAACCTAAGCATGCAATTTCTAAGTTAAAACACAAACAAGTTTTGTACTGGCTCCCCCTGGACCGTTGAATCGATTTGGTCTCTCCACATAGTGGATTTGGTCCTTGGGAACCCAGTACTGGTTAGACCCTAAATTTGAAATCAAAGTGGTCTTAGGGACCCATGTTTGGACACATTTTTTATGTCAACTTACAATCGACATATACGACTTGTTGGTCGTATTTGAGCTAAACCCTAGTCCGACCTTGTTGTACACGGACCTTTGCGATCCAAGTAGGAGGTCAAGTCCTTTGGATCCTAAAGTAAACCTTTCCAATGTGTTCCTAAGATCTTCGACTTGACTCTTCAAGAGTGAGTTCTCAACTTCGAGCTTTTCAACCCGAGTTGAGTCCTCCTCTCAAACTCGACTAGTCGAAGAGATTAGGGAGACCTCGTGTTTGAGGAGTTTAACTTCCTCAACCAGGGTCTCGACCTTGGACTCGAACTTAGCTAATTTCCTAGTTAAGAACTTAATTGCACTATAAAGCGTACTAATAAGGGATCGACTTACCTTGAGTGTATCTTTTGAACCGGATGCGTATCTGTGGCTTGTCTTGAATAGCGCTTCGCAGTCCGACTAGTCCTCGGTTTCAGATTTGTGTTCCGGTTCCGACTCCATCTCTGACTCAATCAGTTTAGCCATGAGGACGCGATCATCGTCTTCTTCCTCGGACGCTTCTTCCCATGTAGCGTTGAGTGCCTTTTTGTGTTTTGGTGCTTTGCTCTTGAGCTTTGGGCATTTGGACTTGATGTGTCCAAACCTGTTGCACTCGTAACACCTAATATTAGAACTTTTAGGCTTACCTTCGTTGGGTCGAGTGACGGTTCGCTTCCGACCCTTAACTATCCTTCAAACTAGGTTGACTAGTTCGGCCTCCATTTCCGGGTCGACCTGCGAATCGGACTCATCTTCTTCTTCCTTCGGGGGTGGCTTGCTCGCGACTTTGTTCCTCGAACCTGCAAAAAGTGCTATACCCTTCTCGGGTTTCGAGTTAGACTGCTCATGAAGTTCAAAATCGGAAAACAACTCATCTAACCTAAGTTTTGAAAGATCCTTGGAGACCTTGTAGGCATCGACCATGGATGCCCACAAGGTAGTCCTAGGAAAAGAGTTAAGAACATACCTAATAAGGTCGTGGTTTTCGACCTTTTGTCCAATCTTGTGTAGGTTATTGACTATGTCTTGAACGCGAGCATGAAGTTGCGTCGCCGTCTCGTGTTCCTGCATTTTTAGGTTATATAACTTATTAAACAAAAGATCGCACTTACATACCTTGGCTTCGTCGGTCCCTTCATGTAGCTCCACTAGCTTTGTCCAAAGGTACTTTGTGCTGATGAAGGGGTCGACGCGATTAAGCTCCTCCTTGGACAAGCTGCATTGGAGGATTTGAGTTGCCTTGGCGTCAGCTTCGACTTGTCTTTTTGTCACATTGGTCCATTGGTCATAATCCAAGGATTCACCCACTTTTTTAGTCGGAAGTGTGAATCCCCTTTGGATTATTATCCACATCTCGATTTGGGTTTTAAGAAAACATTCCATCCGACCATTCCAATAACGAAAGTCATCTCCGTTGTAAAACGGAGGTTGGACGGTGCTAAAACCCTCAAGATGGGCCATTGATACAAAAGAAACAAGAGAATGAAGACGAAAAACCTATCAACAACACAAACAATCGAAATGTACCAAGACTCATGTCTTGAATTAGTAGTGCGGGAGAAAAACTAAACGAATGAAATAAATTCAAAATAAATAGAATAAAAAAGAAAAAAATCTGTAAAAAAGCTAGATTGGTGGTTTCACCAAATCTTAGCACCCCCGGCTTTGATACTAATTGTTGGATCGAGTGGATCGCTAGAGGGGGGGTGAATAGCGATAAAACTTTTCTTTCGTTTCGTTTGTTAAAACACGAGTAGACACAGCGGAAGATAAAATTAAACACAAGAGACAATAGTATTTTTTTACTTGGTTCGTAGCCTTCGGCTACTACTCCAAGGCCCTAATGTTCCTAGACTGTGTACGGAGGGCAATTCACTAAAACACTCCTCCTCGTTGGAGGTAGGAGTTTGACGATTACAAAAACCTTCGAAAGCAAAAGATAGAGAGACAAACCCTCTCTTCTATTAAGGTAAAATGCAACGATAGAAAACCTCGATTAACAAAAAGAATTGCAATATTAAAGAGACGACAAAGTAAGGTTATACCAACAACTAGGGAATAGAAATTAAGCTAGGGTTGTTGACAACACTTCGTCATTGTAGAGTCATCGGAGAGTCGTAGCATTACGGAGGCTTTTGAGCACTTAGAATTGATGAGAAAACCCTAGGAGAGACCCTCCTTTTATATCCCTTGAGCCCCTTTTCGAGAGGAACTTCAGCCAATAGAATTTGAGCACCACCCCCTTGAAATGAGGTGATAAGCCTTGACTCCTCGAAGCTGATCCTTGACCATTAGTCGACTGATGTCCATCATCAGTCGACTGATGGCAACATCAGTCGAATGCTGACCCCAGACAATCGACTGATGGATGGTAGTCGAGTCCTCCAAGCTGGCAGTCGACTGATGCTAACTGTAAGGCAAAGTTAGCTTAACACAAACATTATTTCGACGACCGCTGACCGTCCGATCTCAACCTAGACCATCTATAGGATGCCTTTAGTCGGATCTACACTTAAGATCATCCCCTTAAGGAGGATACGACCTCTCTTACTCTCACACACACGAGCTTTACCTCGATACTTACTGTGTTGCTTTCGCTTCCGGCCTTCCACTCGATTCCTTCGGCTCCCTCCGAAGTCACTTGAGTGTCGCCCGACCACCGCGACATCCTCCGGGTGTCGCTAGCCTTCAACTCCGACGTTGGCACTTTTCTACACACTCGATTTAGCTCGTGAGATAACAATATGAGCTTAACTTTGTATTATTTACTATAATCAAAACTCAGGTTCGACTTAGGTGCCTACTACACCAACAAGTACAACATGTGTTGGCATGGAAAGTCCAAGTCTTGAGTACTTGGCATGGAAAGTCCAACATGGGTTGGCAAGGGAAAGTCCAAGTTTGAGTCTTGGCATTTGAGAAGTCCAAGGGGTTTGATATTGGCGGCGTAAAGTCCAAGCGGGAGTCTTGGTAGCATAAGTCCAATGGTTGGCAGCATAAAGTCCAAGAGGAGTCTTGGCGGCGTAAGTCCAATGTGCCTTGGCAGTGTAGACACCGTTAGCATGACATAGCCGATGGAAGCACCTGAAGGCTAGCGCAATGGATGAACAAGTCATGGATGACTTGGAGGGATTCGAGAGGCGTGAGGCTGACGGAGGTGGCTAGAAGGCTTAGGTCTAGGCTACGGGTGGTCTAGCAAGTATGGGGGCACCATACTTGGGTTAAACCTCATGGTTGAGGTTAAAATCTCATGTTTGAGGTGTGCCAGTTGACTGGTGCCATATGGCAGTCGACTGGTGTGAGTCAACTAGGGGTTGACTGCGAGAAGTGCCATAGAAGTCGACTGCCAGAGGAGGGAAGTCGACTGATTGGCCGAGTAGATGACTGATCATGTGATCAGTCGACTGGTGCTCAGTTTTTCGAGCATAGATTGGAGTTTGACTCGACTGCTGGGGTTAGCAATCGAGTGGAGGTTCTATCAGTCGACTGATGGTCATAATCAGTCGATTGATGATGGATCCGTTGGATCTTTCTAGTGTGGATCTAGCCGTTGTCTCACGACAACAGGGGTATCAGTCGACTGATGGTCCCGAGCAGTCGACTGATAGGCGATTTCCAGCACAGGTTAAAGCTTTAAATGGAGCTCGTGGAGGAGGAAAACGAATACGGTTCTTGAGCATCCTTGGGGCGATTTGTTGCTGCAAATCAGGGTCTCCAAGGCCATTCTTCAAGCAACCAAAAGCAAGCAATCCAAAGGCATTTGTAAAGTGTTTTCTTTACTTGTATTGCATTATATTTCATATTAGTTGCTTGTTGTATTTAGTTTATTGTTGTAAACTATTGTACGAGGTTTCTCCGCCTCCGACTTGTGTCGAGAAGGAGTATTTGTGAGTAGTGGTTGCGTGTGCATCACTAGAGCTCGTAGAGCTCAATCAGTGGAGTAGGAACCTTGAGGCTCCAAACCACGTTAAATATTTGTGTTTGCATGTTTGTCCATTTCATTATTGCTTTATTATTATTCCGCTGCGCGCTAACAAAAATTATAGACGAACACGCGAACGAATTCCATTGTACGAATACAAGCTATTCACCCCCCCTCTAGCTTCCAATGATCCCCTACATTGAATTTGGTGACAAAAATTTTTTTTCGTCACAAAATCCCATAAATATGGATATTTTAATGGTCGTTGATATAGTACACCAGTTGACTGACGTGACATACCAATTGACTAATTGTCTAGAATTTGGCGAGGAAAATATTTTTCATCGTAGATTTTATGATAAAATATTATTTTTGTCATCAAATTTTGGACCATCAGTCCACTTCTTGTAGCCATCAGTGAATTAAAAATGGAACAATTGACTAAAAATATTATGTGACCTGCTACAGTATCTCCAATCGAATGACGTGGCACACCAGTCGACTGATTGTCTAGAATTTGGCGACGAAAATATTTTTCGTGGGCCAAATTTTGGACCATCAGTCAACTGCCTTATCCATCAATTGATTGAAAATGGACTAGTCGACTGACCAATCGACTAAAAAATATTTTGTGGCATGCTACAGTATCACCAGTTGACTGACGTCTTGCAGCAGTCGACTACTGGCTCGCCTCCATCCAAACAAATGAGTATCAGTCGACTGGTGATATTGTAGCAGGCCACAGAAAGATTTTTAGTTGACTGATCCTTATTCAGTTGACTGATGGACAAAGGCAGTCGATTGAAGTCCAAAATTTGGTGACAAAAATATTTTTTTCATCGTAAAAACAGCGATGAAAACATATTTTCGTCGCCAAATCTGTGACGAAACTTATTTTCATCGCAAATCTAGAAAAAAAGCAAAAAACTATCATAGAACGAACTAGGTATACCTATTTTTACAACCAAAACACATATAAAATGATTCGACAATAATTTAACATCTAACAATAAAAAATAATTCAGATTTCAAACTCCATAACATTAATCATCACACAGATAAAAATCATTTAGTATATTAAACTTAATACAAGCATATCGAATGTAACAAATTAAATAACATCTAACAACTCAAACATAACCAACATCATCATTAAATTCAGCTTCATCATCATTATTATAGGCATCACCAGGAGGAAATCGAGGAAGAGGAAAATGACTTGAACCCGAGGATAATTAAAGATGCTGCATGATCAACATCTGTTTCCTGCAAAATTTGTTCATCTGTTTATTTAAATCATGCACTTCTTGGTCCCTTTTGTCTTTGTAAAATCGGACATATTCAAGTTCATTATCCTTTTGCACTAGTAACTCCTTCAAATGAGTAACCTCTTCAATCAATTGATTTATTTATGCTCTTACTGTCGGTGAGGCTGAAGAAGATGTACCGGGAACTTTATAAGTTCAGCTCAAAGAATCCAGTCCAATTATTCTTCCACCTTGTTGGAGGATTGTGGCCCGGCTAGAAGGGGGGTTGAATAGCCCAATTCGTGCTCGATGGACTTTGATCATTCTTGCGTGCTTATCTCTACAATTCGTTAGTATGCGCAGCGGAAATACGAATACAAACACAAAAGAAATATGCAAGCACACACAATACACGACGATATACATGGCTCGGAACCTTAGGGTTCCTACTCCATGGGGGTGAGCTCAACGAGCTCGAATGATGAACACACCACTACTCAAACTCCTTCTCGACAACACGTCGGAGATGGAGAAACCTCGTACAGTGATTACAAAAGTAATACAACGAAATACAAGCGAATACAAGACAATAAACAAAATAAGTAAAGAACACTTTACAACAATTGTTTTGAAACCTTTGCTTGTAGCATGCTTTGGTTTTCTCTTGAAGGTCTGGAATGCAGCAACAATTCTCCTCCAAAATCTCCCCAAAAATCCCTGTGGAAATCCTCCCCAAGCTCCTCCTCTTATGCTTGTTTTGGGCTGATTCTGCACCTGACAATCGACTGCCATAAGACCCCAGTTGACTGCTCCTATAGCCGTTGTGAGACAAGGACTTAATCCATGTTGGCATCCAGCCAACGGATATCTGTGATTGACTACGATTTCCATCAATTGTATCGGCCTCGTGCCGGTGATCGACCAACTACGAGCATTACGTGCTCGCGACCAACAAGTAGTCGAGCCCATTTGGCGATTGGATCGCAAGCATCGCTCGTCTGATCGAGCGTCGATCGGCCTTGCCACTAGTCGACTGGGACATATCACCAATCGACTGTTGTTGGGTAAAATCTCAAACACAAGTTGAGCATCCGACACACCCTTAGCCTAGACCTAAGCCTTCTAGCCACCTCTACTAGCTTCGTGCCTATCAGATCCCTCCAAGTTGTTCATGACTTGTTCATCCATGCGCGGATCCCTCCAAGTCATCCATAACTTGTTCATCTATATGCTAGTCTCCAGGTGTTGGTGCAACAATGCCCCAAGCATTTATATATTTTGATGTTTGGATAATCATCTAAGTTAGGCAATGTTTTGTGATCTAATTGTAAACATATTTAAGTGACAGGAAAATCCAAGTATGAAGACTTGGTAAAAGACAAGTCCAAGTGTGATCTTGGCAAAGAGAAGTCAAAGGAAAGGTCTTGGCAGCGTAAGTCCAAGCATGTAGTCTTGGCGGCGTAAAGTCCAAGCAGTCCTTGGAAAAGAAAGACCAAAGGAAAGTCTTGGCGGCATAAGTCCAAGCATGTAGTCTTGGCGGCGTAAAGTCCAAGCGTACTTTGGCAAAGAAGAAACCCAAAGCATGACGAAACCGAAGGAAGCTTTTGAAGGCAAGCGCATGGATGGAGTCGTGGACTCAGAGAAATCCTAGAGGCGCATGGCTGATGGAGAAGCTAGAAGGTTAAGTCTAGACTTAGGTTATGTTTTCAAGTATGAATTAGTCATACTTGGGGTGTGCCGATCGGAACATGGTGTCGGTCGGCTGGCCCTTCAAATGACATTAGAGGTTGAAGGTCATAGCTTGATCGGTAGGGGTTATCGGTCGGGTGAAATCGACTTCGAACCATTGCCGCATCTAGTGATCGGCCATTATTGGCCGTCGGCCCGGCACAAGCAAATAACCCGTAGCCGTAGCGATCGGCTCACGATCTCGATCGGCCCGCTGTTGGCGGTCGATAAGTCTTCCGTTAGCGATGGCGACGCAAATCCAGCGAATCCGTTGGAAGTCGTTAGAATCGGTGGCAGTCGACTGATGTAAGTCATCAGTCGACTGATAGACCTCCAACGGGAAAAAGGGGCTCTTTCCTATAAAAAGAGCCCAAGGGGAGCAAGAAGGGGCTAATGCTTATATTCTGATAATTCTTCTAAGCTCCCGCAAGTTTTTCAAGCTTTCTAAGTGTATTAATCTCCCTCCACCTCTCAAATCTTCATTGTCATCTTTTGTAAGAAGAGGAGGTCTTTGTAAAGAGAAAGCTTCTTTGTGGAATTGCTTGGGTTGATCCACCTTAAGGATCACCATGGAGTAGGAGCGTTATCTCCGAACCACGTAAAGGCTTTGTTAGCATTGCTTTTTGTTTTTTTTCATATATTATTTGTGTTTGCTTCTGCTAATTACTCTTGTAGAAATGAAAAGCGCTATTCACCCCCCCTCTAGCTTCCAAACGATCATAACAAGTGGTATCAGAGCCCGGATCACATCGGAAGATCTAACCATCAACCGAAGCATGGCATTTCAAGAGGGATATAGCACGGCGAGGCCTCCGTTATTTGACGGCAACGACTTCGTCTATTGGAAAGGTAGGATGGAATACTATCTCATGAATGACATAGAAAATTGGTTTAGTATTGTAAATGGATTCAAAAAGCCGGTCGACGAATTCGGAGCACCACTACCTGTTAGGAATTTCGTAACGGCTAGAGGGGGGGGTGAATAGCGTTTTGCCCGTACAATGTAATTCGATCGCGTTCGTGTCTACAAGTTTCGTTAGCACAGCGGAATATATATATATATATATATGATAACAATAACGAAACACAATCACAAACACAATAACACGAAGATTTAACGTAGTTCGGAACCGCACGGTTCCTACTCCACGGATCGAGCTCTACGAGCTCTAGTGATGCACACACACTCACTAATGACAAATACTCCTCGACACAAGTTGGAGGTGGAGAAACCCCTTACAAGTAATCTTACAATAATAAGATATAAATACAAGCAATATACAATAATACAATGCAAAACTAGTAAAGAAAACAACTTTACAAATGCCTTTGGATTGCTTGCTTGTTGATCGCTTGAATCGTGGTTGAAGACCCTGATTTGCAACAGCAAATCGCCTCAAGACATCCAAGAAATCAATGCAAATTTCCTCCATCACGAGCTCCTTTTATAGCTTCAACCTGTGCTGGAAAAAGTCGATCAGTCGACTGATCGGGACCATCAGTCGACTGATGCCACTGTTGTCGTGAGACAACGGCTAGATCCACATTGGATAAGTCCAACGGATCTACCATCAGTCGACTGATTGTGACCATCAGTCGACTGATGGAGTCCTCACTCGACCAGTCGAGTCTCGACTCCGTGCGTGGCGATTTCGAGCACCGGTCGGTGATCACGATCGATCGATCATTGCTCGAGCTCATCGATCATTGCCCACCTCGAGGCGATCATTGCTAGGCTATAACCCGCAGTTAAACCCTAGTTGACTCGGTCCAGTCGACTGCCACATGGCATCAGTCGACTGGCACACCTCAAACATGAGGTTTTAACCCAAGTATGGTTCCCCCCATACTTGCTAGACCACCCTTAGCCTAGACCTAAGCCTTCTAGCCACCTCCATCAGCCTCACGTCTCTCGGATCCCTCCAAGTCATCCATGACTTGTTCATCCATCGCGCTAGCCTTCAGGTGCTTCCATCGGCTATGTCATGCTAATGGTGTCTACACCTCTAAGGCACATTGGTCTTACGCCGCCAAGACTCCGCTTGGACTTTACGCCGCCAATATCAAACCCCTTGGACTTCTCAAATGCCAAGACTCAAGCTTGGACTTTCCCTTGCCAACACATGTTGGACTTTCCATGCCAAGACCCATGCTTGGAGTTTCCCTTGCCAACCCATGTTGGACTTTTCATGCCAAGACCCATGCTTGGACTTTTCATGTGCCAAGTACTCAAGACTTGGACTTTACCAAATGACAATTACATTGTCATATGTTTTTGTCGAAACATCAAAACATCACTCGAGTCAAACTCGAGTCATGACAATCGTGACCTAGGCCGATTGCACCAACAATCTCCCCCTTTTTCATGTTTGACAAAAACCAAACAACACATTGAGTTAGAACACTAACTCAAATCCCTTACCAATTATCCCAAATTGGTAATCTTAAATATTCTCCAAATGTTCTCCCCCAAACATTCTCCCCCTTTTTGACTAACATCAAAAAGGTTATCTCTCCAAGGAGGTCAATGTCTCATGTCCCAATGAGATCTTACAATCTCCCCCTTTGTCTAAAAATACCTAGGATGCCTACCATCTTCCTAGTGATAAGTCACATATCACTCAAGAGAGGCAATCCTATTCACTCTCCCAATTTCCAAATTGGGTATCAAAAACCCATCAATTTTCTCAATAACTTCTCCTCTTCAAGGAGAAAAAAACACATCCATCATTCCAAGATGGATACCTCCCCCTAAAGACTTGCTCCCCCTTGACCATTGCACAAACAATGTTCTTGGGAAGTCCCTAAGTCAATAGGAACTCTAAACCATCAAAATTAAGGTTAGAAATTCAACATTGAACTTTCCAACACCTTAACATTGATACAAACCCTAAACAACTCTCCTAATACATATTCAATGGATTTTCACCCTTCATCATGCTTCCCAAAGCATATCCTAGGGTTAGGAGTGGTTAGGGACCTTATCCGCAGCTGAAATCGGGTTAAACAACCTAGGTTACCTCGAAATTAGGCTATCAGTTGAGTGAAATCGATCATTGCTATGCTCATCGATCATTGCCACCAGGCGTCGTGATAAATCCGATTTTGATTATCGAAATGAGTTTTGAAAAATCATAACTAATTATACGTATATCGAAAAAACACAAAATTTGATACGTATAATACTTATGACTAATACAATGGGTGAAAAATGTTTGAAAATTATTTTACCCATAAAATAGTGAAATTGGTACAAAGTTCAAAACCATTGAAATTTTCAATGTTTTGGTCCTACTTTGTATCAACTTCATCAATGGTGATTGCTATCAAAAGATAGGCTTCACCAAGGTTTTCTAAAATGATTTTAAAATGTTTTCAAAACCTTATCTTGGATCATATTCCTTGGGCTCTATGTACATGACTTGTACACATGCTCTCCCAATGATCCACATTTGAAATTAGATGAGTTTTAGTTCATCTAGATGCAAAAACTATGCACCTTGAACTTAACTCATATCCTAGCATCTCACATGTATCTAGGGTGTATAAATACACATACATGTCAATTTGATGTGAGATGTGGGTTTTGGTTCATTTAAACTAGGGTTTCATGCATCTTCTAAGGCAACCCTAATTGATTCCCTTATAAATGGGACTCCAAGTCATGCCATTGTTCTTAGTTCAATTTTAATCAATTAAATGCATGAAATGATCATGGCATAAAGATAGCAATAATTAAGCATGACCAATGATCATGATGTCATGACATATGATAAAATCTAAAAACACATGACATTTAAAGCCTTAATCCTAAAACATGAACACGACATATAAAATAATTAAAAGTAAGCATGATGTCATGGCATGTTATATGGCAAACAAAGCATGGCATATAAAATATATAGGTATAATAATACCTAAATTTTAATATTAATTTCCATTTGATATAATTAGATATATTTTGGCATATTAACCTAATCTCCCTAGTGTGCCAAGAACCCAAAATGGCACACTAACCTCTAAACCCAACTTGTGCCAATTTGATCATTCTATCAAAACTTCTCAATTAATATTGGCACATCCTAAAATCCTTTAGAATTCAAATCTAACCACATCCCAAGGTAACCAAAACCTTGAAAATGACCTAACATGCCACCTTTGCCATGGTTGAGTTAACTACCCATCCAATCAAGGTTGGCACACCCTAAACCCATCTTAGCGTGAATCAATCACGCTCTTAGGAACCCAAAACCGATTTGAGCTCTTAGGGTTAATTAGGTATTCCTTAACGATAACCTCCCTAGATACCTTCCTAATGACCCTCCTAGGCTTGTTAGCCTTGGTCATTTGGGTCTTACCTAGGTTGACTCTAGGGGTAACTCCCCTTGCAACCTTCTTAGTGGCCACCCTAGGTTTCCTAGAAACCCTAGCCACTAGGTACACCCTTTGGTCAACTCTAGGGATGACTTCCCTATTGACCTTGGTCTTCCTAGACCTAGTTTGTGTTCCATAGTCAAATGGAACACTATGATAAGCCACTTTAGGCTTAGGTTTGTGACCCAAACTTTGCTTGCCCTTGGTTGACTTTTGACTCTTAGGTCCTTAGTGTTGACTTTGACTTTTGAACCTTTGACTTTGACCATTAGATCCTTTAAATTGATTTTGTATCTTATTTAGGGTCTTTTCAAGTTTTTCAAGCCTTGACCTCAAGACTTGATTTTCCTTTTCTAATTGCCCAATTTTAGAATTTTGATTTAAATCTTGGGCATTTGACTTCCTAGGCATATGCCTAGTCCATTTAGGGTTTAGACTTAGGTGCTCTTGTACCTTTCTAATTGTCTTCCTAGGTAAAATTGATCTTGAGTTATTTGACCTAGGTTTGTCCTTAAATAAGTTGTTTTTAGGGACATTAGTCCCAAATTTCTCCCTATTTCCTACATGGACTCTCTTAGCTCCTAAGCAAAAATATTTATTCCTATTAGCATGCTTTTCATAAATTGCAAGAAAATTAAAGTTCCTAGCATGCTTTTTAGCATTTAAATTAGAAGATGCATTACTAAAATGTACCTTAGGGTTAGCCTTAGCTCCCCCTACTTGTGATGCTTCTTTTTGAGTCTTTTTGCTACCCTTAGGACATTGATTCCTATAATGTCCTTTTGAATTGCACTTGAAGCATATGATGTGCTCCTTGCCTTTAGGTGTTGGGGAACCGTCATCCTTTGACTTTTGTTGACTTTTGGGCGTCGGAGAAGCTTTCCTAACCTTCTTTGGGCATTTGCTCTTGTAATGCCCATACTCCCTACACTCAAAGCACATTATATGATTTTTATTTGAAAAATAAAGTGTTTGAGTTACCTAGAGTGGTGGTAGGTGCCGGAGTTGAATTTTGAGCTTCCTCATCTTGATCGGATGTTGAAGGCTCTTCTTGAGGTTGCTCCGGTGTAGAGGATGGTCTCTCCTCCTCAATCCTAGAAGTAGATGCTTCTTCCACCTCTTCTACTTCTTCTTTCTCCGATCAGGAAGTTGACTCCATCTCAACTTCCGATTCCTCACTTTCACTTGAGGATGAACTCTACTCATGGAATCTTGCCAATTTTCTCCATAGCTCCTTGGCATACATGTAATCCCCTAGCTTGCACAAAACATCATTAGGGATTAAATCTTCCAAAAGTTTCGTTACCTTAACTTCGGTCTTGAGCTTTTGGCGTTGCTCTTGGGTCCACTTTTTCAATTTTAGGACATTCCCCTTCTTATCCCTAGGGGGTTCAAGGCCTTCCACGAGGATGAACCAATCCTCTATGTTCATCATTAAGAATGTTTCCATTCTTGCTCTCCACGCCGGAAAATCTTCTGGATCATATGGAGGTGGAGTATTGATATCCCATCCAAGTTTGTCTTGGAATTCCATCTTCACCCTCTAGCCTTTTGCTCCCGGTTGTTAATCCGTTGAAGAGCAACCTTACTCTGATACCACTTGTTAGGAATTTCGTAACGGCTAGAGGGGGGGGGGGTGAATAGCGTTTTGCCCGTACGATGTAATTCGATCGCGTTCGTGTCTACAAGTTTCGTTAGCACAGTGGAATATATATATATGATAACAATAACGAAACACAATCACAAACACAATAACACGAAGATTTAACGTGGTTCGGAACCGCACGGTTCCTACTCCACGGATCGAGCTCTACGAGCTCTAGTGATGCACACGCACTCACTAATGACAAATACTCCTTCTCGACACAAGTTGGAGGTGGAGAAACCCCTTACAAGTAATCTTACAACAATAAGATATAAATACAAGCAATATACAATAATACAATGCAAAACTAGTAAAGAAAACAACTTTACAAATGCCTTTGGATTGCTTGCTTGTTGATCGCTTGAATCGTGGTTGAAGACCCTGATTTGCAACAGCAAATCGCCTCAAGACGTCCAAGAAATCGATGCAAATTTCCTCCATCACGAGCTCCTTTTATAGCTTCAACCTGTGCTGGAAAAAGTCGATCAGTCGACTGATCGGGACCATCAGTCGACTGATGCCACTGTTGTCGTGAGACAACGGCTAGATCCACGTTGGATAAGTCCAACGGATCTACCATCAGTCGACTGATTGTGACCATCAGTCGACTGATGGAGTCCTCACTCGACCAGTCGAGTCTCGACTCCATGCGTGGCGATTTCGAGCACGCGATCATCACGATCGATCAGTCGACTGCTCGAGCCATCAGTCGACTGCCCACCTCTGGCAGTCGACTGCTAGGCCATAACCCGCAGTCAAACCCTAGTTGACTCGGTCCAGTCGACTGCCACATGGCATCAGTCGACTGGCACACCTCAAACATGAGGTTTTAACCCAAGTATGGTTCCCCCCATACTTGCTAGACCACCCTTAGCCTAGACCTAAGCCTTCTAGCCACCTCCATCAGCCTCACGTCTCTCGGATCCCTCCAAGTCATCCATGACTTGTTCATCCATCGCGCTAGCCTTCAGGTGCTTCCATCGGCTATGTCATGCTTGTTGGATCGAAGCGGATCGCTAGAGGGGGGGGGGTGAATAGCGATAAAAACTTTTCTTTTAAATCGTTCGATAGACAATTAAACGCAGCAGAAATGTAAATAAAAACTAAATGAGACAAATAGTTTTTTTTACTTGGTTCGTAGCCTTCGGCTACTACTCCAAGGCCCTAACGGTCCTAGACCGTGTACGGAGGGCAATTCACTAAAACACTCCTTCTCGTTGGAGGTAGGAGTTTTACGATTACAAAAGCCTTCGAAGCAAAAAGATAGAGAGACAAACCCTCTCTTCTATTAAAGTAAAATGCAACAAAAAGCCTCGATTAAAAAGAATTGCAATATTGAAAGCAATAACAAATTAAGATTATACCAACAACTAAACAAAAGAAACTTTAAGCTAGGGTTGTTGGCCGCACTTCGTTGTTGTAGAGTCGTCGGAGAGTTGCAGCGTAACGGAGGCTTTTGAGCACTTAGCATTGAGGATGAAACCCTAGGTTTGTCCCTCCTTTTATAGCCTTTAAGCCCCTCAACGAATGGGTCTTCAACCAATCACAAATGGGCACAAAACTCCTTGAAAAATGGTGATAAAGCTTGACTCCTCGAGGCTGATTTTTGACCACCGGTTGAACTGGCCGGTTGAAATGGCGCCGGTTGAACTGGCCGGTTGAATTGATGGTCAGGATTTTTGACTACAATAAAGAGTTAGCTCAAAATATAAGTGGATTCGACGGCCACTTGCCGTCCGATCTCAACATAGACCTTCCATGGGAAGTCTTGGGTCGGATCGTCGCCTAAGATCATCCCCGTAAAGAGGATACGACCTCACTTATGCTCGCACACACGAGCTTACCTCGATACTTACGTGTCACTTTTGCTTTCGGCCTTCCACTCGATTCCTTCGGCTCCCTCCGAAGTAACTCGAGTGTCGCCTGACCACCGCGGCTTCCTCCGGGTGTCGCTAGCCTTCAGCTCCAGCATTGAGACTTTTCTGCACACTTGATTTAGCTCGTGAGATAACAATATAAGATTAACTTTATATCGTTTACTATAATCAAAACTTAGGTTCGACTTAGGTGCCCACTGCACCAACAATCTCCCCCTTTTTGATTTATGGCAAACCCACATACAAAGTTAAGACAAAAATAAGTATGAGATTATGCATGAATGAGTAGGAGTATATAAAAATTCTTTTTCAAGTGCTCCCCCTTGAGGTATCCTCCCCCTTGACCGAGGGTGAGTACTTGAGAAAGGATTTTAACTCTCCCCCTTGATATGTGCTACTAAGAAAAAGAATTAAGTAACCGAAATTACTTAATATTGGCCATAGTGTTTAAAATAAGTTTTAAGTTAAGAAACCAAATGATTTCTTAACCTTGGCCTTTTGTTAAAAGTTTAAATAAGTTTTCAAAACTTAAAGTTAACTTTTGGTTTAATTATGAAGTAAGAGTTAAGTTATCAAAATTTTTTTTTGACCCCTTAACTTTTGTCCTTTTTCTCCCCCTTTTGCCGTATATCGAAAAGAGTAAGGGGTGTGTGGAAAACAAAATAAATGTTAAATTTAAAGTCCAAGCATGTTCCACATTTTTATTTTTAAAAATAATATACTGAAAATAAGTTCATCTATAAAATGTTCGACTCATATTTGGCTTGATTGATATGAAGAATCAACCAGTCCTGGTCAGAGTCGGTTAGTATGTATGATTATACTCCGTGGTTCATAGTGATGCACTAGCTCTACATCTGGAACCAGGAGTAAGGTCCTAACATCTTACGCCCATCTACATGGCTAAGTACACAAACACATTAGTCCTATGTGTTGTGAGATGTATTGGCTCCTTAAATCTATAGGTGCATGATATCTAAGGTATGTCCTATGCTAGTTCCATGAAAAAAAAGTAAGAAATAGTAGTAAGAAAATATAATTTGCAAGTTCCTATTGTATTACGCACATGCCTAATCTTCGTCTCAAGAGACTAAATTCGGCTTCGGGTAGTGGTTTAGTAAATATGTCCGCTAGGTTAGATTTCGAGTCAACATATTCGAGTTGTATGGAGCCGTTGGCTACATGTTCTCGAATGAAATGGTGTTTTACCTCTATATGCTTTGTCCTTGAATGGCATATAGGGTTCTTAGTTAGATTTATCGAACTTATGTTGTCTACAAAAATTTTAGTTTTGGTGAAGTCCAACCTAAAGTCTCGGAGAGTGTGCTTCATCCAAAGAAGCTGAGTTACACACTCACCCATCGCAACGTATTCGGCTTCGGTGGTAGATAAGGCAACACAATGTTGCTTCCTACTGCACCAACTCACTAGACTCGAGCCGAGTAGTTGACAACAACCACTCGTGCTCTTTCTATCGAGTTTACTACTGGCATAATCCGAATCGGAGTAGCCGATTAGTTCGAACTCCGTAGATCTAGGGTACCAAATACCAACGTTAAGTGTACCCTTAAGATATCTAAGGATACGCTTAACTAGGGTTAGGTGAGACTCCTTAGCACAGGTTTGAAACATGACGCACATACTTATCGAAATAGGATGTCGGGTCGTTACTCAGCTTAAGTATAGGAGACTTCCTATCGCGCTTCCTATAGTACTTTAAGTCAATGGACTTACTTTCTAGGTCTTCCTATGTTAACATTAATCGCCATTGGGGTGTTTATTATCTTAGCGCCTTGCATTCCAAATCTTTAATTAACTCCTTAGTGTATTTTTGTTGATATAGGTATATACCATCCTTAGTTTGTTTAATTTGTAGACCTAAAAAGAAACTTAACTCACTACCAAGTTCATTTCAAACTCACTTTCCATGAGTGAAACGAACTCGCTTAGTAAATGAGTTAGAGGTTCCAAAAATTATATCGCCTACGTAAATTTGAGCTATGAATATTTCTTTACCTAAGGTTTTACGAAGAGAGTTGGGTCAACTAAGCCTTGGTTAAACCCTTTTGACTTAAGATGGATTGAAAGTCTCGCATCAAGCTCGAGGAGCTTGTTTAAGTCCATAGAGAGCTTTCTTAAGTTTTAGAACATGGTCGGGTTTATCTAGATTTTCGAATCCGCGGGGTTGGCTAACATAAACTTCTTCTTTAATGTATCCATTTAAGAATGCCGACTTAACATCCATTTGAAACAGCTTAAATCCTCGATGTGAGACATAAGCTAGCAACATTCGAATGGATTCGAGTCTAGCTACTGGGGCATAGGTTTCGTCGTAATCTAAGCCTTCGACTTGACTAAACCCTTTGGCGACTAACCTAGCCTTGTTTCTAACTACTTCACCTTTATCATCAAGCTTATTTCAAACACCCACCTTGTTCCAATTATCGTTTTGTCTTTAGGTGGTGGTACTAATTCCCACACTTCATTCCTAGTAAATTGAGCTAGCTCTTCTTGCATTGCAATAATCCAATCGGGATCAAGAAGAGCTTGTTCAATTGATTTGGGTTCTATCTTTGAAATTAAGGAAATTTGACTAAGGTTCCTATAGGATGCTCTAGTTCGAACTCCTAGATTAGGATCTCCTATCACTTGATCGATAGGGTGGTTAGTTTGAATCCTAGATTGGGTTGGGTTTGTGTCACCTAATGCTTGATCAATGGGGTGACTTGGTTGAACATTAGTTTGGTTGGAGTCATCTATCACTTGATCAATAGAGTGACTTGGTTGACTAGACCTGATCTCCGGATCAGAGTTAGGTCTAGTATGAATCGGCTCGCTAATTGGGGTTGCCGGGGGTTTTGTAGGTTCATGTCCTTCATCAAATACTACATTGATAGTCTCCTCGACTCTAAGGGTATCGTGGTTATATACTCTATAAGCTCGACTTGTAGTCGAGTATCCTAGAAAGATTCCGGTCGTGGTCTTGGATGTAAATTTCTCTAGGTAATCCTTAGTGTTTAGGATATGTACCTTACACCCAAATACCCTAAAGTACTTGATGTTAGGTATTTTATCGTGATAAATCTCGTATGAGGTCTTAAGGTGCCTCTTTACCATAAGGATTATATTTTGGACATAGCATGCCGTACTCACGGCTTCTGCCCAAAACCTATCGGGTAGGTCATATTCGTTCAACATGGTCCTAACGACTTCTTGTAGAGTTCGGTTTTTCCGCTCCACTAGGCCATTTTGTTGAGGGGTCCTAGGGCAAGATAATTCATGGTGGTATCCGTTTAGGTTATAGAAGTCTGTGAACCTTTGATTTTCGAATTCACCACCATGATCGCTTCTAATTCTTTTAACGTTAAGGTTTTTTTGATTCTCGATTAATTTGAATAAATTGATTAATTGATCTAAGGTATCATTTTTATGTTTGATGAACCTAACCCAGGTAAACCTGGAGTAGTCGTAAATTATGACTAAGCAATATTGACTTTTATTGAGTGACTTGGCTCCATGTGAATCGAATAGATCCATATGCAGGAGCTCAAGTACACTTGAGGTTCGTTCTTGGTTAGTTAACTTGTGTTGTGTCCTAGGTTGTTTTCCTTGTTGACAAGCATTACAGATTTTATTAACCAAATTGTTAAGGTTGGGTAAGCCTCTGACTAGGCCACTCTGACTCATCTTGTGGACGAGTCTTGGGTGCGAGTGACCGAGTCGTCGGTGCCACAACCATGATTCCTCTTCCTGTGTCATAAGACATTTGGCTGAGGATTTGATTAAGTTAATTGTATAAATGTTATTTGTCCTAGTTCCTTTGAGTATTGTTTTAGCTGTTTCATTTGTTTTAATTACACATTCATTTTCTAAAAATATGACCTTATAATTATTGTCACATAATTGGCTTACGCTAAGCAGGTTATATTCAAAATTCTCTACAAGTAATACATTTTTAATAACAAAATTCGAGTTAAGCTCGATATCACCTGATCCGATGATTTTGAGCTTGCCGTTATTCCCAAAGGCTACCGATCCTTGTCGTTTGAATCAAAGCTTGAATTTGAGTTGATCCTGGTCATGTGGAGTAATCCGCCTAACATCCATTGATCCTTCACACAAGGTGGTTGGATTGGATGTTAGATTATTATATTTTTTAAAAAAAAATTGGTTGTAAGTTGTTAAACCTAGGTCATCTCACCGGAGTCTATATGATCAAGCATGTTATACTTATGTGTTCTTTGTGAGATGACTTCCAATTAAGTTGATTAAGTGCATTTATGTTTAAGTAATGTTAGATTTGGATTTGACCCTAGGCTTGTCAAGTTTACCTTTTCAAGATCATGGCTTCAGTCGTGGTGAGGCAGGGCCTTCTTTTATCGGATCATCGACCACTTCCTTAGACAAAGCCATTTTCAAGAAAATGATGACTTGACTCACCTAAAATTATTTCCTCATCTAACTAGTTATTTTTGAAAAGAGGCTCCCCGAGGCTCAATCTTTTCGAAGGATTTTAGTTGGTTATTTGAAAAGAGGCTCCCCGAGGCTCAATCTTTTCGAAGGATTTTAGTTGGTTATTTACGTGTTCTAAGTGAGTTCACGAAAGAAAAAAAACAAAAATAAATCTAAGCATGCAATTTCTAAGTTAAAACACAAACATGTTTTGTACTGGCTCCCCCTAGACCGTTGAATCGGTTCGGTCTATCCACATAGTGGATTTGGTCCTTGGGAACCCAGTACGAGTTGGATCCTAGAGTTGAAATCAAAGTGGTCTTAGGGACCCATGCTTGGACACATTTTTTATGTCTACTTACGATTGACATATACGACTTATTGGTTGTGTTTGAGCTAAACCCTAGTCCGGCCTTGTTGTACACGACCCTTTGCGATCCAAGTAGGAGGTCAAGTCCTTTGGATCCCAAAGTAAACCTTTCCAACGTATTCCTAAGATATTCGACTTGACTTTTCAAGAGTGAGTTCTCAACTTTGAGTTTTTCAACCCGAGTTGAGTCCTTCTCTTGAACTCGACTAGTCGAAGAGGTTAGGGAGACCTCGTGTTTGAGGAGTTTAACTTCCTCAACCAGGGTCTCGACCTTGGACTCGGACTTAGCTAACTTCCTAGACAAAAACCTAACCGTATTATGTAAAGTATTAAATAAGGTTTGACTCACCTTAAGGGTATCTTTTGAACCGGATGCGTATCCGTGGCTTGACTTGAAGGTAGCTTCAGTCCGAGTCATCCTCGTGTTCTGACTCAAGTTCAGGTTCGGTCTCCGTGTCGGACTCAATCGATTTCGCCATGAAGACGTGGTCTTCGTCTTCTTCGGATGACGCTTCTTCCCATGTCGCATTGAGGGCCTTCTTGTGCTTAGGTGCTTGGTGGTTGAGCTTGGGGCACTCGGACTTTATATGTCCAAACCTGTTACACTCATAACACCTAATATTAGAACTTTTAGGCTTACCTTGGTTGGGTCGAGTTGTGGTTCGCTTTCGTCCCTTGGCTATCCTTCGAGCTAGGTTCATTAGTTCGACAACAATTCCGGTCAACTTCTTCTTCAGACTCATCTTCCTCCTTTGGTGGTGGCTTGCTTGCAATTTCTTCTTCTTTGAACTCGCAAACAAGGCTATACCCCTCTCGGGTTCCGAGTTGGACTGCTCATGTAATTCAAAATCCAAAAAGAGTTCATCTAATCTAAGTTTAGAAAGGTCCTTGGAGACCTTGTAGGCATCGACCATGGATGCCCACAAGGTAGTCCTCGGAAAAGAGTTTAGAACATACCTTATAAGGTCGCGGTTTTCGACCTTTTGCCCGATTGCGTGTAGGTTGTTGACTATGTCTTGGACACGGGCGTGGAGTTGCGTCGCGGACTCGTGTTCCTGCATTTTTAGTGTGTACAATTTATTGAACAACAAATCACGTTTGCAAACCTTAGCTTGATCCGATCCTTCGTGTAACTCGATCAGCTTTGTCCAAAGGTCCTTTGCGCTAATGAAGGGGCCGACGCGATTTAACTCCTCCTTGGACAAGCCGCATTGGAGGATTTGTGTTGCCTTGGCGGCCGACTTGTCGCTTTGTCGCAATGGTCCATTGATCATAATCCAAGGAGTCACCCACTTCATTAGTCGGAAGTGTGAAACCCGTTTGGATTATGATCCACATCTCGATTTGGGTTTTGAGAAAGCATTCCATCCGACCCTTCCAATAACGGAAGTCATCTCCGTTGTAAAACGGAGGTCGGACGGTGCTAAAACCCTCGAGATGGGCCATTAGAACAAAAGACAAAAAGGGACGAAGACGAAGAAACTAGCAACGACAAAAACACAAAACAAAGTACCAAGACTCGCGTCTTGGATTAGTAGTGCGGGAGTAAATTTAACAAAGCGAAATAAATCAGAAATAAACAGAAATAAAAGAAAAATAAATCTGTGAAAAATGGCTAGATTGGTGGTTTCACCAAATCTTAGCAACCCCCGGCTCTGATACCAATTGTTGGATCGAAGCGGATCGCTAGAGGGGGGGGTGAATAGCGATAAAAACTTTTCTTTTAAATCGTTCGATAGACAATTAAACGCAGCGGAAATGTAAATAAAAACTAAATGAGACAAATAGTTTTTTTACTTGGTTCGTAGCCTTCGGCTACTACTCCAAGGCCCTAACGGTCCTAGACCGTGTACGGAGGGCAATTCACTAAAACACTCCTCCTCGTTGGAGGTAGGAGTTTTACGATTACAAAAGCCTTCGAAGCAAAAAGATAGAGAGACAAACTCTCTCTTCTATTAAAGTAAAATGCAACGAAAAGCCTCGATTAAAAAGAATTGCAATATTGAAAGCAATAACAAATTAAGATTATACCAACAACTAAACAAAAGAAACTTTAAGCAAGGGTTGTTGGCAGCACTTCGTTGTTGTAGAGTCGTCGGAGAGTTACAGCGTAACGGAGGCTTTTGAGCACTTAGAATTGAGGATGAAACCCTAGGTTTGACCCTCCTTTTATAGCCTTTAAGCCCCTCAACGAATGGGTCTTCAACCAATCACAAATGGGCACAAAACTCCTTGAAAAATGGTGATAAAGCTTGACTCCTCAAGGCTGATTTTTGACCACCGGTTGAACTGGCTGGTTGAACTGGCGCCGGTTGAACTGGCCGGTTGAACTGATGGCCAGGATTTTTGACTACAATAAAGAGTTAGCTCAAAATATAAGTGGATTCGATGGCCACTTGCCGTCCGATCTCAACATAGACCTTCCATGGGAAGTCTTGGGTCGGATCGTCGCCTAAGATCATCCCCGTAAAGAGGATACGACCTCACTTACGCTCGCACACACGAGCTTACCTCGATACTTACGTGTCGCTTTTGCTTCCGGCCTTCCACTCGATTCCTTCGGCTCCCTCCGAAGTAACTCGAGTGTCGCACGACAACCGCGGCTTCCTCCGGGTGTCGCTAGCCTTCAGCTCCAGCATTGAGACTTTTCTGCACACTTGATTTAGCTCGTGAGATAACAATATAAGCTTAACTTTATATCGTTTACTATAATCAAAACTTAGGTTCGACTTAGGTGCCCACTGCACCAACAATGCTAATGGTGTCTACACCGCCAAGGCACATTGGTCTTACGCCGCCAAGACTCCGCTTGGACTTTACGCCGCCAATATCAAACCCCTTGGACTTCTCAAATGCCAAGACTCAAGCTTGGACTTTCCCTTGCCAACACATGTTGGACTTTCCATGCCAAGACCCATGCTTGGAGTTTCCCTTGCCAACCCATGTTGGACTTTTCATGCCAAGACCCATGCTTGGACTTTTCATGTGCCAAGTACTCAAGACTTGGACTTTACCAAATGACAATTACATTGTCATATGTTTTTGTCGAAACATCAAAACATCACTCGAGTCAAACTCGAGTCCTGGCAATCGTGACCTGGGCCAATTGCATCAACAATCTCCCCCTTTTTGATGTTTGACAAAAACCAAACAACACATTGAGTTAGAACACTAACTCAAATCCCTTACCAATTATCCCAAATTGGTAATCTTAAACATTCTCCAAATGTTCTCCCCCAAACATTCTCCCCCTTTTTGACTAACATCAAAAAGGTTATCTCTCCAAGGAGGTCAATGTCTCATGTCCCAATGAGATCTTACAATCTCCCCCTTTGTCTAAAAATACCTAGGATGCCTACCATCTTCCTAGTGATAAGTCACATATCACTCAAGAGAGGCAATCCTATTCACTCTCCCAATTTCCAAATTGGGTATCAAAAACCTATCAATTTTCTCAATAACTTCTCCTCTTCAAGGAGAAAAAAACACATCCATCATTCCAAGATGGATACCTCCCCCTAAAGGCTTGCTCCCCTTTGACCATTGCACAAACAATGTTCTTGGGAAGTCCCTAAGTCAATAGGAACTCTAAACCATCAAAATTAAGGTTAGAAATTCAACATTGAACTTTCCAACACCTTAACATTGATACAAACCCTAAACAACTCTCCTAATCCATATTCAATGGATTTTCACCCTTCATCATGCTTCCCAAAGCATATCCTAGGGTTAGGAGTGGTTAGGACCTTATCCATGAAATCGGGTTAAACAACCTAGGTTAGAATTAGGCTATCACGAGTGATTTAGAAATCGCGATCATTCATTAATCATCATCGATCGCCACCTGAGCGCGATCGATAACTGAAAATCCCGATTTTCAGTTATCAGAAATGAGTTTTGAAAAATCATAACTAATTATACGTATATCGAAAAAACACGAAATTTGATACGTATAATACTTATGACTAATACAATGGGTGAAAAATGTTTGAAAATTATTTTACCCATAAAATAGTGAAATTGGCACAAAGTTCAAAACCATTGAAATTTTCAATGTTTTGGTCCTACTTTGTATCAACTTCATCAATGGTGATTGCTATCAAAAGATAGGCTTCACCAAGGTTTTCTAAAATGATTTTAAAATGTTTTCAAAACCTTATCTTGGATCATATTCCTTGGGCTCTATGTACATGACTTGTACACATGCTCTCCCAATGATCCACATTTGAAATTAGATGAGTTTTAGTTCATCTAGATGCAAAAACTATGCACCTTGAACTTAACTCATATCCTAGCATCTCACATGTATCTAGGGTGTATAAATACACATACATGTCAATTTGATGTGAGATGTGAGTTTTGGTTCATTTAAACTAGGGTTTCATGCATCTTCTAAGGCAACCCTACTTGATTCCCTTATAAATGGGACTCCAAGTCATGCCATTGTCCTTAGTTCAATTTTAATCAATTAAATGCATGAAATGATCATGGCATAAAGATAGCAATAATTATGCATGGCCAATGATCATGATGTCATGGCATATGATAAAATCTAAAAACACATGACATTTAAAGCCTTAATCCTAAAACATGAACATGACATAAAATAATTAAAAGTAAGCATGATGTCATGGCATGTTATATGGCAAACAAAGCATGGCATATAAAATATATAGGTATAATAATACCTAAATTTTAATATTAATTGCCATTTGATATAATTAGATATATTTTGGCATATTAACCTAATCTCCCTAGTGTGCCAAGAACCCAAAATGGCACACTAACCTCTAAACCGAACTTGTGCCAATTTGATCATTCTATCAAAACTTCTCAATTAATATTGGTAGATCCTAAAATCCTTTAGAATTCAAATCTAACCACATCCCAAGGTAACCAAAACCTTGAAAATGACCTAACATGCCACCTTTGCCATGGTTGAGTTAACTACCCATCAATCAAGGTTGGCACACCCTAAACCCATCTTAGCGTGAATCAATCACGCTCTTAGGAACCCAAAACGGATTTGAGCTCCTAGGGTTAATTAGGTATTCCTTAGGGATAACCTCCCTAGATACCTTCCTAATGACCCTCCTAGGCTTGTTAGCCTTGGTCATTTGGGTCTTACCTAGGTTGACTCTAGGGGTAACTCCCCTTGCAACCTTCTTAGTGGCCACCCTAGGTTTCCTAGAAACCCTAGCCACTAGGCACACCCTTTGGTCAACTCTAGGGATGACTTCCCTATTGACCTTGGTCTTCCTAGACCTAGTTTGTGTTCCATAGTCAAATTGAACACTATGATAAGCCACTTTAGGCTTAGGTTTGTAACCCAAACCTTGCTTGCCCTTGGTTGACTTTTGACTCTTAGGTCCTTAGTGTTGACTTTGACTTTTGAACCTTTGACTTTGACCATTAGATCCTTTAAATTGATTTTGTATCTTATTTAGGGTCTTTTCAAGTTTTTCAAGCCTTGACCTCAAGACTTGATTTTCCTTTTCTAATTGCCCAATTTTAGAATTTTGATTTAAATCTTGGGCATTTGACTTCCTAGGCATATGCCTAGTCCATTTAGGGTTTAGACTTAGGTGCTCTTGTACCTTTCTAATTGTCTTCCTAGGTAAAATTGATCTTGAGTTATTTGACCTAGGTTTGTCCTTAAATAAGTTGTTTTTAGGGACATTAGTCCCAAATTTCTCCCTATTTCCTACATGGACTCTCTTAGCTCCTAAGCAGTTATTTTTTTTTGCCGTATGATTAACCATAAACTCCTACTTGTAATGACTTTGATTAATGAAATGAAATTGTGTTTTTGTTTAGTTCACTTCATCGTTGTCTACAACTTGTTATTTGTCGAAGTCAGTAGCATATAGTAAGAGCATATGACGGTTATGAATATTGATATGATACAATTACACTTTTAATTACATTTATTTTGAATCGATCAGACAATCCATTAACTGATGAGCATGTTTTTCATCTAATATTTTCATTTTATATTATATTATAAAATGTGTATATATGAACGAAGCTGATTTTCGACATCCACTGAATTTTCTACGCGATTTTCAAACCTTGATCAAAATTCAAAATTCAAGATTTCAGATTTGTCATATCACGATCAATAAGATGTTATACGATCGCCATATCGCTTGGTATGCCTATTCTCCAATAAATTCCATGATGACACTCGCTTTTGGAATAGAAAATGGTTTTTCATCGCTAAAAGAAAAGGTTCAATTTTGGACATTATATGATTTCCACAAAGATATACATGATAACTTGGAAAGGCGGATTTTCTTGGTGCATCGTTTAGGGGAGCTACATCCCTTATTTCTATAATTGTTAGTGCAAGGCTAGGACATATTTGCCTATTCTATTGCTTATGCTTTGCTTCACATGTTATTTTCTACATCATGAAACATGTCTTGGATTTAGGGGGAGTTTATATCAATTTTATACCTTGTTCAAGATGTGTCAATTATAATTCTTTCCTCAAGACTTATTGATAACCTCTTCTTTGTTGTATGTCAAAGGGGGAGAAGGGATATTTGGGTTAGAATTCATATTGAAATATGTTTATATGTAGAAGAAGATCTAACCTAATGATTGCCAAACATCAAAAGTGTGGAGAGATTGTTGGTGCAACAATGCCCCAAGCATTTATATATTTTGATGTTTGGATAATCATCTAAGTTAAATGTAGCAATGTTTTATGATCTAATTGTAAATATATTTAAGTGATGTGAAAATCCAAGTATGAAGACTTGGTAAAAGATAAGTCCAAGGTGTGATCTTGGCAAAGAGAAGTCAAAGGAAAGGTCTTCTGTAAGTCTAAGCATGTAGTCTGGCAGAAGTCCAAGCAAATCTTGAAAAGAAAGACCAAAGGAAAGTCTGATAAGTCATAAGTATTGCATGTATCATGGCGGCGAAAGTCCAAGCATTGCATTGGGCAAAGAAGAAACCCAAAGCACGACGAAACCAAGGAAGCTTTCAAGGCAACGAACGATGGATGGAGTCGTGGACTCGAGAAATCCTAGAGGCGTTAAGGGCAAGCCTGGAGAAGCTAGAAGCTTAGGTTATGTTTTCGGCTTGAATTATGTTTTGGAGTTTGGAAAGCGCTACCGATCGAACATGGTGCTCTGGCCGACCGCCGCTAAAATGCAGCATTAGAGGTCAAGGTCTGTTAGCGCGATCCGGGAGTTATCTTAGTCGAACCGTGAGAGTCGACACTGACTCGACCGGGCGATCGCCGGGCAAATGGCTCGTAGCAAGATCGCCACCGATTACGAAAGCGCCAATAATCCATCACCACCGATCGATAGTCTTCTGGTGATGACGCATGGCAATCCTATGAATTAGGCCGCTCGTAAGCCGCGAATTCTGGCGATCGATAAGCACGATCGATGACCGACTCACCGATAGACTCAATGGAAAGAGGCTCTTTCCTATAAAAAGAGCTCCTAAGGGGAGCAAGAAGGAGCTAATCATTATTCTCGATCATTCTTCTAAGCTCCACAAGTATTAATTAATCTCCTCCTCCTCAAATCCTCATTGTCATTGTCTGTAAGAAGAGGAGGTCTTTGTAAAGAGAAAGCTTCTTAGTGGAATTGCTTGGGTTGATCCACTCAAGGATCGCCAGGAGTAGGAGCTCTATCTAACCACGTGAAAGGCTTTAGTTGCTTAGCATTGCTTTTGTTTTTACATATATTATTTTATGCTTGCTTCCTAATTACTCTTGTAGAAACAAAAGTTAAAAAGCGCTATTCAGCTTCCACCATCTAGCTTCCAAACGTATCACCAACAAGTGGTATCATAGCCCTATCGATCGAAAAGATCTAACCATCAACCAAGTATGGCATTTCAAGAGGGATATAGTACGCAAGGCCTCCGCTCTTCGCAACGACTTTGGCTATTGGAAAGGTAGGATGGAATACTATCTCATAGCAGAAAATTGGTTTAGTATTGTAGATGGATTCAAAAGTCAGTCGATTTAATTTGAGCACCACTACCGACAAAAGAGATGGACAAGAGAGACGGCCAAGAAAGCACAAGCAATGTAAAGCAACGTACTACACACTTCAATGTGGTCTATCCAAGGAGCAACTCTAAGGTCGGGCCCTTCAACTCCGCAAAGAGCTTTGGGAGAAGCTCATCAACTCAACGAAGGATCCAAAGAGACAAGAAGGCCAAGAGGGATCTTTGATTGGCTAACTCCAAAGCTTCACTATGAAGACAACGAGACTGTGAGCCAAATGCACAGTATTTCAAGGAAGTAGTCAACGGACTACACGTTATAGGTGAAAAGGTCGACATAACCTTGTAAGGTATGTATTACAAGCTTTCCTAGGACCACCTTATGGGCCCCAATGGTAGATGCCTATAAGGTCTCTAGGATCTTTCATTAGTCAAGTTAGATGAACTTTTTGTGAATTTCCATTACATGAATAAGCTAACACTTCATCCAAAGAGAAGGGCATAGCTCTTTTGTAGGAAAGATGGAGAAGAAGAAGAAGGAGAAGAAGGAAGTGTCCTACCTATCCGATCCGAGGAAGACTCACTGCAAGTAGTGAAGATGAGTTTCGCAAGTGAGGTGGCACATTACGCCAAGAAGTTCAAGTGGGAAGTCAAGGAGACTCACCAAGAAAGATGTGAAGAGGATGTTCCAATCCTCAAGAGGTAAATCTTCAAATAATTCAAATTCTTCATCTAATGTAACTTGTTATGGTTGCAATAAGAAAGGGCACATCAAGCCAAATTGCCCGGAACTAAAGAAGAAAGAGGAGAAAGAAAAGAAGCATAAGGAGAAGAAGGAAAAGAAGAAGAAAGAAGCAATGGTGGCTCAAACTTGGGACACCCTAAGCATGGAAGACACTTCCGATGATGAAGAAGTATGCCATGCCACCCGAAATCTAGCCCTCATGGCTTTAGAGGAAGAAACCGGGAGTTCAAGTGAGGAGTCTTCATCCTCTTCATCAAGTGATGAATCATCATCAAGTGATGATGATGAGGTAAACAACTCACCTAAAGTAGATTTACTTTATAAGACTATTGCATGTTTACAAAATGCTTTAAATAGATCAAAAATTAGGGTTAAGGATCTAAAATTAGAAATCAAATCACTTAAGAGTGTAGATTCATCATGTTGCAAACCATCTAGTGATATTGATGAATGTACTCTTAGGGATGAAAATGATGAGTTAAGAAAAGAAATAGGTAAATTAAGAGCATGCCTAGAAAAATTTACTAATGGTTCTAAATATCTAGATATGATTATTAAGGATCAAAGGGCAATTTACAATAAGTCCGGATTAGGATATAGACCTAAGGAGAAAGAGGTAGCATTTGCATCCCTTGTTAGTAGAAAATCAATGATTAAAACCAAGGTGAGAAAGGCATGGGTACCTAAGAAATTCATAATTGATGCTAGTGGTCCTAAGATTTGGGTACCTAAGGATTGTATTTTTTATGTGATATAGGTAGAAGAACCAAGCTTGTGGATAGTTGATAGTGGGTGCTCAAAGCATATGACCGGGGATGAGAGAAAATTCTCCACTATCAACCATACTAGCAAAGGAAAAGTGTCATTTGGTAATAGCGGCAAACTTAAAATTCTAGGAAAGGGCACCATTGAGGTATCTCCCAATCTTGCCATTCATAAAGTTCTATTAGTTAAAAATATGAAATTTAATTTACTTAGTGTAAGCCAATTATGTGATGTAAACTTTGCTGGTAAATTTGATTCCTCAAAATGTTTTATAAGACACAAAACTATAAATGATTGCATGTTAGTAGGCTTTAGGAAATCAAATATATATTATGTTGATTTATCCTATGCTACTAATCCTTCCACTAAGTGTCTTATTGCAAAAGAGGAAGAAAGTTGGCTTTGGCATAGGAGGCTAGGACACATAAACATGAAAAATATAACCAAAATAGCGAAATTGAAGCTAGTCAAAGGATTGCCTAGAGTCAAATTTCTCAAGGACAAGATGTGTGATGCTTGCCAAGAAGGGAAACAATCAAAAACATCACACAAAGGTAAAAATTTACTTAGTACCGCTTTACCGTTAGAATTATTACATATGGATTTATTTGATTGCCATAGTACCCCCTCTATAATTGGTAGTAAATATTGCTTAGTAATAGTAGATGATTTCTCTAGGTTTACTTGGGTGTTTTTCTTGAAAAATAAAGATGAAACCTTAGGAATAATCATAGGATTTAGCAAAAGAGTAGAAAATGAAAGAAAACTCAAAATCAACCGGATCCGTAGTGATCATGGTGGAGAATTTGAGAATTCAAAATTTTCAAATTTTTGCTTAGAACAAGGGTACAAGCATGAATTTTCTTGTCCTAGAACACCCCAACAAAATGGGGTTGTGGAAAGGAAAAATCGTGCCCTACAAGAAGCGATTAGGACAATGCTTAATGCATATTTCTTACCTAGCTACTTGTGGGCGGAAGCGGTTAATACCGCTTGCTATATCCAAAATAGGGTATTGATTCATAGGTTTTTAGGAAAAACTCCATTTGAATTGTGGAATGGTACAATTCCAACAATTCATTATTTTAAGGTCTTTGGATGTAAAGTTTATATCTTAAATACCAAAGACAACCTAAGCAAGTTTGAGTCCAAAGCGGATGAGGGAATCCTAGTTGGATACTCATCCACTAGTGTAGGATATAAAGTTTACAATAAAAGGACTCAAAAGATTGAAGAATCTTCAAATGTTCAATTTGATGAAACTTCCAATACATACCCTAGGAAATCCTCTATTGATGATGATATAAATAATGAAAATCAAGAAATTACCAAACAATTTCAAGATTTAAACTTAGGGGGTAATGATCAAGGGGGAGGATTGAATCAAGGAGGAGTAAGGGATCATTCCGATGATGAGCATAGGATTGAGGTTGATCATGATCAAAACCAAATTAGTACACCTCCTAGAACCATAAGAGTTCATCAAAGTCATCCCTTAGATCAAATTGTGGGTGAATTATCTCAAGGAGTTAGGACTAGGTCATTCCATAGGGATCCAACTAGTCATATAGCTCTAATTTCTCAAATTGAGCCCAAAACAATTAAAGATGCATTACTTGATCCGGATTGGATCTTAGCAATGCAAGATGAATTGGCTCAATTTGAAAGGAGTCAAGTGTGGGAGTTAGTTCCTAGACCAAGTAAAAACACTATTATTACTACAAGATGGGTCTTTAGGAACAAACTAGATGACCAAGGAAATATCACTAGAAATAAAGCAAGATTAGTTGCAAGGGGTTTTAATCAAGTTGAAGGACTTGACTATGATGAAACATATGCCCCGGTTGCTAGGTTAGAGTCCATTAGAATACTTTTAGGATATGCCTCCTATATGGGTTTCAAACTCCATCAAATGGATGTCAAATCGGCATTTCTAAATGGGTTTATTAAGGAAGAGGTATATGTAGAACAACCTCCCGGGTTTGAAAATATGAACTATCCAAACCATGTATACAAGCTTAGGAAAGCCTTGTATGGTTTGAAACAAGCTCCCCGGGCTTGGTATGAAAGATTATCAACTTTCTTAATTTCTAAGGATTTTAAAAGGAACTCTCTTTATAAAGTCAACATCTAAGGACATCTTTGTAGCCCAAGTATATGTTGATGACATTATCTTTGGGTCAAAAAATGATGAACTCCTTCAAGACTTTATTCAAAATATGGAGAAAGTGTTTGAAATGAGTCTAGTTGGGGAATTAAATTTCTTCCTAGGTTTGCAAGTTAAACAAACAAGTGAGGGAATTTACATTTATCAAACCAAATATGCTAAGGAAATGATCAAGAAATTTGGTTTGGAAAATGCTAAGGTAGTTTCAACCCCAATGACAACCAATACTAAAATAGATAGGGATAATGAAGGAAAACAAATAGATCTTACACTTTATAGGAGCATGATTGGTAGTCTTTTGTACTTAACCGCTAGTAGACCGGACATATTATTTGCGGTTGGTATGTGTGCTAGGTATCAATCATGTGCTAAAGAATCTCATTTAGTTGTCGTTAAGAGAATATTAAGATATGTTAAAGGCACAACAAATGTAGGATTATGGTACCCTAGGACTAGGTCGTTTGATTTGATTGGGTACACCGATTCCGATTATGCCGGTTGCAAATTGGATCGGAAGAGTACTAGTGGTGGATGTCAATTCCTTGGGTCCTCCCTAGTTAGTTGGAGTAGTAGGAAGCAACCTTGCGTTGCATTATCTACCAAGCCGAATATGTGGCTATGGGTGGTTGTGTAGCTCAACTACTATGGATGAAACATACCCTAGAAGATTATGAGCTATCTTACTCCAACATGAAAGTATTTTGTGATAATGTGAGCACCATTAATTTGACCAAAAATCCGGTGCATCACTCTAGGACTAAGCACATTGAAGTAAAATATCACTTCATTAGAGATCATGTGGCTAAGGGAGACATTGAGCTTAATTACATTGAATCTAAGTCCAACCTAGCCGACATCTTTACCAAGCCTCTCCCCGAAATAGAATTTTCATCACTTAGGAGAGAACTTGGAATGTGCTTTGTAGAATAGAAGTGTAGGTTTGCATGATCCCATAAAAAAAAAATCTAGGTTTTATACCTCTAACCATCTCACAATAGACCTAAGAAACCATGATTTGTGTATTTAGCTGTAGGGAAATCTCGTATGCCAAATGGCATATGCGCAACGGAAAATAGGATCCCTTCCAAGTGATCCATGCGAAAGCAAACTCGTATAAAATAAATTTCTCTAAACCAAACCTATCTTATAGGAGAGGATTACCTTTGTTGCGTGCCCTTGTTAATCCCGCTTTTCCTTTCGGTTTGTTGGATCTTTAGCACGTTCAAGTGTCCGTGCCTCTATACGTATCCACACGAGCACGCTCTTGTCTCACAAAAGGAAAACTAGAAGAGCTCTCCTTTACTTCTTGCTAGAGAAGTCCCTAAAGGAGAGGAAGAGAGGGAAAAGGAGAAAGGAAGAAGAAGACTCCTCTTCTTGCTAGCCTACACTCACAAACCCACACAACTAAAGCTTCCACCAAGCTTTCTCACCACTAACACAACCAAAGCTTCCACCAACAACAAAAGCCAATGCCCTCTTTGGCCGGCCACGTAGGGTGTCTTTTATAGGGTTGGAAAAACCCTTTCACCTCCACACATTCAATGCAATCCATTGCATTGAGACATATCCTTGTTTGGCCGGCCACTTAAGGAGACAAAACCATTTGTCTTCCTTCCACCTCATCTAGCTTAGGTGGATGCTTAGGTGGATGCTTATGTGGCATGCTTATGCATTCTTATGTGGTTCATGCATGTTGAATTAATCTTATTAATTCAATTAAGCTTATGTTATCATATTGAATTAATCTTATTAATTCAATTAAAGCTTATGTTATCATATTGAATTAATCTTATTAAATCAATAAGGTAACATATTGAATTAATCTCATTAAATCAATTAGCTAAAATTCTCATTAAGCTTAAAGTCCAAAAACCATTTTGTACTTAAGCTTATTCCCATATTATTCTAGTCAAACTAGAATACTCTAATTCCTCTAATTATCATGCTCTTTGTGTGTGACCCTATAGGCTCTCATAACGTTGGCAGTGGATCTAAACTCTTTTAGATACACAAGCGATGGCGGCATCTAGCAATACATCATTGCTACCCAATTCTGAGATAAGTCAAGATCAGGCTAACCTTTAGTGACTACTATAATATATGGAGTGTCCTTCTATCCTTGATATCAGTTGATCGATGAGGCATAGGCGTGTCATCCTCGATCAATCTATGTGTTTCTTGATCCACTGAGTAAACTAACTCAAACAAATGAGCTCAATATCTCATATTGACTCATTCGAGCATGGCCATGCGTTTTAGTAGTTCTACTCAATCAAAGGAGCCACGATATCACTCCGTCATATGGAAGGATAGATCCCATCTACATCACTCACATCCCTCGCATAATTTGTTACATACCCGATGTCGCCTTTATGGTCCACCTATTACGGGTGGCGTTTGTGATACCAAAGTACATAACTCCTTATGTAGGGAAGTAGTGACTTGAGTCTAAGGACTATTCATACCAATAGTCACATGAAAGTTTATGACACTCATATAGCGATCCATGAAACTTTCTCATGGCGAATTCGATTCGATATATATTCTCGATATATACCCATGTGTCGACTTGATATCATATATCCATGACTTGTGAGATCAAGTCATCAATTGACCTACATGCTAGTCTTTATGTATTAATATTGCCCTTGCATATTAATACTCGACTAAGAACATTTAGGAAAGTGTTCTCTCTGACCTCTCATAATCAGTTACGCGATTGATGTCTTTGTAGATAAGAACCTACTTTTCTAGGGCATTATTATATTTAAATTAGGTGGCACAAGCAAGATGTAAATATAATAGCTTATCCTTTGCCTTTATAGAATATGATACAAAATGTTCCTATTCAACCATCACATGATTGGTTCTAGGGCTATAACTAACAATCTCCCACTAGCACTAGTACCAATCACTATGATATCTAATACCTAGTGACCTAGTGTGACCATCATGCTTCCTCTGTGCCAAAGCCTTGGTCAATGGATCTGCGATGTTAGCTTCTGTCGGTACTCTGCATATCCTCACATCTCCTCTATCGATGATCTCTCGAATGAGATGGGCGCCATGATATGTGTTTGGTCCGTGATGTGATCGAGGTTCCTTAGCAC